>CM046877.1:152592704-153792704 GCA_025667525.1 Glebionis coronaria
CAAATAAGCTAGTGTGATGTTTAACACTTATAAGAACTTTTTGGAACCTTAAAAACATTATATTAAAGTTTCAGACCAAAAGTGTACAACTGTAAAGCTTGAGGACTAAAACCGTAACTTTTGAAACCTTATACTCTCAAAAATATAAACAATAAGGACCAAGGGGTAACTTTTCGAAACTAGAAGGACTACTTTTGGCCTTATTCACGACTTAACAAACCATAAGGGTCATTTGTGTAATTAGCCGAAACTTATTTAGATTTTCACAATCCTAGGGACTAATTGTGTACATGGCTGAAACATATACAAGCCCTAGGGGATACTATTGCCAATTAATGAAAGTTATAAAAACCTAATTATACCCGATGGGCTATTCCTGCCATATCCCGAGAGTTATACAAGCCCTAGGGACTAGATTTGCCAAGAACCGAAAGTTATATAATATTAAACTATTGAGGGACTAGTTTTTCCAAATACCAAAAGATATATAAGCTCTAGATTCTTTTATTAACTATAATAATAAACTTATAACAAAAACCAAAATTATAAGGACCTAAACTGTCATTATCGTAAACTTATAACCAAAGGACTATTTAGTAACTTATAGAAACTTCGGGGACTTAATTTAAATTAAATAACGAGTTATACATTTTATAAAAATCATTTATATATGTTATATAAATTAAAAGCGAATAAATTATGAAAATAAATATACTAAACATCTTTACTATTTTCCATCATTTTAAATAAGAATAAATCACCCTTTATAAATTATTTAAATTAATCTACGAAAGTAAAAGTGTGAGAATAATAAGTAAGCAATTAAATTATTTAAATGATATTATTAACTACGTAGTTAGAATGTACATTTTTCTTTAATACTTGTACAACCATTAATTAAAAATACAGAGATCATATTAAAATGCTTAAAACCAGTATAAGCATGCACTGATTTATTCAAAGACCTTTATGCATTATTTTATGTATATACTGAGACTATACCATTATTTAGGCAGTTGACTATATCGTGAGCATCTCGTTGGATTATTTGTGACTTATTGTTATTACTACTACTGAGGTGAGTTCATGGCCCCACATTATATATTGACAAACTTTTAAATCCTTTATGGGGAAGAAAATATGCAACTTATTTTATGGACGTAAACTGAACTAAGTTAAACCTTGATTATATTTGCCTATTGTAGAATGCCTCATTTACCCGTGAACTGAAACTGTTAAAATTATTGAATTGTCTGAGTGTTATAAATAGATCTATTTGGGACTGACCATCCCCATCTGGGTGAGTAGCGCTCACTGTGCCTGGGTCAGGACAACAGATGTATATCATGTCAGAACATTGTAATGGGTGCCTTTTTATAAATGCAAAGGGTCCTCATTTGTTGAGGGCTTAACGAGTTAATTGTCAGTTTCGGGCAATAGGAAATGTAGTTACTTTTAAGTATTGATGCTATGTGCATTACTACTTCAGTGAATGTTTACTGTCTAAACTTATTTTATTAAACCTGTGAATTCACCAACTTTATGTTGACCTCAAAGCATGTTTTTCTCAGGAAATTGAAGCAGGTACTTGACATGTGCATGGAAACAAGCATCATGATAGGCAACATTATAGCACTCATCCGGGGATTTATAATTGGGGAATAACAAACAATCTATTTAATTATGTTGAGACAATTTTAATAACAATCCGCACTACTGTTCATGTAATAATTGTTTGATAACATTTTAGCTGATGCTCTATGTACTATCTGCTGTTGATCCACCTACGTGACACCCAAATATTATTTCCGCTACATTAAGCCAATTTGGGGGTGTCACAATCGTCGTCAGTAGAATCGCTTTTGCTAGTTCCATAATGACTAAGGCCATGGTACGGACGAGTGAATTCAGCTCAAGAAGCATATCGAGTCACTGATCAAGTCAGGTAAACTCAAACATCTGGTCAAAGACTGGAAGGACGTGAAGGATAACAAAAAGAATGACAAAATAGATTTCCAAAAGGACAAGCCTACAACCATATACATGGTCCAGTCGTGGCAACGCAGGAAAAAGCAGAAAATCAACCAGAAATTTTCTAGCAACAAGGAAATCTCATTCCCTCTTATCACGGTAAGAAATGTAGCGGACGCACCTCTCACGATTGAGGTGAATATTGGAAACCACAATGTCCGCCGCATGTACGTTGACGGAGGATCATCGGTGGAAATGCTCTATGAACATTGTTTCGTACAATTACGACCGGAGATCAAAAGCCAACTAATGCCAGCCACGTCGCCACTTATTGGTTTCAGCGGAGACACTATCTTTCCGATAGGGCAGTTACAATTGTTAGTAACCATTGGAAATAAATAACATTCAACTACAACATGGATGAACTTTATGGTTATACGCTCACACTCTCCGTACAATGGTATTATCCGAAGGCCGGGAATCCTGGCTATACGAGCGGTCCCGTCTACAGCACACGACATGATAAAATTCTCGGTCGAAGGGGAAATTGTCACTATCTTCAATTCAATAGTACCACCATCGGAATGTCATGCCGTCACGGTACCAATCCAACCAGCTCCCAAAAAGGAAGGATCGTCGCCCGCAAACCGGAAGGTGGCTATCCATCCTGATTACCCAGAGCAAGAGGTGGCCACCGGAGGAACTCTCTCCGATAAAGGAAGGAATGTCATGTGCTCCCTCGTTAAGGCAAACCTTGATGTATTCGCATGGGAGCCAAAGCATATGACGGGCGTACCACGCTCAGTCGCGGAACACAAGCTTCAAATTCATCCGGGATACCGTCCCGTGAAGCAAAAGAAGCGCATTCAAGCACCAGAACGCAGCCAGGTTATCCTAGACGAGATAAAGAAACTGGTTGATGTAGGAATCATGCGAAAGGTTTATTACCATGAGTGGCTCTCCAACCTGGTCATGGTTAAGAAACACGATGGAAGCTGGCGTATGTGTGTGGACTTCACGGACTTGAACAAGGCTTGCCCACAAGATTGTTATCCATTACTGGAAATCGACTAGAAGGTCTAATCCCTATGTGGATACCCCTTTAAGTGTTTTTTGGATGCATATAAAGGTTATCATCAGATTCAGATGTCAAAAGAGGACGAGGATAAGACGACGTTCCATACCAGTCAGGGCGTGTATTATTACACAAAAATGTCGTTCGGACTCAAGAACGCAGGCGCGACGTACCAACGACTTGTTGACAAAGCGTTTGACTCACAAATTGGCCGTAACCTTGAAGTCTACGTTGAAGACTTGGTTATAAAAAGCCACACATAAGGTGAGCTCCTCCGCGATGTCCAAGAGACATTCGATACTTTGAGGAAAATCAACATGAAGTTGAATCCCAAAAAATGCACCTTTGGGGAAACCGAAGGAATGTTCCTAGGATACATGACAGACCCAAATGGCATCAAGCCTTGCCCGGATAAAACTGAGGACGTGATACAATTTCCATCTCCTCGAACACTGAATGAGGTACAATCACTTAGCGGAAAGTTGGTCGGGCTAAACAGGTTCCTGTCAAAATCCGCAGAGAAGTCACTTCCTCTATTCAAAACACTCAAGAAGTGCTTGAAGAAAGGGGACTTTCGTTGGACAAGGGAGGCAGATGAGGCATTTGGGCAGCTTAAGCAACACCTAGCCGCTCTTCCCATGCTAGTCGCCCCGTGATCCAAGGAAGAGCTAATCATGTACCTATCTGCTACGCACGGAGCAATAAGTGTCGTCCTAATGACCGACCGGGACTCAATCCAGACTCCAGTCTACTTCATAAGTAGAGCATTGCAAGGACCGAAATTAAATTACTCCCCAATGGAGAAATTGGCCCTATCATTGGTTTATGCTGCAAAAATGTTGCGTCGCTACTTTCAGGCGCACCCAATTGTGGTCATCACGGACCAACCAATAAAACAGATCATCTCGAGACCAGATGTGGCAGGAAGACTGCAGAAGTGGAGCGTCTTGCTCGGGGAACACAACATCTCCTATAGACCAAGGACAACCGTCAAAGGTCAAATCTTGGCAGATTTCATTATTGAGAAACCCGATGATGACGTACCAATGGTCCCAAAGGAAAAAATTCCAAAAGAAGCATGGGTCCTGTTTGCCGATGGATCTTCCTGTATGGATGGGTCGGGAGCGGGCCTCATAGTCACAAATCTGGAAGGCATGGAATTCACTTATGCCTTGCATTTTGAACTCACAGCTACAAACAATGAGGAGAAATACGAAGCATTGATCGCAGGCTTAAGCATTGCGGCCAGGTCGGGTGTGCGTAACCTTGAGGCCTATGCTGACTCGCGGCTTGTCGCAAATAACATCCTAGGAGAGTATGAAGCCAGGGAGGACAACATGATCCAGTATTTGGAAAAGGTTCAGTCTCTCACCGTCGGATTTGGAAAGTTTTTTATCAAGCAAGTACCAAGAGGCGTGAATAAGAAGGCGGATGCCCTTAGCAAAATTGAATTAACGAGCTTCGCCAATTTTATCCAAACAAGTGTTAGCGGAAATACTTAAGGATAAATCCATCACAGGGGAGGAGGTCATGGAAATAGGAGATGAGGAGGGACCTACGTGGATGACCCAATCATCAGCTATTTAACGAACGAGACTCTTCCTGATGATGAGACGGAAGCACGCAGCCTCCGCAGGAAGTCGCAACAGTTTGAAGTACGCGACGGTGTCTTGTACAAGCGCTCATTCTTACAACCATGGTTACGATGCGTCGGTCCACGCCAAGCTAGTTATGTGTTTAGTGAAGTTCATGAAGGGTCGTGTGGCATGCACGCCGGCCCTAGATCAGTGGTGGCAAGAGCTTTGTGCATAGGGTATTACTGGCCAACTATGCATCAAGACACACGCAACTTGATTCTCAAATGCAGTGATTGTCAAGTACACAGGTTAGTGTCGCGCCATCCACAACAGGAGCTGACACCTATCACAGCCCATGGCCATTCTACAAAGGGGGGATCGACATAGCGGGGCCTTTTCCTGTTGCTGCTCGAGGTGTCAAGTTCTTGATCGTCGCCATGGACTACTTCACTCGTTGGATTGAAGCCAAGGAAGTCGCTACAATCACAGGCAAACAGGTAAAAAGGTTTGTTTGGGAAAACATTGTATGTCGTTTTGGTTTACCAGGTGAGATTATCTCGGATAACGGGAAACAGTTGCGGATAATCCATTCAAGGATTGGTGCACGACGCCGAACATCAAACGGCGTTTCGCATCAGTCAAGCATCCGTAAACCAATGGCCTGGTAGAACGGGCGAATAGAAGCTTAGGAGAAGTAATCATAGCACACTTAGATGAAAGAAGCGCCAAATGGGTGGACGAGCTACCACATGTCTTATGGGCGCACAGAAAAATGATAAAAACGGCTAATGGGGATACTCCGTTTGCATTAGCCTATGGTACTGAGGCAGTCATACCAGCAGAGATTGGAATGCCAACAATCCGTACGACGGAGGTTAACGTCGTCACGAATGATGAGGAACTCAGGGTCAACTTAGACTTACTAGAAGAAAAAAGGGAGATAGCAGCTGTCAATGAAGCTAAAGCTAAGGCGTGGATGAAAACTTATTACGACTCCAAAGTTAAGGGTGTTTCCTTCCGACTAGGGGATTTTGTCTATCGTGCAAATGAGGCAAGTCGCATGGAGAACACAGGGAAATTGGGCCCAAAGTGGAAAGGACCGTACGAGGTTATTGAAGCTTTAGGACAAGGCGCGTACAAGTTACGTGACAAGGATAGACGTGATTTGGATCGTACATGGAACATCTGCAACCTCAAAAGTGGTATCTCTAAAAGGCTATGGCCTCCGCATAGACATCTAGCTGTAGACAGCTCCAATAAAGATCCATGTAATTCTGTCTTTTATGTTTTCTAGGTCTTATTTGTCTTAGGATTTTATAATTTTGTAAAAAAACTTAACCGTGATAATAAAGCGTCGTGGTGCCTAGCTAGCTCCACGGCTTGTTCTTGTGCAAACCATGTTTCTTTTATACTTAGGATTATTTTTGGTCGTTTGGATACTTAGTGTTGTTTTTTATTCATATGCATTCATCAATCGTACATGTACTATTCACTTCCATGCGAAGTAAGAGGATTAAGTGAACCTAATAATTTAACTTGTTGCATAAGAGGGATGCAACCCCTGCGACCACGGATCATAAATCCTTACTAGACACCTTATTCACAAGACGTTATAATAAGTTTAAACATATCGTACTTATGGAAGGCCGGACATGATAAAGCCACATAGTGCACGTCTAGTAACATATAGACTTCGTCTTTATCTAATCTGTGATACATCACGCATGGATATATAATAATCTAATAAAATATTCAAAAGACAAGTTTCAAATACATACATAAAAGAGCCATGGACATCCACGGCCAAATGGGTTATAAAATAATGTTACACGGTTCATAAAAAGATGATAAGTGTATATGAGGACGAATGTCATGGACATCCACGGAAGAATATTACAAAACATGCATCAATGATTGATAAATAAAAATGCTATGATGTGGGAAGCATAGACTCTCCCAACTCCATCCTCTGTTGAGTCAACAATGCTAATGTAGATCCTTAAGGGACGGCGTCGCTTTCCAACAACAAGGTTGCACCAGGTCTAGTAGGGATGGTCACGGGAACATCATCGGACCTGGGTAGATGAGCAGACCCCGTAGTGGGGGTACGGCATATGATGCGACTCCCCATCTTGCCCTTGGCGCGGTCCAGGTTGGCTTTAATAGCCTCCCCCAATCTTCTCTCTCCTTTAGAGCCCATGGGTTTCGGAGGGAGGGTTATCCGCATACAAGGGGACCGTGAGTTGAGAGTCGAAGTCTTCCTCCATGCATAACCGCTCCATGACCATGTCTATAGGAGCGTCCTTTAGAGCTTCAAGTTTGTTTAGCAATGGGTACTCAATTTGGCTCAATGCCGTCATGGATGCGGTCATGTTGTTCTCGGCGTCCGGTTCATGATAAGCGTGATCCTTGGCGACCTTCCCTAGCCCAGCCCAGCCCATCCCAGCCTAGACCATTCTATCCCGGCTAAGATACCTTCATGTCTACCACGGTCTATCCCATCAGAGACTACGTCGGAAAATGGTTGGGCTAGTTGAGGTGAATCGGCAACCTTGTTTACTGCCAATCTTAGGCCGGACCCTATCATCCACCTGCGGCTGGCGATGGCCGTGATCATATGGGGGTACAACTCCTCATCAAAGTCAATAGCCATAACATCCAGCCGCATTTCCATCTCCTCCAGACGCCCCTCCACGACCTTCTCGTGATTAATAAGTGTGAAAACACTTATCATTTTACCACTTAAAACAATTAAAAACGAGACCAAAACGTGTATTTAGTATCGTAAAAGGCGGAATTATGCGTGGTTTGTGTTTTTGTTGTGTTTTAGGACCAAAAGATGAAAAAGGAAGAAAACACGGGCTTTCACGGGCTCTTATCGAAGAAAAAGACAAAAGACGAAATCAAAAGATCAAGAGTGCAAAAAGAACGGAAGTCAAAGGTTTATTCTGAAGATTTATCGAAGAAAAAGACTAAAGACGGAAGTTTAACGAAGTCGAAGAACCAAGTCTAATAAATGAAGAAAATTACAAGACGAGTTCATTTTATATCGACAAAATCCCGAGACAACGTCGAGAAAGTCGAAGAAATTAAAAGACGAGAAGACAAAGTGAAAGAAGAAAGCATCAACACCTACCTTCCCTTCCTCATATATATACCATCCTAATCCTTCATTAGGAGGTGTTAGCTAGTTAGTTAGTTTTTCATTAATATTAGATAGATTAGAGTAGGAGTAGGAGTAGATTAATTACTTTCTCTCTCTAGATTTATTTCATGTTCTTAAGCTTTCATCTTTAATCTTGTATTTGAACCCTTAATCTTCATCTTAATTTCAAGCTTTTTAGATAATTCTCATCCTTCCTTTCTTGATTTAAATCTATTGTTTTGGTTTGATTAATCATATAGTTTGTTTATGTTGGGTCGAAAATATGAAGTATTATGAGTTGATGTGTCAAAACTAAAAGACAAGGACTAAATCTGACAAGTGAAGATTCTACAAGCCGGTGGACAAACTTGTAGAAGATATTGCAAGAAGATAAAAGATTTAGTGAATATATTATTTAGTGAATATCTTATTTACTAAATATCTTATTTACTAAATATCTTATTTAGTTTCCTTGTAACAAGGGTTTATGTGTAGTATATAAACACATACCTACGTAGGTTTTATTCATAACAATCATTCACAATGTAACCTACAAGCAATTCGTGTGTCTAGACGTGGGATTCAATGTATACACGTCTAGGTGTTATTTGTGTTTAATAATACAAGTAACGTTTGGGAAAATTCATCTTGTCCACAACACCTTGTTCATGATTATTGTTCTAATTCCGCTATGTTAAATCATATGAATGATAATCATGCCTAGCAGCTTAGAGATCCGAATCTATTATGGTTTCATCAATTGGTATCAGAGCGGGTGGCTCTCGATGCTAGGATCAATGAGGTGTTCGTTCTTAGTGAAAAAGAAGAAAATCCCGTATAGGGTTTTTATGCAGTTTGTGTGCGCAGCAGTAGTACAAAGGGCATAACTTTTTATTGAACCGTTGGATCGCCACGAAATTGTTTGTGTTTGTTCTACACACATATATCTAGATATCCACCGGAGGGATTGTTGAGATCTATCCCCAAGAAAAAGTTATTAACCGTCGAAGTCAGCAGGGGTCATATGCTGTTTTCTGTGAACAGTAATAGTAAAAACGTGATTTCTCCTTCGTTAACCGTTGGATCGTTGTGGAATTAGATCTGTATGTTCTTGACACTTATGTCTAGGATCTCACCGAAGGGATCTTCGATCTGAGCATTTATGAAGAAGTTATTCGCTGTCGAAGTTCACTGCAGTTTATGGATTTTCACATGAAATAATGATTTAGGGTTTATAAAACCCTAGATCAATTAGCCGCTGATGGGAGTTATTTTGACACTGATAGATGTTAGTGTCAGTGGATGTCGTTGACGCTGACAAGGCATGGATGAGACGCTGATGACCAGGCGCTGACAGGTTTAAAGATGGCGCTGACAAGTTATATGTAGGCGCTGACAGAAATTCATGTGTTGTCCGAGATATGGTTTTTCAAACGCTGACAAGTGTTGTCCGATATTGGACAACACACACTGATAAGATCTTGGACAGTGAAGGATATTGGACGACAAAGGATTCACTGCTGTTTGGTATTTTGGTTACGTTTTTGCACAAAAAACAAGGTATTTACACACGAAGGTACATGGGATCTCTGTTTCTATACAGAATATCAAATTGATATTCATGGCTCGGATATCTTTTATAAAGTCGTATATGATTAAGGGGAAGAGTTCTTATGGTAAGTTTGATGTTGAAGTTAGTTTTCACAAATTTGTTTTTCTTATTTAGGTGAGCAATACACCTTGTCTCTGTACTAAATATATTGTTACAGCATACGATTGGCTCATAGTCGTGAAGGTTACCAGTACCCATGTAATAAAAACTGATGGGTGAGCAATACACCTTTATCATTGGATCTAAATATATTGTTATAGCTAACAACTAGCTTATAGTTGTGCGGTTTTTGTTGGTTTCAGTTCCCGTTCGTACCAATAAACTAAGCCTCCTTTTGCAGTGAAAGAGTTGCATTTTTCTCTATTCGTTTCGACAAATAGGGGAAGAGTTTATCAACTAGTGAGCAATTGGGTGAAAGAAATACAAAGTTTGGGTTATTCTGCTTCTACATCAAAATTATTGTACTTATTTTTCTTAAAGATCATTACATAGAGCTACTTTTGGAGAATTTTCAAGATTGCATACTTTCACATATTCCCTATTGATGTGTCAAAAAGGGGAAGAATATGTGCTATACTTAAGGGGAAGCAATTTGAAGATCGTGTACCATATACAAAAGGGTTTTGACATCATCACCTAGGGGAAGATTGTTGGGTCGAAAATATGAAGTATTATGAGTTGATGTGTCAAAACTAAAAGACAAGGACTAAATCTGATAACTGAAGATTCTACAAGCCGGTGGACAAACTTGTAGAAGATATATTGCAAGAAGATAAAAGATTTAGTGAATATATTATTTAGTGAATATATTATTTAGTGAATATCTTATTTACTAAATATCTTATTTAGTTTCCTTGTAACAAGGGTTTATGTGTAGTATATAAACACATACCCTACGTAGGTTTTATTCATAACAATCATTCACAATGTAACCTACAAGCAATTCGTGTGTCTAGACGTGGGATTCAATGTATACACGTCTAGGTGTTATTTGTGTGTAATAATACAAGTAACGTTTGGGAAAATTCATTTTGTCCACAACACCTTGTTCATGATTATTGTTCTAATTCCGCTATGTTAAATCATATGAATGATAATCATGCTTAGCAGCTTAAAGATCCGAATCTATTATGGTTTTATCAGTTTAATCTTTATGCTTATTTGCTTATTGATGTATTTATTCCATTGTTTTTATTCTTTTTCATGTGTTTTATGTTTTAGCTTATTGTTCTTATAGCTTATTGTGTGTTTGTTTTATTTTTAATCGAGTATTTTTAATAGTTTAATCTTTTAAAAGTTGATTTTTAATATTTTGATTGTTTAGAGTTTTTAAAGTTTTTAATTTGTGGCTTATTAGCTTTTTCTTAAAATTAGTTTGGTTAAGATTTTAGTTAAGTGCTTATTAGATTTTATCTTATTTTCATTTTTACTTAATTTTGTTCCTTATCCGGGTTCTTAAAACCCTTATCCCGACTTAGACCTATAACTAATTATTCTGAACTATTTCTTCCTTCATTATTCCGAATAGTGTGCAACATTTAGTTATTCCGGATTGTGATCAACTTAGTATTTCGGATTACTTAAGGAAAACGGATTCCGGATTGCGTGTAGAAAGTTATTCCGGATTAGGTCGAATCCTAAGTATTCCGGATTACGTTAAGTTCTAGATTCCGGATTATGTGAATCATGTGCATTCCGGATTAAGTGTGAGACGAGTATTCCGGATTGTGTTAGAAATTAGGGGATTCCCGATTGCTTGTGTGAGTGTGCATTCCGAATAGTATATAAAACTTGTAATCCGGATTAGGTTAGAAATTAGGGGATTCCGGATTGTATCTATAACATGCATTCCGGATTAGACTAGGAATTTCGATTCCGGATTACTTGAGTTATTTACATTCCGAATTGTATGTGTTTTGATTTATTCCGACTTAGGTCTAGTTCTAGTTTCCCGAATTGTTTTTGAATTCTATTTTTCCCGCCATTTTTCTTAAGTGTTATTTTAAATTATTTTGTTTTAGTTTAATTTTCAAGTTTACTTCTTTTGTCATTTACTTTTAAAGTCTTTATTTTAGTTTAATCTTTTCAAGCTTTCATTTTTATTTTAAAATAGCTCAACAACATTTTCTTTTCACACCAAGAACGACTGAGTCGCACTTAAAACCATGATCAATTTGGATCGAGTCGAGACAATTTTCACCATATTAAAATCTAGTTATTAAAATGCCACCTTTGCCGGCTCTTTTCGTGAAGATTAACAGTTTTTTGTGAGAGACGCGTTGGATTTTGGGATCCGTTCACTTTTGAACGTTATTTTTCGTGTCAAATTTTCAAACTTTTTCAAAAATTCATACAAATTAAAATTTTCAAAAATCCAAAAATATTTAAAAATTCATAAAAAGTATTTCTTTTTCAATAGTTTTGCACCAAAACTTATCCTTTTACTTCTCTAAAGTGTTTAATGGACTCGTTTGTTGATTGTGTAGGGTGTGGAAGACCATCTTCTGGTAGTCAATCCTGTCAATGGTGTTCATGCGAACGGTGTGGAATGGATATCCCTAATTACGAATTTGGACATTGTTCATTTTGCAACTCGATCAATTCATACTTCACCTCTACTGATGCATGTATAATGTAATATGATGTAGATTGGTGAAATTGCATGTTTTCTGTATTTTCGAATCATATAATGTAATATGATGCAAATTATACATCATATTCTGGATCCGTTCTTTTCTCATTGTTCGAGTAGGAGTGGCTATTATGGCCCATTTCTTTTTGAGAACACCAAAATCTCGTTCCACATCCTTCCTTGTCGATTCTTGTTTTTTCTTGTACAAAATTCCTTTGTGTTCATAATCCGCAGGTTCTGGTATTGTCTTAACAAGTGTCACAAACTCCGGATAAATCCTGTCTACGAGATAATATCCCCAAGGGTAAGAAACACCGTTAGCAACAAACAAAACCTCTAATGCTCGTCCGGTTTTGAGATCGTTAAACAAAGGAGATTGGTATAAGACGTTGATGTCGTTGTTGGATCCATCGAAACCAAGAAAGCATGCATATCCATAAGTCTTGCGACACAACAACTTCTAATAAAATAAACGGATTCGAACCGTGATCACATCTAACATATTGGCCTTTATAGGCGTTCGGACAACCAAACCCCTCCAAATCTGTACAACCAAGGCTTCCTAACATCCCTGGAAACCCATATTTTTCTTTGTGATGTTGGTAAAGTTTCTCAACATCAGTGAATGTGGGTTTACGCAAATATTCGGTACCAAACACGTCCATGACAGAATTTCAAAAATGATCAAAAGCTTCCCTTGAAGTTCTATCACTTATTTGTAAATATTCATCAAGAAAACGCGGACCAACCCCATAAGCCAATTGACGAATTGCAGTTTAACCAACGCTGATATGCCTATTTTCCCAGTATAATCAACGTTTTTAGTAAAGTAGGGGTCATGAGCACTTACCTTATTAACCATCCAGTTATAAAGGGGCTTAGCCATTCTTAACGTCTTCTGGAATTTGTAGCCATCGTACTGTGGATCCTCAGAAAAAAAAGCGGACAACAAACGCTCATGAGCGCCATAACGACTGGTACATCATTGTTCTCGGCACTGGAATCAGTTGTCGCCGACGCTTAAGAAACGACAAGGCTTTCGTAAGAAAAGTAACTTTTTTCTTAAGGATTTCTTCTGTGTTGTCTTCGGTGGGAAACATAAACTCATACTCGTCCATTTCGGTTTAGGTTTTTTGTGAAGAATATGTTTGTAGATAAATGAGTATAATATGAAGTATTTATAGAAAAAGTGGGATATTTTTTTAATTTGTAAACATATAACGGCTAGAAACAAGAAACTAAAACCAAGAAACTGTAACTCACTTAGGTGAGGACTCCACCACAAAACAGCCAACTCATGCGTAAGTTTTTCGGGAAGAGTGGTAACTCGCGCGTGGGGTTTGCTACTCACTGACCAATTCCACCTCCACTCCGTCCAGCTTTAGATCGATCACCCAGTCAAATAAGCATGTAGTTCACATAAGCTCACTCATAACTTATGTGATTCGGCTTATATTCTTATATGTCAAATAAGCTACTTTAGCTTATTCTATTTATGCTTTACCGGTTGCTTGTTTCTAATAAGTTTTTGTAGCTTATTAGAATAAGGGGATTTTTTTCTTTTAAAGTTATTGTTTTATTTAAGAAATAAGCTCATTTAGTTTTTCTTTTCATATTCTTATAAGTTTGTCATCGGCCTATCTAAGACTGCTTATATACCATCACTTTAGTTTTATAAAAGAAAGTCAATAAAATGTAAGAATACAAACTGAAATAAAGTAGCGTGCAAGTTTCGGACTTGTGACCTAGGTCACCAACGTTTTACCACTATGCTTGTTTCACTTTCTTGTTTAATTTTGCAAAAGGTTATTATTTAGGGTTTTGCTAACTAATGTCAGTGGGCAGAGGTTAAAATGTATTAAATGAACACAAACTTTCCAAATTAGCATTAAAATATATTAAATAGACATTAATTGTATTGAAAATCAGGTTTAAATATAGTAATTTATGAGTTTATTTAATTTGTATTTAATGCATTTTAATGTTAATTTAGAAAGTTTGTGTTCATTTAATACACCTTAACGTCTGCCCACTAGGCGTTAGCAAAACCCATTTATTAATTGTTATTCTAGTCATTATTATGCCAAATAGATTATTTCATACGTTTGTTAATTAGATTTAAAATAAAATTAGGTTATATTAGTTAGTTTTTAAACATTAGTGTTTTAAATTAGTTTTAATAAATTTAAATTAGTTTACAAATTTTATATTTCAAAAATCGTTTTTATAAATCCTTTAAAACCGTATCTCTTAGCTTATTCGTCATCAATCGTAGGTGGCTGCCAAAAACAAACACCCTAAAAAATGAGCCGCGAGTGGCAGTGGTGATAGTGATGGCGACAGAACACCACGGTTGTGGTGGTGATTTCGGTGAAAAAAGGCAACAACGAATACACACCCCTTTAGGACTGACGAACACGAATCAAATACACCCCGTGGGTGGTTTGAGAACACCCAAAACAAACACGCCATGGTTGTTGGTGGTGACAATCATGATGTGGTGACGGTTGGTGATGGACTCAATGACTCATTTAGGGTGGTGGTGGATATGGTGGCGTATGGTGATAGATCGGTTGGTGGTTTTTATTGGTGACGATGTTGGTTTGTGTTGCGGCTGATGGAAGCCACGAAATAGTGGTGGTTGGTAGATCTATTGGTGGAGTAGCGACGACATGGTGGTGACCGTGAGGTGATGGTCGCTGCTTCATGTGTAGGTGGTCGTGTGGTGGTTGCGATACTGGTAATGGAGTGGCGGTGATGATGAATCTAGGTGGCAGCTAGTGTTGGCAGGCGGCCGGATTCCCGCGATGGTGGTCAGAGCGACGCCGGTAAAGATGAGAGAGTGTGTGAATTCCATTTAGGGTTAGGGTTAGTCAAAAGTGATGTGAAACGCTAATTTCAACTATTTATATTTAGTCAAAAGTTACAACTAAAATGAAATGTTATATAAAGTCAATGGTTAGTTGCGTAAATTAAATTAAACGGTATCTTTTGTATCTTTTTCTAAAATGTTCGTATTATCGCGGTTCGAGGCTCGTTCGTATTTTATAAAATTTGATTCGCTTTTCAAACTTCACACAGTTGATTTAAAAATAACTTTCTAATAAATTAGAGTATTTATACAACTAGAAATTTATAAATAATCTATATGTTCATATAAAATGTTGATTATGTATCGATTATCACGGATAAGTATCGTTTTAAGAAAAATAACTTCACAATGAATAATCTCGTTTTTAACATATGTTATTAAGTTTAAAATAAAAATATTAGATAATTTAATACTTTGTTTATTAAATATCTCTGAATAGTTAAATATAACTTTAATTTGTATCGTGTCGGTTCTCATATTTGCGTATTCTTTTACAATTTACAAGATAGATTTTCTCCATTTTCAAATCAAATAACTTTTATATCTCTCAAATTTGAATTTCGATTAATAAGTGTCCACTTTGACTTTTTCCGGTCTTTCTTATTCTGCTTTAACTATAAATATCTTCATTTGTGTTATATAATACCGGATGAGAAATATATTTAATGAAAATGCATTTAAATCTCAATCCATACATACATTTTTCATCCGGTATTATATAACACAAATGAAAATATCTATAGTGAAAGTTGAATAAGAAAGACCGAGAAAAGTTAAAGTGGACACTTATTATGGGACGGAGGTAGTATAATTTATTATTGTTTGAAATATGGAAATTTCCTAGTTGTTACATTGACTCAAGACACATACGTTGTATTTGAAGACCAGTATACCGTATTGGAATTTATACAAGATTATTCTAGAATTTGTCAAGACTTGGAGCCTACGGACTAAATCACACATACACCACAACTAGAGGACGAATACGTCGTATGATAATCTAAAGATAATTATTCGAGAGTTATATTAAGTAAGAACGTGGACCCTACTCCAAGTTACGTGCATACGACATATGTAACCCAAACATATGTCGTATGTGCGTCAGACCAAACGCACTATATAAGCAAAATCAAGAAACGAATTTTAACGTGTTTATCCCCAAAACTCAAATTCTAAACCATAAAGGTCAAATTCCTGAAGCCAAGAAGTGCCAAGAAGATCAAGAAGCAAAATCATTCCCTAGTAAACACTCGTAATTTGTTTACGTTGATTACGCGTTTTATATTTGGTATTTTTCTTAATTGTTTACTTTACCTTTGTCATTCGTATAACATTTGTGCATTGGTTACAATGTTTGAAGGATAACACCTTCGGGTGTTAGCCATAGTTATGAAAGTTTAATGTTTTGTATGTTTATTATCAATTGCTTCTTTTATCATTGAGTATTAATTATGTTTATCGCCCATAGCTGCTTATATAATTAGCACATAACCTTAAGCATTGTATCTTAGAATAATAGGAAGATCTTCGCTTTTTGTAGTGATTTATGCATGTGGAATAACAGGATCACAAATAACCTCTTACACTGTAAGTTAGTCAGCCAAGCTAGATTAGCAAGTGACATGGTCTAGTATGTAAGCCCTGCTTCTTACACATTGATTGGAACACTTGAGCTACCACCATATAATAGCCGTAAGTAGTAAGTAGATAAAGTCTCGTTGAGAAAAGGAGTAACAATAAGATCACGATCTCCTTCTAAGATGGATTATAATCAATACAAGGGATGCTTTATGTGGATCTACTTGTGACTGAACTAAAGTATTTAGGTTTAACGTAGAATATCGCCTCAATAGAGGAATGATATGCCGTTTCGATAATAAGACAATCATTGCACTATTAAAAACATGCATGCATTAGAATGGATTAGATATGGTTAACACGGTTCTTTTAAGATAGAACTTGATCGGCTTATATACTTTAGGAATGAGATTCGATAGGATTATAGAGGAGATAATAAGGATAAGTCGCCAATACAACCTGTACCAATCTCTCACATTGAAATACCCTCTTGATATAAAAACCGAGATTGTCAATATTGTAAATAAAGTAAATATTGAACATAATACAACTTAGTTAGGATTTAACATATTTATAACAATTTAGATAGAATAAAACTATTAAGAATTAGAATTTTTAATATTGTAAATAAAGTAAATATTGAACATAATACAACTTAGTTAGGATTTAACATATTTATAACAATTTAGATAGAATAAACACTATTAAGAATTAGAATTTAAAATCTCCCTTGGTGATCGAAAACTAACTTACCAAACTAGTCCACAATCAGCCGACTTGGTCATGTTAATTATAATTCCATTTCAATGAAATTAAATTGTACACCTACATTCCATATTGACTTAAATCCAAAGTTCCAAACACGCGTTTAAGCAAAAATGACCAGATCCTCTATTTGTTTGGCACAATGAAAAATCGAACCTTTTGATCTAATTCACATAAATTTGTGGGATTTAAAAACACTCCCAACAAAAGGAGATAACAAGCATTTCATCACTTGATTGATAATAGTATATAGTACTGCTATATATATTTACGTAAAAGTAAAGATGAAACTACAAATAAGTTCGTTTTATACAAGAAATGCGGTTGATAATCATCTCAACAAAAAAGTAAAGTAGTAAGGTGGTAAAGCGTGGTTGAAGGGATCATTTATTGAATCTTGTTCGCAACATTAAATCCAACATGACCTTACTGCACCTTATTCACTTCAGTATAAAGTTGAAACAAATTTTACACTTTTAGCCACGAAGTTCTAGCTATGAATACTACATCTTGTCACTCAAGTTCTTTTGATTTAGGTTTATGGGAGTGGCTAATAAATCCACGAGTGACTTGCACATGTGACAAAAATCTAGGAGTGATTAGCATCTCATGTGGAAAAAGTCATACGTTATGGTTTAAAAGCCAACGAATGATGGCTTTTTTTATCACGCGGTCCTTGTGTTACATTTTCTCCTTTATTAATTTTTAATATGTTTGTGTGTGTGTTGAAGTATTTAGTAAAATATTTTTTATAAAGTAAAGATGAGATAAAAGTGAGTTTTTTTTATCGTTATGATAATTATAAAATAAATTTTTGGTGAGCTATTTAAAAGAGGAAAATGTAGAAATGCTCCCTGTGGTTTTCCTAAAATGCAGGCGGCCTCCCTACTCTTACGAAAGTGCAAGCAACCTCCCCAACATTAAGGGAAAGTAAGCAGGTGGCCTCCCCAACGTTAACATTGACTCGTTATCTAACTTGGACTAAGAGAAAGACCGTCTTTTCCTTAATAAACTATTATTAAACCCATTGTTAGGTTGACCCATACCAAATTACACGAGTTTGACCCGTACCAAATGATACCCAAATTAAACGGGTATACCATTTCTTCCCCAAACATAAAAAAACCATCCATATTCCGCCATTAACAAAACCTTCGTTCATCACTCAAATGAGTGACCCATATAACCATTTTTAAATGAATGAAATGTTCTAAAACTTTTCAATTAGTCCAGAAGGATAGGATTTCGATATTGCATTTATATGGTAATTAGGGTTAAGAATCGGATGTGAGGTGAGAGTATAGAGAATGTAATACCTTTGTGGAACCCTTGGAGGTTCCTTATATAGGCAGTGAAATCCTAATGGGCTCACTGTTACTTCAGCCCCAAGCATAATATAATCACCATAATTAGCTTGATTGTTATCTTATAATTATGGTTAGTGTATATCCTATACTTGAAGGTAAATCCTAATCCTAATAAGATTGTGATTTTATCTAACTCTATCCCGGCTGTGCCAGGCCGTGGGCAGGGTGGCCTAGTGGCAAAAAGATTTGTGGTTATCACTCCAAAGTGTGTGAGGTCTCAAGTTCAATTCCCACTAGGTGCAAACAACTTTTAAGTGTCCACGTCAACCTCCTAAAAAAGGGAGGGCTTTACCTGGTTTGAGTCTGTGTGGCGGTGGGCTCAAACCCCGTGGATTAGTCGGCCAATGAGTCGGAAATCACGGTTACCAAATAAAATAAAAAAACTTCGATTTTTATTTTATTTTATTTCGATTGACTAATTCAAGGTTTGTATTATGTTTCCAGAACCATACACGAGTTTATTTTATTTGAAGGTGCATTACTACGGGAAGTTCACAGATTCGCCCAATAAGCAGTATGTTGATGGTGAGGTTTGCTTTGTTGACATGATTGAGGAATCAACATTTAAGATTGATATTTTGCATTCTGTGTTAAATAGTATAGGTTATGAAATGCAAACTAAGCTTCGTTTTTACTACAAGTTACCACTGAAAAACCTAGATATAGACATTAAACCTTTGATCAATGATAAAGACTTTAAAAGCCTGTTAAGTTATGTTAATATTCATAAGATAATGTATGTGTATGTTGAGATTGTTGAAAAGGAAGATGGTAACTCTGATGATGATTCTGAGTCTGAAAGTGATAGTGAGGATGAGCTGCAAGATGAGGATCACATAGTTGATGAGGTTGAAGTGAATATGGATAATTTTAGGTTTGAAATAGGAGATGATGTGAATGAGCCTATTGAACCTCCTATTCAACCTAATGTCAATATCATAGAGGATGATGCTTTAGAAGTATTAGATTTTGATGAATTAGATAGTAATTTTGAGGATGATACACCATAAAATGCACTTAGTTTAGGTATTAGAAAGTTAAAAAAGAAACACAAGTCCTCTGGTTCCAAGATTAGCTTTTATGTTGGTAAGGAATATCTAGATAGGGATATAGCAAAGGACTTGATAAGAACACATGTTGTTGAGACAAGGAGGAACCTGCATTTCCTTAGGAATGATAACAGAAGAATTAGAGTCATTTGCAATGGTGTTGTGCCAACTTTGAACAACTCCAATGTTCAAGGACTAGAAAAGGGCAATTGTGAAAAGGAAAAAAAGTTGTTGGTAGTGCAAAAGAAGACAAAATTAGTTGCCCATGGGTATTATATTTATCTATTGGTCATAAAGGGAAGTGGGTGGTCAAAACTTTAAAAGAAGAACACAAATGTCTTCAATCCAGAAAGAATAAATTCTGCACATCCACTTTCCTTTCCAAACATATCACATATCTACTAGCCATGAATCCAAAAATGCATGTAAAAGCCATTCAAGAACAAAATGCACAAGAGATTTCATGTTACTGTTTAAAAAGATAAGGCTTTTAGAGCAAAGTTAAAGGCACAAGTTTTTTTAAAAGGAGATGTCCAGGTTCAATACTCTTTGTTAATAGATTACTGTAATGAGCTACAAAGATGTAACCCAGGTACCACAGTCAAAATATATGTTTATGGTGAAGAAAATCCTAAGGTTAGCACTAGGATGTTTAGAAGAATATATGTCTGCTTGGGGCCACTGAAAAGGGGTTTTAGAGAAAGTGGTAGGGAACTGCTTGGACTAGATGGAGCTTTTATGAGGGGGCATTATCCTGGACAATTGCTAACAACTGTTGGGGTGGATGCCAATCATGGTATTTACCCTTTGGCATATGGGATTGTAGAATCATAAAACCAAAACTCATGGACTTGATTTTAAAGTGTTTAGGTGATGATTTGGAACTCTACAGCAATTCAAACTTCACTTTCATTTCAGACAGGAAAAGGTAACTAATTAATTAAATTCATTGTTGTGACACCCCGGGTAGGGTCAAAATATGCGGAAATATCCACGGAGATGTCACAAGGGTGGATCGATAGCATATAGTCCATAGAGCATAAGATAAAAAGTTAGTCAAATCAGATTACATGTTTATTCAAACAAATAAATAAAAATTGTTTTAAACAAGACAGTAGGTGATTGTTTTCGTTTCCCAAATAGAACCCCTGACGAGTCTTATGATGCAGATTTCTAAGATGCTGAAGACCATGCACACACCACGTACTAACTTCATATTCATGTGCAAAACATACTAACGGGGTAAACATAAAGTTGGTGAATTTACAGATTTTAACAATTAATTAGTTTGGAAATACAATAATCATAGAAGTAATAATGCACAAAGCATTCTTACTAAAATGTAAATAACACTTGTTTATTATTAGAAAATGAAGCTTAACCCCATAGTCCTCAACAGATGAGGACGTAGTGTCTAACAAAAAGACACCCATTCTAGTTCCAACATGGTATACGTCTGTTGTCCCGGCCAAGGCACAGTGAGCATGACTCACCCAAACGGGGATGGTCAATCCCTAATAGATCTAATTATAACATTCGGGCGATTTACAACAATTTAACAGTTTCAATAATAATCAATCATAATCAAGTTTATACAATTCATTTATGTCCAATATATGTTTACATATTTTATTTCCCAAAAGGGAAAGTTTTATCAAAGTTTATATGGGGTTGTAAACTCACCTGGGAGTAGGTAATTGCTTGTTTAACACGGATATCCAATTAAAGCTCACACCAAAGTTATGCCTAATCAGATAGTACAGTCTTAATAGATAGTACGAAGAACATATATGTATGCTTATACGGATTTTATTCAGTTCATTCATACTATGGTATTTATCTAAATAACCGTAGTTCAAGTAGCATCAATATTCATTTAACTTATATATATATATAAGTTTCATTTCTAAGTTCATATAAAATGTTTAACTATTAATATTAGTTAGCATACATGTATTTATAGTAATCATTCAATCTTACAATTAAGTTTTACATTTAAGTAGACATAAAAGAAAATGTTTCACTTAAAATTAATTTATGTTTATAGTACTTGTATCAATAACATCTAATTAAATTTATAACCAAGTTCTATATCTAAGTAAACATAAGGGATTTTACTTATATTATATTTACGTGATAACATTTAATTTAATTTACGTTCATATAATTTTAATTCTTAAAGTATATGAGTACATGTATTAATAACACATTTTTATAATTGTTTATACAATTATTTCCTAAAGTAAATATAAATATTTTATTAAAAAAATATAATATTTTATTTAACTTTAAAGTTTCCATAAATTATTTTAAAATTTATAAAATAATTTAAACTTAAGAATTTATACCTTAATTCTTATGGTCTAAGTATTTTAATTATGTTTTATTATAATTAAAACAGATTTTAGGGTTAGGGCTTGGAAATGTTTCGGATTATGGCAAAACTAGTCCCTTTATATTTTTAAACAAGTATAAGTTTCGGATTTTACATATTTAGTACCTAGGGCTTGTTAGAGTTTCGGCTTATGGCCGATTTGGTCCCCCTAGTTATATCTAGGTTTTGTAATTTACTAGTTTTACAAAAACAGCCCTAGGCTTCTCTAAGTTTCAGCAATTGACAAAAATAGTCCTTAGGGTTTTAAAATGGCAAAATAACTTTTAGAAACTTCCCAAAATGGTCCCTAGGGTTTAATTTGCCACGGATAGTATTTATTTAAAACTATACTTTAGGATATTTACATTTTCAGTCCTTGTGTTTACTAGTTCATCAAAACAAGTTTCATAAGTTACGGTTTTAGTCCTTAAGTTTTATAAATTGTCATTTTCATCCAAAAAGTTTTTATAAGTTATATTTTATTGTAAAAACTTTTATTCAACATACAAAATTGTATATGGGCTCATTAAATGGGCTAAACGTCTAATGAGCTATTTTAATAGGCTTAACTATATTTCAAGTCCACTAATTTATTTAAATTGGCCTTTAAATCATTTATTGGGCTTAACTATATTTTTAAGTCCTTTAACTAGTTAAATGGGCCTAAGTGTAATCTTAAGTCCATTTTAGTTACTATAATTTATCAAATGGGCTTATTGGGTCCATTTAAGTTTTAGGTTAACTTTTCATGGGCTTAAATAGTCCATTAACACTACTTTTTATTTTATATAAGTTTTTACTTAGTATATTCTTATAAGCTTATTATGAGCTTATTAATATTTAGTTTTCAATCTAAATGATTAATAAAACTTAAAAATCCATTTTATGTGTTATACCAAATTAGATCTAGGTGTGTCATAAGGTTACAAGTAAGTCATAAGCCCTAGTAGGAGCTTATAACCCACGGCCTACATTAGTTATAGCATATTAAGATAGGTCAAGTCCCATTTTAAGGTTGCATGTAAATTTATAAGTGTTACAACAATAGATCTAACTATGTACATATCAAAAAAATAAGTCACAAGTTTAAAATGAGATCTTAAACATGTCTAGACCTAAAAATCATACATAGATCCATGTACCCTCATATATAACTTATGGCTATATTTTTAGATCTTGGTATTTCCAAGATGAACACTTTAACTAGTTTTTAAGTCTTGTAAATATTTACAAAAATACAATCATGATTATCTAGGTGATATGCATGTTTCCAAGGTTCCCATTTTACCAAGGTAACTACATATAGCCCACGGCTATATTGTCTCTTCCCAAGGTTCCCAAAAGATTTTATAAGCTTGTTTTTATGTTTAACATACTCAAGTTAGTATTTATCATTATATCTATGGTTAACATAAGCATGCATGTACATCTAATTCATTTTAGGTCATATATAACCCACGGCTACATTTATTCCACAAGTTATATTTTGTGATTTTTAATAGTCATTTTAACATGTATCATTTCATATTCTATCATTTACACTTAACACATAAATCACATATACATTAACCATATATGCCGTGACCTTAAGGTCATTGTCTTCAAGACTTTTAGGTTACACACATTCATTTTATGAGATCTATGACTATTGGTTTAACCATAGTCCCATAAAACAAGATTTGTAACTCATGCAACCTTTAGATTTACACAACGTCTCATATGGTTTTTAAATCAAGTTTAAAACATAACATACCAATCATAAGTTCCTTATCAAAAGGTTTTAAATCATGAACATGATTTTTATAAATATGTCGTGACTTATAATGGTCATAGCTTCATCAAATCTTGATTTTAACATGTTATTTACTTGTGTTTATAGATGTATGATGATGCATGCATGAAGAAATGAAAGAACAAGTAGTGTATACCTTTCTTGCCTAAAAGTACCACAAATGATCTAGGTGAAGAAGGTGATTTGAGATCTACTCAAAATGATGAAGAAAATCCTATGTATAAATCAAGCCATGGCCTAGATGGCTTAGCTAGGGCTTGTTTATAGTGATTCTAAGTGAATGATACTACTAATGATTTATAGTAAAGATGAGACAAGGATCTTGGTGGATTTAATACTTGATTTTTGGATGTATATGGCTTTAAGCCGTATGATTGAGAGAGAAGAGGATGAGAGAAACAAGCTTAGATTTGCATGAAAGAATGTAAGTGTATGTGTGTGTGTTTTCGGCTAAAAGGGGAGAGAGAGAGGAGGGCAAAAGGTATGACTTGTCTTGGTAAGAGTATTCTTGCCAAGTGTATGCCATTAGGTTCCCCATGCATCTCTTCTTCTTCCACCTAAGGTGGGATGCCGTGTAAGGTTATTCAAAGGGTAGGGTGGGCTTGTGTTGGGACCTATGTTGGGCTAGAGCATAAAGAACACATAACCTTGGGCTAGTCCAAGCAAGTCTAGGCATGCCTTGAATATGCATGCATATACACGGCTATAATTACATGATGTAACATATTTTCTCATTTTTGTTAAGTGTTGTCTAATCAAATGTTGGTTGTGCATTTTTACTACTTGATTTATGTACATAGCTTACATAGTCAACTTATTATAACAAGCATGTATGTAAAATATATGTACATGTTAGACAAGCTCACACATGACCTATAGAAATATAACACATGAGTTTGTGTTCTAGGATTAATAGGTGGAAATTTATTATATTTAATCATGGTAAAATCATGGATTTTACAGCACCACCCCGTTATTTTAGCTTTGTCCTCAAAGCTATTAAAAACATAGTCATCTTTTAAGTGATAGATGTTCTAAGTGTATTATTTGTTTCAGGTTCTCTCTCAGGTGCGTATGGTGGCATGAACGCGAAGTGGTCTATTCCTAGGTTACTTCTATATGTCTGATTCGGCATTAATGGAAACTTCTGTCTTTACAGGTGAACAGAAGAGAATGCAGAGATAATTTTATCCAGATTGTACTATTCATCCGATTGAGCAGTAGAAGAGATTATTGTTGTGGTCGGATAGGGGCAATGCAAAGAGATTTTTATCCGAATCGCACTATACATCCGATTGAGCAGTAAAGGAAACTGCTGCTGTGGATAGATAGGCGTGGAATGCAAAAAGATCTTTATTCGGATCTCACAATACATCCGATTAAGCAGTAAAGGAGATTGCTGCTGTGGATGGATAGGCGAGGAATGCAAAGAGATCTTGATCTGGATCGCACTATACATCCGATTGAGCAGTAAAGGAGACTACTGCTGTGGATGGATAGGCGTAGAATGCAAAGAGATCTTTATTCGGATCGCAATATACATCCGATTGAGCAGTAAAGGAGACTGCTGATGTGGATGGATAGGCGCAGAATGCAAAGAGATCTTTATTCGGATCGCACTATACATCCGATTGAGCAGTAAAGGAGACTGCTGCTGTGGATGGATAGGCGCGGAATGCAAAGAGATCTTTATTCGGATCGCACTATACATCCGATTGAGCAGTAAAGAAGACTGTTGCTGTAGATGGATAGGCGCGGACTTCTCAGTGGGTGTTGTAGTCATACCTTTCCCGGATCTAGGAGAGGACCATTGGCGTTGTGGATTTGGTTAGGAGGACAAATCCATTGCAAATGGTTTCTAATATGAGGAGGACACACCAGCATATTTCATACGCTGGGGAATCTGGGGATGCACTATTTCTACATTCTTTTCATGGGTGAGATACAAGTTATATCTCCATACCCGCGGATGAAAAATTGGGGGTTGAAGGTAAAACAACCCCTCCTATATTAACATCTTTAAGAAAAGACTTACGATCTTTACCTCAAGTCAGCGGGACACAAACATTAGTTAATGGTACTAAAGTTTCTACCCAACAAAGAGGTTAAGATTGTTGTCGATGGCGTTTGCGTAAGAAGTTGCAAAGAATCTACTTCCTTTGTCGTGAGGCTGCGTGAGAGGGGCGCAGAAAAGAAGTGCATCAAATGGTGGAAATAAAAGAAGATACCAAGAATAAAGAAGTGCGCGCCTTGCAGGGTGTCGTAACAAGGGTCACACATTCACTATTACTGGTTCAAAATTTGTACAAATTCTAACTTCTAAAGAGAGGAATTCTCATCTCCCAACGTCTAATGGATGATGGTATTGTCGAACTAATTGGACCCGAAGAGGAAAGAGGAATGTCCAAAAATATAGGACATTCAACATCTCCTTACGGGGGATGTCGAATGTAGCCCTCCAAGGTACACCCATTGTGAGTTGGATGTGCCTTTCAGGTTTAGGGTTGTCTAGGTGGCGGGAGTAACCCTACAAAATACACCTATTGTGAGTTGGATGTGTCTTTCAGGTTTAGGCAAGGAAGGAAACAAGTTAGGGAAATGGGATATTCTCTGACCAAGTATTCTCTAGCCCGTTGGTGCTAGAGATGACACTAAATCTAGTGTTAACTATATCGGGGTTATGGCTCCCAAGTATAATCAAGGTTTCATCTCACCAAGGTACACAAACCCATGTTTGGCTATATAGGATAGTCGCATGATACTTGTTAGTCAATTTGTGCTAATAACGACCTCAAAGCTATCAGGGCTTTCTAGGATCTGACTGACGTAAAACGGCGATTTGAAAAGCTTTAAGGATCAACCTCGAATGATGGTGTTTAACTATCATAACTTTTCCGTCGACTATTCCATAGTATAATAGGAGCCTAGAACTATCGGAGGGATTTCCATTACCTTAATAAATTTAGCAATTGTAGTGCTTTGGTCTACACATGTATCAGACAAGATAGATGCATATCATTAGTTTACTAAGAACGTACCAGGTACAGTATTCGAGCTTGGATTTGCTGGGACATTGCCGGCCATGTACACTTGCGAAGGAGTTCCCTTGTTGTCCTTCTTCTGATTAGCCCACTTGGGACAATCAGGTCTCACGTGCCCAGGGGTTCCACACTCGTAACATACCACAGCTTTCTTCGACCCGCTACTACTCCCACCAGTGGGGTTTTGGTTTCCTTGTTGCCCACTTCCACTCCCTCGCGCGTTGGACTTGCCCTTGTTGCTGTTTCCAGGATTGGCGTTGGGTCGACCTGGGGTAGCAACATTGGTGGGACAATTGCGAGCAAAATGGCCTTGTTGGCCAAATTTTTAGCATCCTTGGCATTGTCCTCCAGCAACATGATGGTAGTTGCATTTTGAACACTTGGGCCTGGTCCCCGAGTAGTTCTTAGCGCGGGTTGTGGGAGTAGTGTCATCTGCTTGCCCAACGTTTTGCTTTTTGAAAGGCTGCTGATACTGGCTACGAGAGTTTTCATCGGATTTCCTCTTGTTGTCTGTTTGTCTCTCGGACAGATTGCGGGCTCGTTTGTTGATCAGCTCAGTCGCAAATTCCATGGCACCTTCGACACTGGTGGGTCGTGAAGCTAGCACACTGTCATGAATGTTGTCAGGGAGTCCGCTGACATACTTTTCAATCTTGTCACTCCTTAGAAGAAACATTTTGGTGCACATCAAGCTTAACTCTTGAAATCTTTGGTTGTACCAAATGATATCATTGTTCTTACACTTGAGATCCCACAACTCGACTTCCAACTTCTTCATTTCTCCTCTGGGATAGTACTTCTCAGTCATTCTTTCCTTGAGGTTGGCCCAAGTGAGAGTATAAGCAGCGTCATGTCCAAGGATAGCGACCACAGAGTTCCACCAGGTAAGGGCACTCTCAAGTAGGGTGCACGTGGCAAACTTAACTCTGTTCTCGTCAGCACAACCACTGATGCGGAAGACTGTCTCTAGCCTTTGAAACCACTGCATCAGTTCAACAACTCCTTCTTTCCCTCGGTAGTATGAGGGTTTACATTTTAAGAAGTCGGGGTAAGAGCAACCCCTGTTGGTGTTGTTTCTGCGAGCGTCGGAGTTTGGATCATTGTTTGTATTTGGGTTAGCTCCTCTGGCTGCCATAGCTGTCGTGATGCCTTCACTTATCATTTAACGCAGTTGTGCGGCAGTGATATTTCGTGTAGCTTCTGGGGATTCAGCATTGTCGGCATTGGAAGTGGTTGCATTATTGGGATTTGACCTCGTAATCACCATTTATCTATAATCATATACAAAATGAGATTATAGTTCAAGCATTAGTACAGTTTTTATATTATTTACACGAGGAAACTTATGCACTGATTTCATAACAAATTTGGACAACCTGTTAAGATCTCATAATATAATACATTGCACAACAGATATAATAAAGAAAGTGATTACATGTTATTCCCATGAGAAATTTAACAGTCATCTTAGCATAACACAATCTAAGTCATAGGCCGGTCGAGCCTAATCCAAAGTAATGATACACACAGTCTTTAAAATCATCATATCCCAAAGTTACATGTCCTAAAAGAAAGAAAAGATAAAGTACGGGATTACATCACAAAAGCTGAACAAGAGATAAAAGTACAAAGGCCCTATGTCATGATAGCCGGGATGCAACCCGTGAGCTTATCATGACGTACAAGAAGTCTAGTACGTGTATGCTAATCCTGTCTGGATGGTCCACTAGATGATGCCGGGGCTGATGGTGCGGATGGAGCTGGTAGGGCTGCAGAATTCCTCCTGGTGTTCCACAAAGTCCGAACTGTCGTTCGAGTCTCCTTGAGCGTACGGAGTGCAGACAGTAGCTGGTTCCGGAGCCTATCGACGACCCCTCGGAGGCAAGCCATCTCCCCAGTAACCCCATCATGCCGGACAGTGGCAAGATCAAAGAAGATGGACAATGACTGCTCCTGAGCAGCTAGAGCAGCATGGGTCTGATGCTGCAGACCCTCCATGACCTGAATGCGCTGGTGGAGGCGGTAGTTCTCATCCAATAACCACTTTAGTGCCTCGTCCGTCCTAGCCTGGATGCCCTTAGCAGTCTGGGAGTCTCCCCTCATAGTGCGGAAGAGAGTGTCGATACGCTCATAGATGACGGCATGGCTCTGTTGACTGACTGTCAACTGGCTGCGAAGGTTGGATATCTCTCGCTCATAGCGTGCAGCCAATGCGGAGATCTGGGCCTAGACGGAATCGAAGCGTCGTGCCCCGGAGCCTTCCCCGGTCTCATAAGTGGAGACGGGTGCGGGTCCGGAGAAATAGCCTGATGAAAAGGACAAAGGCATGGAAGATGGTATGCTAGAGGGGACCCAGTCCTCCTCCATAGAGGTTGGGGCTGGTGTGGCTGATGCTGAGATAGAAAAAGGGTCCTCTGGGAGTACAGCTTCGGTGGCCGGGTCATCCTCTGAATCCGAGGCTGACAACCATCCACACTGCGTCGATCGTGGGGATGAACAAATAACTGGAGTAGGAGCTACTCTGGGTAGAAGAGTCGTAGATGCAGTAGGCGGAGTCATGATGCTCTGAAATAGTATTATTTTAAGTTTGAAGTGAGTATAAGCTTACAAACAAAGAACAATATTATTTAGATTACATGCTTTTATGAAATATATCCCTTTTAAACAATTATTAGAATGTTTTAAGGTTACAAATATTTATACTTATACATATATATGTATTATCATGTAAGTAGTTCATTTATCAATTAGTAAGTGTGAAGTTTAGTTTAATATTACTCATATTCTCATTTCAGTATTTTACTATGTAATGTAAAATTTTCAAGTTTAGCACGTCTAACATATAGCAATACCTCACTAAATAGTATTAATAATCAAGTTTAGTAAATATATATATATATATATATATATATATACAAGTAGTTCACATAGCATGAAATGCCCTAAGATCTATATGCTTAACTAATACGGTCCCAAAATAAAATCCCAAAAAGATTCTTATAAGTTATAGTCCAGTTTTAAATAAAAGAAAAATCGTTTTTATTTTTATTTTATTTAAAAATTTATCTGGTTCTCTATAACTAATGCTCTAATACCATTCTCTGTGACACCCCGGGTAGGGTCAAAATATGCGGAAATATCTACGGAGATGTCACAAGGGTGGATCGATAGCATATAGTCCATAGAGCATAAGATAAAAAGTTAGTCAAATCAGATTACATGTTTATTCAAACGAATAAATAAAATTTGTTTTAAACAAGACAGTAGGTGATTGTTTTCGTTTCCCAAATAGAACCCCTGATGAGTCCTGTGATGCAGATTTCTAAGATGATGAAGACCATGCACACACCACGTACTAACTTCATATTCCTGTGCAAAACATACTAACGGGGTCAACATAAAGTTGGTGAATTTACAGATTTTAACAATTAATTAGTTTGGAAATACAATAATCATAGAAGTAATAATGCACAAATCATTCTTACTAAAATGTAAATAACATTTGTTTATTATTAGAAACTGAAGCTTAACCCCATAGTCCTCAACAGATGAGGACGTAGTGTCTTACAAAAAGACACCCATTCCAGTTCCAACATGGTATACGTCCGTTGTCCCGGCCAAGGCACAGTGAGCATGACTCACCTAGACGGGGATGGTCAATCCCTAATAGATCTATTTATAACATTCGGGCGATTTACAACAATTTAACAATTTCAACAATAATCAATCATAATTAAGTTTATACAATTCATTTATGTCCAATATATGTTTGCATATTTTCTTTCCCAAAAGGGAAAGTTTTATCAAAGTTTATATAGGGCTGTAAACTCACCTGGAAGTAGGCAATTGCTTGTTTAACACAGATATCCAATTAAAGCTCACACCAAAGTTATGCCTAATCAGATAGTACAGTCTTAATAGATAGTACAAAGAACATATATGTATGCTTATACGGATTTTATTCAGTTCATTCATACTATGGTATTTATCTAAATAACCGTAGTTCAAGTAGCATCAATATTCATTTAACTTATATATATAAGTTTCATTTCTAAGTTCACATAAAATGTTTAACTATTAATATTAGTTAGCATACATGTATTTATAGTAATCATTCAATCTTACAATTAAGTTTTACATTTAAGTAGATATAAAAGAAAATATTTTACTTAAAATATTAATTTATGTTTATAGTACTTGTATCAATAACATCTAATTAAATTTATAACCAAGTTCTATATCTAAGTAAACATAAGGGATTTTACTTATATTATATTTACGTGGTAACATTTCATTTAATTTACGTTCATATAATTTTATTTCTTAACAGTATATGAGTACATGTATTAATAACACATTTTTATAATTGTTTATACAATTATTTCCTAAAGTAAATATAAATATTTTATTAAAAAAAATATATAATATTTTATTTAACTTTAAAGTTTCCATAAATTATTTTAAAATTTATAAAATAATTTAAACTTAAGAAATTATACCTTAATTCTTATGGTCTAAGTATTTTAATTATCTTTTATTATAATTAAAATAGATTTTAGGGTTAGGGCTTGAAAATGTTTCGGATTATGGCAAAACTAGTCCCTTTATATTTTTAAACAAGTATAACTTTCGGATTTTATATATTTAGTACCTAGGGCTTGTTATAGTTTCGGCCTATGGCCGATTTGGTCCCCCTAGTTATATCTAGGTTTTGTAACTTTACTAGTTTTACAAAATAGCCCCTAGGGCTTCTCTAAGTTTCGACAATTGACAAAAATAGTCCTTAGGGTTTTAAAATGGCAAAATAAGTTTTAGAAACTTCCCAAAATGGTCCCTAGGGTTTAATTTGCCACGGATAGTATTTATTTAAAACCTAGACTTTTGGATATTTACATTTTCAGTCCTTGTGTTTACTAGTTCATCAAAACAAGTTTCATAAGTTACGGTTTTAGTCCTTAAGTTTTATAAATTGTCATTTTCATCCAGAAAGTTTTTATAAGTTATATTTTATTGTAAAAACTTTTATTCAACATACAAAATTATATATGGGTTCATTAAATGGGCTAAACATCTAATGGGCTATTTTAGTAGGCTTAACTATATTTCAAGTCCACTAATTTATTTAAATGGGCCTTTAAATCATTTATTGGGCTTAACTATATTTTTAATTCCTTTAATTAGTTAAATGGGCCTAAGTGTAATCTTAAGTCCATTTTAGTTACTATAATTTATCAAATTGGGCTTATTGGGTCCATTTAAGTTTTAGGTTAACTTTTCATGGGCTTAAATAGTCCATTAACACTACTTTTCATTTTATATAAGTTTTTACTTAGGATATTCTTATAAGCTTATTTTGAGCTTATTAATATTTAGTTTTCAATCTAAATAGATGAATAAAACTTAAAATTTCATTTTATGTGTTATACCAAATTAGATCTAGGTGTGTCATAAGGTTACAAGTAAGTCATAAGCCCTAGTAGGAGCTTATAACCCACGACCTACATTAGTTATAGCATATTAAGATAGGTCAAGTCCCATTTTAAGGTTGCATGTTAATTTATAAGTGTTACAACAATAGATCTAACTATGTACATATCAAGAAAATAAGTCACAAGTTTAAAATGAGATCTAAACCATGTCTAGACCTAAAAATCATACATAGATCCATGTACCCTCATATATAACTTACAGATATATTTTTAGATCTTGGTATTTCCAAGATGAACACTTTAACTAGTTTTTAAGTCTTGTAAATATTTACAAAAATACAATCATGATTATCTAGGTGATATGCATGTTTCCAAGGTTCCCATTTTACCAAGGTGACTACATATAGCCCACGGCTATATTGTCTCTTCCCAAGGTTCCCAAAAGATTTTATAAGCTTGTTTTTATGTTTAACATACTCAAGTTAGTATTTATCATTAGATCTATGGTTAACATAAGCATGCATGTACATCTAATTCATTTTAGGTCATATATAACCCACGGCTACATTTATTCCACAAGTTATATTTTGTTATTTTTAATAGTCATTTTAACATGTATCATTTCATATTCCATCATTTAAACTTAACACATAAATCACATATACATTAACCATGTATGACGTGACCTTTAAGGTCATGGTCTTCAAGACTTTTAGGTTACACACATTCATTTTATGAGATCTATGACTATTGGTTTAACCATAGTCCTATAAAACAAGATTTGTAACTCATGCAACCTTTAGATTTACAAAACGTCTCATATGGTTTTTAAATCAAGTTTAAAACATAACATACCAATCATAAGTTCCTTATCAAAAGGTTTTAAATCATGAACATGATTTTTATAAATATTTCGTGACCTATAATGGTCATAGCTTCATCAAATCTTGATTTTAACATGTTATTTACTTGTATTTATAGATGTATGATGATGCAGTCATGAAGAAATGAAAGAACAAGTAGTGTATACCTTTCTTGCCTAAAAGTACCACAAATGATCTAGGTGAACAAGGTGATTTGAGATCTACTCAAAATGATGAAGAAAACCCTATGTATAAATCAAGTCGTGGCCTAGATGGCTTAGCTAGGGCTTGTTTATAGTGATTCTAAGTGAATGATACTACTAATGATTTGTAGTAAAGATGAGACAAGGATCTTGGTGGATTTAATACTTGATTTTTGGATGTATATGGCTTTAAGCCGTATGATTGAGAGAGAAGAGGATGAGAGAAACAAGCTTAGATTTGCATGAAAGAATGTTAGTTTATTTGTGTGTGTTTTCAGCTAAAAGGGGAGAGAGAGGAGGGCAAAAGGCATGACTTGTCTTGGTAAGAGTATTCTTGCCAAGTGTATGCCATTAGGTTCCCCATGCATCTCTTCTTCTTCCACCAAAGGTGGGATTCCGTGTAAGGTTATCCAAAGGGTAGGGTGGGCTTGTGTTGGGCCCTATGTTGAGCTAGAGCATAAAGAACACATAACCTTGGGCTAGTCCAAGCAAGTCTAGGCATGCCTTGAATATGCATGTATATACACGGCTATAATTACATGATGTAACATATTTTCTCATTTTTGTTAAGTGTTGTCTAATCAAATGTTGGTTGTGCATTTTTACTACTTGATTTATGTACATAACTTACATAGTCAACTTATTATAACAAGCATGTATGTAAAATATATGTACATGTTAGACAAGCTCACACATGACCTATAGAAATATAACACATGAGTTTGTGTTCTAGGATTAATAGGTGGAAATTTATTATATTTAATCATGGTAAAATCATGTATTTTACAATTGTATTTATTTTGTCCCAAGTAGTAGTTCTAATCTAATGTATGTAGTTTGTATGTATGTAGGGATTATTACCAGCACTTGCTAAGCTTTTTCCAGCTGCGGGGCACAGATATTGTGTGAGGCACATCAATGAGAACATGAACCAAACTTGAAAAAGGGTTGAGTACAAAGAAATGCTTTGGAAGTGTCCAAGATCAACAACAGTTGTTAGGTTTGAAAGAAATACAGATGAGTTGATGATAGGTGTGTAAACACCCATCCTTTTTACCACTTAATTACAATAATAACCAAGTCAAAACGTGTATTTTATGTCATTTATGTCGGAATTATGCGTGGTTTGTGTTTTTGTTGTGATTTAGGACGAAAAGGAAAAGTGGAGAAAACACGGGATTTCACGGGATTTTATCGAAGAAATAGACGAAAGACGAAGTCAAGAAATCAAGAGTGCATAAAGAACGGAAGTCCAAGACCAATTCTGAAGATTTATCGAAGAAAAAAGTCAAAAGACGGAAGTTTACTAAAAAGCCGAAAAACTCAAGTCTAATTTATTGAAGAAATGTCAAGACGAGTTTAAAAGAAATACCGAGACAAAAGTCGAAGAACTTAAAAGATTAAAAGACTAAAGTCGAAGAATTTGGAGATTAAGGACTAAACATGCAATTAAGGAAAGAAGAAAGAAGGGAGGAAGCTTCCAAAGCACCTCCCTAATCTCCCCTATATATAGATAATTAGTGTCTTCATTTCATGTTGTTGGGTGGCTTGACAAACCACCACTTCCACCATTTTCATTTACCTTGCACTTTAATTACTTGTTATGCACTTTTAATTCATTTAATTTCCAAGTAAGTTTTCTTTTATTGTTCTTGAATCTTCACTTTATTGTTAATCTCCTTCTACCTTTCTTGTTTGATTTGTTCTTCATCTTTATTGTTCATGTTCTTGAGTTTTTATGGTTTTCAATCAAGTGGGTTTTGATTGATTTGGCTTTATTTGTTAGTGTTATTGATTTGTTTTGATTGGTTATTGTTAGTGGATGGTTATTGGTTATTTTGGTTTAATCTTTTGGTTAGATTTGATTAAATTCGTGCCTTCATGTTCTTCCCTGTTCTTCGCTACTGTTTATGTGCCCAGATTCCGGATCAGTCGTTTATTCCGAATCAAAGCTTAGTTTCACATATTCCATATCAAGAGCTTCATCCGGAATAATAATCATTCCGGATAAAAGGTTTTCATTCGGAATAATATTCCGGATCAACCTTTCATTCAGAATAATTATTTATTCCGGATCAAGTCTTTCATTCGGAATATATTTTATTCCGGATCAACACATTATTCCGAACGAGCACTTATTCCGGATAAAGTCAATTATTCCAGATGAAGCCCAATATTCTGAATGAGAGGAAATTATTCCGGATGAGCTGTTTATTCCGGATAAGCAATTATTCCGGATGAACATGTTTATTCTGAATAAAGCCCTTTTATTCCGGATGAGGATTTTATTCCGGATGAATTGATTTATTCCGAATGAAGGATTTTATTCCGAATGAAGTGTTTTCAGTTTTTTTTGTAGTTTTATGATTTTAATTTTTAAGCTTTACTTTTCCCGCCTTTTTCCTTATTTGTACTTTTACTTGCCTTCCCTTTTAGTTTAAGTTTTAGTTTGAGTTATTTACCTTTATGGCTTTTAATTTCTCGTCATTTACTTTTCGCCAAATTTAATCTTTCATTGTTTCCTTTTACCGTCTTTATTTTTATTGTTTCAAGTCTTTATTTTTCAATAGTTTTAGACAACGACCATTCCCTTTTTATTCCACCAAGAACAACTAATCTCGCACAATTAACCGGAAATCAATTCGAAGAGATACCGAGAACGAATTTTCAACGAGTAAAATCTGTACATTAAAATGGCGCCGCTGCCGGCTCTTTTCGTGAAGATTAACGGTTTTTTGTGAGTGACGTGTTGGCTTTTGGGATCCGTTCACTCGTGAACGTTATTTTTCGTGTCTAAAATTTTCAAAAGAATCCAAAAACATTTGAAAAATCATAAAAAGCGTTTCTTTTTCAAAGTTTTGCACCAAAAATATTCTTCTTGCTTATCTATTTTTCTTTATGGATTCTTATGTCCATTGCGTCGAGTGTGGGAGACGATTATACGGGAACGACTCATGTCGATGGTGTACATGTGAGCGGTGCGGAAACGATATCGACAACACACAATTCGGATTTTGTCCCTTGTGCAACTCGACTAATTTGTCCTTTTTGAATCCACCTCCTGTTCCCCCGTGCATCTATTGTGGAAGCGATTCTCATTGACATGTTTCGTGCCCGGTTCGATACCCGTATGGTCACGAGCAAGAACCGGGTTACAATTATGACAATGGTAATAGCTATCTACAAGAAGCACCGGATTTTTCTCCATACCCATATTGCCAAAATTATGGGGGCCCTCACGATACTTCTTATTGTCAGCCAATGAATTATTTTGAGCAAAATTCGTGTCCTCAGTTTTCTTCACCAATGGATTATTATGAACCAAACCCGTGTTCTAATTCTTCCCAACCGATGACTTACTATGAGCCACATCCGTGCTATAATTCTGGTTTTCACAACTTTGAGCCCCCACATCACACCCTCAATCATCAATCCTCTCAGCAACTTAGTCTTGACAAACAACTCACTTCTTTAAACCATATTCTAGAAAGTATAGCTCAACTCCGAGCTGACTTACATCAGGAAAAGCAACCTTTGCTTGATAGTGAAGAAATCTTGAAAACCACTGACACCTTTTTGAGCTAATTTAGTTGTTTTCCCTTCTTTTCTACACCAAAATGTTTAATTACAGCGTGGGATAGAATTGGTGAAATTGAACATACTCGGGGAGATGAACAACAAAAGTTGCTTCATGAGCTTCTTAAAGATGTGGAGGTTATCAAGGAAGAGTTAGCCGACTACGTCACTCCTAACTGGACTCGTCCCATCTATTATGATGATGACGACGACGATGATGTCTACACTTTCAACCAATCTTCTGAAGTTGCTGCTCCTACTCTCGATGTTGCTACTGCGTCTAAGGATCTAGATTCGTTGAATGAGCTTAGTGATGTTGGTCTCGACAAATTATTGGATGATGAGGTTTGTGACTTACCTGCTATGGAGCTTCAGGACGACGTTGCTTTCACGCAAGCGGTCGATCCAAATGATGACGATTCTTCTCCCCGTTATGAGAATTTCACTTTTGAAACTTCTCAATCTCCACCGGGAGATGCGGGCGATGACGATTTATTCTCTCCGGCTTACGAGAAGTTCACCGATGAACTTGATCTTGTGGATGAGGTGAAAGACGTACTTATTCGCGATAGATTACGGAAAGTGCACCTTCTTATTGCTCAAATCGAAGAGTTGACTTCTCATCCTCTCTCCGAGTCTTTGCCTCCATCTATTCCTCCCGTTGAAGATAATGAACCATTGCTGGAAGAAATCGACATTCACTCCATACCTCCAGGTATTGATGACGATGACATGGAGGGGGATATTATTTTTGATAATTTGCTGCAAAAAGGTATTGTCCCAAATCCCCCTCCCAAGCACCTTTCATCCTCCCCTTTAGCCACTCTTACGGAGGATGAGTGCTTTGACCCGGGAGGTGACATTGATTATATCATGATTGATAACATTACGGCTTTGCCGAATGCTCAGCATCCATTGTCTTTGGGGGATGACAATGTGCTTACTTTACCCACCCCACCTCTCGTGGATCTTGATTTCACATACTTTACGTATGTTGAAAGGACCTTTCTCCCATACAAGACTTATCCCCCCGCCTCTCCTTTGTTGATGTCAACCGGGAACGAGGACAAGGTCTTTGATCCCGGTATTACATTCGAGGCTTCCCCATGGACCATTTAATTCGGGGACGAGTCAGGCTCGTGACTCGGTTAATATAAACAAGCGCTTTTTGGGAGGCAACCCAATTATCTATCTATCTTTCCCTGTTTTCACCATAAGTGTAGGGGGAGCCCCGTTGGTGTTTCTTGCTTTCTTTCTTATCATGTGCAGGGATTAGAGCTTCAAAGACACACTCTTGATGACTTTTGATGAATCGTGATTCCGTGTTCCATCTTCCCGGTTCTATCCTAAACTCTTTTCGATTCACTATTTTATATTTTTCAATATTAAAATAGGAATCTCTTTAGTTGTCCTTACCTTAGCGAGATTTAAACAAAGTGCACAATGTCCTAAGTGTAGGAGAGTTTACTCCCACATGCTTAAACATTGACGACAATGTTTATATTAAGTGTAGGGGGGACTTCTATCGAAGTTAAGTGGCCTTTTCCTTGTCATTGTCCTCATTTTAACCGGAAAATCAATTTTTCGACATTTTTCAAAATTTTTGATCTATTTTGGCCTAGTTGTATAGTTGTATTTTCCTTTGTTATGGTTATTTTCTAGAATAAATTTTTAATAAAGTGGTTTTAAATTTTCAAACGTTGTGAATCTTTTAACTCAACCCGAGTTTACTTATCTAAGTTTACTCTAGCTAGTATCCTTAACGTGTTTAAGTCAAGTTTTGTTAGGCTTTTATACAGGGAGCTATAAAACGTGAAAGTCTTAACTCTCACGGGTTAAGAACAAGAACTTTTCTCAAGTTCCTATAATTGATCCTAGAGAGTCGTTTATCAAGGGAACTTTAAAATGCGATTTCTAAACTTGAAAGAGTCTAAGAATTTGCAAGATCCTATAGGCGACTCGAAAACCCAAAACTTTGATTTAATAGGCTAAGCATCCATGAGTCTCATTCCTTGAGATTTTAAACTGTGGAGAACGAGAGATGATAGAGTCAATTATAAGTTTGGTATTCTTTCGTGAATTTATGTGAGTTAATTATAAGCCTATTCTCCCATCGCTTGCTAATAAATTTATCTGCAATAAATAAGGTTGTACGATTTGAAAAGTTACTTAGCTTCTAGCCCAAGATCGTTTAAAAGTTGCTCGGTATGAATTAGAGTTCATAGCCAAGGCATAACTTATTGAAGCGGGATGCGAAAATTGGCGAGTCCAAAAAGGTCCTAACAAGACATGAGGGCTACGTTTTGTTGCTAAAGATCCAAAAGTGATGTGAAGAATCATTTATCAAAGATCAATATGAAGGATCGAGACACACGACGAAAAGCAAATACTCCCCAAAAGATCATGTAGAAGTCTATCCGAAAAGACCCTAACAAGGTATGAGGATAAATAAATCCAAGTCCAAAAAGGAGGCGGGTCGTTGTATATCAAAGTCCAAAATAAAGATTGGAGAAAAATGAAGAAGTCGTGGTCCAAGTATGAATCTCTCAAAACTTCAAGTGAAGAAATTCCTATTATGAAGAGAAGACCATTATTTCATGAACGTCTCTCAAGATTTGAAGTATGAAGTCGCTGCCAAATATCGTTCCGAGAACGGTCTCAAATCGCGAAGTAAGTTATGCCAAGATATGAACTTTTTGAGGTCCCGAGAAGCAGTTTTAAAAGATTTTATCCTTTAGCTAACTATTAATTAAATCATTCACTTTATTTTCGGCCTAATAAACTATCGAAATAAGTCAACAATGCATCCTCGTGATCATTCAAGACAATAATAAAATATAAGAGATACACCTAGGAATAAGGGAGTCTAAGTGAATAATTGGCCCACATGAGTTCGTGTTAGTTTGCTAACTTATAATAACAATGATCTCATTTTTAAGCTTGGTTTGGAGAAAGTGAAAACTTGAGGATGATGATCATTCATGACATTTTCAAAACCCTAAGGTATGTTTTTTATTTCTTTACTTGTTTTGTTATTTTCTATCTCTTTAATAAAGGCCAAGGTGGATTGATTGTGATGAAAAATGTAAACATTCTTTGTAACTAATGCATTGCATGAGGACATTGCAATGGTCAAGTGTAGGGGATTTGATAGGTGTGTAAACACCCATCCTTTTTACCACTTAATTACAATAATAACCGAGCCAAAACGTGTATTTTATGTCATTTATGTCGGAATTATGCGTGGTTTATGTTTTTGTTGTGATTTAGGACGAAAAGGTGAAAAGTGGAGAAAACACGGGATTTCACGGGCTTTTATCGAAGAAATAGACGAAAGACGAAGTCAAGAAATCAAGAGTGCATAAAGAACGGAAGTCCAAGACCAATTCTGAAGATTTATCGAAGAAAAATTCAAAAGACGGAAGTTTACTAAAAAGCCGTAAAACTCAAGTCTAATTTATTGAAGAAATGTCAAGACGAGTTTAAAAGAAATCCCGAGACAAAAGTCAAAGAACTTAAAAGATTAAAAGACTAAAGTCGAAGAATTTGGAGATTAAGGACTAAACATGCAATTAAGGAAAGAAGAAAGCAGGGAGGAATCTTCCTAAGCACCTCCCTAATCTCCCCTATATATAGATAATTAGTGTGTTCATTTTATGTTGTTGGGTGGCTTGACAAACCACCACTTCTACCATTTTCATTTACCTTGCACTTTAATTACTTGTTATGCACTTTTAATTCATTTAATTTCCAAGTAAGTTTTCTTTTATTGTTCTTGAATCTTCACTTTATTGTTAATCTCCTTCTACCTTTCTTGTTTGATTTGTTCTTCATCTTTATTGTTCATGTTCTTGAGTTTTTATGATTTTCAATCAAGTGGGTTTTGATTGATTTGGCTTTATTTGTTAGTGTTATTGATTTGTTTTGATTGGTTATTGTTAGTGGATGGTTATTGGTTATTTTGGTTTAATCTTTTGGTTTATTTTGGTTAGATTTGATTAAATTCGTGCCTTCATGTTCTTCCCTGTTCTTCGCTGCTGTTTATGTGCCCAGATTCCGGATCAGTCATTTATTCTGAATCAAAGCTTAGTTTCATATATTCCGGATCAAGAGCTTCATCCGGAATAATAAACATTCCGGATAAAAGGTTTTCATTCGGAATAATATTCCGGATCAACCTTTCATTCAGAATAATTATTTATTCCGGATCAAGTCTTTCATTCGGAATATACTTTATTCCGGATCAACACATTATTCCGAACGAGCACTTGTTCTGGATAAAGTCAATTATTCCGGATGAAGCCCAATATTCCGAATGAGAGGAAATTATTCCGGATGAGCTGTTTATTCCGGATAAGCAATTATTCCGGATGAACATGTTTATTCCGAATAAAGCCCTTTTATTCCGGATGAGGATTTTATTCCGGATGAATTGATTTATTCCGAATGAAGTCTTTTATTCCGAATGAAGTGTTTTCAGTTTTTTTGTAGTTTTATGATTTTAATTTTTAAGCTTTACTTTTCCCGCCTTTTTCCTTATTTGTACTTTTACTTGCATTCCCTTTTAGTTTAAGTTTTAGTTTGAGTTATTTACCTTTATGGCTTTTAATTTCTCGTCATTTACTTTTCGCCAAGTTTTAATCTTTCATTGTTTCCTTTTACCGTCTTTATTTTTATTGTTTCAAGTCTTTATTTTTCAATAGTTTTAGACAACGACCATTCCCTTTTTATTCCACCAAGAACAACTAATCTCGCACAATTAACCGGAAATCAATTCCAAGAGATACCGAGAACGAATTTTCAACGAGTAAAATATGTACATTAGTTGAAAAAATACAACAAGAACTGTTATGAATGGTTAAACAAGATAGCACCTGAACATTGGTGCAGAGCATACTTTCTAGGTATTTACATCTCTAAATATTAACACTATATATTTTGTACATTGACTGCTTTCTAAAATTATCATATGACCATTTGTAGCTGTAGGAGGTGGGAAATTTCTGGCATCCCTTGTAAGCATGCCATTGCTGCCATTGATGATATGGCAGACAATGGTTATGAAGTTGGTATATCTGAAGATTGGGTACATGAATCCTATAAGCTCCAAGCCTCGTTGAATGTATACTCTCACAAGATAAATCCAGTTAATGGAAGGGACATGTGGGCTAAGTTTGATTGTCCAACAACATTGCTACCACCCAAAGTACACCCACAAATTGGAAGGCCACCAAAATCAAGAAAGAAGAGCAAAGGTGAAATTGAAATGGTAAAAGGAGTTAAGCTCACTAGAAAAGGCAAACAGGTTACTTGTAGCAAATGTCTTGGTACAAGTCACAATAAAAAGGGATGCAAAAGTATTTCAAGTAATGTAGGGCATAGTGCACAAGCTGATGGAGGTCAAACTTTACAACATGTTGGAGGTCAAAGTATACCAGCTGCTGGAGTGTAAATTTCAACACCTGCAACTCAAGGTACATGAGCTGCTGGAGTGCCAAGTTCACAACCTGCAACTAAAAAGACACCTGCTGCAAGTCAAAGGACACCAACTGATGGAGGTCACCTGTCACAACCTGCTACTCAAGGACAAAGTTCACAACAAGCTACTCAAGGAGAAAGCTCACAAGCTGCTACTCAAGGAAAAATAAACAAGAGAACTTCAAGTGCTGCTACTCAAAGTTCACAGCCACCACTTACAATGGACAAAAGGACTAAAATGACTGCAAGAAGAATGAAATGAACATGTTTCTTTTGTGTAATGTTTCTAAGGATAATGGTTTGTGTATTATGACTGTTTTATTTCACAGCGTACTACTATGCTACTATGTCTGGTTCAAACACTTGTGTTTCAATGTTTCAGTTATGAATGTTTTGTTGACTTTTGTTTTACTGTTATAAATGGTAGCTTTCTTTATGACTTTTGTGTTATTGTTATGAAGGTTGTAATCTGTGCAATGTTTCTTTATGACTTTTAGTTCACAGTCCATACTCAGTCATAACAATTCATACTTGGATAGCACTTTCATTCATTTTGACCCATTGTAGATTGTGTCAACATTGGTCTTACCATTTGGTTTGACCCATTTATAATACTGACTAAGTAGTTGAACAGGTGGAGTAAAGACTTACAATTACTTTACCACTCACCACACAAGTTAAATAGGACTCACTAGACCTATTGGATTACCATTCCTTTCATAACACCTTTTCTATCAATGGCAAACCTTCCAACTTTTGGATCACCACAAAGACCTAGGCCTATTGTCACACCAGGTGTTGCAAAACGATTTAAGGATGGCAATGTTATAGATGAGTTGGTGGCTTGGTATGGATATGTGGATTACTATGAGTATCTGGATGATGATTACTGGTATCAAATATTTATTGATGCTAGTGAATCCAGTGAAGAAAACTTAGAAGATACTGACAACCAAGGCCAATCCTCAAAGCCAATCACACCTACAAGCTCCCAATCCAGTCAACCTGCTAACTACATACCTGTATGCAAAAGTACCTCTTCAAAGGCGATCACCAAAATCCCTATAGCCATAACTAGGGTTGTGCTTGGACTTGCCAGTCAAAAGACTTGGTCTTCCATTCAAGACAAACTAAGGAAGAGGGCCTTGACAATCAACAAGGATGGAAAAGACAAGGGAAAGGGCAAAATCTAAGTGCTATGATCATTTTATGTGCTTTCATTAGTATCTTTATGTTTTATTGTTATGTATGCTAGTGTTTTCTGTTTTAGGACTTCATGTAATGGTTTTTTACCATAAAATGAATGAATGCATAGCTAATCTTATGAACAAGAACATATAACTTAAATAGAACTTCATTTAAATCTGGAAAAATGATCATTACATAATTATGTGGCCTATTAAAAAGTTCATTAACATTACTTGGACAATTACATTGAAACTAAAAACCAAACCAAAAAAATAACCAGCTGCACACTAGGAATTTCTTGAGTCTTCTTTTTGCAGCAACAACCATCTCCATATTTGCTTCCATTGCGTTTCTATCCCTTAGTAATCCAGGGATGATAGCAACTGTACGAGCACACATTAGAGGATCCACCCAAGAGAAAAATGGACAATGAGATGTTGAACAAGAGCGAAAACGACGTCATGGGTTTGTATCAGTCCAAGATGTACGGACAATGCATTGATTACCATAAAAACAACTCATGTTCCCTCAATCGTGTTGTTGAAAAGTTAGGCTTTATACTTTTTGGGATTTCTGTAAAATAAATAGACATGGATCACTGGTACTTATAGTAGAGAAGGGGGTGGATTGTTTATAAATTTATTAATAGTGGAAAGAAAGTCCTACCCTCACATAACGAGTCAAAATTAATAACAATTAACGCTGAGGAGGCCGCCTGCTTACTTTCCCGTAATGTTGGAGAGGTTGCCCGCACTTTCGTAAAAGTAAGAAGGCCGCCTGCATTTTGGACAAACCACGGGGAGCATTTATGCATTTCCCTCTATTAAAAATGAAAATTATCCCCTTAATACAATAAGGGGAATGTTAAAATACCCCAATAAAAAATATTATAAATGTTGTGAGGGGAGAAACTTATCTGCCGTTAGATTTTCTTCTTCCTTGTTCACTGGTATGGCTTGCTCAACCATATCCAATCTCAACCATGTATTGATTTGAAAACTTGTTCACCCGTATAGGCTTTTTCCAAAACAACTTTTGCACCCGTTGATTCACATCTCACCGTTCATTTTTTTGAAAATTGGGTCTCAGGCCGTATCACATATCTACTCTCTCTCTATCTATCTCACACACAAATCTACTTTTAATCTCTCAAATAATACATATCACACATCTATTTTGATCGGGTTTGATGCTTTTTATCTATTGATTGTTAAAGACGAACTAGAACACCTTTTGTTGCCCCGATCTCTTCATTGCCGCCGTTTGGTGTGTAGTGTTGTTGATCGGTTGGTGATGATGGGTTAAAGTTGTATGTGGTTTTCAATAAGGTATGTTTTTTCTTCTAATTTTTTTAGGTTATGGTGATACTTTTAAGTATTTTTGGATTTAGAGGATCAAAGTTATTCCGTTGGTTTAAGGCAACAGAGTATGCTTTCAGTTTAGGGATAACTTAGAATGATTTAAAAAAGATTAACATTTATTAGCTTATAATGATCCTTTTTTATTTTTATGTCTTTGATATGGATACCTTTGCTTATGATTAAAAGTAGTAGAAAGATAGTTTATGAAAATGAATTAGGTTAAATTCAGAATTTATAAATTAACAAGTTGGTTGCTTATTTATGTTAATGATATATATGCAGATTTCATTAGAGAATCTGATGTCGCGGGATTAACACGTCTTATGTGTTACTGTTGCTGGATCGGGTGGCTACCAAAATACAATGCTATTATGAGAAGTGAATGATGGTCATATGGATTGTAAGAGGTTGTGATGACTTTAAGGGTCTCGAATAAAGTTGAGATCGTCCGCATCTTGGCGGGGTAACTTATTATAGTTGCAGCCATGGCAGATGTATCCTCTTTGTTCGACTATTACCCTTCTGAGCCTATCTCATGCTACAATGGAATCGTTCGTATGATGGCATGGCATGGCAAGTCATATGGAATTGCAGCCTCTGTTGGTACTATATTCTTGAAGTAATTAATCAGCGGGTTCGTGATTGTTTCATTAAAGGCGTTCCACGAGAGACAAACAATCTGGTATACTCTAATTTACAAAAAACATAGATCATTGACTTCACCATATATCGAATGGGTCAAATGAAAGAACCAATGCGCCTTTTTCCTATTAATTAGTTTGAACACAATTTTGGCGGTTTTCATGATTTTTTATGAGTTTTGTGTTGTGGTTTATGGAGTAAGAATGTCACCTACCGCATAGCTTTTGTGTTAAACGTTATTGGTGTATGAACCTAAAAATGCCAAATGCAGCTTAAGTCGGTGCTAGAGATATCGAGAGAAGATCTTTAAGGGGGATATGCTCAAGTTCTTTCAAAATGTCACAAAATATACTGTGAACAGAGGCTATCATTGGTGAGTTGATCTGTATGGGTCAAATTTACATGTTTTCTCTCATTAATGCATGTGCCCAATCTATAGATATAGGCCAAACACAGCGACCAAGATCATTACAAACCATGGGCTTTTGAGTAGCTTCAGCTTAACATGGACATGTTTTGCTTTTAATTTTATAGAGATGTTTCCCTTTATAAATCAGTGTTCTTAAGTTTTACTTATAGATCTGCTTATTAGTTTTACTTAAAGATCTGCTTTTATTTTTGACAATCTGAAAACCAAAAACCATGCATATGCAGACTGAAAGGTGATAAGTTTAGTAAAAAATAATACATATGATTACAGAATTGATACTAGCAGTAGAAGACACAAAGAGAATGGCATAAAAAAGCATGAGCCTCATGTGAAACCTAAAGGATAATCTAGGGATCAACTATAATTGGAATAGGCACATATATTTCTTGTAGTTATGATAAGTGAATACACAGATAGAACTGATGTTAAGTGCATTCATAGATGCAATCCATCTCTGGATTGGAGCAATGGGAAACATATACATATTGAGACACGCGTATATAACAAAAAAACTGCTGCAATATCGACTGTGTAGATCCTGTTTGGATGTCCCACGTTATTAACTAGAAAATTGGTTCTGAGCTATACCAAGGTTTGTGCTTTAATTTTTGCGTTTTTTTATCTGTTAACAAAAGTTGGTTTGTGCTGATGATACGCAAGATGTTTCGTGCAAAATGGATGTGTATTTTACTTTTAAACTCCTGCTGGTTTGAACAGACAGTACATGGTAAACAAAATTTGTTACGTGCAACCTCAAGATACATCAGTGGCGCACGTGAGCCAATGGTAAACTTTGCTTTTTTCACTTTTGGATAATTACTATCTGATGTCTCACTTTGGAAGAGTTCACTATTACTCTTGGTCAGAAGTCAGAACCATATGATGGCTCCCTCATACTCATTGCCTTGGAAACCCTCTATGACGATCTTTTTCAAGTTATTGCTACACCATGGATGGTTTAGAGTTCGTAAAGTGGATTCAATAGGTTAGATGGGTGATGAGTTAGCTTCTCCAACGATGAAGTTAAGAGTGAATTAGGATCGAAAATCTGTAGGCGTACCATGTATGCACTTTCGTCTAATCAGGCCCTACACCGGTTTTAGAAAGATTTTTCTGCATTTTTTTATACTGTCAAAACAGCCCCTCAAATGAGTGGGTTCAGTTAATAAGGGGGTGTTTGGGATTACTTTTATTCATGTTATAAAATTAGGTGGTCATTTGAACGCACTTCAGTAGCTGGCACCATTGTTTCTGAGTTACCGTTGTATTTTAGTTTGCTTAAACTTTGAGGTATCGTTACGTAGGAGTGTGGAAGGCGTTAAAATAGCGCGTTGTGACCACAAGTTCATGTACACCTTCTCTTGAGGCCTCTTCTTCCTACATTAGTCTAGATAAGGATGCACACTTAGCCTTTGCAGCAGACGGGTACCTGGACATGGCAACGATGTTCACGAAGCTGGTTCTGCAGAGTCTGCAGGTACACACTTTTTCCTAGAGAGTATTTTATAGTTTCGTTCCCATCTTTTTTTCGTGTTCTCGGTTCGCTTTGCCTTTTATAAAAGAACTCTTTTTCCTTATTCACATGAATGCCTTTCATATTCCCGAGCTAAGGTTCCCAGAAAACAGTACAAGAAGACTAGATGGCCAACAAGGTTGTCCGAATAGAATTGCCAGAAGGCGGCTTGCATTCAGTCAGTCAACCGACAATCGCGTGGAAACACAAACGACTGTCGTTGCTGGCAATGCAAATGTGAGGCGAAGGATTTTCAATGGTGAACCAAGAATGTCTGCTACACGAACAGCGACCGATTCGCATCGTCAGCGACAACAGGTATCATAGACAAAAGAACTAGAATATGAATTAGCAATAGCACCATTCAGGTGACCAACTACTTCTTACTTCTAAACGGGTCAATGTGTATTCATCTATCGCTAGCAGTTAACAAAGCGGACGTACCAAGGAATTATCAGTGGTACTACGGATGTATGTAACCAATCTTGAATCTTAAAATAGGTAGAAAGTTGGTTATTTTCATGTAATTCATTTAATCTCATTTATTGAATACAGTGTCGTTACATTGCCTAACAAATTTTTACTATATTTGAAAGTATTTCTTCTGTAACATTGCTTGGTCACAATTTCACTGCATCACGACCATGTTAAAGACTTAAAAAAGCGAAACAAATCATTCAACAACTCAGGGCGAAGCCCGGACTTAAATCCTAGTAATGATAATATAGAGGTTGGTATTGTTTTACCACTCCTCGAACCTTAAGTCTACATGAATATTTCTTTCACAAAAAACTAGATCCAAATGACCTTTTTTTTTGTTTTTTTTTTGCAAAACAGTTTTGCTTTTCTTGCTAATATGAACATTTTTAATTCTTTTAATTACATACGAATAATACTAGGAAGACGTTGAAGGTTCTAAAAGGCTTGTTACGACTTTACTAAAGCCTTACAAAGGCTCGATGAACTTGACATCATGTAATAGACTAAAATTAAAGTTTAATACTTGACGTGCCAGAGCCTTAAGTTATCAGGTGCACAACAGTTTTAATACGAGTATAAAACTGGTATTTATGTAAGACGTAATTTTTTGAGACCGGGTTCATTTTGAAAAAATTGAGATTTTTAGCAAATATATACACTACATAACAAAATTTTATCGGGTTCCCGTGCACCCGGAAACCCCCTAGCTCCGCCCCTGTTGACGTGAGACGAAAAGTAAAAATCGTATTTTATATATATAAAAAAAAGTTACATTTAAAAATAGTTTCTTGACTTTATTAATTACATATAATATTTTTTGTAAACTCAATTTATGCCTTATACGATATAAATATATAAATTTATATATATTTCTTATTTTGTAACGCTTTAATTAACGCTTTAAAAACGTCATGACTCGGTATGACTCACAAAGGTGTTAGGTTTGGCCATGCAGGCACACCTCACGCTATCTAAAATCTTGCCTTTAGTACTTTATTTTTAGCATATGTTAACTGTGTTGGGATGGTGGAATCATCGTTTTGAAATCTAGTTCAACCTGGTCAAGTCAACCGATTGAATCAATTTCGGTTGAAAAATGGATCAAATAAAATCAGATTTTATATTTTCGAAACTTGTTCACCCTGGTTGGGTTTGAAGTAACCTGGATCAATATGGTTCTCGAGACTCGATGGAAATTTTATGTTTTTATGTTTTTTACAAATAAATCAAGTTAATTATACATTATGGCTATGTTTGGCAAAAGTAGCTGTAAGCTGTTAACTGTAAGCTGTAAGCTGTTAACTGTAAGCTGTGAGCTGTTTGCTATAAAGATGTTAATTTTAATAAAAGTGTTTGGTATATTAGCTGTTAACTGTAAATGTGAGATGTAAAATGACTTAAAAGGATATCTTTTAATTAATTATAATATGGTTGAAGGTTATATCAATAATTTACAGCTTTAACAGCTCTTGACAATCTAAAAAGCTGTATGGAACAAATTTTTATTTAAGAGCTATTTGGTTAAAATAAAAAGCTAACAGATCTAAAAAAATGTTGTGCCAAACAGAGCTATTAGATTATTTTTTTTAACAAAAAAGCTAACAGCTCTATAAAAGCTTTGAAAAAGCTCTTACCAAACGGACCTTATAGGCTTGATATATGAAATATTCATGTTTTGTATCAGTTTTAAAAGGCTCATCGTGGCCTTGTCAAGGCCTCGCAAAAATGCGAGGCGTAACCTCTACGTCATGCAACAGACCAATGCTTGAGTTTGAATTTTGGGCCTGACGTGAGATACAGAGTGAGAAAACATGATAAGGCGCGATAAAACAAAATATGTGAATGCGTTTTAAATTTAATTTCGATAAAAATCTTATTTTTAAATAGAAATAAAAAAGATTACAATAAAAAGTAGTTTATTAACTTTATTTGTACACATATAGTTATAATAATGATATGATATAACGATACAAAGTTATATATATTTTCACATTTTGCGGAGTTTAAATCCGCGTATTAATAACATCATGACTTGTTATTGCTCGTGAAAGCGTGAAACATCATACAGTTATATCTGAAGCTATTTATAAATTTGTTTCGTATATACACTTTTTTTGTTGTACTTCTGTATTAATTTTCCGTTCTAATTTAATTGTCCATTACTAAAAATAGGTATGGATGTTTGATAAAATTTACGATATTACCTTTATTTAAAAATATTATTACAAACTTTAAGAAAGATTTAATTAATTAGTTAAGGGTAAAATTGTCATTGTGCTAAAAAGTATGAGAGATAAAACTATAATTAATATACTTTTCTTAAACTGTGTGTTTTTTGTCAGAGACAATAATTTTGGAACGGAGGAAGAATTGTTTTTAATAGATTAATTGGACGGTTGAACTGATAACCGATGATTCGATCAAATCAATTAAAGCCTTGGTTTTCAAAAATAATTAAGTGGGACAATAACTCCTGCTTTCTGGTTCCCTAAAAGCAATGACACGTGAAACTAATTTAAAGTGGTTCTCCACACATCCCAAAATGCAAATATATAAATACATCTCACTTCCTATATTCACATTGTCCATAAAGAACTCTTCAAGATCAGTCATTTTTTCTTTATTCTCGATTGAAATCCATAATTTGTCCTGTTTACAACATACCCAATTTAAATCTTATGGTAAATATCTGGTCTTTATATACATCATAGTCATATTGCATATACAAGGTCTATACCAGTAAGTGATTCTTGATGGGGGTAATTGTTCATAGATTTGAGCTTTTGCTTTTGATATCATGTTTATTTCACGAAATTGTGCATGGATATTATCTTCCTGGTAGTTTTCCACATAAATACGACGTTGGTGACCTATTATACGTAAAAGTTAATTCATTAACATCCATAGATACCGAAATTCCATATGGATATTACACTCTGCCTTTTTGTAAGCCTCTTGAGGGTATTAAAGATAGTGCTGAGAATATAGGTGAGCTTCTAATGGGAGATAGGATAGAAAACTCACCGTATCGTTTTAAGATGTTTAAAAATGAGAGTGAGATAGTTTTATGTAAACCGCGTGCATTATCAAGTGACGAGTTCAAGACTTTGAGAGAAAGAATTGATGAAATGTATCAAGTTAACTTAAATCTTGATAATCTACCTGCAATTAGGTATACGTATAAAGATGGTTATTTTCTTAGGTGGACCGGTTATCCTGTTGGAATTAAGGTTGAAGATGTTTATTATGTGTTTAATCATTTGAAGTTTACCGTTTTGGTTCATAAATATGAGCATGATAATGTTGTTGGTGTGATTGGGACGGGGGATGGAGCAGAGTTGATCACACGTAGGAATGACACTAATAGTGAAGGATACATGGTCGTTGGGTTTGAGGTTCAACCGTGTAGTGTAAATCATGATGCTAGTTTGCTAAAGAATATCAAGCCTTATGGGAAGTACTCTAAGCCGATTAAATGTGATCCTTCTTCAGTGGCTATGGCGGTAACTGAAGGTCATTCGATAACTTATACTTATGAGGTTTCATTTGTTATTAGTGACATTAGGTGGCCTTCGAGATGGGATGCTTATTTGAAAATGGAAGGTGCCAAAGTTCATTGGTTTTCAATCTTAAATTCATTGATGGTGATCACTTTTCTTGCTGGTGTGGTTCTTGTTATATTTTTGAGGACAATTCGTAGAGATTTGGCTCAATATGAGGAGTTAGATGAGGCTCAAACTCAAATGAATGAAGAGTTATCAGGGTGGAAGCTTGTTGTTTCTGATGTTTTTCGAGCTCCAGATCATCCTCAGCTTTTGTGTGTTATGGTGGGTGATGGTTGTCGAATTCTTGGAATGGCTTTTACCACAATATTCTTCGCTGCTCTTGGATTTATGTCCCCAGCTTCACGTGGAGCCCTCATCTCAGGTATCCCATATGCCAAAGAGCGTTTATTTAACATCAATAGTTACAAAGCAAGACGGGGTCACAACATCCATACATCGTTAAGTGTACGATTTCTGTCGCCCCGTGTCTATCTACTAACACACTGATCAGATATTTGTTTGGTATAACCTTAAATTTGTATTTGTATTGGCATAAGTGGCCAGAGTAAAACATAAGGTAACCGGACATGCTCATGATGAGCCAGCCCACAAAATGAAGGTAAAACAATTGGATGAACTAAAGATTGATATTTTCTGTATTTACTTTTGCAGGCATGCTTATGTTCTACTTGCTATTGGGAGTAATTGCTGGTTTTGTTTCTGTTTGGCTACAAAAAACATTTGAAGCCGGAAATGCTAGAGGATGGTTTGTAATATCACTAAGAGTGGCATGTTTCTTCCCGGGCATATCATTCCTCATACTAACAATATTAAACTCACTTCTATGGGCAAGTCAAAGTACTGGTGCCATACCCTTTACAACCTTCATTGTTCTAATCTTGCTATGGTTTTGCATCTCTATGCCCTTAACCATAATCGGCGGTTTCATTGCCACACGAGTCAGGTATATTCAGTACCCCGTCCGCACAAATCAAATCCCTAGAGAAATCCCGGTTCCTAGATTCCCTTCATGGATCTTGGTTCTTGGAGCCGGGACACTTCCATTTGGAACCCTATTCATCGAGCTTTTCTTTATCATGTCAAGTATTTGGCTTGGGCGTGTTTACTATGTCTTCGGGTTCCTCTTTGTGGTTCTTATTCTACTTGTGGCAGTCTGCGCTGAGGTGTCACTTGTTCTAACTTACATGCACCTTTGTGTTGAGGACTGGAAATGGTGGTGGAAATCATTTTTTGCTTCCGGTTCCGTTGCTTTATATATATTCTTGTACTCGATTAATTATCTTCTTTTCGATCTCAGGAGCTTGAGTGGGCCTGTATCCGCAATAATCTACTTAGGTTATTCTTTGCTCATGGTCATAGCCATTATGTTGGCGACCGGAGCCATTGGGTTCTTGACATCATTGTTGTTCGTTCATCGTCTTTTTTCTTCTGTCAAGATAGATTAACCTAGTAATGATTTTGATTCTGCTTAGTTAATAATGAACACAAATTGAATCGTATGAGCAGTTTTCAGATGTATTTACACGCGTTGGGATTAATAGAACGATTACGTCAAGTGAAAATAATATTTTGTTGCTTATCTGCAAAACAAATGCTACATGATTTGATTCTCATATCATCATACTTCATACTTCATACTTCATACTATCATATCATACTTCATACTTCATATCATATCATACTATATTATAAAGCACTAGTATGGTGCCCGCGTAAAACGGCGGCGAGTATGTAATGACGATTTTTAAAGTTACATTTTACCTATAGAGTTCGTATTCACATTAATCTAAAATGGTAAAAAGGTTAAATCAAAATAAACCCGCTACAAATGGAAAAAAAACTAAAAGGTAATAAAAGTTATCAAAATATATATTGAATTAAAGAGCACAAAATTTTAAAACTATGATGAATTTAGATTATGAAAATAATAAATATATAAAAAGATATTTTAATCTAAGATTAAAAATTATATTTTAATAGGTTGTTACAAAAGTTTGTTATAAAAAGTTGTTAATGTGGGGAAGATACCTAACAAATTGCTTTATATATTAAGTAAAAAGTCTTAAAATTCAGCCAACCAAAAGTTTGTTATAAAAGTCCCAAATGCTTTATAATATAGTAAGATTTGGGACTATTCTTTAATTAGAAAGTCTGAAAATTCAGACACATTCACCTACTTGTTATGAAAATAATGGTGTTAATGATGTGTTAACCGTTGCTGTTCTCATTGCCGCCATCCCCATCGCCGTCGTCTTCACTACCATCGTCCCATCATTGTAGTCTTCATCATCCTCATATTTTATTTTCACGTTACATCAACGTAAAAAAGAAAACTTAATTATCAGATCCGAGAATAAAAGAAAACGGGGTTTGAGGAAGAAGACGTTTTAGGAGAGAGAGAGAACTAGAGACACAGTAGGTGCAAACTTAAGGCTACCCACAACGTATTTCAGTCGCGACCTAGTTTTTTCGGCCGGCGACTTAGTGCGACCTATTTGCCACAACCCGACGACCTAGTGCGACCTAGTAAAAATTTTTTTTTTTTTTAAATCATTATTTTTTCTTTATAAGTACTTTTCACACACAGTTTTTTCACACACAACTCTGTTTTTTTACACACACATTCAGAAATCAAAAATGGCATGCTCATTCCCACATACCGAAGCCGAGATTAAGGCTATAATTAAGAGACAAATACTTCAACAACAACGCCGTTACGAGCAGCTTACGAAGTTAGGTGATGATTTCGATGCTGCGTCCGAAGAGAATACGGAATTGAGCTCGGCATGTAAGAAATGCCGTGATCTCTCCCCACAGGAGCGTCAGTTTATCGACACGTATCTTAGTAAGCAAGCTGAATTGGATTTCAGCCTCTGGAGATATTTGTGTAGAAAGTCGACAAAGTTGGAGGCTAGAATTGAAGAAAATACTAAATGGTTGAATAACTTTGGTTCTTCGTCCCGATATCAAACAACTCATATCGGTCCTTCGTCGCAACAACACCGAATAAGAAATGAGTCGCCCGATCTACCCTTTCCAATTCCAAACCTCACAGATGGCAGAATGACTGACAATGAGGTGTATCAAGAATACCTAGATCAAAAAGTGTTGAGACAAACTCAGGAAGAAGAAGAAAGGGAAAGAAGGGAGCTGGAGGCGCAAATTATGGCCGAAGAAGATGAAGAAGAAACATTGCGTTGGGAGTTTCCTTGTGGTCTGTTATCGGATTCGGATCCGGGAACTGACTAATCGTATTATGTAATTTTATTTTTAGTATCATATTGCATTTTCTATTGTATTTCAGTATTTTCAAGTTTTATTAGTATTAAATAAATTTTTAACTTTCGAATACAAGATTTTTACATTTCTTTTTACAGTATATAGTATAAATTTATATTAAATTTTTTTTTTTAAAAAACAAACAAACGAGTTTTTTTTTTTACACAAACACAAACGCACAAATGAATTAGATCGTGACCAGGGTCGATTTGCCCCCGACCAAGACCGGCGACCGAATCGCCGCAACGCAGCGACTCGGTCGCGACCAAGACTCGACCGAGGGAAATCAGGCGCGTTGTGCCTAGCCTAATATTCCTTGAGCCAAGTACAAATATGAACATAATTACACTACATGATTCCCTACCTACATTTTTTTTTCAAAATTCTAAAAAGAGACACGTAATTTTGATCAACTGATCTACTTACTTAATATTTTGTCACGTGTTCAACTGATCAACTTTTTTATTCACAAATATAACTTAAATTAAAAATATACCCGCATCTTTATCTTTTTATTCCCGCCCTTACCACTCCATCACCACCACCACCACCAACCTACCATTTCATCACCACCATAACTACCAACCTACCAATTCCATCACAACCACCACTACCAATCATCATAAATTTTATCAACCATTAAATTTTTTCAAATTTAAAACATAATTGTATCTTTCGGTTGAAGGTGAAATCTCGGCTTCATTTTTTTGTCTAATGATACGAACATGTTTTCCTACTTAAAGAAAATATTATTTTCTTTTTAAAAAAATAGTCAAATATATTAATATTTCATTGTCATACGGTTTAATGGAAAACTGTGGGTCGGTAGGTTTTTAAGCAATGAAACATAAAAACTGCTGAAAATGGTTTTTAAGCAATGAAACATGTTTGAAATGTTTGCTGATCGTGTTGATATTATCAAGTGTTTTGACCATGTTGAAAAGTTTGGTGACCCATATTTGCTGAAAGCAATTTTATGTGCAGAAACAAGAAGAAAAAGTTTAGTGTTGGTTGTGATGAATTGGTAGGTTGGTAGTGATGGTGGTGATGAAATGGTAGGTTGGTGGTGGTGGTGGTGATGGAGTGGTAAGGTGGGAATAAAAGGATAAAGATGAGGGTATATTTGTAATTTAAGTTATATTTGTGAATAAAAAAAGTTGATCAGTTGGACACATGTCAAAATATTAAGTACGTAGATCAGTTGATCAAAAGTACGTGTGGGGATCATATAGTGTACTTGTGTCCATATTTATACTTAGCCCATATTCTTTGTGATAGTTTAGGTGGTGAATTTTTTATTATTTAAAATTTATACGATTTGTGGAGTAACTTGTTTGACTGTTTTTTTCATTTGTATAGTTTAGGTGATGAATTTTATTATTTAAAATGTATATATGTAATTTTGTTAAATTCTTCGTCAACATATCATATTTTTAACAAAATAGATAAATATGTTTTTAAGTTTGTAGTGTTACTCTTGTAACGAAATTTTATGTTTATAAAAGCTATAACAACATTGGATACTTACGGCGCGAGTAAAGTTCAACATATGTTGAAAATTTAATATATTTTTTTTACTTAGGTGCTATTTTTTTTTAAAACTCAAACATTTTATTGCATCTTTTTTAAAATAAATGTTTATATTTGATTTTTAAAGTTTTTTCTTTTGCAATTTTAACTGTATTTATTTTTATGTTTATTACACTACATTTGATGTAATAAATATGAATTGATAAAGTTCTAAATGTATTTTTCTATTAATATAACTTTTATCAAGTATTGTACAACACACACAAACATATGTGCGATCAAAGTTGCAGAAAAAAGACTCTAAAAGTTAAATGTGAACATTTATTTTGAAACCGAGGGAATACAAGTTATTGATCGTTTCACAAAACAGATAATATATTACTATATTTTACAGAGTCACATATAAATTTATTAAATCATATATGATTTGCGATAAAAATCTTGTATAATTTTTTGACATGTGGCTGAAAAAATTTCTAAAAAAGAATTCGTCGAAGATATATTAAAGTGTATTTCTAAAACATGTTTGTCAAAACTAGCTAAAAGTTAACATGAGCTTCAACATGTATGCATTTTCAATAAAAAAATTTGATAACTTAATTGATGATTGTAATTATAAGATTTGACAATAATATAAAAAGATCAAATGTATAATTGTAAACAAATGTTAAACATGAGGATAATAAACTCACGGTATGTACGACATTTAAAACACTTAGACATTATATATATAAAATACTTGAAAATTTAACTTATGTCTTCTAAAATGCATTGTATATAACTTGAACAAGCCTAAAAAATAAATAAAAATATTTAGAATACTAGAATTTAATACTCAAATTAAAACTGATTAATAATAATTGAAAATAAAAATAGTTTATACTAATTAATACTACATAATTAGTACATTCTGTTACTTAAAAATGCAATTATATATTGAATTGTACAACAATTTAAAGCACTTTGTATAACAATTAAATCATTTGGGTTCATCAGTAAACATTAGTGGCCACCAACTTGGCTAGCAAATAAAAGCCCGAAAATAAACCGATTAAAATCTAAAAAAATAAGTCAATCGGGAGTGATTAGGATCATTTTTCTGTTATTCACCGATTAATCACAGGGTGTTCGTCGCCGCATCGCGTGGGCACCCTACTAGTAGAGTAAAATGTAGATATAGTTGTTGTGGTTTTTCATTTGTGCATCTATCCTTTCGGGTTTTAATAAGTGCAAGCAATCTCAATGTAAGGAGAGTTTAGGTTCGTTTTCGTTCTTTGACCAAACGGGAGCTAAACTTATTTTAAATCAAAGGTAAAGATAAAAAAGGTGGACGAAAATATTAGGCATCAATCGGAAAACATTCTTGAAGTAATAGTTCCACTTTTTATTGCTAGTTTTTTTAAAGGTAAAGGCTAAAATCACCAATTTGAAGTTGATAGCCACAATGCACAATACGCTTGGTTGCCAACACACAAAACAAACAACTCAAAATTCAAATATCGCCTATAACATGTTTGACTAAATAAGTCAATGACCTTTTTTTCTATTATGCTTACCAGTTGACGTTGTTCTTATCTAGTTGTTAGATGAGTCGAAACCAAAGAAGTGAGTGATTCAAGCAAGAGGTAAAACTGGAGTATAGTGTGTTCTAGTTTTAGTTTGTGAATTGAGGACAACAATGAATATAGTATGTTGTAGACATTACATTATTTTTTATTGTTGGAATCAGGATTTTAAGATCGCACAAATTGCCCCTAAGAGCACAAGGTGTACTAACACACAAAAACCTCTTCATTTAGGTCTCATTGGTTGTCTTATCGTCTGACATTTCTACTACCTAAAAACACATGTTACTATGACTAAACCCCATTTGGGTCTCATCACTAGGGGTGAGAATCGGGTCGGGTCAACCAGGTTCGGGTAAATTCGGGTCGGGTCAGGTCGGGTCAAGACTCAAAAAAATCATTCTCGAACCTGAGCCTAATTAGAACTCGAAACACTCGAGTTCGGGTTAATTCGGGTCGGGTCAACTCGGGTTCGGGTCAACCCGACTATAAGGAAAAAGTATGAAAATTGGCTTAATCAATAATAATTCAATGTAAAATATGTTATTCGAGTCGGGTCAAGTTGGGTTGGTCGGGTTCGGGTCAAGTCGGGTCGGGTCAAGGCTAAAAAATATAAACCCGAACCCGAGCCTAATTAGAACTCGGGTCAACTCGGGTCAACCCGAATTGACCCTAATACGATTTTGGACCCGAGTGACCCGACCCGAATAGGCTTATTCGAGTTCGAGTTAACTTTTTCGACACCCCTTCTCACCACTACCCATTTTATTTTTTTCCATTATCTTTTAAACAAATTAAATTTATTTCATAAAAATAAAATTCCAATAACAACTACGAAAAATAAAAATACAAAGATGATAAATGTATTTTTATAAAATTAAAAATACATTTTTCAAACAAAGTTATAAATTCAAACCTAAATTTAAAACTAAACCAGACTACAGGGACTCAAATGCAATTTACATTATATTTAAAAAAAAGTACACATTATCTCTTTCATCTCTTTAACAGGACTTCATCTCCTTTAACCCACAAAGGTTCATCTCCTTCACTCCATCTGTTATAGAAAATATCAAAGAAAAATAAAACAAAACAAAAAAAGAACAGAAAACATGAAATAAAAGATGTGGGCCATCATTTTTTTTGTCTTCATTCTCGGCAGTTAACTGGCGAATGAGGTGTTTGACGAGCAAACGCGGTATGGTGACGTGGGATGACGAGGCAGTGGCGAAGGCCATCTCAGCTTGGCGAGGCTTCTTCGCTACCACACCAAGCGCTTTAAGATTTGTCAATTTTAGATCACAATGCAAAAAGACAAAACTACCCTTGGCATATTAGTAATTTAGTAGCTAACGATCAAAACTTAACCCTCGTTAAGTCAAAAGACGAAAACGAGCCCAAACTTTCCTCAAAAAGCCGCCTGCATTTATTGAAGAGTGAGAAGAATATGTGCAAAAATGAGAAACTACAAAGCAATATATGCATTTTATTATTTGATTATAGTCTTATCTTTTATATGATAAAATAATTAGATTATCTCATAATTTTAGTGAAAAGTAGAGGTTGTAAAAAATAATTGAACCTATCAAATGACTTAATTTTAACACATAAGCAAAATCAAACGATTTGATTGGTAAAAAAAAGTGAAAACTGAATTCAGTTTAGTCAAAACTGAATTCAGTTTAGTCAAAACTAAAATTTTCGATAGAGGAATTTGATGAAAACACACAAAAATATATGTGTTAAATTTGTAAAAATAAAAACTTAAAAAGGAACGATACAAATAATAAAACGTTAATAGCTGAATTTTAAATAAATTAGATAAACTTAAATATAAATTAATTATGAATTTTCAAATAAACACAAATATTGTCAATTTTTGTTTTGACACTTAACAAAGTCAAACAATGCAATTTACGTAATTTATTATTAACATGCATATAAATATAAAAATAAATGCAGGACCTCAGACATCGGTGTTTGATAAAAATAAATAGACGAGGTTTTACATATTACAACATGTATTTTTTTAAGGTCGTTATGTGTTATTAAACACACAATGTCTAAAAATGGATAGCTAACATTTCAGTTAAACAAAATCAAATCTTTATGTAATAAATATTTATATAAAATATCAAATAATATTATCACATAATGAAATATCATATAAAACTCGTGGGTCCATGAAAATCGTAACTATTTAAATATTAAAATTTGAATATTATTTAATAAAATAATATTAAGCATTACAAGATCATTAATTTATAAATCATATACATGTAAGGTTGATTTAAATTGTTTATTAATAATTAAGATATAACTATTTAGAATAAAAACGTCGAAAGTAAAAGAGTATAAAATTTAAAAAATAAAAATTGAGATAACGATATATATTAATTTACATGATGCACAATAAAAGAATAAAATAATCAAACATAAAAACATTAGATGTTCTTAAAAACACATATAATATATATAAAATCGTAATAATAAAATTATTATTTAAATTATTTTTTATGTTCAAATCTTCTGCATACATGGTCATTAAAACTAATACGCAATCTACTGTATAATTCGAACATAGGAATGTTTCGATTAGCTTATTTTTGCGAATTACAGTTCATTTGAGTGCGAAAAAACTTACTAGGTTATAATGTAGGGATAATGGACCCATATAATAACCAAATAAGTTGATAACTATGGCGTTGTTTGTTTTTTTTCAAATAAACTCTTTTTATCTCTTTGTCTGAAACGAGCAGAGTTTTAATATTTGTCTTTTTGCAGACAAAAGTGATAAAAATCACTTATCACCTCTTCAATTTGAAGACAAAAACTTTCTCTTTTTTTCACTTCTTCAACACTCACCTACCACCACCTTCAACATTCGTTTTTCTCCGATATTTTACGTTTTCGTCAATAACTCTACGTTTTCGTCAGTAAATTTACATTTTCGTTAGTAAATTTACGTTTTCAGAAGTAATTTTAGATTTTCGTCAGTAATTTAACGTTTCGTCAGTAAATTAACGTTTTTGTCAGTAATTCTACTTTTTCGTCAGTAATTTTACGTTTTTCTCAATAAATTTACGTTTTCGTCATAAAATTTAACTTTTCGTCATTAAATTTACGTTTTCGTCATAAATTTTACATTTTCATAAGAAAATTTACGTTTTCATCAGAACATTTACGTTTCGTCAGTAAATTTACGTTTTCGCCAGAAAATTTACCTTTTCGTCTCTAAATTTACATTTTCATCAGAAAATTTACGTTTTTGTCAGTGATTTTAAGTTTCGTCTGTGAATTTACGTTTTCGTCAGTAAATTTACGTTTTCGTCTGAAAATTTACGTTTTCGTCTGTAAATTTACATTTTCGTCAGTAAATTTACGTTTTCGTCAGTAAATTTACGTTTTCGTCATTAATTTTATGTTTTCGTCAAATAACTTACGTTTTCGTCAATATATTTACGTTTTCGTCAGTAAAGTTACGTTTTCGACAGTATTTTTACGTTTACGTCGGTAATTTTACGTTTTCGTCAGTAAATTTACGTTTTCGTCAGTAAATTTACGCTTTCATCAGTAAATTACGTTTTATACAGAATATTTACGTTTTCGTCGGTAAATTTACGGTCGAAAAACGTAAATTTACAGACAAAAACGTAATTTACTGACGAAAACGTAAATTTTCTGACAAAAACGTAAATTTTCTGACGAAAACGTAAATTATATGACAAAAACGTAAATTTACTGACGAAAACGTAAAATTACTGACATAAAAGTAAGTTTTCTGATGAAAACGTAAATTTAGAGACAAAAAGGTAAATTTTCTGGTGAAAACGTAAATTTACTGATGAAAACGTAATTTTTTTTTACGAAACGTAAATTTTTGACGAACACATATATTTTCTGACGAAAACTTAAATTTTCAGACGAAAACGTAAATTTTCAGACGAAAATGTAACTTTATTGTCGAAAACATAAATTTACTGACGAAAACGTTAAATTACTGACGAAAACTTAAATTTATGCTGAAAACGTGAATTTACTAACAAAAACGTAAATTTTATGACGAAAACTTAAATTTTATGACGAAAACGTAAATTTTCTAACGAAAACTTAAATTTTCTAACGAAACGTAAAATTACTGACGAAGACATAAATTTACTGACGAAAACATAAAAATGCTGACGAAAACGTAATATTAGTGACAAAAACGTAAATTTTCTGACAAAACGTGAAAGTATTGACGAAAACGTAAAATTACTATTGAAAACGTAAATTTATTGATGAAAACGTAAAAATACTGACAAATGCATAAAATTATTGACGACAATGTAAGATTACTGACAAAAACGTAAATTTTTAATAACGAAAACGTAATATTACTGATGAAAATGTAAGATACAAAAACGTAAATTTAATAACGAAAACTTAAAATTACTGGCGAAAACGTAAAAGTAGTGAAAAACGTATAAAACACTAGTGAAAAAGATGAAGAGATAAAAAAAATAGAAAAGATGTACTTCAATAGTATGAAAAACAAACGATCTTTTTCGTGGAAATAAAGACATTAGATTCATATTTTCTTCTGTAGACATGGTTTTGCAGATAGGTAAAACCTCTGAAAAACAAATGAGAGCTATGAGGGTGTTTGTTTTAGCTTATATAGTGGGTTTATAAGCTTATTAGCTTATATAAGCTTATAAGCCAAAACCAAGTGTTTTGTTAAGCTTATATAAGTAGGCTTATAAGCTTTTATAAGGAGGTTTTGGTAAGCCAATCATTTGTGGCTTATGTAAGGTTAAATGGGCTTATATAAAAATATTTCCTAAAATGACTTTTATACCCTTATTTAATAATTACTATCCTTTTTATTTTTATGTATTTTTTTTTTGTCATTTTACTATATTAGTTATAGTGTTAATATACACGTAGGTTACTAAAGTTTGGCCAAATTAACGATTTTGTTACTAAAGTTTAAAACCTTACACTTGGGTTACTAATGTATTGTTTACCTGAACTTCAAGTTACCCATAATGTTTTTACCCGTAGTTATAGGTTACGTGGACTCCAACTTACGTTTTCGTCAGTAAACTTACGATTTTTTCAGTAAAGTTACGTTTTCGTCAGTAAGTTTACGTTTTCTTCAGTTTACATACGTTTTCGTCAATAAACTTACGTTTTCGTCAGTAAACTTACATTTTCGTCAGTAAACTTTCGTTTTTGTCAGTAAACTTCCGTTTTCGTCAGTAAACTTCCGTTATCGTCAGTAAACTTATGTTTTCGTCATTAAATTTACGTTTTCGTCACTAAATTTACGTTTTCGTCAATAATTTTACGTTTTCATCAGTAAACTTACGTTTCCATCAGTAATTCTATGTTTTTGTCAGTATGTATACGTTTTCGTCAGTAAATTTACGTTTTCGTCTGTAAATTTACGTTTTCGTCAGTAAATTTACGTTTTCGTTAGTAAATATACGTTTTTGTCAATAAATTTATATTTTCCTCAATATTTTTACGTTTTCGTCAGTATTTTCACTATTTCGTCAGTAATTTTACGTTTTCGTCCGTAAATTTACCCGTTTTCGTCAGTAAATTTTCCTTTTCGTCGGTAGATTTTTGTTTTCGTCATTAAGTATATTTCGTCAGTAAATTTACGTTTTCGTCAATAAATTTACATTTTCCTCAGTATTTTTACGTTTTCGTCAGTATTTTTATGCTTTCGTTAGTAAATTTACGTTTTTATCAGTGAACTTACTTTTTGTCAGTAAATGAATATTTTCATCAATATTTTTACGTTTTCGTCAGTAAATTTACATTTTTATTAGGAATTTTATGTTTTTGTCAGTTTTTTATGTTGAAAAAAAACGTAAAAATATTGATAAAACGTAAGTTTACTGACGAAAAGGTAAGTTTACTGACGAAAACGTAAAATTATTGACGAAAACGTTAATTTACTAACGAAAACGTAAAAGTTCTAACGAGAAACGTAAAAATACTGACGAAAACATAAAATTATTGACAAAAACGTAAATTTACTGACGAAAACGTAAAAATACTGACGGAAACGTAAGATTACTGATGAAAACGTAAATTTACTGACGAAAACGTAAATTTACTAACGAAAACGTAAAAATACTGAGGATAATATAAAAGTACTGACAAAAATGTAAATTTACTGACAAAAACGTAAAAATATTTACAAAAACGTAAAATTACTGACGGAAACTTAAGTTTACTGATAAAAACGTAAATTATTGACGAAAACGTAAATTTATTGACGAAAACGTAAGTTTACTGACGGAAATGTAAGTTTACTGACGAAAATGTAAGTTTACTGACGAAAACGTAAGTTTTTTGACGAAAACGTAAGTTTTTTTACCAAAACGTAAATTTACTGACTAAATCGTAAATTACTGACGAAAATGTAAATTTACTGACTAAAACGTAAAATTACTGACGAAAACGTTAAAGTACGAACGAAAACGGAAAAAAAACTGACCAAAACGTAAAGGTTTAATATACACGCAGGTTACTAAAGTTTGGCCAAAGTAACGATTTTGTTACTAAAGTTTGGCAAAAAATAAGGTAACCGGTAACCCCTCCCATGAGTAACGGCGGGATAACTTTTCTAAACGTTTAGTAACAAATAAATCAAACCCGTATATAGTAACCTAAGTGTAAGGTTTTGAACCTTAGTAACATAATCGTTACTTTAGCCAATTTTAGTAACCTCTTAACCCTTAGTTATATAAGCTAAACCAAACACTTAACAAAGGCTTATAAGCTTATTATATAAAAACCATAACTTACTTATATAATATAAGCTTAAGCCCACTTATAAGCTTAACCAAACACCCTAAAAAAATGGGCTTATAAACCAACGATGAACTGAGTGATCTCAAGGGTTTTTAGTTAAGCAGATGAGAGATCCCACATGATCGAAAGTTTCGTGCTACAAGATGCCGTAGATAAAAAGGCATGAATCCAGAACTATTAAAAAATTATATGAATAGTTCTTTCGGCGAAAGTATAAAATGAATCATCTTTGTCGAGTATTTTAAAAGTAAAAGCAAATGATTGAGAATCAAAACAATTTTTGTAAGGTTCTCAACTCTTTTTATGATTGGATGTCGGCTTTAAAAGCTAGAACAATTATTTTAATTATGTTTTTGTTTAGTATAAAAGAATATAAACGAGTAATAATATCTTGCATTTTTAAGTAATTAAATCAGAATAATAAGTATTTAATTTTAATATGATTTCTCAAATGATAAAAAGGTTTGTCAAGGATATTTTATCTGTGGTGCCTATTATATTTGGTATGATATCTAAAACTATGAGATCTTGTATCTTACGTTTTTATATTGATAAGAACCCATCATTCATTTCACGTGTATAATAAAGATTTATGTTTCTTTTTGCCTTGGATTCATCACGAGAGTGGCTTCAACTCTCTACAAGTGTAGTGTCATCGAGTCTTCATTCGTGACACATATTACATCATTATCGTTAGGGTGCTCCAACAAGAATAAATCATGAACTCTCACATTCATATACGTCTTTCAAGCAGATTTCGGCCTTCAGAACTTAGCTCGTGACATTCTTCCACCACCAATTCATGCACAACCTCCGGCTTCATGGCCTAAAAGGACATCCGTCTTTCAACTCTTTGGGTCCCAGCGTGCATCGACTGCACATTAGTCCATTACTTATTCTGGCGACTTAAGATCCAGCCTGCAACGACTGTCATCCACCATTTAGATTAGTCCATTACTCTCTCTCTCTGACTTCCATTGTATGCAATATCACGAACTCCAACATCATATTGACTCTTCAATATCTCAGGGACTCATTTCCACCACCTTTGCGCAACCAACACATTTAAGAACTGTTGGTGCAAATATTACGATATTTAAACTATCCATAAAAAAGGGTTTCGTTTGTTCTGCTGATGACAAACATGTAACTTGTAATACATAACGTAAAATGCACAACTTACTCGTAATCATATTTCGTGTATACTTACACATTTTCATCTTTGTAAAAATAAAGATAAATAGTTTTTATATCATTAAGTAACATGCCTTGCAAAAGCTAGACAAATCCTTCAAGAAAATCTGACAATTAATATGGTTTAGGAGTTGACTTAACCAAAGATTTGCAAAATCAAATTGCTGATTTTCTGACAGACAGATGGACCCCGACGGACCATTTGGGAAAGGATCCAATGGGGTCCGTGGGTACCCGAGCTTTGGCTATAAATAGAGACCTCAAGCTCACTCATTTCTTACACCTTTCTAACATATTCTTCTCTCTAAATCTGATCCTCTATCATATATTTCTTTTCTCTAACATGTAGATCTTGGATCTATAATTGTTCTTCTTCTTGTTTAGTGTTTCTCTTTGTAGTTATGGAGATCACTCAAGGTGTAAACAAGATCAAGAAGTTCAAGCACAAGACATACATGAAGTGATTGTGTCACCTCTATCTAGACTAACTTCTTTGTACTTGTCATCTCATGGTATTATGTCCAAGATCTATGATCTTGACATCTCGTGTTCTTCTCAACCGAGATCCATGACTTATCATCATTGATCTATACATCTTAGGAGCGGAAAGGCCAATGGCTAAGTACGTGTTGACTTAGTGTATAGATCCATATTTCTCTTTTATGAAATCTATGATCTTGATGCTTCATGACTCGATTTGATAAGGATTACGGATATGTCAAGACGTGTTCTTCAAGATGTAATCCATGATCTAGGCAAGATCATATCATAGAGTCATTTCTATCTATCACAAACTATCACAAACCAATGTGTGTTTTCGGTTCTTTTGTGAACCCGGTACTTGGATTAGTACCTACAAATGTTGTAAGGTTAGAAGTCGTGTTGGTTCTACTTGCGTGAAAGAACCCGTGTGTTGGTCCTATCCATTGTGCAAGGACCCGATGTGTATCTTAGTATCGGATAAAGTGTTAGCGGTGTAGAAAGGACTTGTTGTACACATGTGAAAGAACACGACATCCTAGCTTAGGTGTCGGTAAAGATTGCAAGCCAATGTGTGAAGGTTTCTCCACCAGTGTAAAGGAGATTCTTGATTAGTGAAGTCAAACTCTCGAGTAGGTGACTCGGGGAGTGGATGTAGGGCAAGGAAGGAGTCCTTGTAACTGAACCACTACAAATCATTGTGTCGGTTTGCATTACTTTCCCTTATTGCTTTATCCTTATACTTGCATTGATTGTGTGTGGTGTGATCTCAATGTGCTACTTGATTCATATAGTCTTTTACTATAAACAAACGCGTTTTATACTATGTCCTCGCTAATGGACATTTGATACAAAAAGTTTTAAAAGATTAAAAGAAAACTATTCAACCCCTATTCTAGTTTTCTACAATTGGTATCAGAGCGGGTAGCTCTAATTTCTTAAAAACAAATGGTTTTTAAAATAGCGCACGGTCTATGTATCAAATTACATTGAAGTAGGATAAAATGTGAGAAGCATTTTTCTTTGTGTAATTGCTTGCAAATCTTATTGTTTAGTATACTTTGATATATTATTTTGAAGATTTCCATGAAACATAAAACTAGATGTTTAAAAAGATTGGTGAGTGTCGTCGTGTGTCCATAAAGAAAACCTACAAAATACAGTTTTTAAATGAGTGTTTGGCACAACACTTAATTTTGTGGTAAAATCATTTCCGTAAGCTCATAGATAAGTCTCATAAGTAGAAATGATGTTTAAGATGTATACTGTATGTTTGTTATCAAGTGTAGTAAGTCCTATGCATTTTCGATATGTCAAAACACAATTTTTAGGGAAAAATTGCAGTATGTCTCTCAGACCCACGGACCCCGGCGGACCCCTTGGCAAAGGGTCCGACGGGTTCCGTGACCCTCTGTGACTTCAGCTTTTCAACCAAAAAAAATGCCATAACTTCTTAACCGTAAGTCCGTATAAGTCGTGCCATCTATCCTATCGTTTTGAAGGTAATTGAGTCTAGTTTCATATAAAAACACTTCCAACTGCTGGTTACATTCATAAGATAGTGAATCAAGTCAAAAAGAAAAAAATTATCTAAAATTATGAACTTGTTTTAAGCATCTCATCTTATTTCTCTTGAGTAGGACATATCAAATTAGTTTGTTATTGAATAAGGTTTTGTTTACATTCTAAAACAAATAATTTTGTCATACAAAGAAAACTAATCAAGTTTGGTATACATCATCATAGCTAAACACAAACCGAAGAAAAATATTTGTATGCTAAATGTTACTTGCTTTAGTTTATGAGTTTGGATATATCTTGTTTGATCATTGCGACATGAGATTACCTATACTTGTGATGCATATGTGTCAAACTTGCCATGTCACCCACTTGCTTGCTTGTTAACTACATGATTATGCACAATAGGACATTTTGGTTGATTTCGTGCACTAAAGATGGGAAAATTGCTTTTTAATTTGCTTGTAGACTTAGCTCACTCTCTTGGCGTATATTATACTCTTACTTGAACCTAGTAAGTCACTTAGAAACATGAACTAAGTAAACTTGTCAAGTACACCACCTTTAATTATTCTATAAACATATAGAGCTCTTGAAAAGGAGTGTTTGGGATTACGATGTGAGAAAGAATACTTAGGATTCTTATTATCCTTGTGTTGAGTGCTAATGGATATTTGTGTCAAACCATGTATGCTTATGCGTTTTATGAGTATTTCTTTCACTTGCATATCTCTATCATTTCATTCTTAGATAACCATTGCTTTACACCTATATGCTTATGTGTTTTCTATTTGTCTTTCATTCTAAATGCATATGACATCTATGTGCACATGTTAAAATCAGTGGCCAATGAGAAATCTAGTTTCATGGTATGGGTAACACTCAATTTGATATGAGAGGTATGACTAACCCAAACGGACCCATAAGACAATGGGGACCAAACACTTGAGTTTCATGAGTTATAGGTATGCTTGAATGCTGGACTTGAGCCTAACTAATGGATCAAGGGCAATGGTCGTCCAAGACATATGATGGGTAATGGGAACCTTTTTAGCACATGATAATTCACAGAAAGAGGTAATGTTATCCTTGATGATAACGACATAATAACATGCTTACCACTCGAGTATGCTATGTATATGCTTGCTACAAAGGTACACTCTCTTAACCCTTAGCTACAATTACAACGTATACATGTGGAACATGATTGTTGAACAACTCCTTAAGTCTATATTCCAAATTGGGGTCAAAATTACGTTTTCCTCATAAATTGTCTCAAAGGTGCACGGACCCCGTCGGACCCCTTTTATAAAGGGTCCGTGACCTGCACAGTGTCAAAACGTTGTTTTTCTATAATAAATTGAATCAACCATGTACAATGAATACTTAGTTTTTGTAAAACATGGGTGAGTATACTCCCCAATAAAAAACAAATGTTTTTCTTAAACAACGTGTGTCGTGCTTGTTCATCACTAGTATTTCAACAATAGGAATTATGCTAGATCTCTCGCATTAAGTTTGTGTGTTACATTACCTATAGGCATTAACTCAAAAATGTTACATAAATGTTTTGTGAATTATTTTGAGTAACAAAACACGGTTTGGTATGAGTCAAATTTAGTGGAAAACATGATCATAGTTTTATTTGGTAAAATTGGCCACTTAAGGTTTTTAAACTCTTTTCTTTATGAACCTTAATTTGTCAATTTTCATAAGATATGAAATGGTGCACTCTCAAAAAGATTTCTTTTACATAAACATTACTTTCTATACCTTTTTGCATACATTTTGCTCTAATTGACTCTTTCGTGTTTGTGCCTTTATATGTTGCTTGGTTTCTTACTCAATCCCTATGCTTGATTAGGATTGTATGAAACATGATAGTTGAGTCACTCTAGGCTAAATCCTTGCTTCACTTCACAAATATAGGAATTGCATTTTGTCTAAGATGAGAATGACTACTGGAGAACCTATTGCACTAGAAAATCAATTTTGCCTAACGGTTGGATTGCTTCAAGGAGAAGTTGGGTTCGTGTATAACCTGTAAAAATGGCCGTGTTTAGCCTTAATTAAACACCACTAGTGATAGTCTAATACTCATTCTATAACGTGACTAAATGGGTTTTCCTAAATATGTCTAATGCTAGTCTACGTAGATGAACTTTGTATCTCACGAGAAGTACATACAAAATAAGTAGTAATTAGATATCCAAATTAGCAATTGCAACATACTCATATGTCTTCATGCTTATTTACTAAACACATGCTTACTGTAATGTTTTTGCTCTTGTCAAATCAATGCCAATATAATACATCTTAGCTCGTCTAATTGATGCATGTTCTGAAATGATAAAATGCCAACTTGGTTTGCATAATGCTTGCACCTTTAAGCTATTACGTCTTGTATGCATGTCTTGTGTATTAATTGTACACATATACTACTTTGGACCAAATTGTAGCAAATTGGTATGTCTATCACAATATGCTTTTGGATGTCCTTTAGAGTCTTAACTTGGTATGATTAAATGAGACTTACATGATTATGTCTATGGTATATATGTCATGATTCTTGAACTCTTTTGTTCCTTTTTGCCTTCTAGTATCTTAACCTAGAAGATCATAATAATGCAAGTTATGTGTCTTTCCCATTCATTCATGCTTTCGTACACTACTCATTTCGGTACTAAGTACACGTTCTTTAAAGTGATTAATAGTTATGACATTATTTGGGGATTTAATAGCTATTAACAAATGTGTAAACATTTGAAGAATTGTATGCTTATATAGTTCATGCCACCAAGTGCTAATGTTTAAATCATGACTTGCATGATATGCTATTCTATCTTGTATAGGATGTTTCACATAATCAACATGCCTTTTAATATGGATGCATTTATGTTTAAAAGCTCTTGTCTTTTGTTGGCATTTCTCAAATCAAACCAGTAGGATGGTCTAGATGACACGTGTTCTAAAATGTTATAATTTGAACATGATTTTCATAAATGGTTTGTATAGCTTATGTGATATTATTTTTTATATGTGCATCTATATGTCTTCAAAGCATGTTTGGCATGATTAGCATATTGAATCTCTTTATCTTTTCTATAACTTTATTGAGTATGGAAATATATGCATGTGTATGTCTAAGCCTAATGACAAAATCATTTTACAATAAAGTGTTTTACATGTCTTTGTCTTGATACACATGATTATTAGTCGTGATGCTATCTTGTTAAACGGGGCTTTCTATTAAAAATTTTTGTCATATGATTGCCACTTCATTGACCTCTTTGCCACCAACTTATGTGTCTAATATGTTTATGACAAATCAATCTCATCATACCTGAATGTTGCTATGCGGTAATCTTGTATCTTATTAATGAATGTATTGTCATCTTATGAGATCTTTTGTGACTAGCATACTTGCTTTATATGTTTATAACAACCACTTATTGTCACTCTATGATAATCATGTCTTATGTCGTAAAGATCATTGTCAGTGCAAATGATATATTGACTAAAGCCACTTACTTAACAAGTTGATGTATCCGTCATGACACTAAGTATAGGTGTGACATCTTTTTACCTCTATGCCTAATATGTGGGTCTTTCTATTTATGTGTTTAGTTGAGAACATATGGTGTTCATATGTTTCTACTCTCGTTACTTCTATGAAAATGTGCATACATGTCTATGGTCATCTTTTTTTTAAAATAAATTGTTGTACTATCATGAAATGTTTGCTTGTATCATGTGATAGACTAACTTGTTTCAACTTGTATAGGACGGACAACATCATCATCTAGTTTAAGTTGTGCTCATCTCACAAAATCTCTTTGTTTGTCTCAGAGGTTGACGGACCCCGTCAGACCCCTCCCCAGAAGGGTTCGTGTAAAGATCCGTGGTATGATGGAGAAGTTCTCCAAGTCATAACCAACAACCAAACACTCCAAAACTCATACCACCATTCCTATTCTCCGCAAAAACGACCATAACCTCCATTGTATCATCTCTCTAACCCCACTAGGCAAAACCCAACCTTCGAAGTCATGTCCAACACTTCAAGTGTTCTCATCAAATCTTTTTGTTACACGAAACATTGAGTCATTCACATAGTAATCTTATCAAACAAAATAACGATCAAACTCTCCAAAGTATCTACAACCCAACACACATTAACACATTTTCTTGTGATGTCAAACGCCAAATGAATTTCATGATGAAATGGGTCTTGTTTCCAAATACATCCCTTCAAACCATGAAAATACACTCAACCTATCTTCATCTTAGAAATCATAAGGTCTTGCTACCTCGAACCATGGCTTCATTACCTTAGTCTTTACCACATCCAGTAAAATATCAATGCTCTCATATACCCAACATCTCAGTAACACGCTCATTATGAGATATCGGGCTGTATTTCACTCTCTTTTCCGTATGTCTCATAAGGTCACGGACCCCGTCGGACCCCTTCTAACAAGGGTCCGTCACCCACAACGTTCCTTCGGTCTGCTGATCTCTTTTATTTTATTTTTTACTTTTTCAACTTTGTTAAACGTAACTCATTTCTTGTACCAATGTTCCACATAATTTTCATAGTAGCAATCCATGAACATCTTCTACCTTTCACCACCTCATATGGGCCAACCATGAAACGTTATTCACATTAACCACTCTCTAGTGTAATTCCATCACGTTCTTGGCAATGTCGCCTCAAAGAACTTGACCAAATCTATGCACTTACCAACATGGTTCAAATGCACATTCATAAAGCCTAAATCCTCTATGAGTCATCCACTTTCTCATAGATAAAAGTCAAATATTTAGAAATCATCTCCCATACTTTCATACCTAAAGCTTCTGAATCCTTTCCCAAGCTACATAACCCGAGTCCGTGTCAAACCTTGTTGTCTTGTCAACCCAAATCACTCTACACCACTTAAACTACAATGATGATGAAATTTCATCTTCATTGTCATTAAATCTTTCTCATACCACATAAGAATGTGCTGTGAATTTATGTGTTAAAATGTGACTTCTATGATATTTGGTATTCGTGATCTTGAGTAATGGTATTGGTGCTATTCCATGCCTTGTGATCTTGGATGGTGAAATATTTGATTGCTCATGCTTAGTGATCTTGAGTATTTGAATAACCCTTTCTTAGTGATCTTAGATTGTGTTGATGAATTTTTAAGCATGAAATTGGTATCGTGAGATATGTCCAATCCACACTCTTCTAAAAATCTTACTTATACTTATGTGCACTTGTATACTAACTCTGTTTTATAGCACATATCTAACCCATTTTTTCATCTCATCACCACGTCTTTCTTTCTTGGTACTTTATACAATGGGGAGCTTACGTTGAGTCTCATCATAAGATGGAATATATGTTAATCACTTTCATGTAGGGTCACCATCATCCTCCCCTGGTGTGTAACACATGAATTTTTCATTAACCAGATCTGTCTTATAGGTGAATCTTGGCACCCTATATCAAATGAGTGCATATGTCACGCATTCATGGAGTTCATGGCTGAACATTATTTTGGATTATCTCCAACACTTGACGCCCCGAAATAAGGGGGAGCAACCGTCAAGGGGGAGCAACCGTCAAGGGGGAGCATACTTTAGTTCATCATCACTACTTCTTTGTGGTTCTACACATTTTTTTCTAACCTTGATGCAGGTTACGCACACCTTTTTTGTGCTTTTACATCTATTTTCTTTCTCATCTAACCTTGATGCAGGTTCACACATTTTTTTTCGTTTTGTTTTGTGCTATTACATCTATTTTCTTTTCTTTTTATCTAACTTCGATGCAGGATAAGTCTCTTAATTTGTTACATGGATCGGATGATGATCATGTATCAATGGGGAGCACTTGCACATTATATTGAGTCTTGAAACAACAAGTGCATCAATCTATTTTCTTTCTTCTGTAACCTTGATGCAGGTTAAGCACATCTCCTTGTGCCTTAATTTTTTTTATCTAACTTTGGTGCAGGATAAGTCTCTTAATCTGTTACATAGATCGTGTGATGATCATGGATGAATGGGGAACACTTGTACATTATACTGAGTCTTGAAACAATAATTGGATCAATCTATTTTCTTTCTTCTATAACCTTGATGCAGGTTAAGCACATCTCCCTGTGTCTCAATTTTTTTATCTAACTTTGATGCATGATAAGTCTCTTAATTTGTTACATGGATCCTGTGGTGATCATGGATCAATGTGGAGCACTTGCACATTATATTGAGTCTTGAACAACAATATTGTTCTCCAAACAAGTTCTTAAAAATTTTGGTTGCCCAAGGGTGGCGGGAGTGACATCCCGGGATATTTATGAGTCAATATGATGTTGTGTGGAGTTCACAATATCGCATTCGATGGGAGCCAGACAGAGTAATGGACTAATGTGTAGTCGTTGGCTGGGACTCCAAGAGTTGAAAGTTGAATGTGCCTTTAAGCCATGAGTCCAGAGTAAAGCCAAAGTAATTTGAAATCTATTTCTTTCTAACTTTGCATCAATTTATTTCTCTCACTATTTGCAGGCTTTACCACTCATTCTATCTATCACTTTCTAACCTTTGTTTTGTAGGTTTTCATAAGTCATGTATTCCCAGGTTCTCTCATTTAGGGGGAGTATTAACCAAGGGGGAGTATGTGTAAATCATTTCTATCTAGATTTTCAATTTTCAGTCCACTAACTTCAAAAGGGCTTTTCTTTCATCCTCGCCTTTTTGTTTCGACAAAAGGGGGAGAAAAGTGTAAACGAAGATGGTGACCGGTAACTTTTACACTTTACTATCTATTACGTTTACATTGTTTGTCATCATCAAAAAGGGGGAGATTCTTAGTGCAAATATTACGATATTTAAACTATCCATAAAAAAAGGTTCCGCTTGTTTTGTTGTTGACAAACATGTAACTTGTAATACATAACGTAAAATGTACAAGTTACTCATAATCATATTTCGTGTATACTTACACGTTTCCATCTTTGTAAAAATAAAGATAAATAGTTTTTACATCATTGAGTAACATGCCTTGCAAAAGCTAGACAAATCCTTCAAGAAAATCTGACAATTAATATGGTTTAGGAGTTGATTTAACCAAAAATTTGTAAAATCAAATTGCTGATTTTTTGACAGATAGACGGACCCTGACGGACCCTTTGAGAAAGGGTCTGGCGGGGTCCGTGGGTACCTGAGCTTTGGCTATAAACAGAGACCTCAAGCTCACTCATTTCTTACACTTTTCAAACATATTTTTCTCTCTAAATCTGATCCTCTATCAGATATTTATTTTCTCTAACATGTAAATCTTAGATCTATAATTGTTCTTCTTCTTGTTTAGTTTTTCTCTTTGTAGTTATGGAGATCACTCAAGGTGTAAACAAGATCAAGAAGTTCAAGAACAAGACATACATCAAGTCATTGTGTCACCTCTATGTAGACTAGCTTCTTTGTACTTGTCATCTCATGGTATTATGTCTAAGATCTATGATCTTGACATCTCGTGTTCTTCTCAATCAAGATCCATGACTTATCATCACTAGACGAATACCCACGCATAGCAGCGAAAATTTCTAGTGATGCGATATTGTGTGAAGTGTTTCGTGTAACTTTCAGAACAGAACGTGAAAAGATCAGTGATCAACCGAAAGTAACCTATCATGGGAAATAAAAAAACTCATGTTGTTTATCATGATTTTTTTTCTTAATTCATTTATGTTCAATTTGTGTATAGTTCTGTTGATTGTAGCACAAACATATTTTATTAAACATAAAACTAATTCGTATACATGATTTAATTGTACAGATGAGATAGTTATAGATCAATTTGAGTCAACCTAGTTTGACCCATTTTGAAATATAACAAAAACAAGAAGGAGAACACCCACGCGTTTCTGCGGAGCTGCTTTTGACATTGTTTTCGTATATTTCAATTGCCGCATAGGAATTCTACTTGTTTTATGAAGACAGATAACAACCTAAAATTAAAATCAATCTACAATGCCATGTGTATGTCTAGATCAATAAGAGTAAAATGGCATGTGTACGTAACAAAGGTATATATATAGACAACACATTCTGTTATTACCAAAAATCTTACATACCTTTGAATTTTACTCGTAACTTTTAACCCATCAGTCTATACAATTCATTTGTCATTTGGAAAATTTTACATATCTTTGAATAATGTATCTTTAAACTACATTCCATGTGCCATGTGCAAAAAGATGGCCAAAGGCCTATGACGATGCAAGCGATTGGAATCACCAATGAAATATAGAAAATTTTTGAGGAAATAGCTTCTTGAGCTGCGGAAAATTATCTTCTCCTCCTCGTATACCTATTATTGTCAATTTTCTTGAAAATAAGATATGTTTACCATTCTCTATGGTAATGGTGATGAAGTTGGTCTTTTTAAACTACTGAGCACCACTTTTGTATACTTCCACTCCCTAACTTGCTCGTTTGATAAGCAATTAACCAACCCCAAAACCTGCATAAACCTAGAAACTCAAAATGAGTCGGCATTTTCTAATCCGTGCCTCCTTCAGCCTCAGTTACTTCGCACTCTTTTTGCGCCTTCTGTTTAGGTCATTCTACCAACTCTTCACTTCCCTCTTTTGCCTTTTCAGATGCCTGCCACGTAGCAATTGGTCAGTTCGATATGTTATTAACAACATTTCTAGTAATAGTTAAAACAACATTAGTACTAAGGGTGGAGAATTTTTTGAACAGACCAAGGGAACACACTCAATTGAATAAAGTTTGCCCATTTTTGACATTCAGACTAAGCAAAATCTGAAGGTGAAAATATGTCATTTCAATCGAGCCCTAAAGAAAATGTATTCTTTCCCAGTAATATTCATACATGGGTTAAATAAATACTTTAGAGGGTGTTTGTTTAAGCTTTATTTTTGGGCTTATGAGTATGGATCATAGCCTCTCTAATGCCTTTAGGCCTCTGGATTTTACATTGCATTCAGATCTGAATAACTCGTGATATATATTATTGGCGGCGACAACAAGAAGACCATCGATGCTATGTCGAGTAGCAGCCGGTCATTATAGTAAAAAGATTATCTTAGGCTAGAAACACCATCGAAGTTTCAAATTTTGTTACTAAAACCATCAAATTTTAGGTGCCATATTACCAATAGTTAGCATTGTCAAATCATGGCCTGCCACATTCACATTTCGACGAGAATTCAGATTACCATATAACATATATTTGAAGGCTTTTTAAGTTTTGGAATGGTTTTTTCAACCTCACAAAAGTTAATGATAGAAATAAAAAATGCACCAAAGTTTGTTACTCCTATTTTATTCGAATACCCTTAACTTTTCAAAAGAAAAAATAGTTTACTTAATAGTACCTGAAATTAGCAAATGCAGCAACCTAACCACGATCAAACAAACTCAATCGCTCTGCAGACTAACTTTGGTTCAACACTTCCCCATAGGATATACCCATGTATAACACAACAAGATTGATCTTTTTTATGGGCTCTATGGAAATATATTATCTTTTAGTATTGTATGCCAGATTGAATATGGCAAGGGCCTATTTATTGAGAATACTAAGACATCTTTGTTAAGTTTAAAGTAGCTATTACGGAGATGAGTAGATGTGGGAAGGACCTGTTTATTCAGAATCTTAAGGGTGTGCTTTCAATCTAAGGTCGTTGGTGTTGAATGAGTGTGTTGTAAAATGTACAACCCATAGTTTTGGTCTATATTTAGTTCTCTAGTCATAAGTCTTTTTTGTATTTCCTAATATCATATGGTCTGTTTCAAGTATGATTCATGTTTATGTTGGCGCTCTATATTATATTGTGTGAAAATTGTGTTACAATAACAAATCGTACCTGGTTTAGTATTTTCATTGCTGCTGGTTGCTTCAGTTTTCGCGGGTTGATCTTTATTCGAGAACTACATTCGGTTTAACCCGCGACATAACAACCAAAGGGACATAATTATGTCAATTATGAGTTTTTTAAACATAATCTATCTTCTATATTCGTTTGAATTCATACCAATATCAAAAGAAAGATTTGCAAATTCTAAATTTTCTAACCAATTGGACCAAGTAGCCATATAAGGGGTGTTTAGCTTAGTACTTTGCCCTTAAGCCTACAGCCTAGGAACACCTAATAAATTGCATAAATTGAATCGTCATAAAAAGTTACTGCATCATCTCGCAACTTACTATGCCAATTGCAAGAACCAAATCGGTAGCATCAATGGTCCTTAACCTCTTCTCGGCCCATATGTCGTTGATCCCTGTCCTGTTTTAAAAACCAATAGTGAGCACCATTCTGTAAATGGTGAGGTAGGATACTAAATAAATACAAACAAATGAATCCAAACCTAAACCTCCAAATTTCATATTGCCCTAATTTTCGATTAAAACCCTCATTCAGTTATAATCAAAATTGAACTAAACTTACCTTGTGGTGTGGTGGATTTGATGAATCAATAAGCCTTCTTCTTCAACTCTTGAAAGAGGACCTTTCATCAAACACATGGTAGGCATGAATCGGTCCAGCCATGAACCACAACATCTTCACTAAATCACCTAGAAAGACATAGGCAGAAGACTATATAAGCAGAAAACTATGAAGACGATGTGAAGGAGGAGGATCAAGGTGAAAAAAAACCTCAAGAATAGCATCGATATTCTTTGCATTCGTCATGATCATTCTTGTGATTTCGAATAATAGTTCTACACAGGAAGGTTCGACCACCCAATACAACCAAAACTAACAAAAAGCAAACCACCAATACCAGTAACTAATATCATCAATCGAAACTACATTGAAACCACCTAAACCATCATGAGATGGGGCGGATTCGGCAGATGGAGTGATGATAGAATTATGGTGGCGGCGTTGGTGATGCATTTATGGTGGCGGCAATAATTAGGGTTGTGTAGGTTATTTCATTGTAGGTTTGAAGATTTGTGGAAGGTTGATAATACATTGGTTTTCAGTAAACCTTATAGTGGAAGTTTTGATTATATTGAAATTGTCCATTGAATATCACACGTTTTATTCTCTGTGTTTCCTTTTATAGAGGATATTTTGATTATATTAAAATTGTCCATTGAACATTTCTTTTCTTAAGATTTCTTTTTGTATAGTTTAAGTATGGAAATGTTGAAAAAAACTACTAATAATAGAAATGAAGAGATTTTTGAAAAATGAGATAGAGCCTTTATAAGTAGTAGAGATTGATCTATACATCTTAGGAGCGGAAAGGCCAAAGGCTAAGTACGTGTTGACTTAATGTATAGATCCATATTTCTCTTTTATGAGATCTATGATCTTGATGCTTCATGATTCGATTTGACATGTTCTTCAAGATGTAATCAATGATCTAGGCAAGATCATATCATAGAGTCATCTCTATCTATCACAAACTAATGTGTGTTGTCGGTTCTTGTGTGAATCTGGTACTTGGATTAGTACCTACAAATGTTGTAAGGTTAGAAGTCGTGTTGGTTCTACTTGCTTATAAGAACCCAGGTGTTGGACCTATCCATTATGCAAGGACCCGATGTGTAGCTTAGTACCGGATAAAGTGTTAGCGGTGTAGAAGGGACTTTTTGTACCCATGTGAAAGAACACGACATCCTAGCTTAGGTGTCGGTAAAGATTGTAAGCCAATGTGTGAAGGTTTCTCCACCGGTGTAAAGGAGATTCTTGATTAATGAAGTCGAACTCTCAAGTAGGTGACTTGAGGAGTGGATGTACGGCAAGGAAGGAGTCCTTGTAGCCGAACCACTATAAATCATTGTGTTTGTTTGCATTTACTTTCTCTTATTGCTTTATCCTTATACTTGCATTGATTGTCTGTGGTGTGATCTCAATATGCTACTTGATTCATATAATCTTTGACTATAAACAAACGCGTCTCATACTATGTCCTCACTAATTGTTGGAAATACGTTTTACGTATATAGAAAGTCTCGGTCACTCCAACAATGTAGTTAAGGCTCGTAGTAGTGTTTAGTTTCATTTATTAAATAGCCCGACCCATGAGCATGTTCATGGGCCGGAGGCCCAAGTCCATTAAGGACTTGAGTATTTAAACCTCTTTCCACCATGGAAAGAGGTGTTGGTTGTTTCATTTCTTGTTTTCCATAATACAAGTTTCTTTCATTTCTCTCTCTAAGTTTCTCTCTCTAGAAAACATCAACCCCCTTGATTCTTAAAGATTATCATTGTTCTTCAATTGGTATCAAGAGCATGGGATGAAATATAGGTTTGTTTTAGTGTTGCATATGTTCTTATAAGCATTTCGTAGCTTTTTGAGTTCATATTGCCGAATCATCAATTTTTTTTTGTGTTTGATCGTGATTTCAAGTAGTATAACGTAGTTAATCGTGTTATAGTGTTTTTGGTATCTTGGTTTTGGTTAAAACACAATCTTTCTTGGATCAAAAGTTCAAAAAGTTCTTGTTTTCTTCATTCCGAATTTCAAGCAATCATCACCATCGGAAAGTACAAGTGAAAAGGGTTTCTATCGCAATAACCATCACCATCGGAAAGTGACTGGTTCTACTTTGCGACACTTGGATTTCGATACTTATTCCGATCTGGACATTCCGATCGTACTTTGTGATCTGGGATTTCGACGGTTATAAGGAATTTTAAGTCGTTACTCTGCCTAAATTTTGTCAGCTATATTCCGATCTGAATCATTCTGACAGCACTTTGCGATCTGAACATTCCGACAGGACTTTGCGATATGAACATTTTGACAGCTCTGCCTTGCGATCTAGGCATTCTGATACCATCAACATTCCGGCAGGGTTACATTACGATCTAAGCATTCCGATAGTAAGACATTCCGATCTGGACTTTTCGATCTGGGTATTCCGTCAGAAAGCAACATTCCGATAGAACTTGTTTTTGGATACTTAGTGGATTTCTTCTATTTGGCATTAAATTTGGTAATTTGGTAAATTTCAAAAGCAAACACAACAACAAGATAACAACATCTTTTAGTTAACAACACAAAAACAACTCATAACCTTATTTCATTGTTCGATCATCTTTGATAATCTTTTTCCAAGGGATCACAAAATGAATTCACATTCATATATGCCAACTATGACTTCACTTACCGATATTTCGATCATTTCGGGTACCGATACTCGCCCACCTTTGCTCATCAAAGATTTGTTTGAAGCATGGCAAGATCGCATGAGAACGTACATCATGGGCAAACCCAGTGATCGACGTATGCTTCAATCAATTGATAAAGGACCATTAGATTGGGGAGAGGTTACCGTCAACAATGTGACAAGGGCAAGGGAGTATCATGAGTTTACCGATGCCAACAAAATCATTGCAGATACCGATGAAAGGGCTGTTCAGACAATTCTTCAAGCCCTTCCACCCGATATCTTTAGAATGGTAAGTGAACATAAAGTGGCAAAGGATCTTTGGGATCGACTTGCGGTTTTGTTACAAGGGACATCTCTCACTAAGCAAGAACGAGAGTGTCAACTGTATGATTTGTTTGATAGGTTTACATACCTTCCGGGGGAGACTCTTCATGATTTCTACTGGTGTTTTACCACGTTGATTAATGACATGAATGTGTATAATCTAAGAATTGAACAGTTTCAATTAAACACCAAGTTTTTGAACACATTACCCCCTGAATGGAGTCAATATGTCACTGACGTCAAGATGATTCGCGATTTACACAAGTCCAATTTAGATCAACTCTATGCCTTCTTACAACAACACGAGAAACATGTGATCCAACAACGACTCCCTCAGGGATCTTATCATGAACCACTGGCATTATTGGCAAACCATCCTACATTGTCATACCACAACTCTCAGCTTGCTTTAGGACACAAATCTTCATATCAACCTGTGTATCAAACACCAAGCTTCCCACAGTACTCGATTCTGCCACAGCCGCCTACATCTTATCACCAACCAGCAACATCATCATCACAAGGAGATTCACACCCATTACCTTATGCTTCACACTAGTATTCACCGTATCAACCTCCAACAAACCTTGCTTGTACCTATCCACAACTTGAGGCTCCTCAACCTCATTACTCACAACAAGTCAGGGCTCCATCCAATGAGATTGTAGCTCAAGCATCACCAGCATTCTACTGTGAAGATGACATCCATGTCCCTGAATTTAGACAAGGAGATAGCCCTACTGATATCCTTGCTCAGATGTCTGCTTATTTAAGTCAAACATTGAACAAACGAGGTTACAGAGGTCCAGCAACAACTAACAATCAGTTAAGGAACTCGTCTAACTCTCGACAACAGGCAACAATTCAGGACGGAAGAGTCATGGTGCAACCACTTCAAGGGAGATCTAATTCTTCAACTGCTGGTGCACGTTCATCCAATACTACTGCTACAAGGGCAAACAACACTGGTAAAATGAAGGTGGTTATTTGCTACAACTACAAAGGGGAAGGGCACATGGCCCGAGAGTGCAAGCAGCCTAAGAGGAAAAGGGACGGCACATGGTTTCAGGAGAAGATCTACCTGGTGAATGCTCAAGCCCAAGGTCGTGAGCTTGATGAAGAAGAATTGGCATTCCTTGCAGATCCGGGAGTAGCGGAAACTGGTGGTCTCACAACAGTCATCACCAATAATGATGCATATCAATGTGATGATTTGGATGCATACGACTCTGATTGTGATGATCTTAACACCGCCAAAGCAGCTCTCATGGCAAACCTTTCACTATATGGAGCTGATACAATTTCTGAGGTACCACATACTGCTACAGATACTAGTATTGTACCTTACCAAGTTGAGCAAATGTCTGAGTATTCGGAACAGCCTCTGGTGGTTAGTAACTCAATCGACGAGACAAACAATGATAGCAATATCAGTGAAAGTCCTCAGACTTTGAGTGAACCACAACCGGGAGCTATTACGACTACCAATTCGTCTGCTCAACCTGATTTGGTTATGGTCCCGACATCTTTGCTTAGCCAAATGAATAACGTGGTCCTTGAAACCCTTAATGTTAATCAGACTTTATCTGCCGAGCTTGCTTTGCATAAGGACAAGGTTAAAACCTTGGAAATGACTCCTGTGTCCACTGCCTTAACCAATCCTGAATTTGATAGGTTTAGGAAAGTTCAAATGGACAATCTGCTAGAAATTGAGAGTTTAAGAGCAAATCTTTCGAATGAACTTAAAGAAAAAGAGTCAGTCGTTACTAATTTTCAACAGCTTCAAACGGATTTTGAAATTCTTGAGTCCAAACAGATTGAAATGGAAATTAAGACGTCTGAAAGAATAAAAGAAACGGAAATTAAGCTTTTAAAACAATATGCTGCCTCACATCTAGTACACTTGTTTCATGCATCATTTAAAGAGTTCAATCTATCGCGTCTCATAGACTTACCACCTAACCCGGGGTATGCAAAGCAAGCGCTTCACCACAACCCATGACTTTATGATGCAACCAAGTTAGGACTGGTATTAGATCCGATTGTGTTCTTGAATGATTCTTAGAGTATGACACCATATGATGAGAAGCGGTTAAAATTACTTCCTACATATCCTGAATATGATTATGCTCAAATGAATGCAAAAAATGCCACAATAGATCTTAGAATTCGCTTTAATATGCAAAAGAGAACTATCCAAACATCCACTTTCATGCCTACTAGAGAATGCCTTAGTATAATTCCTACACTCGTTAACTCGGACCAACCAAAGGAAATTCCTAAGAATCTTCCACCGGTTAGTACGGTAAAGCTCAGCTTGGAAGAAATTGGGCAATACCTTACCGAGTTTGACAAGGTCATCCTAGAATGTACGACTTCAACGGTTTTAACTGCTGGAGAATGGGCGTTCGAACACATGAAAACGGTGTTTGAGAAAGAGATCGTTCCTTTTGTGGACCATATTAAACAAGGAGTCTATGATCTGGCGTGTAATCTAAGTTTTGAAATTGGTGAAGTTCAAAAAGTTTTCAATGAAATGGATGATGCTTATGAACAACATTTAATTGAAAAGGAAAAGATTTTATCCGAATATGACCGATTTAGAGGAAGAGATGATGAGAATTAAAAGAGAATTACTAGAAACAAAAACGGACATAGAGGCTGCAGAGACTAAGAATCATGTCCTAGAAAATAGAATTAATTCTATGCTAGGAGAGCGCGAACAAGTAAAGCAGGGTGACTTACAAAATTCTGGTTAAATAGAAGAACGCCTCGCTTTTAATACGACAGAACAAAAGTCATTAATTGACAAACTGAACAAGAAATGTGAGGAATCCTCTGACCTAAAAATTCAGCTCATAGACAAAAACATGGTTATAGCAGAATTAAAGGAGACACTTCAACTCAAAGGACGAGAAAGTGTTGATAATCCAGCTATTGTCTCTGCCTCGACCTCTAGTGCTCCCAAACCCAACCCTCGTGTGCTATATCGGGATCCAAAATTTAAGAAAAGTCCCACTAAGTTTGCCACATATATGAAAAATGCCTTAGAACATGCTGATCTAGCTAAAGAGATTGTTGATGAAATGCGTGAACGTGATCCCACAAGTCATAGTGTATATGAGCTTTTATTATATGTGGATCGCGTTCAGGATTGTTTAGCAAACTTAGAGTACATTGGGCAACCGATATCTGTACCATCTAAACTACAAATCACCATTGCCATTACTCCATTCAATAAGACCCCAGGAGCTAAGCCTGTTTTAAACACACCCATCAAGGCTAAGTCAAAATCTATCACTAATGTTCCCTTGACTTCTACAGGAATAACTGTGTCCACTAAGGCTAAAGGATCTCAAGACAAGAAAGATAGGATCAAGCCTTCCACTAATAGGACTGAGAAGAAGAAAGTAGAAGTGCACCCTAGGAATGTTATTTCAGTTTCAAATAAAAAGAATCATGTAGCTAAGACAAAAGGTTCTCTTTATGAGTGGAAACATAAGCAAAATGTGAATTCTAATGCGAAATGTTGGAATTGTAATGAATGCATGTTTTCTCAGCGTCATGATTTATGCCTTGTTGATCACGTGAATGAAATGTATGCTATTAAGAACAATCTTGAATGGATTCCAACGGGGAAGAAATTCACCCAAGTTGGTTGGCAATGGAAACCCACTGGTAGGACCTTCACTGCTAATGGAACTAAGTGCCCTTTAACTAGGATCACATCCACAGAAGTTAGGTCTAAGCGTCCTTTAAATAGGAACACTAGCACTAAGAAATGGAAAAAGCGCCCTTTAACTAGGTCTGCCCCCATTATTGTGCCTACCAGTGGTAATGTCCCCAGTCAAAAAGTATCTCAGAATACTAGACAACTAGAATCTAAGCCAACCACTAGTAAGAAAATCTGGAAGCCTAAAGTTTCGTCCGATAGCAAATCTAAGATAATTATATCTGTACCTGCTAACTCAGAGGAACAATTAGAATCTGATACATCGTCTGTGTTTGGTAATATTTTCAGGTCGTCCAAATTATTCTTTGGTATTTGGACTCGGGGTGCTCCAAACATATGACTGGAGACCGCTCGATGCTCAGAAATTTCGTCAGCAAGTTTCTAGGAACGGTCAAATTCGGCAACGACCATATTGCAAAGATTATGGGCTATGGTGAATACCAAATTGGGAATGTTACGATTTCAAGGGTTTATTATGTGGAGGGACTTGGTCACAATCTATTTTCAATGGGACAATTTTGCGATTCAAACCTTGAAGTGGCCTTTCGACAACATACTTGCTTCATTCGCGATCTTGCAGGAAATGATTTGTTAAAGGGTTCTCGAGGGGATAATCTCTATACATTGTCTATTCAAAACATGATGGCCGCCTCTCCTGTTTGCCTGCTCTTCAAAGCATCTAAGACCAAGTCATGGTTGTGGCATCGACGGTTATCTCATCTTAACTTTGATGCTATTAACCATTTGGCTAGAAATGAACTTGTTCGTGGTCTTCCAAAACTTAAGTTCGACAAGGATCATTTATGTTCCGCGTGTTCTTTGGGGAAAAGCACCAAGAAATCTTACAAACCTAAAGCAGAAGACACCAACCAAGAACCACTATATCTTTTGCACATGGATCTTTGTGGGCCAATGCGTACGGCTAGTGTGAGTGGTAGAAAATACATCCTCGTCATAGTGGATGATTTCTCAAGGTTTACATGGGTAAAAATTTTAGCATCCAAGGATCAAGCACCAGAGTATATCATTACTTTCTTAAAGATGGTCCAAGTACGTCGTAATGCTACTGTTCGCCGCATTCGGACTGATAACGTCACTGAGTTCGTTAATCAGACTCTTCGAAATTACTATGAAAAGGTTGGTATTTCTCATGAAACATCTGTGGCTTGCACTCCACAACAAAATGGTGTCGTTGAAAGAGGTAACCGTACACTTATGGAAGCTGCTAGAACTATGTTGATTTATGCGAATGCTCCTTTATTCTTATGGGCTGAAGCAGTGGCAACCGCATGTTATACCCAAAACCGCTCCATCATTCGTAAACGTCATGGTAAAACTCCATATGAGCTACTTCATGGACACAAACCCGATATTTCATATCTTCATGTGTTTGGTGCACTGTGTTATCCAAATACAAATAGTGAGAATTTGGGCAAACTATTCTCGAGTATCCTTTTATCGTGATCTTGAATATTATCGTATATATTTAAACCAACAAAAGAAAAATACAAAAATATAAAACATAGAAAAACCATAAAAAATATAAAACATTCAAAATCCATAAAAAATATAAAATCAAGAAAATCCAAAAATATTTTTCATTTTTAAATCGGGCATGTATTTTAGTACGGTAATATTTACGGCTTTAGAAATGTCGATTAATAGTGACACGGCGCCATAAATAGAGTCCGTATAAAAGTTGTACAAGTTTTAAAACATGCCCATTATGGCTTGTAGTTATTTCAGACTGCAACCCGCTTTTCGCATTAAAGTCACGTATTTCTTATGAAAACGTTGGCTCACAACGGGAATTAATTTTCTCGGGCAAGGTTTACTTTAAAATCTTGTAAGGGACTAAGTTTACTTAATAACTTGGTCTAACACAAATTAGTGTACGTATCAGTGCACTTATTTTGTAAAAATAAGAGAAATCTTATTGCCACCAGAATCGTTCCATAAAATCACTTAACCGGAAAATGTCCTCAATAATATTTGTGTCCTTAAAATAATTGGCTATAGCTCTTTAAATAGAAAACGGGTCCGTGTTTAAGGGGGAGCAAATATTAAATCTTCGTGGAATCAAATTTGGTCCTTAAAAAGAATTTTCAGAAAATATAAACTATTCACCATCATCTATTATGCTATGTGTGCCTTGTGTGATATAGAAACTCATGAATAGGTTATTGAATTTTGGCGTTAAGTATTTATGGTCGTGTTTGTGAGCGGGTTTGTATTTTGGTAAGTTGATTTGGTTAAATCAAATTCACTTTAAATCAAATACTAATACAAAAGGGGGACCATATTTGCAATTATCGCAAAAATAGGGGTTTATGTGTCAACTTGGCAATTTATTGACCAAGTCAAAACATCTCACCCCCCTTCCCTGTCACAATCGCAAACACTCACATCACATTTGTTTATCCGCCATTGTTGAAACCTTGCACACCGTTGATCATTGTGTCTTTGAACCATCATTATCTGTTCATAATCTAGGTATTAAATCATGCTTTATTTGTTATCATTTATCCCATTTCATTGCATCTCATCAAAACAGTGTCATTCGATCATATCAAGATTTAGGGTTTCGCGTTTTGCTATGGAAATGGAAATTAAGATATGGGATTTGTTTAGTATCTCTAGATGATCATTGGTTTTGCCCAGAATCGTTTAAAACATTGCCTAGTTCCTGGATCGAGAAGTCAACGTTTAAGATCGAATCCCTGTCACAGATTTCGATGAACATTGCGACAGCTTCATTGCGATACCTTGTTATTATGATGAGTCATTTCGATGACTCATTGCGATGGCTATTGCGATGAGTCATTCCGATGGCTCATTGCGATGGCTCATTGCGATGGGTCCTTCCGATGGCTCATGGCGATGGGCTATTGGGATGGGTCATTTCGATGGCTCATTGTGATTCCTCATTACGATGGTCATTATGATGGCACATTGCGATGGCATATTGCGATGACGCATTCCAATGCGTTATTGCGATGGTATCGTATTAGGTATTGCGATGGGACATATTGCGATGGTTTCTCATACATTCCGATGGAATTGCTCTTATTGCGATGGACTTAGATATTGCGATAGGAATTTCTTTCGATAGGATTGCGATGCTTGAATCATTGCGATGGCTTGGTTAGGATCCCGATGGATTGATACATTGCGATGGACTTAGGATTCTTATGATTCCGATACTTTGTAACTTTGCTATGGAATTTTAAGTATTATGCACTTGCCTTAGACTATCTAATGAGTTCGGCCTAGATTGCACTATTTCCTCATTAGGCTTTAAGTAAATTAGGGCCACTAACACGAAACCAAGTTTTATTGAAACTAGTTAATTTTATCTCATAAGAATACTTGAACGGTTTCTTATTACAGAAGTTCATCTTATTTAATAAGTTGATTCCTATGTAAACAAAAGAGATACAAATTACTTAGTCAATGTCTTGTGTTTTGTTTCCAGGCCATGGAAGGCAAAGCTTCATCGTTGTCTTGCCCTTTGTTCAAGCCTACTATATTCTGGGTTGAGGATAATCCTACAATTCCTGACGTAGTGGTTGAAACTAAACCAAAACCCACTGAAGTTTTGGTTGAAACTAAACCAAGACCTACTGAGGTGTTAGTAGAAATCAAACCTAGACCTACTGAGGTTCTGGTTATGACAACCAAGAAATCCAAATATTTTAAGAACTAATGCTAGGTCGTTATCTCGTTAGAATAAAATGTCTTTGGCACATCTGTCATTTTCCTAAGTGTGTTGTTAAATGTAAGGACCTTGATCATCTGAACTATGTTTGTATGTTGTTTCTCTATAAAATGTGGTAATAATTGTTATGGCTTTTTTCTTATGATTCAACTTGGCCTAGACTTCAGATATATATATATGTTGTGTATATCATTTTTGCTTATGTCATCAAAGCAGGAAAATGTCAATCACAGAGGAACAACAACGACTTCGTGATCTTGAACTTGTTTCGCTCAGCGATAGGCTTCCATATGCTGAGAACAACTCTCGATTACAAGATGATTTTGATCCGTCCTTATCAGCTTTCAAAATCGCCACGGATATCCTAGACATATCACCCATCAGAGACACACTCAGATGTACTGCATCTGTTCCCGAAGTCTACATGCATGAATTCTGGAACACTACATCTTTCTCCAAAAAGACTATCTCTTTCCAACTGAACAAAACACCAAGGGTACTCAACTTGAGCATTTTTCGGAAATTGTTTAAACTTCCTAGGTTGGCACAAGGAGAACAATTTGTGGCTAACCCAAAGAACGATGAAGTACTTCGAATCATTCGTGCCATGAATTATGAAGGTGAAATCAACAACCTATCCAAGTTTAACACCTCACACATAGGGCAACCCTGGAAAGCACTTATAACCATCATTGTCAAGTGTCTTACTGGAAAAACCAGGGGAACCGATGCTATGAGACCACCACAGGCTCACTTATTTTGGGGATTGTACACTGCATCTAAGGTAGACTATGCACTTCTTCTCTGGCAAGAATTTTGTTATCAGTTTACTGGAACGAAGAAGAAATCCGTGCATCTTCCATTCCCGAGATTCACCAAGCTCATCATCAGCCACTTTATGAAGAATGACCCAACCATTGACACTCGCGGGAATTTCTTCTATCACACCAAAGATGGTGATTATGTGATTCTCACAATGAATGCAGACACTAATTCCACAAAGTATGCATTACTTCCTGCCCTAGTACCTGACACAATGCTTAATGATGGAATCAAGGAGAGTGACAAATACCAAGAAATGCTTAATGATATTGACGCACAGTTTAAACGTGCAAATTCACATCCTTCAGAGAATGCAAATAATTGATGAAGATGATGAAGATGAGCTGTAATACAAGGTTTTTGGCCAAGTATAAAATCTTATCGTCCGAATCTTTTCGAATTGATTATTGGTTCAAAGTGTGACTCAATTATTCTTGGTGGATAAAAGAAAGTGGTTTGGTTATCTAGCAAGTATGAAAATTGTCGTTGAGTAAAATTAAAACTTTAAAATATAAACTAAAACGACGAGTTAAAAATAAATGCTTGAGAACTTTAAGACAAGATTAGAAAAATACTTGAAAACTTAATGAATCTAAAACTTGAAAACTTTGTAAAAACAAGAAATTAAGTCCGTCGGAATCCCTGGTCGGAATGATTAATCGGAATGTCTAAATAATGCTTCAATCGGAATGTACGGTCGGAATGAGGCCAAATCGGAATGCTTAATCGGAATATGGGAAAACAAGGCTAATCAGAATGTAAAAGGGGACACAATCGGAATGCTTGAAATCAAAACCAATCGGAATGCAAGTAAGGGATCCAGATCGGAATCCTAAAACCCTAATCCGATCAGGGTGATCGGAATGACAAAGAAGTAATCGAAAAGCAAAGCCCCTTTCCGATCTTGTAGATCGGAATACTAGTGATCAAATCGGAAAGGGGTTTACCCTTTCCGATGGTACGAACTCGAAAATAAGCTAGGTTTTAAGCTATTAGGAATAAGCTCAAACTAAAACTTGATCGAATCAGTAATGAAATAGACTAAATAAGCATAAGTAACAACTTCTCTAAACTTTAAATAAGCAATCTTTTAAATCAAACTTTGAAAGAAATTAAAACTTTAAGAAAACTTTCAAAAAGTAAATAAGCTAAACATACAAATAAGCCAATAAACACAAAGATCTTAGAGCTTAACCGTATGAAAACTTATGATAAAAATAAAAAGATTAACTTTTTAAGCACGAAACCATCAAGATCAACACGGATCATAAAATATTTCGCACCAAAAGTAAACTAAAATCAACAAAAGGTAGAAAGAGATTAATGAAAAAAAAGCTTAACTTGAATTTGATTAATGAAATCAAAATACAAAAAGGTTTAAACTTGAAAGATTAAAAGAAAGAAAAGATGAAAACTTAGTGAGAGAAAGTTTGGAACTTTCTCTCTTTAAAAATTAGAAAGGAAAAATTAAAAATGAAAACTTGCTATCTCTCCTCCTAATGTGATTAGGAGGGTATTTATAGGCTAAGTGGGAAGTGCATGTGTGGTGTGCTTCCTTCTTTCTTTTCTTCTCGGCTCGATTTAAATCGTTGTCTTTTCTCGACGTCGTCTCGGGATTGAACTTGTCTTAATAATTTTCTTCTTTAATATAGACTTAAGTTCTTCGACTTCATTAAACTTCCGTCTTTAGACTTTTTCTTCGATAAATCTTCAGAATAGGTCTTGGACATCCGTTCTTTAAGCACTCTTGATCTTTTGACTTTGTCTTTTCTCGTTTTCTTCGATAAAAGCCCGTGAAAGCCCGTGTTTTCTTCCTTTTTCATCTTTTGGTCCTAAAACACAACAAAAACACAAACCACGCATAATTCCGACTTTTACGACATAAAATACACGTTTTGGTCTTGTTATTATTGGAAATAAGTGGTAAAAGGATAAGTGTTTTCACACTTATTAAATCCCCTACACTGGACCATTGCAATGCCCTCATGCAATGCATTAACTTTAAAGCACGGTTTACATTTTCCATCATAAATAACCCACCTTGGCCTTTATTAAATACTAAACATTTAGGGAAGATAAAAAGATAAAAATAAGTAAAGAAATCAAAGACTTACATTGGGTTTTGGCTGCCATGAACGTTTATCATCCTCAAGTTTCACGTTCCCCATACCAAGCTTAAAAACGAGATCATTGTTATTATAAGTTAGCAAACTAACACGAATTCATGTGGGCCAATTATTTACTTAGACTCCCTTATTCCTAGGTGTATCTCTTATATTTTATTTTTGTCTTGAATGATCACGAGGATGCATTGTTTGACTAATTTCGATAGTTATTTAGGCCGAAAATAAAGTGAACGATTTAATCAATAGTTAGCTAAAGGACAAAATCTTTTAAAACTGCTTCTCGGGACCTTATAAAGTTCATATCTTGGCATAACTCGCTTCACGATTTGAGACCTTTCTCGGACCGATATTTGGCAGCGACTTCATACTTCGAATCTTTGAGAGACGTTCTTGAAATTATGGTCTTCTCTTCATAATAGGAATTTCTTCACTTGACGTTTTGAGAGATTCTTCATATTTGGACCACGACTTCTTCATTTTTCTCCAATCTTTATTTTGGACTTTGATATACAACGATCCGCCTCCTTTTAGGACTTGGATCTATTTATCCTCATACCTTGTTAGGGCCTTTTTGGATAGACTTCTCCATGATCTTTTGGGGAGTATTTGCTTTTAGTCGTGTGTCTCGATCCTTCATATTGATTTTCGATAAATGATTCTTTACATCACTTTTGGATCTTTAGCAACAAACTGTAGCCCTCATGCCTTGTTAGGGCCTTTTCGGACTCGCCAATCTTCGCATCCCGCTTCAATAAGTTATGCCTTGGCTATGAACTCTAATTAATACCGAGAAACTTTTAAACGATCTTGGGCTAGAAGCTAAGTAACTTTTCAAATCGTACAACCTTATTTATTGCAGATAAATTTATTAACAAGCGATGGGAGAATAGGCTCATAATTAACTCACATAAATTCACGAAAGAATACCAAACTTATAATTGACTCTATCATCTCTCGTCCTCCATAGTTTAAAATCTCAAGGAATGAGACTCGTGGATGCTTAGCCAATTAAATCAAAGTTTTGGGTTTTCGAGTCGCCTATAGGATCTTGCAACTTCTTAGACTTTTTCAAGTTTAGAAATCGCATTTTAAAGTTCCCTTGATAAACGACTCTCTAGGATCAATTAAAGGAACTTGCGAAAAGTTCTTGTTGTTAACCCGTGAGAGTTAAGACTTTCGCGTTTTACTGCTCCCGATATAAAAGCCTAGCAAAACTTGACTTAAACACGTTAAGGATACTAGCTAGAGTAAACTTAGATAAGTAAACTCGGGTTGAGTCAAATTATTCACAACTTTGAAAAATTTAAAACCACTTTATTGAAAATTTATTCTAGCAAGGAAAGAAAATAACCATAACGAAGGAAAATACAACTATACAACTAGGCCAAAATAGATTAAAAATTTTGAAAAACGTCGAAAAATCAAATTTTCCGGTTAAAATGAGGGCAAATTCATGGAAAAGACCACTTACTTCGATAGAAGTCCCCCTACACTTGATATAAAAATTGTCCTCAATGTTTAAGCATGTGGGAGTAAACTCCCCTACATTTATGACATTGTGCACTTTGTTTAAATCTTGCTAAGGAAAGGACAACTATAGTGATTTCAATGTGAACATATAAGATATGAAATATTGAATCACAAGAGTTTAGGATAGAACCGGGAAGATGGGTACACGGGATCACGGTTTGTCAAAAGTCATCGAGGTGATCTTTAAAGCTTGAATCCCTGTAGAGAATAAGAAACAAGACAACAAACACATACGGGGCTCCACCCTACACTTATTACGAAAAGATAAAGGATAGATCACGGGTTGCCTCCCGAGAAGCGCTTGTTTTTTATAACCGAGTCACGAGCCTGACTCGACCCAAAATTAGTTCATGGGAAACGTGGTGAGGGATGGGATCATCTCATGCGAGATGTCCTCACCAAAGTACAGTTTCAAACGCTGGCCATTCACCTTGAAATTTGGCCCATTTGGCTGAGAAAGCTCAATGGTCCCATAAGGAAAGACTTTGGCGACGGTGAATGGACCAGGCCAGCGGCTCTTCAACTTGCCAGAGAAGATCTTCAACCGAGAGTTAAAAAGTAAGACTTGATCACCAACGTGGAACTCTCGGTTCTTAATTCTTGCATCATGGATGATCTTGGTCTTCTCTTTGTAGATCAATGAGTTCTCGTAAGCTTCATTCCTCAGTTCATTAAGCTCGCTGAGTTGAATCTTGTGGAGATCACCGGCTTTGTTGATGTCGAAGTTAGCCCACTTCAAGGCCCAGTATGCCTTATGTTCAAGCTCGATAGGGAGGTGACATGCTTTCCCGTACACAAACGATAAGGTGTACAACCGATCGGCATCGTATAAGCAGTACGGAAAGCCCACAAAGCATCATCTAACTTATCGGCCCACGAGGCACGATGCTCTCCTGCAGTACGCTCCAGAATTCGCTTCAATCTGCGGTTGGAAATCTCGGCTTGACCATTGGTTTGGGGATGATAGGCGGTGGAAAGACGATGATTAACACCGTACTTAGCCATGACTCTTGCAAATTGATCATTGCAAAAATGAGTCCCGCGGTCACTGATTATAGCACGAGGAATACCGAATGGAGCAAACAGCTGCTTCAAAAAGTTCACAACCACCCTCGCATCGTTCGTTGGGAGAGCCTTAGCTTCAACCCATTTAGAAAAACGTAGTCAACGACGACGAGGATGTACTTGTTCCCTTTGGATGATGGAAATGGCCCATTTAAATTTGAAACCCCATTGAATTTGACCGTATTCGTGAGTTGAAGGAACCTTTTGATGTGGTCATGAGGATCATCAATGGTACATCTCAAGAATGGTTGAGCAGAGACCATTTGAATAAAGCCGGATTTGAGCTCAAAGTTGTTGGCTCCAATCGCGGGTATGACAATAGCATCGTGGTTGCCCTCTACATGTGCTTGCAAAAGTTCGATCATTGGACTATTGTCCGGTAGAGGTTCATTGTTGTTATTATTCATGTTGTTTTGAGGTGGATTATTATTGTTGTTGTGTACACCGGCCATGTCTAAGTTATCGAGAGTCTCGGGCTCTTGATAAGACGTTGATCGAGTGCGCATACACCTTACAAAGAACTAACAAAGCAAGAAATATCTTTAGTTTTTTATGTTTTTTCTATTTTTTTGTATTTTTGAAAATTTTATTTTTTTTAGGATTTTTGAAAATTTTAAAGCAAGGAAAATAACGTTCAAAGATGAACGGATCCCAAAATCCAACGCGTCTCTCACTTAAAACCTTTAATCTTAAAGAAAAGAGCCGGCATCGGCGCTATTTAATACAAGGTTTTTGGCCAAGTATAAAATCTTATTGTCCGAATCTTTTCGAATTGATTATTGGTTCAAAGTGTGACTCAGTTGTTCTTGGTGGATAAAAGAAAGTGGTTTGGTTATCTAGCAAGTATGAAAATTGTCGTTGAGTAAAATTAAAACTTTAAAATATAAACTAAAACGACGAGTTAAAAATAAATGCTTGAGAACTTTAAGACAAGATTAGAAAAATACTTGAAAACTTAATGAATCTAAAACTTGAAAACTTTGTAAAAACAAGAAATTAAGTCCGTCGGAATCCCTGGTCGGAATGATTTAATCGGAATGTCTAAATAATGCTTCAATCGGAATGTACGGTCGGAATGAGGCCAAATCGGAATGCTTAATCGGAATATGGGAAAACAAGGCTAATCGGAATGTAAAAGGGGACACAATCGAAATGCTTGAAATCAAAATCAATCGGAATGCAAGTAAGGGATCCAGATCGGAATCCTAAAACCCTAATCCGATCAGGGTGATCGGAATGACAAAAAAGTAATCGGAAAGCAAAGCCCTTTTCCGATCTTGTAGATCGGAATACTAGTGATCAAATCGGAAAGGGGTTTACCCTTTCTGATGGTACGAATTCGAAAATAAGTTAGGTTTTAAGCTATTAGGAATAAGCTCAAACTAAAACTTGATCGAATCAGTAATGAAATAGACTAGATAAGCATAAGTAACAACTTCTCTAAACTTTAAATAAGCAATCTTTTAAATCAAACTTTGAAAGAAATTAAAACTTTAAGAAAACTTTCAAAAAGTAAATAAGCTAAACATACAAATAAGCCAATAAACACAAAGATCTTAGAGCTTAACCGTATGAAAACTTATGATAAAAATAAAAAGATTAACTTTTTAAGCACGAAACCATCAAGATCAACACGGATCATAAAATATTTCGCACCAAAAGTAAACTAAAATCAAGAAAGGTAGAAAGAGATTAATGAACAAAAAGCTTAACTTGAATTTGATTAATGAAATCAAAATACAAAAAGGTTTAAACTTGAAAGATTAAAAGAAAGAAAAGATGAAAACTTAGTGAGAGAAAGTTTGGAACTTTCTCTCTCTAAAAACTAGAAAGGAAAAATTAAAAATGAAAACTTGCTATCTCTCCTCCTAATGTGATTAGGAGGGTATTTATAGGCTAAGTGGGAAGTGCATGTGTGGTGTGCTTCCTTCTTTCTTTTCTTCTCGACTCGATTTAAATCGTTGTCTTTTCTCGACGTCGTCTCAGGATTTGAACTTGTCTTAATAATTTTCTTCTTTAATTTAGACTTAAGTTCTTCGACTTCATTAAACTTCCGTCTTTAGACTTTTTCTTCGATAAATCTTCAGAATAGGTCTTGGACATCCGTTCTTTAAGCACTCTTGATCTTTTTACTTCGTCTTTTCTCGTTTTCTTCGATAAAAGCCCGTGAAAGCCCGTGTTTTCTTCCTTTTTCATCTTTTGGTCCTAAAACACAATAAAAACACAAACCACGCATAATTCCGACTTTTACGACATAAAATACACGTTTTGGTCTTGTTATTATTGGAAATAAGTGATACATCTTTCAAAGCTTTAATTTTACTCTTCGACACTTACTTATTTGTCATTAATTTAAAATAGATAAACAAACCAACACCTTTTTATTAACCAAGAACAAATCATTCCACTTAGAGCCGTGATCAATTCGAGGAGATACCGAGAACAATCTAGAACCCCAATGAAAAAAGCGTGTATCAAATGGCGCCGCTGCCGGCTCTTCTCGTTAAGATCAACAGTTTTTTGTGAGAACTTAGATTTTGGGATCCGTTCCCCGTGAACGTTACTTTACCATAAAAATTTTCAAAAACACAAAAAAAAATATAAAATTTTCAAAAATCCTAAAAATTAAAAAACATAAAAACATAAAAACCAAAAATATTTTTCCTTTGTTTTTGCCTTGTTAGTTCTTTTGCAGGTGCATGCGTACACGATCAACGTCTTATCAAGAGCCCGAGCCTCTCGAAGACTTAGACATGGCCGGTGTACAAAACAACAACAATAACCCACCTCAAAACAATAATAACAATAATAATCCACCTTTCAACAACAATAATAACAACAATGAGCCTCTACCGGATAATCGCCCGATGATTGAACTTCTGCAAGCACATGTAGAGGGTAACGATGATCCAATTGTCATACCCGCGATTGCAGCCAACAACTTTGAACTCAAATCTGGCTTTATCCAGATGGTCTTTGCTCAACCATTCTTGGGGCGTACCATTGATGATCCACATGACCACATCAAGAGATTTCTACAACTCACGAATAAGGTCAAATTCAATGGTGTTCCACAAGAGGTAATCCGTTTACAACTTTTTCCCTTTTCTTTAGAGGGACAAGCCCGGCATTGGCTTGCTAAGGAACCGCCACAGAGTATTCTTACGTGGACGGATTTGGAGACCAAGTTTATCAACTACTTTTTCCCACCCTCTCGTACTACCGCTTTGCGGAATGAAATCATTAATTTTGAACAAAAGTACGATGAGTCTTTTAGTGAATCTTGGGATCGTTTCAAAGATCTTTTAAGAAAATGCCCACAACATGGTTTTACCAAAGTGCACCAAATTAACACTTTTTATAATGGTTTAAGCATGAATGACCAAGATTCACTAAACAGTGCCTCGGGGGGTAATCTTTTGGCTAAGACTTCAAATGCTGCTTGGGATGTCATTGAGAATAAGTCTCGTGTGCAAAACAAGAGTGTTCGGACCAATGTCGCTAGTGCTAGTACTAGTGACAGCGACAAGCGAATTGACAAAATCACTGCGCTTCTTGAATCGCTTGCTACCCAAACCGCCAGCAACACCAATAGTGTGACAATCCATCAATTTACGATTGATATTTTATTCTCAAATATTATCTGAAAATATTATTTTAATGTTACAATATGAACTCACTTATTTTTGGGAAGAAATTTGGATTTACGTCTTGAAGTAGCATCGGCTACGTTTAAACCGGAGGATTCTACGTTACGTGCTTACGTTTACATACACCGTCTTTGGTGACAGTCCGACATTTCAGAAAATAAATTTATCTGTGAATATTATTTTGGAGTTTTAAATTTGTGTTGGTTCATAAACTCACAAATTTACGAGAAGAGACTAGGACTTACGATTTTAATTTAACGTCCTTTACGACTAAACCGGAAACCTTAGGATTTCGTATTTACGTTTTCGAACACCGTTTTTGATGAGACAATTTTTATTAGATTCGTTTTGTGCCGTTGATTCATAATTTATAAAAACGTTTTTCGTAAAACGGCCCGAGGGCACGTAAATCGAGGAAACTAGAATCGAGGAATACCCGTAAATTAGCGGGATAGGACAAAACAAGTTTATCCCACCCCACTAATATGGGACAGCCAAAGCATGCTACACCTCACCCATTATGTGTCCAAGCTTCACTAGGAAGCCAAGACACTTGTAACTAGCTTAATACTTAAGCTACACAAGTTAACTAACTTGTCAAAACCACTAGCCATTACCACTTCCTTCCATTTCTCACATGCAAACTACTCAAAACTCTCCTCCCTCTCTCTAAAATTCGTCCCACCTCAACCAAAAACACCCCTTTGATCAATTTTCAACCACAATATTTAGTGTTATACATACATATGATGGAAACCTCTTCAAGCTCTATTGATTGGAGGTGATCTTAACATGTAAAAAGGAGTTTTCAAGGGAGTTTGGGGCTGATTTCTCAAGGAGTTTGCATGAAGAACAAGGGATGATTTTTGGAGGAATCTACAAATACTTGGTGATCCTAGAAGTGGTGTTGATATCACATAAGATTGGTTACCCAAAACCAAGTCTTGTTCATCCAAAAACTCATCATTTCATCACCTTGGTGGTATAAAGATTGTCCTCCTCATCTTCTTGTTATTTTGATTATGTAAACATGTATTTTATTTCCTATTGTATATGTATATGATGATTATATGATGATAAAAATGTTATGTGGGGATTTGGTGTTGATAAATATGATTAAAAAGGTGAAAAACTATAAGAAACAAGGTTAAAATCTTGATTAATTTACATGGCTGTATAAAACAGTAAAGAACCATATGGTAAACTGATAAAATGATGAAGTAGAATGGATTTACAGTAAGCTATGGGTCTTGTACACATGTGAGAGTTGGCCATGCAATGGAATCATTGTAATGAGTGAGATATGATCAAAACAAGTTTAGGGTATAAATCTGAAGTTACTGTTTTGGACGATTTTTAGAAAATACTTAAATGATGATTCAACAGTAGCTATAGAAGAGTTAAATGTATCACATATCATGTAGTTTATGTGATAAAAATTTGAGCTTCTATCTCCATGTAGAACTCAAGATATGGCAGTTTTGATGAAGATGAAGTTAAAAATCAGATTTTTGGAAACTAAAGAATAATACTATTATATAAGCACTCACATTTTAATATATAAAATGTAAAATAAAAACCCACTAACTTATAAAACTTATTTATATAAATATATACATATAAGGTTAATCAAATGGATAAATTATATAAATGGTGGTGAAATAATGTTTATAAGTAATAAAAACTATAAATATGATTTTTACGACTTTTTCGGCTATTGCCGTAAAATTAACGTTTTTTTAAATAAAACTTAGATGGTTGGACCCGTCTAATGAAAACTTTATAAAACTTATATACTGATATATAGACATGTATAACAAGTAAAAACCGATAAAACCCGAACTATAGGGCATACGGACATTAACAAGTTAAATAAACATATTGGACTAATAAATGGACTAAATAGGATAAAAACTTGTAAAAAGAAATTATTGGGCTTAACCCATTTGGGCCCAACATGGAAAGTATACATACTGATAAAATAAGTATAACAAGGATTAAAACAAGTTAAGGAACTTATAATAAGTTTATTGGGCATAAAACACGTAAATGGGTAAAACTAGTAAACTAGTATAAAAGTTATCGACATATAACACAAAAATGAGTAAATGAGAATATATATAAACCCACTTGATCATTATATATATATAATCATCATATGTATACATAAGTGTTATTTTTATAAAGTCATTGGACATGAGTCTAAAACCGAGTATTATTTGTCTAGGTTTCTGTGATTGAAGCACGTACCGTACATCCGAATCGCCGATAACCCGCTTTCCCACATCAACGTGAGTTCATAGCCTCGCACTCTTTTAAATGTTTTTATGAAATGTTTTATAAACCTGCGAGGGAGATAACATGTTAGTTTTTATAAAATAGGACACCATTTGTCCCGATTGTTTGTTTATTGATTTGGACCCGAATGATTGTATGACCCGATTGTATGACCCGATAAATGTTTAAAGGACCCGATAGATAAAATCAAATGGATTATTAAAGTTAGGTTATGTCACTAAAAGTCCCATTAGCATGAATTGTGAACTACCGGGATTTGGTAGACGCTTGTGCATATAATAGTACTATTTGGGGACGATCACCCCAGTTCGCGCCTTGACGGTTGATCCCCGTCGTGCAACATTGATTGGTAAGCGAATTTATGTATGAGAAGATTTCCATAGCGTGACCTTTGTGATGACACGCTACTTTAGATGGGCAAAAATGGTATCGGGTTAGCTACCCGTTTTGGTTTAGTAAGGTAACAATGTCATGCGGCTTATAATAATCCAAATCACCGAAATACTATTAGACGCTTCGAATTACGATGTATTGCCTGACTAGCAATACAGGGTCATACTACTGATATTATGTTTGTGTTTTGGTTTTCATAACCATATTCATATAACGGATTTGATTTGAATTTATACGACGTCATAAGACGTATTGTATGATGTTTTTACGATATTGGCTCGTATAATGATTTTTAAGGCAAATGCCTATATTATGATTTTCGATAAGGATTTGTATAAAATAATTTTGGCTATTTTACGGCCTATTACAATGATTTGTACGAACTGATTTTTGGTACTAATTTTATACCAAAGTTATATTGATGGAATTTATTAAACTCTATGAATTCACTCGGCGTTATCGCTGACCTTTTCTTTTAACATGTCTTATCTCAGGTACTTGAAGGTAATTCTCGGGAAGACAACAAGAATTCATGGCCCGCACCTAAACTATATTTTCCATTCAAATACTTTGTAAAACCTTGTATGAAATATAATGACTTGGGACCGATGTAACTATGATGTTTATGAATGGAAATGATTTATTAACTAAACGACGCGATTTTTATGCGTTGTCTATGATGTGAGTAATGTGCTATCCCGTAACACCAACTAGTCTTCCGCTGTACTAAGTTGTATAAATTTGGGGGTGTTACAGTTTGGTACCAGAGCTCTCGTTATAGAGAACGAAAGATTTTTAAAACCAAAGGTTTTGAATATAACATTTCAAAATCTTTTAACTAAAAACATTTTTCTAAAAATGTCTAAAAATCTTTTGACTATAACGGTGCCGAAGAATTCCCGAAGTTACCGACAAGGCCAGACTGAGAAGTGTTATTTTAATATATATATATAACTTAGATTATATATATGATGTAATTTTATTACATGATTGTTTGATGATTATTTTGATATTTATACGAGGTATTTATACGACGTCGATTGTCACAAGGAACCCTGAATCCCCTAGTAAATTAATCGAAGCTATTCTCGTAGGAATTCTAGCTATCCTAGATCTGAACCAAGTTGTGGATATTTATGATCCCAACAAATGGTTAATATTCGTAGAAATGTAGATATTAGTTGATTGTGATATTGAAATAAAAAAAAAGAATTGGCGAGATTAAAACTGATATCGATGTCATGACGATCTTTCCTTATAGAGTGGAGTTTGACAAAACGTTACCACCTAGAAAGATGTCATCTGATTCGTTGTCATCCAATTCTTAAATTGAAATCGAAAGGGTGAATGTTGCACTTGAGGCTGTTATTGGAACCATTACCCAAAAGCCTCATGCCACTAATACCTTTCCGAGAAGTCTAGTTGAATGATCAAGTCATTTCATATTAATGACTCATTTGATAATTGTTGTTGTAAGAGCTAATAGGATTGGAAATTAAGTGTTGATTCATATTGAGATTGTATTGCCTTTACAAGGCCGAAGAATAAGGTTGTAAGCATATCGAATTGAGTATAAAATTGGTTGAAATTTGAATAAAGTAAAATTTAACTTGATTGGAATATGAGATTGTTAAGAGGAAGTCGTTAAGTTATGTGATTGAATTATAAGGTTTTAATTGATTATTGATTCGTGTTAAGGGTTGTTCCTAGGCCATTGTTCACTAACGAGGATGCCCAGTGTCCAAGAAATAAATTGAAGAAATCTTCTTCTTAATTAGGACCGATGGATCTTCCGGGACAGGCAGGACACCTAATGAATCTTGTAGATTAGTATTCATTGTGGTATCTTTTAAAAATCCCTAACTTAACTGAGATATCAGTTGGTAGGATGAGTTCTGAGAATTGTATGACATAGTGACACGTAATGTGTTACGGTACAATTCTGACTTGTTTGTGATTAATGGGAAAGACTACCTTTGATTGCTAAATCCTACATGTATCGATGTTATCTATCTTTTATTGCTTCACCCTAATGTTCGCATTAGTGATGCAACCATTGAACAAGTACTCATCTTGATTTGAGTTACGTTGTGGATTATTCTTTTTGAGTGCCATCAAGATCATGAACCTCATGATTATTTGGCTAAAGCTCATTTCCTAGCATATTGTAGTTAAGTTCTTGGTGAACAACTCTTCATCACTCTTTTGCAGATCACACATCGTTTTTATAAAGATAAAACAGTAATCCTTGAGAAAAATTGAATTTTCATCACTAAAAGGATTACTCAAAGTAAGATTTATAAGTGATTGTTATCGAAATGAGGTTGTTTATGAAAAACTTTGGAAAACTTAATTGTTTTCATAACAAAGAAAATCTTTGTAAATTTATTTTGATTCTTATTAAGCATGAAAATGTTTTTATTATAAACATGATGACAAAGTTTTGACGAACTGAGTATTGCATCATTAATCTTGAAATTGTATATAGTTGCGCGCCTACATACAATTTGGAATGGACCATGCAAGACTGATTAGTAGTCACCATAAAACTGATTAATAAACGCTACATTTTCTTTGAAGATTGTGAAAGATTAAATTTTATGAGATCTGCAAGAAGTGAAAAATAAGGACATAGTGTTAGGGACACCTACATATGTGCCTGTATCATCTATTCTTCTGAGTCGAATTTACTCATCTGTGGAAATTGTCTTATTTGACAATTGACAATTCTTTCTTGTCCAATTCTCTCGTAGTAAGATTCTTAGGAAAAGTATCTTATTACCGAGTGTTGATACCCGACTGGATGTATTGACGTTCTTATCATTTCTTATGATTTGATTTCATTTGAATGACCTGAGTAACATCCGAGGAGCTTTCGAATGCGTACTCAAATTATGAAAACATGGGATATATTCATATTCATTAAATGTTTTCGTCTGTATCTGATTTGAAATTCTCTCGCATAGATTATGCGTTGACCTTATTTTTTTTAAGGTTAGTTATGTCTCCAGATATCCTTGAACTTGTGAAGGATTATGAGTTATTATTAGTCTTTTGAGAAGTTCACATCTTATCCACGGCAATAAAACTGGAAAGTTGATAGTGCCAGTAGAATGGATTGATTGATTATGACATGACGACATTGTCTTAATTGATGGGAACTCGAGTAGAATTCCCCTAAAAGATAAGATGTGATCTAAGTAATTCTTGATGGATGACCATACCCTGCATTTAGACTTGAACTTATACCGTGAATGGTTGTGAATTAGTCGTAGATATTATAATCTAGAAAGAACCTAATATGAATTTATTAAAAGATGTTCATGTTATCTGAAACTTTAGGAGGTATTTGCTGGTGAATTACCTAGACTTTCGCCATTAAGGCAAGTTGAAATTGGTATTGATTATGTTCTCGGTGCTACACCTATGGCTTGTGCACCGTACGTCAGCACCATCTGAATTAAAAGAATTACCGTACAACTGAGAGAGTTGTCGGAGAAAGCTTTTATTCTACCAAGCTCGTCATTATGAAGAGCTATGGTGTTATCATTCCTTATATATAGATTACTGTGAACTAAGTAAATTGATAACCGAAAACGATATCCATAACTCGAAATGGAAGATTTGTTCGATCATTTACAAGGTTCTAGCGTATGTTCTAAAGATTTGATCCATGGCATGGTTATCATCAACTTCGCATCTGCGAAAAAGGATTATGTATTCCAATCACAACATCCGGTACTTGTAATGGACATTATGAGTTTCACGTGATGTCGTTTGGATTGACTAATATACATGTAGCATTCATAATTTGGGTGAATCACGTGTGTAGGCTGTAATTTGATAAATTCATGCTTGCGATCATTAAGGACCATTAGTTTGTTTATAAGAATAAGAATGAGTTAATAATTATTTATAGATTGCCCTGAATTGACCGAACAATAAAAACTTGTACCTTGAATAATTAACATGTGATTTAAGACTTAAACCTTTACATTATTTGACTATGTAATTAATAGATAATGAAATCTATATTGATTTTTCAAAGATTAGAGCCATTAAGGCTTAGGGTTATAATAAAAAGAAAGTTCAAATATGTTTTGACAAATGTTTTAACAAAGGATTTTTAAAGGATTATTCCCTTATACCCAGAACATTTAACTAAACTCCTGTTTAGGGGTAAATGTTCGTGTATACCTCAAGACAACCTAAGAGGGATTGAGGAAACCTTTTAAATCATAACTTGAAATTTGAAACGACAATTTTTTCTTTTCAACAAAGAAAATTTTGACCAAAGTATAAGTAAAGATTTTTCGAACATTTACGAATCTCACTAATTATTTTCAGTAAATCCACAAAAATCTTGTTGATTAAATTCAAATTATTTTGAACATTTTCATATAATTGGACGGACTAAGAAATTTAAAATCTTTATGTTTACATTTTATAAAAATTGAATATTTATTATTTAATTAGTTGTAATAATTATCAACGCTTTAAACGTCGGATTAAGCGAAACTGATAAAAATGATAGCTGAAACTAAACTGAAGCTTAGAAAATATGAAGAAAAGTGAACGTAATTATTGACACATTATATAGAAAGGATAAAGAATCAATTAGGATGTATTTCTTAATAATGAAGGTGCAAAATAAATTGCCGAACAGTTTAAAATATAGCTGATGCTTATAAAAAGGATAATATAGATAAAAAAAAGTGGTTCGCGGCTAATGTGAACCATTAGAATTGAGAAGCCGATAGCGTTAAATATTTTAAAGGCCACTTGTGGTTGCCTATATATGGAGATTTTGAGATATAGTTATATTGGAATCTTGTAAGTATAAGTATTCTATTTATGTCATTTCTGACTAAAAGTATCTTTGTCTGAAGAAGTTGTACTGATGGCAATTATGAAGGCAGACATCGCCTCATACATTAGTAAACGTCTAGCTATTGCAAAGGTCGTCATCTGAATTTGATTCGATTTGGGTCATCGTCGACAGACTGACCAAATCTGCTAATATCATTCCCGTTAATGATAAATGCAAAAGAGTTATGTAAACATAGTGTGCCTGTATCGAACATCTTTATCAAGATCCTCGCTTCGCATCGAATTTCTAGAGATTTGCTCAGAAATCATTGAGAACGAACCTTGATGAGAGTACTATGTACCACCCCAAATCGAAGGGGCGAGGTAAAGTAACAATACAAAATAATATAAGCATTGTTCTATGTTTGAATGATTGACCTTTGGCAATAGACCGTATAATCGTTTTCCTTTGGAGAGATTATCCTTGATAATCATCGTATTAGGATTGAGATCGAATCTTGTTAGAATCTAAATGTTAGACCATCTGTAAGCCAGAGTTGAGATGAAGACACCCGACATACACCCATTGTGAGTTGGACATGTCTTTTAGGTTTAAGGTTTCCTATGATGGCGAACCTATTCTTGCAAAATACCCGACCCGCGAGATCTGAAATGATTGTTGAAATTAGGATTTGATTATTGACAGCCGGTAGTGGGCAAGAGGTTATGTGAATGTGAAATGTAGATCTTGAAGTGCCAAATGGGTAGCAAAGTTATGCCACAATTTTTAAACTTGGAAAAAAAATGAATTCATGATCTGACAAATCATGGGATATAAGTCCCCGTTGTATGGGACCATTGAGATGGTATAAAAGATTGGTTTGAAAGGCATATAAGCTGGATCTACCCTAGGACTTCAAAGACTGCGTGAATTATGTTTCGTATATCGAACATGATGGAATATCTATCAAGTGAAATTCTGATTATTCTTAGTAGAGCTTGGATCGGCGAAAAGTTGCATTCATCAGAAACCCGTGAACATCATGGATAGAGAAAGTAAGTCAACATTTAGCCTGATCTTATTCCCGTAGTTATATTTGATGAAACTCGCGTATTGTAATGGATTACACTTGTGAGAAAAGACCGAATGTGGAGGAAATACCCACATGGCTTTAACTCTATAAGAAGCGAGTAGTAAGGTAAGATGATCTTTGAGGACAAAGATCCTGTTTAGGGGTAAATGCTGTGACAATCCATCAATTTACGATTGATATTTTATTCTCAAATATTATCTGAAAATATTATTTTAATGTTACAATATGAACTCACTTATTTTTGGGAAGAAATTTGGATTTACGTCTTGAAGTAGCATCGACTACGTTTAAACCGGAGGATTCTACGTTACGTGCTTACGTTTACATACACCGTCTTTGGTGACAGTCCGACATTTCAGAAAATAAATTTATCTGTGAATATTATTTTGGAGTTTTAAATTTGTGTTGGTTCATAAACTCACAAATTTACGAGAAGAGACTAGGACTTACGATTTTAATTTAACGTCCTTTACGACTAAACCGGAAACCTTAGGATTTCGTATTTACGTTTTCGAACACCGTTTTTGATGAGACAATTTTTATTAGATTCGTTTTGTGCCGTTGATTCATAATTTATAAAAACGTTTTTCGTAAAACGGCCCGAGGGCACGTAAATCGAGGAAACTAGAATCGAGGAATACCCGTAAATTAGCGGGATAGGACAAAACAAGTTTATCCCACCCCACTAATATGGGACAGCCCAAGCATGCTACACCTCACCCATTATGTGTCCAAGCTTCACTAGGAAGCCAAGACACTTGTAACTAGCTTAATACTTAAGCTACACAAGTTAACTAACTTGTCAAAACCACTAGCCATTACCACTTCCTTCTATTTCTCACATGCAAACTACTCAAAACTCTCCTCCCTCTCTCTAAAATTCGTCCCACCTCAACCAAAAACACCCCTTTGATCAATTTTCAACCACAATATTTAGTGTTATACATACATATGATGGAAACCTCTTCAAGCTCTATTGATTGGAGGTGATCTTAACATGTAAAAAGGAGTTTTCAAGGGAGTTTGGGGCTGATTTATCAAGGAGTTTGCATGAAGAACAAGGGATGATTTTTGGAGGAATCTACAAATACTTGGTGATCCTAGAAGTGGTGTTGATATCACATAAGATTGGTTACCCAAAACCAAGTCTTGTTCATCCAAAAACTCATCATTTCATCACCTTGGTGGTATAAAGATTGTCCTCCTCATCTTCTTGTTATTTTGATTATGTAAACATGTATTTTATTTCCTATTGTATATGTATATGATGATTATATGATGATAAAAATGTTATGTGGGGATTTGGTGTTGATAAATATGATTAAAAAGGTGAAAAACTATAAGAAACAAGGTTAAAATCTTGATTAATTTACATGGCTGTATAAAACAGTAAAGAACCATATGGTAAACTGATAAAATGATGAAGTAGAATGGATTTACAGTAAGCTATGGGTCTTGTACACATGTGAGAGTTGGCCATGTAATGGAATCATTGTAATGAGTGAGATATGATCAAAACAAGTTTAGGGTATAAATCTGAAGTTACTGTTTTGGACGATTTTTAGAAAATACTTAAATGATGATTCAACAGTAGCTATAGAAGCGTTAAATGTATCACATATCATGTAGTTTATGTGATAAAAATTTGAGCTTCTATCTCCATGTAGAACTCAAGATATGGCAGTTTTGGTGAAGATGAAGTTAAAAATCAGATTTTTGGAAACTAAAGAATAATACTATTATATAAGCACTCACATTTTAATATATAAAATATAAAATAAAAACCCACTAACTTATAAAACTTATTTATATAAATATATATATATAAGGTTAATCAAATGGATAAATTATATAAATGGTGGTGAAATAATGTTTATAAGTAATAAAAACTATAAATATGATTTTTACGACTTTTTCGGCTATTGCCGTAAAATTAACGTTTTTTTTAAATAAAACTTAGATGGTTGGACCCGTCTAATGAAAACTTTATAAAACTTATATACTGATATATAGACATGTATAACAAGTAAAAACCGATAAAACCCGAACTATAGGGCATACGGACATTAACAAGTTAAATAAACATATTGGACTAATAAATGGACTAAATAGGATAAAAACTTGTAAAAAGAAATTATTGGGCTTAACCCATTTGGGCCCAACATGGAAAGTATACATACTGATAAAATAAGTATAACAAGGATTAAAACAAGTTAAGGAACTTATAATAAGTTTATTGGGCATAAAACACGTAAATGGGTAAAACTAGTAAACTAGTATAAAAGTTATCGACATATAACACAAAAATGAGTAAATGAGAATATATATAAACCCACTTGATCATCATATATATATAATCATCATATGTATACATAAGTGTTATTTTTATAAAGTCATTGGACATGAGTCTAAAACCGAGTATTATTTGTCTAGGTTTCCGTGATTGAAGCACGTACCGTACATCCGAATCGCCGATAACCCGCTTTCCCACATCAACGTGAGTTCATAGCCTCGCACTCTTTTAAATGTTTTTATGAAATGTTTTTATGAAATGTTTTATAAACCTGCGAGGGAGATAACATGTTAGTTTTCATAAAATAGGACACCATTTGTCCCGATTGTTTGTTTATTGATTTGGACCCGAATGATTGTATGACCCGATTGTATGACCTGATAAATGATTAAAGGACCCGATAGATAAAATCAAATGGATTATTAAAGTTAGGTTATGTCACTAAAAGTCCCATTAGCATGAATTGTGAACTACCGGGATTTGGTAGACGCTTGTGCATATAATAGTACTATTTAGGGACGATCACCCCAGTTCGCGCCTTGACGGTTGATCCCCGTCGTGCCACATTGATTGGTAAGCGAATTTATGTATGAGAAGATTTCCATAGCGTGACCTTTGTGATGACACGCTACTTTAGATGGGCAAAAATGGTATCGGGTTAGCTACCCGTTTTGGTTTAGTAAGGTAACAATGTCATGCGGCTTATAATAATCCAAATCACCGAAATACTATTAGACGCTTCGAATTACGATGTATTGCCTGACTAGCAATACAGGGTCATACTACTGATATTATGTTTGTGTTTTGGCTTTCATAACCATATTCATATAACGGATTTGATTTGAATTTATACGACGTCATAAGACGTATTGTATGATGTTTTTACGATATTGGCTCGTATAATGATTTTTAAGGCAATGCCTATATTATGATTTTCGATAAGGATTTGTATAAAATGATTTTGGCTATTTTACGGCCTATTACAATGATTTGTACGAACTGATTTTTGGTACTAATTTTATACCAAAGTTATATTGATGGAATTTATTAAACTCTATGAATTCACTCGGCGTTATCGCTGACCTTTTCTTTTAACATGTCTTATCTCAGGTACTTGAAGGTAATTCTCGGGAAGACAACAAGAATTCATGGCCCGCACCTAAACTATATTTTCCATTCAAATACTTTGTAAAACCTTGTATGAAATATAATGACTTGGGACCGATGTAACTATGATGTTTATGAATGGAAATGATTTATTAACTAAACGACGCGATTTTTATGCGTTGTCTATGATGTGAGTAATGTGCTATCCCGTAACACCAACTAGTCTTCCGCTGTACTAAGTTGTATAAATTTGGGGGTGTTACAAATAGCATCAACGCTAAAAACGCTCAAGTCAATGTTGTCAACCAACCATGTGAGATATGCGGGGGTCCTCACTCTTACACCACTTGTACCGCCACCCAAGACTACCCTTCTGAGAATGTGAATGCCGCATACGGTACCTATCCTCCGGCCGCTTATCAAGCTCGTCCTCAAGGTGACCGCAACCTGCTTAGCTACCGCTCCAACAACTATCTCTCACCACCCGGTTTTACTCCTAACAACCCAAACCAACAACAAAACCTCAACCGCCCTCCTCAACAACAACAACAATCTCGTGGACCATACATACCACCTCACAAACAACAACATCCACCTTAAAGAAACAACCAAGTTTACCAGCAACCTGCTTATCAACCACCCGCATACAATGCTCCTTCCAACCAACCCACTGCATTACACCAAGACATTGGAACCTACATGAGGACTAATGATGTGATCGTGGACAATCTCCAACAGGAAGTGCGCAACTTGAAAGCCGACCTGGTGAAACAAGGGAACGATCTGAGAGCTGACATGAGAAACACTTTGGATAGTCAAACGAATGACTTAAAAAACATGATGGCTAGTTTCTTCCAAGGTAATCAACCCTCTTCTTCGGGTACTCTTCCGAGTAACACCGTTGCGAGTCCAAGAGGGGAGATGAAAGCAATCACCACTCGCAGTGGCAAAGGTACCAAGGAACCCGAGCTTCCTATACCTCCACCGGTGATTGTGACTAAGGAAAACGAGTCACCTGCTCCTATTCCCCAACCTTCGACTTCCCCAATTTCTCCACCTCTAACTTCTACCCCTCCTCCACCCAAGGATGTGAGTGATCCCATTCTCCCAAAGCCTTCATCTTCTTCCAATATACCTTATCCGTCTAGGTTGAGGAAAGAGAAGCTCAAAAGCAAGGATGATATTCAGGTTTCGAACTTTCTTAAAATGTTCAAACAATTGAATTTCAACATCTCCTTCGCTGAGGCTCTCGCTCACATGCCTAAGTATGCGAAAATGTTCAAAGATCTTCTTAGCGACAAGGAGAAGCTTCTTGATATTGCTAACACCCAACTTAATGAGAATTGCTCTGCAGTGCTCTTAAGGAAATTGTCAATCAAGCTTGGTGATCCGGGTCGTTTCTTAATCCCTTGTAACTTCCCAGGAGTAGAGAATTGCATGGCCCTAGCCGATCTAGGTGCCAGTATTAATTTAATGCCTCTAAGCGTTTGGAAGCAATTATCTCTCCCTGAGCTAGTCCCCACCAAAATGACTTTGGAATTAGCCAACCGTACGGTTGCTTATCCAGTGGGGATAGCCGAAGACGTCTTTGTAGGAGTCGACAAATTCACTTTTCCTGCCGATTTCATTGTCGTTGACTACGACATGGACCCTCGTGTGCCATTGATCGTTGGTCGTCCATTCTTGAGGACCAGTCGCACTCTCATCAATGTTGAAGCCGGTGAGCTTATCATGAGAGTGGGCGACGATAAAATCGTCTTCAACATGGGAAAGTTGTCTAAACAACCTTATTCATACGAGAGTGTTAATTGTATTGACGTTCTGGATGAGGCTTGTGAAGAACACTTTATTGATGCTTGTAAAAATATTCCTACCTCTCTTCCCAATGTTGAGACCGTTTCCTCTATTGATTCATCACTGTCTCTATTTGGAGAAAGTGATTTCTTTTGGAAAGATCTTGAAGCCACCATGGGAGATGTGAACTTAGCAAATGACGATTCTCCCACTGATTGGGATGAAGACATGCATTTCTTTGAAAACCTTCTCAAAGAAGACAATCTTTCTCCACCATCTCCCATGGTTATTTCTATCGATGCTCCGACTTTGAAAACACCTCCCATCGAAAATCCTCCAGATTTAGAACTTAAGGAGTTGCCGCCCCATCTCGAGTACGTGTTCCTTGAAGAAAACAAGAAGTCGCCCGTCATCATTGCTAAGGACTTGAAAGAAGAAGAAAAATCTCGCCTCATCGTCGTGCTTAAAGATCATAAGAAGGCAATCGCTTGGAAAATTTCTGATATCCGCGGAATTGATCCGAACTTTTGTACTCACAAGATTCTCATGGAAGATGACTTTAAACCCGCAATCCAGAGCCAAAGAAGGGTTAATCCTAAAATTCATGACGTCATCAAACAAGAGGTTATTAAACTTCTTGATTCCGGCTTGATTTACCCTATTTCGGATTCGTCGTGGGTAAGTCCCGTCCATTGTGTGCCCAAGAAGGGCGGAATAACTGTTGTTTCCAATGAACACAACGAGTTGATTCCCACTCGTCTCGTTACTGGGTGGAGAGTTTGTATTGATTATCGCAAGCTCAATGATGCCACGAGAAAAGATCACTTTCCTCTTCCTTTCATGGATCAAATGCTCGAGCGTCTTGTGGGTAATGACTATTACTGCTTCTTAGACGGTTTCTCCGGGTATTTTCAAATTCCCATCGATCCCAAGGACCAAGAAAAGACCACATTCACTTGTCCCTATGGAACATTTGCTTACAAACGCATGCCTTTTGGTTTATGTAATGCTCCTGGGACGTTCCAAAGGTGTATGATGGCTATCTTCCATGACATGGTGGAAGACACTATGGAAGTATTCATGGATGATTTCTCGGTTTATGGCGATTCTTTCTCTGCTTGCCTTGCTAATTTAGAACGTATGCTTAAGCGGTGTGAAGACACTCGCCTTGTTCTTAATTGGGAAAAATGCCATTTCATGGTAAAAGAAGGCATCGTGCTAGGACACAAAATTTCCAAAGCCGGTCTCGAAGTAGACCGTGCTAAAGTCGACGTTATCGCTAAGTTGCCTCCACCTTCAACAGTGAAGGGTGTGAGAAGTTTCCTTGGTCATGCGGGCTTCTACCGTCGTTTCATCAAAGATTTTTCTCAAATCGCTCGCCCGATGACCCACCTCTTAGAGAAAGATACCCCTTTTATCTTTTCCAAAGAGTGTCTTGAAGCCTTCAACTCGCTTAAGGATAAGCTAACTCAGGCACCCGTCTTGGTTACCCCTAATTGGGAGCTGCCTTTCGAGTTGATGTGCGATACTAGTGACTTTGCTATTGGAGCGGTTTTGGGCCAAAGAGTGAACAAACACTTCCAACCAATCCATTACGTCAGCAAGACAATGACTGGGGCTCAATTGCATTACACGACAACCGAAAAAGAGCTTTTAGCTGTTGTCTATGCCTTTGAAATGTTTCGCACCTATCTTGTCCTTTCCACCACAATCGTTTACACCGATCATTCCGCGTTGAAGTACTTGTTGACTAAACAAGATTCCAAGCCAAGACTTCTTCGCTGGGTTTTGCTACTCCAAGAATTTAAAATCAAAATTCGCGATAAAAAAGGAGCTGAAAACCTAGTCGCGGATCATCTCAGTAGACTTAAGGATCCTTACCAAGGGGATCATCCGAACAAAGACATCAATGATTCTTTTCCCCTGGAGACCTTAATGTCTATCAACTCGACTTCTGATGAAACCCCGTGGTTTGCGGATATTGCAAACTACTTGGCGGGTGGAATTCTAAAGGAAGGGTTAACATCCCAACAGAAGAAAAAGTTCTTTAAAGATGTTGAACATTATTTCTGGGACGACCCTTACCTATTCAAACAATGTGCCGATTTGATTATTCGTCGATGTGTTGATGGACCGGCAGCTTTAGAAATCCTTGACGCTTGCCACAAAGGACCCACCGGTGGTCACTTTGGTCCCAACTACACCGCCAAAAAAGTGTTTGACTCGGGATTTTGTTGGCCCACCATTTACCGTGATGCTCACGAGATGGTTAAACATTGTGATGCTTGCCAAAAACAAGGCACGATCACACATAAAGATGAGATGCCTCAAAATTTCATACAAGAATGTGAAATCTTTGATGTTTGGGGTATCGACTTTATGGGGCCATTCCCTTCATCTAAAGGAAACAAATACATCCTTGTAGCCGTTGACTACGTCTCCAAATGGGTTGAAGCCAAAGCTTTACCCACTAATGACGCAAGGGTGGTTTGTAACTTTTTGAAATCGCTATTTGCTAGATTCTGTGTGCCTCGTGCCATTATTAGTGATCGCGGGACTCATTTTTGCAACGACCAATTTGCTAGAGTCATGGCTAAGTATGGTGTAAATCATCGTCTTTCCACCGCTTACCACCCACAAACTAATGGCCATGCTGAAATATCCAACCGAGGATTAAAGCGAATTCTCGAAAGAACCGTGGGAGAGCATCGTGCCTCATGGGCTGATAAACTTGATGATGCTTTTTGGGCTTTTCGTACCGCATACAAGACTCCGATTGGTTGTACACCATATCGTCTCGTGTACGGTAAAACGTGCCACCTCCCCATTGAGTTGGAACACAAGGCTTACTGGGCCTTGAAGTGGGCTAACTTCGATATCAACAAAGCCAGTGACCACGCAAGATCCAACTCAATGAGCTGAATGAACTTCGGAATGAGGCTTATGAAAATTCTTTGATCTATAAGGAAAAGACTAAGCTCATTCACGACTCCAAGATTAAAAACCGAGAGTTCCAAGTTGGAGACAAAGTTTTACTCTTTAACTCTCGGTTGAAAATCTTTTCGGGCAAGCTAAAATCTCGTTGGTCCGGCCCATTCACTATTGCCCAAATTTTTCCAAATGGTACTCTCGAGCTCGCTCAACCTAATGGACCTAATTTTAAGGTGAATGGCCAACGAGTGAAGTTGTACTTTGGTGAGGACATCTCTCAGGGGATGATTCCATCCCTCACCACGTTCCCCATGAACTAATTTTGGGTCGAGTCAGGCTCGTGACTCGGTTATCAAAAACAAGCGCTCCTCGGGAGGCAACCCAAGTATCTATCCTTTTATGTTTTAACCTCCTAAGTGTAGGGGGACCTATATAGGTGTTTGTATTTGTGTGGTGATTTGATTACAGGGATAAGTGCACTCTTGGAATCTCCGAAGAACCGTGCTCCCGTGTTATCCGAAATCCGGTTCTATCTCTCAACTATCGTGATTCAATTTTCTTCATACTCACATTTGAAATTGATCACGTTAGTCGTCTCTTCCTTAACTTGATTTAACCAACGTGCACAATGTCATAAGTGTAGGGGAGACTTTTCCCACATGCTTAAACATTGAGGACAATGTTTATCTTAAGTGTAGGGGGGACTTCTATCGAAGTTTTAAGTGGACTTTTCCATGAAAATGCCTTCATTTAACCGGAAAATCATCTTTTTCAACATTTTTCAAATTTTTTATTAACTTTGGCCATTTAGTCGTAATTTTTAAATTTTTATCGTTGCTTGCATATGTATATATCCCGTAATAAAGTCAAAAATATTAATAAAGTGGTGTAGCTAGTTTAGAAGTCTTTGACATATTAGGCCCGTTGCGATTATTTTGACTCAACCCGAATAGACTTATCCAAGTTTATTCTAGCTAGTATCTTTAACCATGTAGATCTTAATTGGTTTATTAGGCTAAGCATCCACGAGTCTCATTACTTGAGATTATAAATTGTGGAGGACGAGAAATGATAGAGTCAATTATAAGTCGGTATTCTTGCACAAGCTCACTTGGTGTAATTATTTTCCTATTCTCCCATCACTTGCTAATAATTTATCTGCAATAAGTAAGGTCGTACGATTTGAAAAGTTACTTAGCTTCTAGCCCAAGATCGTTTAAAAGTTGCTCGGTAATGATAAGAGTTCATAGCCAAGGCATAACTTATGAAGCGGGGCGCGAAGATTGGCGAGTCCGAAAAAGCCCTAACAAGGCATGAGGATTCCATTTTATTGCTGAAGATCCAAAGTGATGTGAAAAGCTTTATTCCAAAATCAATATGAAGGATCAAGACTCACGACGAAAAGCAATCAACTCCCATAAAGATCATGGAGAAGTCTATCCGAAAAGACCCTAACAAGGTATGAGGATAAATAGATCCAAGTCCGAAAAGGAGGCGGATCGTTGTATCTCGAAATCCCAATTAGAGATTGAAGAAATAATCATGAAGTCGTGGTCAACAAAGTTGGAGTACCCCTCAAAAGTCTCCAAGTGAAGAAACTCTATTAACGATGAGAAGACCATTATCTCAAGAACGTCTCTCAAGATATGAAGTATGAAGTACATGCCAAATATCGGCCCGAGAAAGGTCTCAAATCGTGAACCGAGTTATGCCAAGATATGAACTTTTTGATATCCCGAGAAGCAGTTTTAAGAGATTTTGTCCTTTAGCTAACTATTGATCAAATCGTCCTACTTTGCTTTCAGCCTAAATAACTATCGAAATAAGTCTAAAAATGCATCTTCATGATCATTCTAAGACAAAAATTAAATATAAGAGATACACCTAGGAATAAGGGAGTTTAAGCATATAATTAAGCCATGTGAGTAAGTGTTTGATTTGCTAACTTATAATAACAATGATCTCGTTTTTAAGCTTAGTTTGGGGAACGTGAAACTTGAGGGTGATGAATCGTCGCAGCACCGAAGCCCTAATGTAAGTCTTAGATCCCTTTGCAAGTTATTTCCACATAGCTATTTTCTATCCTTTTGTTTACTTTAAAGTTTTAATTTCTCTTAGTACTTTAATTTTTGTTTAGTAGTATTTTAATAAGGCCAAGGTTGATGGATTATGAGAAAAGTGTAAACTTGCTTTATCGCTAAGCATTGCATGAGGGCATGGCAATGGTTAAGTGTAGGGGATTTGATAGGTGTGAAAACACCCATCCTTTTACCACTTAATTCTGGCTAAAACGAGACCAAAACGCGTATTTAATATCATTTGTTTGGAATTATGCGTGGTTTTTGTGTTTATTGCGTTTTCAGAGTCAACCGGATGAATATTGAAGAAAACATGGGATTGCACAGGTTTTATCGAGGAAAAAGACTCAAGACGAAGTCTATTGTCCAACAGATGCAAAAGAATTGAAGTCATTGTGCTTATTTGAAGATTTATCGAAGAATAGAGCCAAAGATGGAAGATTCATATATGTCAAAGAACTCGAGTCTATTAAACAAAAGATTATAAGACGAGTTGGAATTGTTCACCGACACTTCGCAAAATCCAAAGTCGGAAACATTATTTAAAGAAACGTAAAGACTAAAGAAGAAAGAAGAAAAGAAGCCCGATACCAAAGCCCATACACAAGCCCATATCACACGCCTATATAATGATCCCACTTCACAATTTTAGAGCACTTAGTTAGTCTTAGTTTAGTTTTTCATTTTTTTCTCTAGTTTTAGAGAGAGAAAGTTCCAAACTTTCTCTCACTAAATTTCTTCTTTGTTTTCATCTTTCAAATTTTAAGCTTTTCATTAATCTTTGTACTTTGAGTTCTTTTAATTAAAAGTTTAAGTTTAAGTTTGTGTTCGTCAATCTTCTTCTTCATTTCTTGGTTTCACTTTGCTTTTGATCCGAAAACCATAATCCATACGGATTAATCTCGTTTGGTGTTTAAAGATTGAAAGGGTAGTCTTTTTACTCCTTGTTAAGCTCTTACGTGTATAGGCCATAAGCTCTTAATGCTTAGTAACTTATTTCAAGTTTAGCTTATTGGTTTTCGGATTTCATCAAATTTTAAGTCATTCAAAAGTTTCGTTTATAAAGTTTTTGATTTAACGTTTTCAAAAGTTGTCAAATTTAAGCTTTTTGAGTCGTTTAAGTTTTGGATTAGTTAGCTTATTGATTTTGCTTATTGAGGTTTTAGCTTTTCACCATTTTCGGATTAGTTTTGCATTTCATCGCAATATAAGGGTTATACACATTCCGACGGGTGCTTATTTTGATCGCAATAACCCAGGTGTGGGTTCTACTTTGTGATCGGGTAGTAATTCCCCCTTATTCCGATCTGGATTGCGATCGCTTATTGCGATCGCACATACCGACGGGATTTAAGGTCCTTTTTGAATCGAAACTCTGCCCAATTCTCGACAGCTACATTCCGATCTGGTACAACATTCTGGTCTGAACAATATTGCGATAGGTGTGCTTAGATTTCATACATTCCGATAGCTGCACTTTGCGATAGACCATATTCCGATAGAAGTTTACCTTGACATTCCGATGGACTCCACTTTGACATTCCGATGGGTCGTTGTAGTTACATTCCGATGCTTTTGATTTTAATGCATTCCGATAGAAATAATTTTCCATATTCCGATAGAACAAGTTTTTAAGTATTAATTCAATTAAGTTTTCAAAGTATTTGTCTAATCTTTTCTTTACGTTTTCAAGCATTTACTTTTAACTTGTCAATCTAGTTTAATCTATCAAAGCTTTAATTTTACTCTTCGACACTTACTTATTTGTCATTAGTTTAAAATAGATAAACAAACCAATACCTTTTTATTAACCAAGAACAAATCATTCCACTTAGAGCCGTGATCAATTCGAGGAGATACCGAGAACAATCTTGAACCCCAATGAAAAAAGCGTGTATCACACCACAGCATCCTTTTGACACTGCAACTGAAATGGAGCTGACTCAATTCCTCAACAACCCTATCGATTTCTCGGCTTTTCTAAGGTATTCTCATGGGAAACCGACAATGACTCCGGATCTGATCAAAATGGCAGCTGCAAATGTGGACTTCTTTGACACTTTAAAGATCAGCCATAATGAAGCAGAATATCACTTGAATGAGCTTACAAAGGAAAAGAGAGCGACAACTACAGGAATTCAGACTCCCGTGTTGCGACCTCTTACACCAACGGTCATCACCGGTTCTGCCATGATCCCAATAGAGCACTTTGTCTCTCACGATCTTGAATACCTTGAAAATGGAGCAAAGAAATATGCCACGTCACTAACAATGCTCAAGGCTGTTAACTTGAAGAATGTTCCATGGATAGAGGATAAAGTGCCTGACACAATATGGAGAAAGAAGTTGCTCAAGTTTTATGATACCTATGCTTCTCTTGGCATCTCTCACTGGACTGCAAAGAAAAGGTTAACTTACAATCATTTCCATCGTCCTAAGAGAGGTTCCTCTATTGTCTCAGCTCACAAAATCAAAAGCATCCAAGGAGCAACCACTCAGACTGTCTTCGGTTATAATTACTTGAATGTAATCGTGTTCAAACGTACCGATGAGAAAGAATACCGCATTGACGAAAGTGATCTCCAGTACCTTCAACTTGAAGACATCGAAGATCTTTTGTTGCTATTGGCTCAAGAAAAAGTTGACCATCTACCACCTGAGATTGTCATAGCCATGAGTTCAAACTTTCGTCAATATGCCAGGAAAATCGTCATTCAAAACCGGGTAGAAGACTTTCAACTTGGAGTAGAAAGCTATCAGAAGAAGCTAAACCTGGAACGTCCCCATACGACTCCACTCAGTAATTTCCATAAGAACAAGAAGGTTTACATGGGGACCACAATGCCGGAAGCATGGATCTTTTATCCAAATGAGACTGGGGTCATGCAATATATGCGATTCTCCGAACTACACAAATTCAGCGATGGAACGCTAAAGCATGTTCGAGATGATCTTTCGGTTCTCAATGCCAACTTACCACTTCCGGCAGTCAAATACACCTGGACAACCCAGTGCAAAAAGGGAGCATCGTACGCAATCAGGAAGATTGAGGAACTTCTAAGGAAGCGCCGGTTGCTACGAAGTATAGAACGATTCGTCGGTGGACGACCATATGGAGCTCACCATAGGTTCACGGAACGAACCATTTAATTATGGTTCGTCTTATATCAGGTCAACTCCATATGTCTATAATTGTGGATATGTTACTTTTTGTATAATCAGCTTTTGTGGCATGTTGTAGTGTAAAAGTATGATATTTTTCAAGAATTTCTCTCGAGATTCCAAATCTTTCAAAATATATAATACTCAAGCACTACAACTATCCCTCATTAATTTGAGGGGGAGCATTAATATGTTCTTTAGCCAACATATAATTTCATTTTATTACCCAATGTGACAACCCTGGTTTTGAGGTTCGTCACTTAGTTTTATTTTGTGCTAGTTACGTGTCTTTACGTGTTTATGTGCTTATTGGTGTGTATAGATTGTGGTTTGGATATCGTTTTCGGTACGGGGTACCTTGTGAGTGAAACGATGTGTGATGATTTCATGTTCATGAGTTCACATGGTAGTGACTATGAAGTGAGATGGTCTTATTTAGTGGTTTTACGTATACGTATATGTATTATAGAAAATCGTATTTTTACGATTTACGGTTTAGCATTAGGAGGTCTCGGATGAGGTAATTAGTCATATGGATATTTTTCGGGATGGTTTTAAGTCATTTAGGACTTAGTTATAAAGTTTATTTCAAAATTTGAGAGTTTTTATAAAAGTGTATATTTTACGTCTTTTACGGTAAAACGCGTAAATTTGACTAGTTTTACGGTTTTGTGGTTTTGGAAGCTTTAGGAGCTGAAATAAATTAAGGAAAATTAAAGTAATATTAATAACATAATATTAAATAATAAAAATAAAAAAACAAACGAATTTAGGGGTGTTTGGGTCGGTTTAGACGCACCAAAGAAGAAAGAAAGAAGGGAAAAACCCAAAACAGGCCCAATGGACTTGTAATGAGATTAGGGGGCCTTTAGGACTTAACCATACCCAACTCATAACCATAATAATCAGGTTTTTAACCTCCATAACATCTCCTTGCCGAAATTCATCAATGGTGGCAATTAGGGTTCTTAAAAAATTAGGTTTTCTTCATCTTCTATTAATTCAAAGGTAAAACCTTCTTAACCCTTTTCAATTTAATTATTTTAATGATGTCTTAATCATCTTATGACGGATTTAGGTTAAAGTTTAATTAAAAACAATATATTAATCATATTATAATGATTAAATAAATTAGGGCTTGTAATTAGAAGGATTAGGGTTAATTAATGAGGTTGATTTTGTTAAACCCGTTTTTAAAAACTGGGCAGAATTTTGAGTCAATTGTTTTGATCATATCGGGAGTTCTAGGAATATTCAAGATGCGATCCAAGTATCCCTGAAAAGGTAATTGAAGTGGCTTTCCAATGAAAGAAACGAGAACTAAAATGGAGGTCGGGAAGTGGGTCAAAAACAGGTTACAACAGTCGGAGGTCAAAACAGTTTTGTAATCAGCCTGTTTTCTTTTTAAGTTTTGGGTTGTTTGGGGTACTTAGGGTTGCATTGGGATCTTCTCACGAACATGAGAGATGGTTTATATATTTTAGTGAGTATCTGCACTTGGGCTAAGATTTTGGTTTAGGGTAAGACCCTCTAATGGTAATGAACTTTTCATACGTTTAAAATCAATGAATTCTGGATAGGTAGCAATATATACACATATATCGGGGCCTAAACAGTAGCTTTAAGGTTAGGGCAAGTGGGAGTTTTTAACTAACATGTATAAAAGTGTGAATATTCCTTTTACAGAAACCATGGGTATATTTAAGTGTACGTTTGACTTAACGTTTTGATACCTAAAACTGGGACTGTTTTGTGTAAAATTATGAACGGGATAGCTATTAAACTTAACCAAGTTAGGAACTTGTTAAGGAAGGGTAATGGGGTGATTAGAACTTAAAAAAGAGGTAATTATATGGGAATAGGCTAGATGTCCATCATAGGTTGATGAGCCATCTTGGTGGTTGGTTCGGGTATTGATTGTGTGTTTCTGGTTTGTTAGCTCGTTGCTAAGTGCGAGGACTTGTGAAGAAGCAATCAGGTGAGTTTCATAGTCCCATGTTTACTATTGATTTTGACTTCCAGATGGGATGGAAGAGACACTGTGTTGAGTTATTTATAAATTGTTGTTGTGAATGTTTTTATGGTTGTGATGGACTTGTGTGTACATTATGTGATTAACTGCTATGTGATTCTTGATTGTGTATGATTTGGATCGGGGGACACGTGCCGTCTCAGTTCTTGTGGTTTAACAAGGTAGTGGCCTTGTGGTTTGACAAGGTAGTGGCCTTGTGGTTTGACAAGGTAGTGGCCTTGGGATAGGTACATAGTGTGATCATCTATGATACCATGTTGTTTGGCAAGGTATGAGCCTTGGATTTTGGTTTGGTATGATTAATATTGAATGTTAGTTGTTAATGCATATTTGTAACACATTGTCCATATGTTCTTTTGTTGATGGTGGTTATTCACAGCTTATAACTGTTTTGGCGTTGGAGTCTAAACCTATGACTCTCACCAACATTATGTTGACGTGTTTTAGTGTCTCTTTCAGGTGTGAATGTGGTTAAGCGTGAGGATAGAAGTGGCTAGACTTGGATGCCTTAGGATTGCATATAGAAGGAGATCCTCGTTCCTTCTTAGTTTACCTTTATGTTTTTTTGAATTAGTGATATTGTTGGCACCTATATGTTTATTTTGTTTGTGTTACTTGTTTGTCTTGGGTAAGAGGTAGGATTGTTACTTACTTACCTAGACTCCTGCATTGTTGAGATATTGTCATGACATTTGTGTCACAATTTTATGAAATTTCTTATATCATTTAGTTATCTCTATAGACACGCTATTGTTGTGATGATATCCATACGTCGCGCCCCATATTCCGCCATGGTGGGGTGTGACAGAATGGTATCAGAGCCCAATGGTTATAGAGAATTAGGTTGCCTAGTCGCGTAGCCTAGTCTATAGCTTAAGGGTCCCTACATATAGGCGTCATAGGAGTATGTGTGCATTTTATAATAATTGATGTGTTTGGATGTTATTTATTGCGATGTTTTGACTAGTATGAATTGAACCGTAGTATGTTCATACTTAGTCACATGTTATTTTCTTTTCGGGTTTGTGACTAGTGCGGGTTGAACCATAATCGTCCATGCTAGTCACTGTTGTATTTTGCTTAAATTGTACGTTATAGTACATAATTTAGTACAATGTAGTTTCTATCTTATATCGAGTTATCTTACATACCTGAGGTATGTTATTTTTCTTTTGATGTTTAAGTCATGTTCCCTAAAAATCGTGTGGTGGTTCGAGTTACTAGGAGTAGGTGGATAGGAAGGGTTTTAAGCTGTTTCCGCTCTTACGGGCAACATGACTTATAACTGATTATGTTTTCGTTTTGGATTTAGTCTAGGCTGTTTTAGCTAGACTATGGATTTCTGTATTCTAAGAGTTTATTATGTTATTTTTATAGATGGAGTTTTGGACCTTATTGGTTATGTAGTTATGAGCTTATGTGAGTAGATAGATTTATGTGTTATATGTTGTATTGAGTCTTATAAGTGTCATCATAGGAGGGAGTACATTTGGGAAAGGGTAATTGTATAAGTATGGTGGCCAACATAGTTATACAAGTACCACAACTTCAATGGGTTCTCAAGTATGATTGCATGAAAGAGGGTTAATACATGCTTGTATATGATGAGATGTAGAATTTAGGTATACGTATATATATGGGTTTATGTAACGGCTGCCTACGATATGGCTATATTATTAGTGTGTTATATGTTTTGAGTTATAGTCGTGTTGTGTGATGATGAGGTCACACGATAGGGGTTGGTTTTGGTATTGGGTTTTGTGTCTTGTTGTGGCATGGTGCGATGGTGAGAAGGTGATTACTCGTATAGAAAAAACGAGCATATAAAGTGATCGATTGACTTGACATGTATGATAACGAGTATGTTTGGGAGATTCGATAGGTATACATACGCGGATGTATATATACTAATAGATGTTATGTTATGATTTACGGTCGTTCAGTAGTTATTATAACTTGAACGTACCTAGTACTCTCTTGTGTTTAAACAATTTATTAGTGCTCGAGTTTGGTGGAGTCTCAACGACGTTTTGAATTTATTATTTTTTTAAGTGTGTCTTGTAGCGTATTCTTTGAGTTTCGTATTTCACGTGTACGTTTTAAAATGGTGTTCTTGGTTTTAAGTCTATTGAAATAACTTGGGATTTCTTTTGAGATAATGAAATCTTTTGTGTTGGGTCTTGCATTTCTTTTGGGTCGGTATATATTGAGAAAAAGGGGGACTTGGAAATCTATTATAGGGTTAGATAGTTGGTTGTATTCGGTAAAATAAGGGTAAGGTGTTGGATTCGTGTTTGAAACAAGATGTAATGTAAGATTTCTTTTAATCAACACTTATTTATTTCAAATTTTAAAAGACTTTCTTTGAAATAAAGCGAAGTAAAAATTTCTTTCTACCTACATAGTTTATATAATTGAGTTTGACCGATTTATGTCATTGTTAATTATTTATACAAGGTTAAATTGAGTTTAGGAAGATTTCACATACAATCATATCTGTCATTTAAAAGGATTACATTAATCACTAAGTTTATTCTTTTGTTATTAAAACAACTAGTATAAAATTGTTTTGGTCATAACTTGTTCGTTTTTAGAGCTTTTTGAGTGATTCAAAAGCCAAAAACTATGTACTCGGAACGTACTTTTCAAATATTCAGAATGTATAGTCATGGGAGGTCAGTATCTTGGCCGGAATTATTGTACAAGTGTCGGGTTAAAGGTTGAGTTTGAATAGTAGTTTATTTTTATGATTTGGGATGCACCGGATACCTAGTTTTTGAGTTGAGTTTTGAGTTCGTCAAGAGGGTTGTTTGTAGATTGTTTGAGTCACATAGATGTAGGAGGTAATAATAAATAGATAAAAAAAGGATATATATTCGTTTGGAAAGGTCGGTCTTTTGCACGGTTTAAATAATATGTCGCGGGGCGTAATATGTTTTGGTTGCTATGGGGTGTTTCTTGGATTAGTTTTCGTTGTCATGGGTCATTTTGAATTGATACACGTTTTGGGTTTGAGTTTTCTTTTGAGTCTCGTGGTTTTTGACTTGTTTTAACTGGTGCACGTGAAATGTCGTTAGTTATCCGTGGGTTGATTCGTTGATCGTATCTGATGGATTCAGGATGTAGTTTTGGTTTTGTATTGTTCGGGAGCGTTGAGGTAGTCATATGAAAGACTTGGTCGCGCCTACACACTTAAGTAGGTGACCATGAGAGAACGGTCAGAATACCCTTAGTGGGGAGGAAAGAGGTTCGTAGACGAACTAATGTGGTCATGAGGTCTAATAGGAGTGCCAAGGGAGATGAATAGAGATTTGTGAAATGTATAGATATTAGCACAAGTAACGCGCCATAGAGAGTGTTGGAAGGGGATATTGTTCGTAAGGCATGTATGTTATCTAAAAAACTTCCTGAAAGTTAGTAGGTTTGCCTATTATTTTGAGGTAGAGCCATAAATAGAGCAAGTAGGAGAAGTGAGAGGAGTTGTAGTTAGTGCCTTTCCAAGGCAAATTGTTGATGGAATGATTTAAAAACAAGAGTTATTAGAAAATGCAACGGATGCAAGGTAAAAGTTGAGTTGCTTAGTAGTAGATTGGATGTGGAAAGCGGTTGAGTGGTCTGATGAGAGGAAGCATTGGTCTTTTAAAATGCGTACAGAATTTTGCAAGTAGAACGAGGTAAGAATTTATTCGTATTGCCGCTAAGAGAGGGTGTAAGGAGGACATAGTTGAAATTGCTAAGGATGTTGTATGAACGCTTTGGGTTTATGGTTATGCATTTGGCTTCGCCAAAGCACTAGCGGATTACATGGAGTCAATGAAGCGAGTGTGCCTGAACGTATATAAATGAGTGGTCATCGGGAGTATTGACGACATCTTGATCTACTCAAAGTCTAAGAAGGAGAGTGAGGCGAAGTATGTGTTGGTTTTGAAGTGGAATTATACGGGAGATTTTCAAGTGTGAGTTTTAGTATTAAGTCTACCATGATGAGTAGTTAGAGATGATGACATATCATGGAACCAGCAAGGGGTGAAGTGAAGAAGGATGAGGAAGCATTTTGGAGGCTGAAGAGGTGGATTGGATAATGAGCCGATCTTGGCATTATCGGAAGGACTGGATGAATTCGCGAAGCATGACGATACGTGGAGCAAGGATTTGGACGCGTACGAGGACGACAAAGAAAGGCGATCGCTTATACGTTGCAGGAACTGAAGATTTGGAAGAACTGGATAGACTTAGTTAGTGGAGCTGGGCTGTTATATCTGCCTAGAATGCTAGAGGCATTTGGGTGTACGAGACGTGGAGAATGATCTATACGGATCATGAACGTCTCCAACACATATTCAATCATCTTGATTGAACATTTGTCAAAAGTGATGGGTGGAGTTAATTGACGAAAGAAAAATTACAAGGCCAAGTACCATCTGGGAAAGGCAAGCATGATTGATAAGACATGGAATAAGAAAAATGAAGTGAAGCTGAGACGAACTTGAACTATAGGGATGACGTATTAGGGTGGTTTGGATGAAGGATGTAGGTTACGCAAGTTGAGCTGTCTAAAGCAGTGAACGCGTCAACATGTATGTTGCGTGGCTTGGACAATCATGTGGAGAAAAGGGACGTAGACTATACTTCCTACATAGATAGGAGTAGCTTAGAAAGGGGGATGTAAGGACGAAATTGGGGAAGGTGACGAGAGTTGGGTGATAGTCGATAGACTGACTAATTCATCTCATATTTCAAGAGGAATGAGAAGTCACGTAGTTGAAAATTTGGAAGGATTACGTACGAATGTGATGGAATAGAGGGTGTTGCGTAAAAGTTAGCCTAATATGTATGGAATGCCTTATGAAGGGTTATGGCAAGGGAAGAAACGATGGGAAGCATCACATCGTGATGTATGGTATGAGCTGAGGAAAAGAAGGAAGTGTGTATAGGAGCGAAGCAAGAATAAAATAGGTCGAGATTGGAAAAGGAAATGGCACTGATCTATACTGATTGTTTGGGAGGATTAGTATCGATAATCGAATGGATGAGGAGTTATAGGTGTGATATGCCATAGGGACGAAGGGATTGGTCTAACTGAGATAACCATCCTTTTGAGGATGTGTATAGATCGTAGGTTGATTTGGACTGGAAGAACTAATGGGTATGTGAAAGACCGTCATAGGTCCCTTTGCAAGGAAATTGGAAATTTTAAGTAGTTTGGGGTACGGACTAAAGGGAGTTTCACCCATAGTAACGGGTGGTATGTGATAACTAGGCTTTTTCCCAATTAAAAAGATTAAAGATGAAGTTCGTGTTCTCGGTATCTTAACGAATTGATCTAGGCCCTATGTGTGACTCAGTTGATCTTTGGTGAAAAAGAATATTTTTGGTTGCTTTTAATTAAATGTACAAAGACTTAAAAGTAAATGGGTGCGTTAAAGTAAATCTAAGTCTAATTAAAATAAAGGTGCAAGTATTAAAAACGTGACTGAAATTAAAGGGCACTAAAGTAAATGACGCAAACTTAAATCTAAAAGTAAATGACGCAAACTTAAATCTAATTAAGGCAAACTTAAAGTGCGACTAAAACTAAGGCAAGTCTAAAATAAAACTAAGGCAAATAATCTTAAAGTGCAATTAAATAAAAGGCAGGAAAAATAAAGCTTGAAAATAAAAATCAAAGACAAAAGCTAATAAGAACCTGAATACAGCTCATTCGGAATAAACCTTCGTTTGGAACAATCACTCGTCCGGAATGTCACCTTCGGTTGAAATGATTCTTCTTCGCTCGGAATATTACCAAAATCCTTGATCCAGAACAAATTGATCTGAATATGTCACTTATCCAAAACAATCCTTCGTTCGGAACTTTACTGATTCGGAACTCTAAATTTTGCCTTGATTCGGAACTATTTGGTCACCCTTGATTCGGAAGATTCCGAATGAAGCCCCTTGATTCGGAAGTTTCAGACTTCCGAAAGAACACCTCTTGAATCGGAACTTGCCCCTTGATTCGGAAGTTTATTCGGAACTTTTAAGAAGTTCCGAATGAAGCTTGATCCGGAAGTTTAAGACTTCCGAATGAAAAGCCTTGATTCGGAACTTACCCCTTGATCCGGAACTTTGAGTTGATCCGGAACTTTTGAGAAGTTCCGGATGAAACCCTTGGTCCGGAACTTTGGAGTTCCGAACGAATACTCTTGACTCGGAAGTTTTCACTTCGTCCGGAACTTTGAAAGTTCCGGATGAACAAGCTTGACTCGAAAGTTTAGTTGAGCTTAAAATCTTCCGGATGAAACCTTTGATTCGGAACTTTGGAAGTTCCGAATGAGCACTTTCCCTCCTTCTTGGTTCGGAAGTTTTCCTGGAAAGATCATAAACAAAACAAACACTCCCGAAGAACAAGGGGATACAGTAACAGCAGATATAACCAAAAATTAATCAAAATAAACACAAACGATTTAAACTAAACAGTAACGAATCAATAGATAACATTAACAAACAATTTAAAACAAGAAATCAAACAACTTTAACCACAATAATCAACAATCACTTGGATCAAAATAAAAGCATGAACATGAACATAAACATAAACACATAAATCAAAGATTAAGAAAGGTAGATAAGAGATTGACAAGATAAAGTAAAGATTGACAAAAATTAAATGAAAACTTACTTGAAATTAAATGAATTTAAGGTGCAAGACAAGGTATTTAAATTTGACAAGAAAAGTAAATGACAAGGTATTTAAATGGTGGAAGAGCTAATTGTCACACTTAGCCAACAAAAATAAATGAACACACAAATGGTCTATTTATAGGGGAGGATTAGGAAGCTTCCTCCCCTCCTTCATTTCTTGTTAATTGCAAGATTAAGCCCCTTTCTTCTTAATTTTTCATTAATTACACCATTAGTCCTTTTCTTCTAATCTTCTTTAAACTTGGACTTAAGGGACTTTTGGCTTCGGGATTTCTTTGAACTCGTCTTTAATTTCTTCAATAAAATAGACTTGAATTCTTCGGCTTTTGATAAACTTCCGTCTTTTGACTTTTTCTTCGATAAATCTTCAGAATTGGTCGTGGACTTCCGTTCTTTTTGCACTTTTGACTTCTTGACTTTGTCTTTCATCCTTTTCTTCAATAAAAGTCCGTAAATGCCTGTGAATGTCCGTGTTTTCTCCACTTTTCACCTTTTTGTCCTAAATCACAACAAAAACACAAACCACGCATAATTCCGATATAAAAGACATAAAATACACGTTTTGGTCCGGTTATTATTGTAATTAAGTGGTAGAAAAGATGGGTGTTTACACACCTATCAAATCCCCTACACTTGACCATTGCAATGTCCTCATGCAATGCATTAGTTACAAAGCAAGATTACACTTTTCATCATAATCAATCCACGTTGGCCTTTATTAAAGAGATAGAAAATTAAAATCATGCAAAATAAAGAAATCAAAAGCATACCTTGGGTTTTGGAAATGTCATGAATAATCATCATCCTCAAGTTTTCACTTTCTCCAAACCAAGCTTAAAAACGAGATCATTGTTATTATAAGTTAGTAAACTAACACGAACTCATGTGGGCCAATTATTCACTTAGACTCCCTTATTCCTAGGGGTATCTCTTATATTTTATTATTTGTCTTGAATGATCACAAGGATGCATTTTTGACTTATTTCGGTAGTTATTAAATCTGAAAATAAAGTGAACAATTTAATCAATAGTTAGCTAAAGGACCAAATCTTTTAAAACTGCTTCTCGGGACCTCATAAAGTTCATATCTTGGCATAACTCGCTTCGCGATTTGAGACCTTTCTCGGACCGATATTTGGCAGCGACTTCATACTTCAAATCTTGAGAGACGTTCATGAAATAATGGTCTTCTCTTCATAATAGGAATTCTTCACTTTGAAGTTTTGAGAGATTCATACTTGGACCACGACTTCTTCATTTTTCTCCAATCTTTATTTTGTACTTTGATATACAACGATCCGCCTCCTTTTATGACTTGGATATATTTATCCTCATACCTTGTTAGGGTCTTTTCGGATACACTTATCCATGACTTTTAGGGAGTTTTTGCTTTTCGTCGTGTGTCTCGATCCTTCATATTGATTTTCGATAAATGATTCTTCACATCACTTTGGATCTTTAGCAACAAAATATAGCCCTCATGCCTTGTTAGGGCCTTTTCGGACTCGCCAATCTTCGCGTCCCGCTTCAATAAGTTATGCCTTGGCTATGAACTCTAATCCATACCGAGCAACTTTTAAACGATCTTGGGCTAGAAGCTAAGTAACTTTTTAAATCGTACAACCTTATTTATTAGCAGATAAATTATTAGCAAGCGATGGGAGAATAGGCTCATAATTAACTCACATAAATTCACGAAAGAATAGCGGACTTATAATTGGCTCTATCATCTCTCGTTCTCCACATTTTAAAATCTCAAGTAATGAGACTCGTGGATGCTTAGCCTATTAAATCAAAGTTTTGGGTTTTCGAGTCGCCTATAGGATCTTGCAAATTTTTAGACTTTTTCAAGTTTTAGAAATCGCATTTTAAAGTTCCCTTGATAAACGACTCTCTAGGATCAATTATAGGAACTTGCGAAAAGTTCTTGTTCTTAAACCGTGAGAGTTAAGACTTTCGCGTTTTATAGCTCCCTATATAAAAGCCTAGCAAAACTTGACTTAAACATGTTAAGGATACTAGCTAGAGTAAACTCGGATTGAGTCAAAAGATTCACAACGTTTGAAAATTAAAACCACTTATTTAAACATTTATTCTGATAAGGAAAGAAAAATAACTATACAAAGGGAAAAACTAATAGGCCAAAATAGATTAAAAATTTTGAAAAATGTCGAAAAATTGATTTTCCGGTTAAAATAAGGACAAATTCAAGGAAAAGACCACTTAACTTCGATAGAAGTCCCCCCTACACTTAAGATAAACATTGTCCTCAATGTTTAAGCATGTGGGAGTAAACTCCCCTACACTTAGGACATTGTGCACTTTGTTTAAATCTTGCTAAGGAAAAGACAACTAAAGAGATTCCTATTTTAATATTGAGAAAATATAAAATAGTGAATCGAAAAGAGTTTAGGATAGAACCGGGATAATGGAACACAGAATCACGGGTTGTCAAGAATCATCAAGAGTGGATCATTGAAGCGCGAATCCCTGATTAAGAAGTGAGGAGAGGAAAGCAAACCAAAAGGGTCTCCCCCTACACTTATGATAAAGAAAGCGAAAAGATAGATGCATGGGTTGCCTCCCAAGAAGCGCTTGGTTTTTGTTTACCGAGTCGTGAGCCTGACTCGACCTTGATCATCAACGGAAGAAGCATAAAACATATCCACCAGGATCGAAGACATAGTTTTCATCCATCAAATAACACAAGCTTAAGGCGAACAAGTCAAGCCAAAGAAGAAGTGGCAAGGTTCCCTTAAGCAGTGATGGAGCACGGTGGAAGCAAGGGTGAAGTGCAAGCATGTCTTCAAAATGTCCAAAGATTTTTCCTTTTATTGCATCAGGTGGATACTGAGATGGCTTAAAGACTTCAATACCGGGGTCGAACACCTTTTCCTTTAGGGGAAAATAGCACTCAGGTTCAGCCGAGTGTGAAGAAGATCCGCAAAGAAGCACAACCTCATCCTCAGCAGGGGGACAAAGAGGTGTCAAATCATAAGTGTAACGGATTTCGGTGTCGATCGGTTTCTTCTCCTTTGACAGAATGTGCTTCAAATCCAAAATAGGATCAAGACGATAATCTTCAAAGTCCAAAGGAGGAGCATCACTCTCATGAGGGAAGTATGTGTTGAGAAATTCAGAGAAATCTTCCTCAAATGAATAATCGTCCAAAGTAGGATCGAGTGATGGCGGAGGATCTTCATCATGTGAAGAATCGCTCGAGAGAGTATCAGCCTCATCAAAATCATCGAAAGTGGGCAGCTCGGGATACTCAGAAGTACAATCAAAATCATCCGAATCTGAGCTAGAATCATTGTCATCATAAGCATCGAAGATCGGTGGCGAATCATAAATAGGAAAAGCGTCCAAAGTAGGGAGAGAATCATCCACATTATCTTCAAAGAGTGGATTATCAGTGGAAGACTCGAATAAAGGATTGTCGTAGACGGTAAATTCATCGAGCACATTTATCATATTCACTGATTCTCGGCCTCCAGATTTGCCTGTAAGCTTCCCCATTTTAAAAACTTTTGAATCATCCCTGACTCGTAAGATTAACTCACCTTCGGCCACATCTACTAAAGCACGTCCGGTTCTCAAGAATGGCCGACCAAGTATTAAAGGAATACGAGGGTCCATTTCATAATCAACTACGACAAAATCGACCGGGAAAGTAAATGTGCCAACTTTGATAAACACGTCTTCGGCTATACCAACGGGGTAAGCGAGAGTGCGATTTGCAAGTTCGAGAGTCATCTTTGTTGGAATGAGGTCGGGTAATGATAGTGTTTTCCAAACACTCAGTGGCATCAAATTAATACTAGCCCCGAGATCAGCAAGGGCAGTAAATTCTTCAGTTTTGTTGAACACGCAAGGCAACACAAAACGACCGGGATCTCCAAGCTTTTCCGGAAGTTCTCTAAGAAGGACTGCAGAGCAGTTTTCATTTAATCGTGTGTTGGCGAGTTCAATCAGCTTCTCTTTCTTGCTAAGCAATTCCTTGAATGCTTTGACAAATTTCGGCATGTGGCAAAGTGCTTCAACAAGGCTAATGTTGATGGTCATTTTAGATAGCGTATCCACATATTTTGATACTTGATAGTCATTCTTGGTTAGCTCGTTGGTCTTGCCTATGCGAGAAGGGTATGGGATTCTGGGTTGATAGGGAGACGGTGAAGGTGTAGTTGGTGAAGGTTGTGATGTTGAAGGGTCCTTCCGAGATCCATCGTCATGACGAGGCGGAGACGATAATGGTGTACTAACACTAGGTGTAGGAGGAGTAGGGATACATGGTGGTGGAGGAGGTGTAGATGATGGTGGTGGGTTAGGTGGATTGACAATGGTAATTCCACTACGCGTAGTTATAGCACTCACATTAGCTCGCGGATTGGTGACGGTGTTTGAAGGTAGAGATCCCGAAGAAGAAGAAGGTTGAGCTTCGGGTAAGAAACTAGCCAATAGAGTCTTTAATTCAGTCGTTTGAGTGATGAAGGAGGATTGAAGATTATCACGAACCTCGGTTCTGATGTCATTACCTTGCTTCAGGATATCTCCTTTCAAATTGATTATTTGGCTCTGTAGATTCTTGATTTGCTCACCTTGAGTTCTCATGATGGCATCAACATCGGGATTAATGGGTGGGTGTTGTTGGGCGGGTGGGTTATAAGGATTAGAAGCTCTTGGTGGGATTTGGTTGCTTCGGTTGTAATTGGTGGCGGGGTTTTGGTTTTGAGGAGAAAAATTGGGTGAAAGGTAATTGTTGGAACGGTAACTCAGCAGATTTCTATCCCCTTGTTGTCTAGCTTGGTAATTTTCCGGTGAATAATTACCGTAAGCAGCATACACATTTTCCGGATTTCCTTGTGTCGAAGGACAATCGGTGTATGAGTGAGGACCGCCACATGTTTCACAAGGATTAGCAACCGCTTTAACTTGTTGTTGTTGTTGGTTTGAAGCGAGAAGCGTAATACTTTTGCTCATTTCAGCCATCATGCGGGTGAGTTCGGTCATCTCAGGGTTTGCTGAGGTCGAAGAAACATTGACTCTCGGGTTGTTCCTAGAAGAAGCAGAGGAATCCCAGTTCTTGTGGTGAGTAGTCATGTTCTTAATTAACTCTCTACACTCCTCGGGTCTCCTTTTCATGAATGTGCCACCGGCGGCTGCATTAATCGTATCACGATCTCGAAAAGTCAATCCGTTGTAGAAAGTATCAATTAGGGTCACAGGGAGCATGTTGTGGTTTGGACATCTATCGATCAAGACATTATATCTCTCCCAAGCGTCAAAAAGAGATTCATCGGGATCTTGCATGAAACCGCTGATCTGATTGCGAAGGCTTGTGACCATGGATGGTGGAAAGTAGCACGAAAGAAAGCGTTGAGTCATGTCATCCCAAGTGTGAATAGAATTCTTCGGGAGACGATCAAACCATTTCTCGGCATGATGCGATAAAGTATGTGGGAAGAGTTGTAGGCGAAGAACATCCATTGTGGCCCCAGGCAACTTCATGCTTTGGGTAATTGTAATGAACTTGTCGAGGTGTTTGTTGGCATCATCATCAGGCAATCCTCTAAATGGGTTTGTTTGCACTTGCTGAATCATGTGGTGCTTCAACGAAAACTCAGGAGCATTGATTTGCATCGGCGCAATCGGTCCTCCTCGTCCAAACATTGTTGGTTGACAAAGTTCCTCCATGGTCCGAAGATCGGGTTGTGGAAGAGCATTGTTGTTATTATTATTATTATTGAGGTGCGGTGGAATGTTGTTGTTGTTAACACCTGCCATATCTAAATCTTCTTGAGGCTCGGGCTCTTGATAATTAGAAGATCTAGTACGCATACACCTGAAAATGCAAATGAAAACAAAACCAAACACAAAGACAATATATATACACAAGAAAGATAAAATCTTTTTGGATTTTTGAAATTTTTAATTTTTATGGTTTTTTATCAATTTTTAATTTTTATGAGTTTTTGGAATTTTTTATGCAAGAAAAGTAACGTTCACAAGTGAACGGATCCCAAAAAGCAACGTGTCTCTCACAGAAAACTGTTGATCTTTACGAAAAGAGCCGGCATCGGCGCCATTTGATAACTAGGCTTTTGCCCAATTAAAAAGATTAAAGATGAAGTTCGTGTTCTCGGTATCTTAACGAATTGATCTAGGCCCTATGTGTGACTCAGTTGATCTTTGGTGAAAAAGAATATTTTTGGTTGTTTTTAATTAAATGTACAAAGACTTAAAAGTAAATGGGTGCGTTAAAGTAAATCTAAGTCTAATTAAAATAAAGGTGCAAGTATTAAAAACGTGACTGAAATTAAAGGGCACTAAAGTAAATGACGCAAACTTAAATCTAACTAAGGGAAACTTAAAGTGCGACTAAAACTAAGGCAAGTCTAAAATAAAACTAAGGCAAATAATCTTAAAGTGCAATTAAATAAAAGGCAGGAAAAATAAAGCTTGAAAATAAAAATCAAAGACAAAAGCTAATAAGAACCTGAATACAGCTCATTCGGAATAAACCTTCGTTTGGAACAATCGCTCGTCCGGAATGTCACCTTCGGTTGAAATGATTCTTCTTCGCTCGAAATATTACCAAAATCCTTGATCCGGAACAAATTGATCTGAATATGTCACTTATCCAAAACAATCCTTCGTTCGGAACTTTACTGATTCGGAACTCTAAATTTTGCCTTGATTCGGAACTATTTGGTCACCCTTGATTCGGAAGATTCCGAATGAAGCCCCTTGATTCGGAAGTTTCAGACTTCCGAATGAACACCTCTTGAATCGGAACTTGCCCCTTGATTCGGAAGTTTATTCGGAACTTTTAAGAAGTTCCGAATGAAGCTTGATCCGGAAGTTTAAGACTTCCGAATGAAAAGCCTTGATTCGGAACTTACCCCTTGATCCGGAACTTTGAGTTGATCCGGAACTTTTGAGAAGTTCCGGATGAAACCCTTGATCCGGAACTTTGGAGTTCCGAACGAATACTCTTGACTCGGAAGTTTTCACTTCGTCCGGAACTTTGAAAGTTCCGGATGAACAAGCTTGACTCGGAAGTTTAGTTGAGCTTAAAATCTTCCGGATGAAACCTTTGATTCGGAACTTTGGAAGTTCCGAATGAGCACTTTCCCTCCTTCTTGGTTCGGAAGTTTTCCTGGAAAGATCAGAAACAAAACAAACACTCCCGAAGAACAAGGGGATACAGTAACAGCAGATATAACCAAAAATTAATCAAAATAAACACAAACGATTTAAACTAAACAGTAACGAATCAATAGATAACATTAACAAACAATTTAAAACAAGAAATCAAACAACTTTAACCACAATAATCAACAATCACTTGGATCAAAATAAAAGCATGAACATAAACATAAACACATAAATCAAAGATTAAGAAAGGTAGATAAGAGATTGACAAGATAAAGTAAAGATTGACAAAAACTAAATGAAAACTTACTTGAAATTAAATGAATTTAAGGTGCAAGACAAGGTATTTAAATTTGACAAGAAAAGTAAATGACAAGGTATTTAAATGGTGGAAGAGCTAATTGTCACACTTAGCCAACAAAAACAAATGAACACACTAATGGTCTATTTATAGGGGAGGATTAGGAAGCTTCCTCCCCTTCTTCATTTCTTGTTAATTGCAAGATTAAGCCACTTTCTTCTTAATTCTTCATTAATTACACCATTAGTCCTTTTCTTCTAATCTTCTTTAAACTTGGACTTAAGGAACTTTTGGCTTCGGGATTTCTTTGAACTCGTCTTTAATTTCTTCAATAAAATAGACTTGAATTCTTCGGCTTTTGATAAACTTCCGTCTTTTGACTTTTTCTTCGATAAATCTTCAGAATTGGTCGTGGACTTCCGTTCTTTTTGCACTTTTGACTTCTTGACTTCGTCTTTCATCCTTTTCTTCAATAAAAGTCCGTAAATGCCCGTGAATGTCCGTGTTTTCTCCACTTTTCACCTTTTCATCCTAAATCACAACAAAAACACAAACCACGCATAATTCCGATATAAAAGACATAAAATACACGTTTTGGTCCGGTTATTATTGTAATTAAGTGGTAGAAAAGATGGGTGTTTACACACCTATCAGTATGTTTTGGTAAAATGGAAGAGCTGATGTAGAGTTTTGTAGGTCCATTCATGATCTTTGGAAAGATCGGACCAGTAGCTTATGAGCGTAGAATTACCTGGGGGAAACGAGTGGTATACATGTTATATTTCGTGTATTAAGATTGGTAAAGGTTGTTTGAGAATGCATTTTGCATGTACGGTTATCCGGGAATTGTGTTAATAAGAGTCTTTGTTTTATCAAAGATCATTTGTGAGATTTATTGACTGTGAGGTCAAGAGTTTGGCAATGAGTTTAATTATTTTTGGTTTGTATATGTGGTATTTTGAAACTTGAACTAAAGTTCACGTGGAAATGAGGGGAGTTCGTTTAGAACAAGTATCCTCATGTGATTTGTTGTTTGTGTGTTTGATCCTAAGGAGTAAATCTCGGGACGAGATTTCTATTAGGAGGGAGTGATGTGACAACCCTGGTTTTGAGGTTTGTCACTTAGTTTTATTTTGTGCTAGTTACGTGTCTTTACGTGTTTATGTGCTTATTGGTGTGTATAGATTGTGGTTTGGATATCGTTTTCGGTACGGGGTACCTTGTGAGTGAAAAGATGTGTGATGATTTCATGTTCATGAGTTCACATGGTAGTTACTATGAAGTGAGATGGTCTTATTTAGTGGTTTTACGTATACGTATATGTATTATAGAAAATCGTATTTTTACGATTTACGGTTTAGCATTTGGAGGTCTCGGATGAGGTAATTAGTCATATGGATATTTTTTGGGATGGTTTTAAGTCACTTAGGACTTAGTTATAAAGTTTATTTCAAAATTTGAGAGTTTTTATAAAAGTGTATATTTTACGTCTTTTACGGTAAAACGCGTAAATTTGACTAGTTTTACGGTTTTGTGGTTTTAGAAGCTTTAGGAGCTGAAATAAATTAAGTAAAATTAAAGTAATATTAATACCATAATATTAAATAAAAAAATAAAAAAACAAACGAATTTAGGGGTGTTTGGGTCGGTTTAGACGCACCAAAGAAGAAAGAAAGAAGGGAAAAGCCCAAAACAGGCCCAATGGACTTGTAATGGGATTAGGGGGCCTTTAGGACTTAACCAAACCCAACTCATAACCATAATAATCAGGTTTTTAACCTCCATAACATCTCCTAGCCGAAATTCATCAATGGTGGCCAATTAGGGTTCTTCAAAAATTAGGTTTTCTTTATCTTCTATTAATTCAAAGGTAAAACCTTCTTAACCCTTTTCAATTTAATTATTTTAATGATGTCTTAATCATCTTATGACGGATTTAGGTTAGAGTTTAATTAAAAACAGTATATTAATCATATTATAATGATTAAATAAATTAGGGCTTGTAATTAGAGGGATTAGGGTTAATTAATGAGGTTGATTTTGTTAAACCCGTTTTTAAAAACTGGGCAGAATTTTGAGTCAATTGTTTTGATCATATCGGGAGTTCTAGGAACATTCAAGATGCGATCCAAGTATCCCTGAAAAGTTAATTGAAGTGTCTTTCCAATGCAAGAAACGAGAACTAAAATGGAGGTAGGGAAGTGGGTCAAAAACAGGTTACAAAAGTCGGAGGTCAAAAAAGTTTTGTAATCAGCATGTTTTCTTTTTAAGTTTTGGGTTGTTTGGGGTACTTAGGGTTGCATTGGGATCTTCTCACAAACATGAGAGATGGTTTATATATTGTAGTGAGTATCTGCACTTGGGCTAAGATTGTAGTTTAGGGTAAGACCCTCTAATGGTAATGAACTTTTCATACGTTTAAAATCAATGAATTCTGGATAGGTAGCAATATATACACATATATCGGGGCCTAAACAGTAGCTTTAAGGTTAGGGCAAGTGGGAGTTTTTAACTAACATGTATAAAAGTGTGAATATTCCTTTTACAGAAACCATGGGTATATTTAAGTGGACGTTTGACTTAACGTTTTGAGACCTAAAACTGGGATTGTTTTGTGTAAAATTATGAACGGGATAACTATTAAACTTAACCAAGTTAGGAACTTGTTAAGGAAGGGTAATGGGGTGATTAGAACTTAAAAATGAGGTAATTATATGGGAATAGGCTAGATGTCCATCATAGGTTGATGAGCCATCTTGGTGGTTGGTTCGGGTATTGATTGTGTGTTTCTGGTTTGTTAGCTCGTTGCTAAGTGCGAGGACTTGTGAAGAAGCAATCAGGTGAGTTTCATAGTCCCATGTTTACTATTGATTTTGACTTCCAGATGGGATGGAAGAGACACTGTGTTGAGTTATTTATAAATTGTTGTTGTGAATGTTTTTATGGTTTGACAAGGTAGTGGCCTTGTGGTTTGACAAGGTAGTGGCCTTGTGGTTTGACAAGGTAGTGGCCTTGGGATAGGTACATAGTGTGATCATCTATGATACCATGTTGTTTGGCAAGGTATGAGCCTTGGATTTTGGTTTAGTATGATTAATATTGAATGTTAGTTGTTAATGCATATTTGTAACACATTGTCCATATGTTCTTTTGTTGATGGTGGTTATTCACAGCTTATAACTGTTTTGGCGTTGGAGTCTAAACCTATGACTCTCACCAACATTATGTTGACGTGTTTTAGTGTCTCTTTCAGGTGTGAATGTGGTTAAGCGTGAGGATAGAAGTGGCTAGACTTGGATGCCTTAGGATTGCATATAGAAGGAGATCCCCGTTCCTTCTTAGTTTACCTTTATGTTTTTTTGAATTAGTGATACTGTTGGCACCTATATGTTTGTTTTGTTTGTGTTACTTGTTTGTCTTGGGTAAGAGGTAGGACTGTTACCTACTTACCTAGACTCCTGCATTGTTGAGATATTGTCATGAAATTTGTGTCACCATTTTATGACATTTCTTATATCATTTAGTTATCTCTATAGACACGCTATTGATGTGATGATATCCATACGTCGCGCCCCATATTCCGCCATGGTGGGGTGTGACACCCAAAGACCGGTTAATCCATTAATATCCAAAATATTGATGGTTAACATTTTGGAAAAGGGAGAAAATGGGATTAAGGAGACTTAATGATATTTGGCTAAAACAATGAAAAAGGCTTAAAAGATAAACCAACCTAACATGTGTAATGCACAAGTTAAGGGGGAGCGTTTTTGATCATCAAAACACTTAAAGCACAAAAACTTTGATTACAATATCACAAGTGCTTTAAGTGATTTTCAAGGATTTTTCATGGTGACTATATCAACCCAAAACACACTTAACTCACGACGGATGTGGTGACAAAAGGGTGGTAGGTATAGGTATTAGTCCAATGATTCATCAGAACCGATGGAATCTTCCCAAGGACAATTCCCTAGATAGAACTAGAAGTCCTAGGAAAGATGGAGAATGAATGTGAACGTAGCTGAATGCCGACCAAGTACTTAAGCTAGCACTGGAACAATCACAACAAGGTGCTAGTGATGACGTATTGGTAATCATTGAAGGGGTTGAAGAATGAAAAAGAATTGTAAAGATAAAGGGTGTAAAGAAAGAAGCCCTCCTTACAACTTTAGGCAGAAACCGGGTCAATACATATGCTATTCAGATCATTTGTTAATGATTCTCGATATTGAAGAAAGCCATCATGGACCCAGTGATGCAATGCACAACCCTCCCCAACTAACTCAAATATCTCTCAAAAGGTATTTGTTTCAATCACACGGAGATCAACACGTTATCTATTGGTTTATTCACTCCGAATAGACTTATATTGAATAGGTGGCACTCCTCTCCAGCCATCGATCACTAAATCAAAACGCACTATCGAGTCTAGAACCACGAGATCATCAAAAGTCTCATTAGGACACTTTCCATTTATTCCTTGCTTCTTCACACATTGTGAAAAGTAAAAGATCTTCATGAGTCCTACGCAGTATTCTTGTAATATTGCCAGAACATCCGAGTGATACGCAAGTATTACAGTGAAGATGGAAATCTTGCTTGAGCCAACATCAAACAAGCTCATGGTAGGTGACACGTGCGGTTCTTTACGAACTAATCTTGTGACAACTGGAAAGAAACAGTAGTTTAATTCTTAATTGAACTTAAACTCGTTCCAGGCCTCTACGCATTATCGTATGATCTTGCCAGAACACTCAGAGTGTCACTCCTTAGTGTTCACAGTGACGAGTGGAAATCCTTCTAGTGTTAACATCAAACAACACTTGGTAGGTGACAAGCAAGATTCAATTTGAATTAAGTTTGTGACAACTGGAAAGCAATGATGGTGAATATCTTAATTGAAATTCACTTGTTCCAGGTTTCATGAATTGACGGCTTCAATCATAAGGATTTTTAATCCAAATGATTCACTCTTTATGTTCGCAGTCAGCTTTGGACGGTCGAATAAAGAGAACGGGTTTACCCGCGAAATCCTGTCAGGAAGTTACTTAATTGAAACTATCCGTCATGGGTACGATATCTAATATCGTCCAACGGTCTTCACCGACCGGAGGTAAAATGCTACCGAATTAGAATAAAATGTCAAAGCCATTTTATTCGTGTCTTATTATGTTGCTGCATTCGAAGACGGTGGCGTTGCAGTGTACCTGTTGAAGACAGTGGCGTTGCGGTGTACCTGTTGAAGACGTCCTCACATGCTTATTCCTTCTGCATCAAATACTTCTGCAAATTCAAGAAAGTATGACCTAAAAGTCTTCCGCTGTATCTACTCTGAAACTTTCAAGAATTCAACAAAGGATAAGTGTGTGGGACATGAAGTCACAAAGAGGCGAACATCACAAGAAAATAAAGACTGCACGTGAAAGGCCAAAAGAACGTGTTTTAAGCAAAAGGCTGATATTATTCAACACATATTCACAAAAGGAAGAAAAAGAAAGAAAAGAAGACTACGAGCTCAAGAACAAGATCTAACATGCTAGATTAGGACTTTGTAAATTTGGAGTGACCTCCCTTTGGGGGAGATTGTTGGAAATACGTTTTACGTATATAGAAAGTCTCGGTCACTCCAACAATGTAGTTATAGGCTCGTAGTAGTGTTTAGTTTCATTTATTAAATAGCCCGACCCATGAGCATGTTCATGGGCCGGAGGCCCAAGTCCATTAAGGACTTGGGTATTTAAACCTCTTTCCACCATGGAAAGAGGTGTTGGTTGTTTCATTTCTTGTTTTCCATAATACAAGTTTCTTTCATTTCTCTCTCTAAGTTTCTCTCTCTAGAAAACATCAACCCCCTTGATTCTTAAAGATTATCATTGTTCTTCACTAATGAACATTTGATACAAAATATTTTAAAAGATTAAAAGAAAACTATTCAACCCCCTTATAGTTTTCTACAAGAACTTATTAGGAGAACGCCTTAAACAATTATGCTTAGGTCCGCCTTAGTCTGACTTGGCTCTGCTACCACTTGTCGTGAAGTCATCCTTTAGACCCAACTTGACGTCATTATACTGATAAGGACCAACGATCCATCCCGCATATAATAAAGGTTCACTAATTTTGTCGTGCCTTTGACTCATCAGGGGAGCGACCCTAACTCCCTACCAATGTAGTGATATATCGAGTCTCTCGTATTATATACTACATCCTTACCCTTGGGGTACTCCACTAACACCAACAAGAATAAACCAAGACCCCAACATTCATGTACATCTTTCCAAGTAGAACCCGACATTTAGAACTTAGATCCTGACATTCTCCCACCATCAGTTCATGCATAACCTCGTGAATGGTCATTCACATCGACGAATGAGTACCCTGAAATGATATTAGCTTTACTCCGACTTCACGGCTTAAAGGGACATTCGACTTTCAAATCTTTGGGTCCCAGCGTGAAACGACTACACATTAGTCTATTACTCTCTCTGGCTTCCGTCGATTGTGATATTACGAACTCCACACAACATCACATTGAAACTTAAATATCCCGAGAACTCATTCCGCCACCTTTACGCAACCAAACACTTTTAAGAACTTTTTAGGATTATAACTTGAACAATTCTACTTTGCTCCGCCTCGGTTTGACTTGGCTTTGATATCATTTGTCACGGATTCATCCTTTAGACCCCGTGTGGCATCTTTACACCGATAAGGACCAACCATCTATCCTGGGTATAATAGAGATTCACTGATTCGCCTTACCTTAGACTCATCAGGTGAGCGACCCTAACTTCATACCAGTGTAGTGTCATATCGAGTCTCTACTCGTGACACGTACTGCACCCTTACTGTTGGGGTACTTAAACAAAACTAACAAATTCAACATGAATAAACCAGGAACTCTCACATTCCTGTACACCTTCTAAGCAGAACCCGACCTTCAAAATTTAGCATGTGACATTAGCCCAAAAAATTTAGAAGCGCTGACATGACGTAATCACACTAGACCAGTTACATTCTCAAAGATATTCGAATCAAGACCGGGATGAGGGGAGTCAGAAGACATGTACAACCTCTCTTCTTGCTCACAACCATGATTTTCTAACCAATCTATTCGTTTTTCGATAACATTGACATTAGCCCAAAAAACTTAAAAGCACTGACAGGACGTAATCACGCGGGACTAGTTACATTCTCAAAGATATTTAAATCAAGATCAGGAGGAGGGGAGTCAATAGACATGCACAACCGCTCTTCTTACTCACTACCATGATTTGCTAATCAATTTATTCGCTTTTCGATAACACTGCTCAACTATTACACAACTGACACAACTTTTAGACTAAATCAAGATGCGATAACAATTTATGCAAAACTACAACAAAGTAAATGAATGTTCATAACCCAGCAATTGTATGTCTAAATGGACTAGCCAGCCTACCTGTTTTAGGCTACCCGCAACGCATAGCAAATCGGTCGATCGCCAACCGGTCGCGACCGAATCGTGTCGTTGTGGCGATTCGGTCGCCGTCCCTCGGTCGGCCCAATTTGGTCTTACCCACGATCTATTTCTGTTTGTGTTTGTGTTTGTGTGTTTCGGTTTGTGTTTGTGTTTGTATAAAAAAAACCTTTTTTTTAATTTAAATTTTAAAACTGGTTTTTTTTTTCTTTTGCATGGAGAGAGGAAGAAGATGAGGTGTGGTTGGTGGCTATCTTTTTTTTCTTAAGATTTGTCGAAGATGACTATCTTTTGTAAATGGGCAGAGGTCATGTTGGGCCTTTTATAATTAAATGAGCCAAATAAAAGAAAACTCAATACCATTGATAATTGTAATAAGCAAAAAAAAAATTATTATATAAACATAACACTTGAATTTAAATTAAAATATTAAAAAAATAAATATTTTTTTTAAATTTGAATTATTATGTATTTTTTTAAATAAATTTAACGGTTTTTTTTATGAAATTTAATGTGTTTTAAAATAAATTTTTTTTCTGAACTAGGCCGCGTTAGGTCGTCTTGTTAGGGCAAATATGTCGCACTAGGTCGCAAGAGAGAGAAAGCTGAAAAACTAGGTCGCGACCTAATAGCATTGCGGGTAGCCTTAGTGAAAAACCATTATGCAAAGCATTAGAAGAGACTATCAGGGTACCCGCGCGTTGCGGCGGCGGGTACCCTGTAACATAATTTTCGGCGAACTTAATTTTTTTTTTTTTTACAACGATATCTCGAAAATTGACAATTTGAGTTTTGGATAACTTTATGTAACTGGCTAGCCGAACCCATCGTGACTCCGGTTTTCGGTTGACCCCTGGGCACGATTCAGTTTTTAAAAATATATACAGTATCATTTTAGGTAGACAATATATCTATATTTATGTAGATATATGTTTTAAATTGTTGTACAATGTGAATATATATACTTATACTTTTAAGTAAATGGGCGTTTTTAATTATATATTAAGTAGTATTAGTTATTTTTATTTTCAATTGTGTATTAATTGTTTTTAAATAAGTATTGAATTGTGTTTGTATTAATGAGGTGTTAAAATTTGCTATTTTAGTTTTTTAAGCTTGTACACAATGCATTAATAGATTTAACTTAAATTTTCAAAGTATTATATTAATAAAAGGTTTAAATGATTATATGTAGTATATAAATATAGATAGATTGTAATCTATATATTTTTTATTTTAAAGTGTTTTAAAAATAACATTAATTGGTGTATTTAATTTTTTTTAATTAGTACATTATGTTTTATTATATGTATTAATTATATTTAAAATTTAACAAACATTTAATGAATAAATGGTTTGTAACATAAGTTTCATAAGTTGTATTACTTAAATTTAAGTTTTGTGTATTTTACAATTGTATTATAAGTATTAGAAGTTGTACTACTTAATATTAAATGAAGAGAGAAATATCAATTTCTTTTATATATAATATAGATTAATATAAACTCAGGATTTCATATTAGTGTCATACATGTTACATATTCCTAAGAAAGATGTTTGTTTATGCTTTTTAAAAATATTGTTATATTAATAATCGCTAGTCATTTCGGATTTCGCTTAAAGAAAAACAAAGCCTAGAAAATCTAGTTTACTTTTGAAAATACGACCCTAACTCAACCTTATTACGTTATCAGGTTTATTAAGTTGACCTGATAAACTCAATAAGGTAAGTTGAACCCAAATTAACTCGATTTTATAAATCTTTATCGGGTTCGGATAAGGTTAACCCATTTGACACCTTACTACCAATAACATCACTATTTTGCTAGTTGTCTTGTGAACTAGCTGTCTAGAAATATTGAAGACTTTCATGTTTGCCGGTATTGAACATCATAAATTTTGTCACGAGTTACATTTGATGTTTATATATAGACGTGTATACTTTATCATATAGGTCGACAACAAACCGTGTAAACTCAATTATTGAATACCAACTTTCATTATTTTAAATAAGTAAATGAGGAAAGAAGGAAGAAAAAGACAAGATGCCTTACATAAGGATGATCAACCACTTGTGTCGAAGTCATCGGTATTGTCTAGGTGGTGGGGTTCGTTTCTAAACGGCATCAACAAATACAATGAATAGCTAAGAATTAAAAAATAAATAAACTTTAATACATACGCATGTTCAAAAAATATTGTTGGAGAGTTTTAAAGAGACAAATGATTGTTTTTACATAGGACTAGTAAACATCAAACGAGAAGTAATTAAAAGTAAAATAAGAGGATGAAAAATAATCACAGTTGTACATCTTTTATGCATCTATAAAAATGTACCACACATTAAAGTTTTCATATTCAAAATATATGAGGTTGGACGCATCAGCCGATCTATTTCCCATCCTAATCTTTTGTCACATTAATTTTTGTTTGAACAACAATCGACTTATTTTGGCACCAAGACGATTATTTTTTGCATAATGCTTTTAGTGCCTTGAATGCGAAAACAAATATGAATCTTTTGAGTAATTTAAGTGATACTCCTGAAAAACTTACAGATATATACTTCACGTGTGTTATTAAGACGGTTGAATCTACCTTTCTTCTATATACTCGATAAATGACTTTATGAAAGTCTCAAACAAAGGACAATGCTTCTAATTGACTTAGGGTGGTTTGATCTTTGTGTTTGAATAGACTATGAACGATAAGACTTCATGGTGTTTGTTATGCTATTGGTCGAGTGTTTTCTATTCATCATTCCGAATTTTGTGCTCAACTTGCTCTGAAGTCTTCGCATGAGATGTTTATCAGACATGCAATTTTGATCGAAATAGAATTGGATTAGAATTCTCTAAAGTTGAGTCAAACATGACACATCATGTTCACCAATGAGAAATTAGTTGAATGTATTAAGTTTTTTTATTTAATTAAATTCAGGGGCCTACTTCTTTATTTATATTGACAAAATGCTTAACATGACCAATCATGTTTGACCATAACATGAGAGGATCATTTTCGAATAGAATTACTTAATATATTTTTATCCGAAAGACAAGCAAAAAATATATATCTCTACTCGTTTATTTTCTCGATAAAGTGGAAAAAACTTTCTTCCAAATATTAGAAGACATTCGATCTCTAACAAAATTAACATCTATATTACTCCGAATCCACAAAGTATTTTTATAGTCACTCATATGATGATCTTCAGGGACGGAATCAAAGGGTTTTCACAGGTGCCCTATAACCTCATGAATTTTTTCGACGTAGTGTTAATTTTGAGAAATATATCAATTTTTTCTAAATTATGTTAAATGCACTCGGTCTATCAAAAAATATTTCTAGTATTACGATTCAAAATTTTATGTGCACTTGATGATATTTAGTCATGGTTTTGTCCATATTGATCTTTACTACTTAAACTTTATTTCTACAAAGTAGAAAGTTAGAGTAAACGGTGTGGCGGCGAGATCCATTCGTTGCATCTAGCTGGCGGCTTCGCTGGCCTTCGCTGGTTTGCTTCACCACACCCCCCATTTCGTCGGGGCTTCGCCGAAATATAATGAACGCACGACGAGAGTGAGAGAGAGAAACTAGTCGTTGCAACGACTAGTTTTTTTTTTTAAAAATATAGTTAAAACTTTTTACTATTATATATATCCCTCTATTTTTTACACTGTTAACACACACATTTCTTCCTAATTTATCTATCAAACAACAACAAAATGTCTAACTTGCTAAATGACCAATTCCTATATTCAACTTCACCGGTCTTCTTAACACATCGAAACCGAATTCGTCGTCATCCTCAACCCCCTCGACCTCATCATCGCAAAATCTATTTTATTTTCTTCTCAATTTCCATCCGGCTCCCAATATTCATCTGGATCTCAATTCCTGTACCCTCATTTTACAAACCTATTTTCCCCAAATGACACCCGAACAAATTTTTCAACAACAACAACTCGCGTTTCTAAACGCACAATTTAACAAGCAATTCCAAAATTCCAAAGTCAAGAAGTGTCGGAAGCTCAATTCAAAGTAGCATAATCACAACCATTATCAAAAGATCACCGTCGAACAAAAAAAGAATGTCAAAAAAAAAAAATCAAAAGCCGTTGATTTGTCTGCAGAAGATGACGAAGATGACGAACAATTTGTGGAAGCTCTGAATCATACTCAGAGTGTCGTACATTGGAATCGTGATAAAGAGATATTATCGTGTAAGTGTTGGCTTGGAGTACCGGAGAACGCTGACATTGACATTGATCAAAACCTTAATTGTTTTAGGGGCAGATTCTAGCAGATTTCAACGATTCTACAACTCACATACCTCGTACCAAGAATATGATTACGAGGAAATGGAGTCGGTTGCATCCTGAATCTCAAAAGTTTAACGCGATTTACAAAGAAATAAATCGTAAAAGTGGTATAATAACGAGGATGTTTTGGAAGTTGCGAAGGGCGAATATAATTCTTTATATCAGGGGAAAAAGTTCGCTTACGAACACGCGTGAAAGATCATCAGACAGCGCCCAAAATTGGACGGGGCAGAAAGCGTTGATGTGGATGATCACAAGGAAATATTTGTTCCCGATGCTCGTCCTCGACCCGCCGGAAATGCTCGATCTGTCAAGAAAACCAAATCGAAAACAACTGAGAGTATCGACGGAAGTGGCTCGGGGTTTATGAAGGACATGCTAAACGATGCATTACATAAAAAATGGGTCGCCGGTAATTCCGCAAACGAGGCAAAAAAAAGCAAAGGAAAAAAAGATGATGAAGATATCCGAGTTTTAGTTTCTCACGGTTGATCCCCGAGTCAATGCATGAACCAAAGATGTCGTTTGTTCGAAAGAAACAGGAAAATTATGGCAAAATATTTGCGCCAAAATTAATTTATCGTCGTTTTTAATTTTCGTATTTTTTTCGTTTCGTATCGTATTTTTAATTTTGTATTGTATTTTTATTATGTAACTGTAATTTTTATTTGAATAAGATGAATTTTAATTTGTGTGAAAATAAAAAATTAAAATAGTGGGTGGGGTAAATTGGAGTGAATAAAGAAATTTCATGAGTAAGAGATATTTTTGTTAATTGTTTTAATAAGATACTAGCAGGGTACCCGAGCTTTGCAGCTGCGGGTACCCTATATATAATGTTCAAGCGCAAACAAAATAACATGACGAATCGATTAGCCTGAAAAAAAAATAAAATGAAAATAGTTCAGTATCCCATGTTTCGTTTTCGAGCGATTTTTATCGGCTAGTTGAACCGGAGACCACTCCAGTTTTTGGATGAACTTGTTGATTCGGTCCAAAATCATTTGAACCATCAAATTGGTATATAAATTATATAAACATTTATGTGTTTTATTAGTTTGTACAATATGTATAATAACGTGTATTTTTTATTTTAAAGTGTTTTAAAAATAACATTAATGTATTTAATTAGTTTGTATTTCTACGTTATGCTTTATCATATATGTAACTTAAATTTAAAATTCAGTAGACATTTAATGTATGAATGGTGTGTAACATAAGTTTTAGAAGATATATTACTTAAATTTAAGTTTTGTGCATTTGAGGATTGTACCATAAGTTTTAAAAATTGTACTACTTAATATTAAATGAAGAGAGAAATATTAATCTATTTTATATGTAGTACTAGCCGGGTATCCGCGCAATGCGGCGGCGTGTACCCGGTGACTAAATTGTTTGACGAAAGTGGTAAAAGTTTTGGTTGTGGAGAAGATGCTGTTTTTTATACTACGTATTATTTTGAAGAAGTGAGAGAAATTAGGAATATAAATGTGTATTATTAGGTGTTTTACGATAGTGTATATATATATATGATTTCAAAAGCAGTTACTTGTTTTGCATATTTAAAGTGTACATCAATATATGAACTGTTACTTTTCATTAATAAAAACTTTGATGGTGATAGTAAATGGTTAAAGAACTGTTACTTTTTTAATTATAAAGATTATAATGATGGTTGTTACTACAAGAATGTGTAACATACGTTTTTCAGGTTGATTTGAAAATGCAAAGATTTCTTTTTTTAGCAATGTTTAAGATTAAAAAGTTTAAGACTTCTAAATACGGAAAAAAACTTAAATCTTTTATAAAATAATAAGATGATAATGTGATACAGTAAACTAAATTAGAAAAAATAAATCCTTTACTACAACTTTTATGGATTTTTCGCATATAAGACATATCTGGTATTAGTTCAAACTTAAATCATTGTTAATCAGAAAGAAAACCTAATACCATCGAAAAAGTTAAAAACTTAAACCAATTTTTATCATAGTCAAAGGTTTAAGAAATCCAAGGTGTTCAAAACTTCAGTACGCTAAAAATTAATGGTCAAATTTGATGACCGGGTCAATTTAGACCGTGTTTAAGTTTAACATCTTCCAGGGTGTCTACTATGGGTCCACCCAACCCACTAACTTCATTTCCTATTTAAAACCAACCCAAACCCATTATTCCTTCATAGCATTATTCATTTTTCTAACATCAATCTCTCATAGATAACTTTATTTTCTTTCCAATTTTTTTATTTTCTCATTTCTATAGCTAGATATGAAATCCATGGGTGGTGTTGCGGTTCTTCATCCTCAAGATAACATCAACAACAATAAGAAATCTCGTCGAGCTCTTAAATTTAGTCATGCTACGACAAGTCTTCCTGCTCATACTCCTGTCGGCTTTACGAATAGCCGAAAACAAAGCCTGCCCACAGGACCGCTAAAAAAAAGTACCAACAACAACACGGAACAAAACATGAAGACTAATAACACTACAGAGTTTTTCGCAGGATCTGCCTTTGTAGAATCACCACCTCCTAGCTCGGTTCCTTTACCTGGTTTTTTCACTAAGAATTTTGTTGCACCCATCAAGAATGATCCTACAACCGAACTTAGGAGAATCCTAGGTTTGAGCTTGTCCTAGAATATAATATGGTACATAGTTGTTGGTGCTTATGTTAATTGGTCATCTTTGATGATTAACTTATAGTTTGCTACTAATTCAGTACAATTACCCCGATTATATTTTAGCGGGTAAAAACTGAAATAGCCAACTACAAAGTAGTTTTAACATCAAGTTAGTTTGTTTCAAGTGTTGTTGAAATTATTACTAGAGGTAACACAACTCATTAAGGATTAAGGTTATTACAAGTAGTAAATTAAAGTACTTTGTTATGTATGTATTTAGTCAATCTATATACTTGTATTTTCCTTTGTTTAAATTTTGGAACACGAATAAAGTTTTTATTGGTTATGATTATAGTGTTGAAGAAAGATAAAGAACATTGTTTCTGAATATATTTATTTATGAAAAATAAATGAATGGCTAGTAAAGGCACGCCAACATAGGCCACAACGATGATTTTGATAATGTCATGGCTATACTAAAATAAGGTCGGCTGTCTTTTTCTTCCTTCCCTAATTTTGTTAATTTAAAGAAAATCAAGATATTTTGTATAAATAATTTGTGTGAGGTTTGTGTCACTTGTCTTATTATATATATTATATATGACTGTGTTTGGTAAAGAGTGGTAGTGAAACTTTTTAGAACGGTAAGCGTTAAAGAAAAATATTTTGATTTTTAATGTTTGTTTGACAAAACAAGCGGTGAGTGTTGTGATATTTTTTAGTTGTTTGGTAAATGAGCGGTGAGCGGTGCTATTTTTAGAATGTTAATTTTTCAATGCTTCCTTTAAGGAGCGGTAATAAATGAACGGTTAACAAATGAGCGATAAGATACGACAACTAATGCTCACTATTTCTACTTATACCTACTGTTCATTTCAACAAACACACTCATAACCAAATGGAGTGTTCGAGTGGAGATAATTTTATATGAAAATAGATTGATAGATAGATATATTTGGTAAAAAAATTTGATAATCAAACAAGATAAAAGATTAGTTTCATATTTACTAAATATTTTCCATCTTTTTGGGTTTCTCAAATTAATTATCTATTTTTAAAAATTAGTGTGAAGTATATATGGAAATTATTATATTATTATTAGTTAAAGTTATAATTATAAAATTTAAAAATATTTTAAGTTAAATAGTAAATGTTAAAACTGTCTTTATAAAAAGTAAAAGAGAAAGTTATAATTATAATATTTTTTTAAGTGTGTATTTTTTGTCAATAAACAATAATTTTAAAATGGAAAAAATAGACACTATGGAAGTTATTTGTTGGGGTTACTTTAAAGAGTCCGGTTATTAAAGAATCTTGTATTTTTGTGGAAACCAAGGGCTCAATCTGGACCATCCATTTGGGAGGGACCAGATCAAATGATAAAAAATACGGATGGACTAAAATTGCCAATTTATAAAAAGAAGACTGAGGGACCAAAACGAAAAATATGTTATAAATCTCACCTACCCTTCATTTTTGTAAAACAAAACACACAGATCTCATAAACATTCTCTCTCTCTACATCAAACCCTCTCTCTACAACAAACTCTAACAAAAAAATCCATAAATCTACACAAATTAACCTTGCAAATCACGAAATAAACACACAAATGGAAGAAATAACCATTAAATCAACCGATCCCTAAAAAAATCGATTAAAAACGAACCGATTCATAAGGCTGATTGGTGATGATAAGGTGTTTGATGAAACGCCTAAAAGAAGAATTGAAGTTGAAAGTGCTTTGAAATCTGATGAAGGTAGGTGGTCACAATAGCAGCAGCAGATGGTCACCCTCAGCAGTTCAGACCAACCCCGACTTCCATCCCAAATACCAACCCCGCCTTCCATCCCAATACATTGGTTTATTACTAGTGATAAAACAACAAAAATATCACTGATGATAAAATATCACCGGTGATATTACACAGTAACGTGATATTTCATTGGTTTATTACTAGTGATACTTCACTAGTGATAAAACAATAAAATATCACCGGTGATACTACACAGTAACGTGATACTTTATTGGTTTATTGTGATAAAACAATAAAAATATCAACGGTGATATAGTAACGTGATATTTCATTGGTTTATTACTAGTGATAAAACAATAAAAATATCACCGGTGATAAAATATCACCGATGATATTACACAGTAACGTGATATTTCATTGGTTTATTACTAGTGATACTTCACTAGTGATAAAACAATAAAAATATCACCGGTGATAAATTATCACTGATGATATTACACAGTAACGTGATATTTCATTGGTTTATTACTAGTGATAGGTTTTGACAAATTAAATCTTAGATTAATCCCCACCTTTAGATCAAAGCTAAATGAAGGGTGAGGATTTGTCCCTTGGTTTCCACCAAAAAACAAGACTCCAAAATAACTTTTCTCTACTTTAAAATGTACCATTAATGAAATGACATTGAAACATATTTTGTTTGGTTTAGTTTGACTGTCTTTTTCTTGCTTCCCTAATTTTGTTAATTTATAGAAAATCAAGATATTTTGTACATTTGTGTGAGGTTTGTGTCACTTGTCTCGTATATAATTGAATGGAGTGTTCGAGTGGAGATAATTTTATATGACAAATAGATTGATAGATAGATATATTTGGTAAAAAATTTGATAATCAAACAAGATAAAAGATTTTATTAATTATTGTCCATTTTTTTTAGGTTTCTCAAATTAATTCTTCATTTTTAAAAATAAGTATGAAGTATATATGGAAATTATTATATTACTATTAGTTAAAGTTTTAATTATAAATTTTAAAAATGTTTTAAATTAAAAAGTTAATGTTAAAACAGTATAAAATGTAAAAGAGAAAGTTGTAATTATGATGTTTTTTTAAAGTGTGTATTTTTTATCAATAAACAATAATTTTAAGACGAAAAAAACGTACTAAGGAAGTTATTTGTTAGGTTACTTTAAAATGTACCATTACTTAAATGACATTGAAACATATTTTGTTTGGTTTATTTTTTTGTGTTTTCATCGTATTTTATTTTTATTTTTCAAGATCATGCTTAGTTGAAGGTTAGGCTACCAACAACTACGACATAGTATGATCATGATTTTTCATGTCATATCAGTTTTTTTCTTCAACGAGTTACAGGCGATTTGTTTCCAAAAGAACAACCAAGTTTATTTTTTTATTTTAATAAATTAAAACATTAAATTAAATAAAAAAACATTACATAATAATTCAAATAAAATAAAAACGTTACAATTAATTCCGGTTATTCCAAATGTGTTCTACTAAATCGGCTTTTAGGTTAATATAACCGATTTCGTTGATTATCTCCCGAATAATTTCCAGCGATTCTTCATTTGTATTTACTGAATCTTCATTACCATGTTGTTCTTCGGGATAAAATGTGAGAGATATCGTTGCCCCGTTGTGTTGACTTATCATATTGTGTAATAAGATCCATGTGTACATTTATGTCCGATAGTCTATGTTTTGACATTCCTCGAGTCGGTGTTTAATTAGCTACCACTACCTTTTCAATACACCGAATGCTCGTTCCACATCTTTTCTTACGTGTGAGACCCCCAAAATCAGGCAAGGAAACAACTAATACATTGTAAAATCGAGAAGTACGAATAAAAGAATAATTTAATTATCGAGAAAAATACGAGTTCTCATAGTCGACCCCCCTAAAGAAACTCTGGTCCCACATAGTTCAACTGAAGATGGAAAGAGATGGGAACAAATAAGGTTGCTTTGCTTTGAACTGGTCTCTAAATATGAGAGGGTATTTAGAAATATAATAAACATGATAAACGCTAAATCTTTTTCTTGATAAGGTTTCAAAGTACAAGTAAAATAGTTCAAAATAATTATTTTGATCGACTTAAGAGCTTTTGGATGACTGTATGGGATTATTGTTAAAACTCGGGTTTATTGTTACGACTAAAGAAAATAAAATTTCCAGATTATTTAGAATTATTGATAGAGATGTAAATTAAATCGATATGATAAAATCAAATAGTTTAAAAGATAAGGCACGGTGTTCTTTTAAGCACTAGTTATAATTATATAAATGAGGATATATATGTCCGACCTTTTTCTTGTCATGGTTATTTTGGTAACTTAAACACTTGGTAAAATGTGTAAAAGTTTCTTAGAAATTTATAATAATCTACAGAATTCTATAAAGACGTTTAATGCATCAAATGGTAAACATGGGACATATTCGGGTTTTCAAAAGGTGACGAGATAGCAAACGAATATGAAGTAAATAATAGTCAGTGATTAGTATGCAAACAAAACCAGGAGGGAATAAAACGAAATTCGTACCATTTCTTAACGAACATGATAGAATAGATGCATCGATGAAAAAGACAATAAGAAACAATGGATTTAGCAAGTGATTAATTCACGAGTGTGGTTGGCGTCACCAACAATGGCTTATTAAGTTCTCGGTGGTCGATACACGATCGAAAGATAAAAGCCACACAATAAAATTTTCGAATCAAGGAAAATTCTTAAGAAGTCACTTGAGAGTAATTCTAGTAAGATGAACAATATTAGTACTGAGAGGCGAAATCAATACGTGGTTCACACGAATGAAATTTCTAAACAATAGGGTCTGTCACACATCATGACAAATACACAAAATTATCGTTCACATCCAGTCATAAATCATATTCCGCGTCCAGAGATGTTTCGAAGGTCTACCAAAATAAATAGAGAAGGTTGGTCAATGAATAAGCATAGAAACATTGAAACTTACAAGTCTGGTATCAATGTTCAGTAATTAAACGAGTGGTAACGAAAATTATATCACGAAGGAGAATGAGGTAACAGGTAAAACAAAGATCGTTGAGTAAGGAAATATGTGCTTGAGGCATGTAATTTGTTCAAGAAAAGATAAGGGATCACATGTGTATGTAGCGAACTGGTGCTACTCGCATAAGATGTAAAAGTTTTCTAAACTTTATTTTATCTAACTTTTTAAGGAACATAAGTAAAAAGTTGGTTCTTGACCAAATATTTACGGTGACTACTATTTGGCCTTGCATGGCTCTTTTTAAATTACGCATAGGTGATCAGGCCATGCATAATTTAGGACTAGTAATGCGATGCTCAGCTTCGCCAAACCAGTATTACATGTCATATGATTTAAAATATGTATATAATACCATTTGTAAAATATTATTTTAAATGATTTATGAAACTTTTCGCAAGTGAGTAATTCACTTGATATTTAAATCAACACCTTAAATGTTACAAGAATTATTTATAGGACCAAAGTAGAACAATTTGTAAAAATACATTGTAAAATTAATATAAGTTAATTTTATAAGATAACATTCAAGTATTTAATAAAGCCCAAGTGGAACATTTTATAAAATGATTCTCAAACAATACCAGTTTTAAATTCATGTGGTGACATGATGATAGCTTACAAAATAGCGAGTGGGTTACAGGAGGGTAATAAAGAGTAGTTCAAGAAAATCAATGAAATGGTTACAAGTTGATAAAATGTCAAGAGATTTAGCCGGAATCATCATGAGACACGTGTCAAGATAACGAAAGATAATAAAACAAGAACTTTAAACCTCGACCCAAATCAGTGGTAAGATAGAAGCAAAGAAAGACAATATAGAATAACGCATAAGTCCTATATAAAAGAAAAGATAAAGGAATCTATATTTTTAAATTCTATCAGGTTTGACTTTTGAGTTTGACTTTTGGGTTTGACCAGACCAAATGACTCACTAAATGACATTGTCAAGACTCGAAGTCTAATGCAATTAAAACGATGTTTCACACATTTTTCTAGTTTTACTCGAGACTTAAAACGGATAAAAATGGACGAAAATGCCCTCAAATCAAATCTGTCAACAAAATGATATTTTGGAACTACGTAGAAATAAGTTCTCAAATTTTACAATTTCAAATGAGTGTAACTTGCTCGTTTTTAAGGTTTACGGGTCGAATTTTATGTCCTAAACGACCGTCTCAACAAATAGAAACATATTTTCAAGTCTAAAGCTTATAAAAATATTTTCTCGACGTCGTTAAATTACCTGTAATTTTCTGCATAAAGTATATTTTTTTGACACACCTTGAAATTTAATCAAACTTCATAACAATCCGGGATTTATGTACACATATGACTTGTGGTTCCATAAGACAAAAGAGAATAAATTGTATCATTAAGCATGTAAAGAAAACATAGTATAAATGATTCGAGAATACCAACGATAATCTAAGAAATCAAAAACGACACATGACATCCGTGTCTTAGATTTCGAGACGCAAAGCAGAAAGGTCTCTTGGTGTCGTGATTTTCCAAAATCACAAGACATGTCGATAAAGAAATGGAACATTAACGGGTTGAATTCCCGGAGCGAGGAGGTTTAATGAAAAGGGAGGATACAAGTTTATAAGAGTAAAATCGTATTCCAAACAATCGCCAGATAAAATGATGAATTACAAGATGACGGTGGTGTTTTCAAGGTACAACGAACGTTGTAATTCGAAGTCGAAATGTAGAATGGTCAATGAAGTAATATTTAATTGATATACGAGTGTCGTGTAAAACAGTGATGTAAAGGTCAATCAAGGTTACGAAAACCCACGATATTATTCAACACAGATTCAAGGAATGCTTCAAGATGTGTGACTCACACGGTGTCCTTTAGTCTTTTTTTGGAGAATCATTGAGCTACACAATGGTAAATAGACTAGACATCCAATCACGAATGGTAGGATAAAAATTTGGATATCTAAATAGATATCATAAAATAGTTAAACAATGAAGATAACACGTACGGTAGTAAAATGAAATCAGAAGTTTCATCGAAAATAACACTTATTTAATCCCGAACAATGATATCACGAGAATACACACAACATGTAAAAGAATGAGTCGAGAAAAACAAGCAGTTCAAACGAACGAGTATATGAGGTCAGTCATATCACGCATAAACGAAATAGCAATAGTACTCAGAAAAGTGAGTATGAAAAGTCGGCAGCATACGCGCTCTGAATACAAGTATAAAATGTCATAACAATATAAAATTATTGCAACAAGATCAATTCACAAGAACAAGAATTCAAGAAATGCGGTAAGAGCATATGTAATCAAGTAATATCCAATTATAATTCATGAAGCACAAAGGCTTCGAAAAGAGATAGTAATTATCGTCATTAGGGTAATGTAATATTTCAAAATGTAATCAAGAGATGAAATACTACAACGATAATTAAAAGTAAATAATAAAGATTAGAGTGTTACCCGCGAAGATATTGAACAACAATGGCAGATTCTGTGTTTGACACTTAGAAACATGAAACATTTGAACTTTCGGTTATAGACTAAGTTCTGAAAATGACTCAGTTCCCTATAACCATCGCTCTGATACCAATCTGTAAGACCCCCAAAATCAGGCAAGGAAACAACTAATACATTGTAAAATCGAGAAGTACGAATAAAAGATTAATTTAATTATCGAGAAAAATACGAGTTCTCATATTACGGCTTCGTGCTTTATTTTATACATTATCCGTTTTTGATCATTCTACCTCGGATTTTTTTATAAACTTAATAAGAACTGTCCATTTAGGATATATCCAGTCACTAAGATAATATCCCCTTGGATAATACAGGTTGTTAGTCACGAATCTCATATCTGGTGCTTTGCCTGATTTAAGATAATTAAAAATAAGGATTGACGTAAAACATTCACGTCGTCATTCATCCCGACAACACCAAAGAACACATGGCAAATCTATAAGTTTTGAGAGGCGATCGTTTCCAATAAAATGAAAGGAGTTGACCCATGATCACGTCTACAAAATTGAGCTTTGTGTGCAACTTGATAATTCGCCCACGACCAATCTGTACAATTGAAACTTTCTATCATCCCAGGAAACTCATGCTTTTCCTCGTGATGAGCATAGAGGTTTTCTATGTCGGTGTAGGTCAGCTTTCACAAGAACTCTCTACCATATAAATTTACGACGACCTTACAAAATTTTTGAAGACAAAAACAGACTGTTGTCGCACCCATTTGAAAATATTCGCCAGGAGCATCAGGAACTGCTTCGTATGCCACTTGACGAATAGCAGAAGTGCACTTCAACAATGGAGAAATCCAAAATCGTCCCGTACAATCAACCGAGTTTAATAAAAGTGCAGTTACCGGTTACCTAGCGAACAATTCGTGTGAGTAGGTCTCGATCCATTCGACACCGCACACATAGTGTCTCTTCATCATATTGTGTCCCATCAGAAAGATAAGTCGCCACTAGAAGACTATGCGCACCGACATAATCTCTATTTATGTAGCTTCGTGGGTTTGGAGGGTTTGATACATCGTAAGACGCTTGACAAGCTTTTGTAAATACCGCAAGCTCACTAGTAACTTCATCCTCGTCATCGAAAGAGTCGGTAAAAAATAATTCATACGACGTTGTAATTTGAAGAAGTATTATTCCAATATGTGTGAAAAATGGTTGTATAAATGGAGTTTTATAGGGATAAATGGTTAAATTTAAAATTTAAAAAGTTTTTCTAATTTAGAAAGTTAATGGTAACAAATGAAAGAAAGAAATTTGTTTTTATAACACGGTCGAGGGATGGATCAAGTCGCAACCGACAATCGATTCCACTCGGTCGGGCCAACCGATTGCAAAATCGTTCGATCGACTGTCGAGCGAGACCGTTGCAACCAGCCTTATACATACTTAAAAAAAAGAAAAATAATTTTAAATGGTGGTTTACATAATGGAATCACTTATCCCGTAGTAGAACAGTACTAAACAACGTTATATGCAATGAGAAAACCATTGCATTCTTTTATATTATCATTATCTTTCTCATTTCCTTCTATAGAAACTAGAAGGGGGTTGAATAGTTTCTAATTAAGTTTTCAAAACATTTTGCATAACCCATTGTCCGCGGATCAATAAACATGACCACGGTTTTTTATCACTAAAGAACCGCGGGTTCATTATGGAACCGCCAACAGTGGACGAAACCATTTGTTACATGTTAAACTTAAACAATCCTTTGTATCAAATTCTCGATTAAGCTTGACTGGATATGAGATGTGTTTGTTGAAAGATAAAGATTACAAGTAAGTAAACACACAAACACATAAAATCAAGAGTACATCAAGCGACAGTCTCAACACTAAGCGCATACGTACTAAGACTTAGCTTTTCCACAACTAAGATGTTTAGAGTAAAGGATGCACACTTGACCATAACAGGAAACAAATCATTGTCTGACCACAAAATGTCTACGCACATTAGGACATGGCCAAAACATGAATTTTCTCTTTCTAGAATGCACCCTTGCACTATGTGACAAATTACGAAAATTGCTTTACACTTTTAATTATTTATAACTTTCTAATATAATAAATTCTATTTATCAAATATAAACGTATAACTACCGGTTCACTCGGGAAAAATACCATTGAAAGTGTCGACGAATTGCGAACTAAATAAGCCCAATATTTCAATGCTTCGAACAAAAGTATGATTATATAAAAAGTGCTTACACTTAATACATATTTTTTAAAAAAATCTCACGTCAATAGTTCTTAAGATTATTTGTTCAGTGTAAGGTCAGTCATTGACGCGAACACTTTTTTTTCATCAAGTGTACCCTTCAACGTTAGTCTTGAAAGCTTTATTGCGTAGAAAGTCTAACACCCCCAATTTACATTGCGCAGCGGAAATACACAATTGGGTGCTAGACACAAGCATCATCACACAAGTTATATTGAACGACTCAAAAGTGAGACGTTTACACATAATTATAAACAAGATTTTCATAAATGGTCTAAAACATAAATTTCAACCCAAATTGTACTGACACGATACCAGAGTAAAGCGTTTTGTCCCCATGGATCTCGACCAACAACCAACAAGTTTAGTACAGTACATCAACATAAAGTAAATTGTTCAACATTAAAAGGTAGAAACAGTTTAGACCAACATTCTTACAAAAGCCAAGCCACAACCTCCACAGCAAAGCTCCATGCTCCATCACTTCCTATTACCTGAAATACATGCATAAAACGAGTCAACAATAATGTTGAGCGAGACTATAGGTTTATCAAATCACATTTGAACACAAGAAGAAAATCAATCATAATCATTTATAGAAATGTCGTACACACAATCTATATTCAAGGCAGTAATAATAATGATATTATTAAACAAACATTGTATTTAAGCTCATGACACCGACCCCTTAACCAAATAGTCACCCACGCCAAATGCCGGCATGACTAGAATAAAACCATTGCCCCTCTAGGGTATCAGTTGCTAGAATACCCTAATCTTATTCACGTAAAATTATCCTTCCCAGCGGGTTACTCAACGTAATGCCCTGGTCTCAGATAGGGTGGTCAACCCAATAGTACTATCATTAGAATAAGCGGCTATTCCCGACTCACAACATCAAGTCAGAAGATAGTTAACTGCTCATGAATTTAGGGTCTTTAGCAACAAGTTATTCAATACAATGAAATCAACTTTAGGCAACATTCGGGTCCAACAATTACTCATGACTTGTGTTCATTTATTTTCAAATAGCATGTATCCCCCTCGCGGGTATTAAAATCATTAAAACAAGTAGAAATCGAGGCTATAGACTCACCTTAGTATAAGAGATCTAGCGAGATGATCGTCGACGATAATGGATGCCTTTCAAACACGAGAACGCTACCTATCAAATAAGGCGCGTTCATTAATAATGACTCGAGAAATAAATCATATATATATAACAACATCAAAATCAAACTCATAAAGTCACAATAAACTCGAGAGAAAACGATATAAATAACTTCATTATACTTTACTACACTTTTACTTTACCATTTTACACTTTTAACAAAATCCGCCGGTACATACTACATGTACTAGCTTATTTACCCCTTTTAAACTCGTCAACCGTTTATGAAACGACTCGATTAACTAACTTACTATATATAGAAAGTCCTCCTACAAGTTTATCAAATGAAATTAATTTTAAAGTCCTTTACTCGACTCATTTTCAAACTACAAAATCCGGACAGATTTACGTTAATTTTTCATACAACCGTTTTAACTTATTTAAACGACTCCGTTTACAAGACCGACACTCGGGTTTTAAAGTAAACTCAACCTATAAAATAAACACCTCATTATAAGTAGGTTACATTTTTCAAAACATCCATTTAGAGTCCCCGAGATTCGATCCAAATATCGACAACAACTATATGTAGTGTCGATACTCGTCTCCCGGTACACGATCATTCAAAACATCATAACTTCGCGCTCGTTTGGAGCTAGAAGCTCTACCTTATATCAAATCGAAGCTAATAAAATTATCTACAACCCTAGGCTATAAGTTAAGCCATTTTCAAAACATAAAAATTCGGATTTTACACTTTACTTACTGTTATAAAATGACCATAAAAATCTTGTACAAAATCAACTTTTTGATAAAAACCAACCATAAAAATGATCATTTCTATACCCTAATATCATCATACATCAACCATAACATCAAAATCATAATCAAAATAAAAATCTTTAGAACAAAATGAAGTTTAACAAAGATTCTAGCAAGAATCATCATAGATCATCATAAAATGCCATGCATGATCATAGCTCCTACTTACCAACATCAAGAAAAAAAATTTGCTTGCATGTAAGAATTTCTTACACCAAAATGATCCTTGATCAAATATAAGAATGGGTCTATGATTGGTTTAGCTTAATTCAACCTCAAACTCAAGATAAATTGAAATTTGTATGGAATTGGGGTGTTGGGTGGGTTTCAGCAATATAAAGAGAGAGAGAGAGGAGAGGATGAAATTTTTAAGTGGTGAAAAGTGGCGTGTGTGTGTTGTTTAAGGTTTGTATATAGTGGGGTAGGGACCAAAGTTGCAATTTGGCAATAGTTGTGGCTAAAAATATAAATAGTTAGCTAAAAAGCGGGAAATAACTATTTGTCAATTTTCAAAATATTTACGGGTCTCGGGTTTCGTAAAGATACTTTTAAAAATTTAAAACGTACCTCATAAATAATAATATCGACTCTCGACTCGACTTAACACGTCATTTAAAATAAGACCTCAAAAATGACAAAAATCGAACAACCGACAATAAAACGTAAAATATTTGGCATCCATCGACATCACGCTTGCTAATACTTATAAAATATAGACCTTCCAACATCGGTTTAAACTTAAACCTCCAAAAATAAATATCGTTCAAACTCATTCAAAAATTTCAAAAATAATCGTAAAATAAGATTAAGCAATGACCTCGGTTTTGATTTGTCACATCCCCCCTCTTCTTAAAAGAAGCGACGTCCGCGGCGCTTAATCCTTCCTAAACAAATGAGGATACTTGTCCTTAAAGAAATCCCCACGTTCCCACGTAAACTCTGGCCCACGTCTAGAGTTCCATCCCACCTTCACAATCGGAATTCTACTATACTTCAACTTCTTAACTTCCCTATCCATTATTTCTACAGGTTCCTCTATAAAATGCAACTTATCATCAAGTTGAATTTCCTCCAATGGAATCACCACATCCCTTTCAGCTAATCACTTCTTCAAATTAGACACATGAAAAGTATTATGAATAGCCTTAAGCTCATCAGGCAATTCTAACTTATAAGCCACCAATCCAATCCTTTGGATAATCTTAAATGGTCCAATATATCTCGGGCTCAACTTTCCTTTCTTCCCAAAACGTATTACTCCTTTCCATGGAAATACTTTCAACATAACCATGTATCCTACTTCAAACTCCAACGGTTTCCTTCTGTTATCAGCATAACTCTTTTGTCTACTCCTGGCAGATAACAAACGCTTCTAGATTTGTACAATCTTTTCAGTCGTCTCAAATATCATTTCAGGCCCAGTCAATTGACTTTCTCCTACCTCACTCCAACACACTGGAGATCTACACTTACGTCCATACAAAGCTTCAAATGGAGCGGCTTTAATACTTGAATGATAACTATTATTGTACGAAAATTCAACCAATGGCAGTTGCTTATCCCAACCATTTACAAAATCAATCACACATGCACGAAGCATATCCTCTAACGTTTGAATCGTTCTTTCACTTTGTCCATCAGTTTCCAGATGATATGTTGTACTCAAACATAACTCTGTTCCCATCGCTTTCTGCAAAGACTTCCAAAATTCTGAAGTAAACCTACTATCACGATCAGAAATTATCGACAAAGGCACACCATGTCGACAAACAATCTCCTTTACATACACTGTTGTTAACCTCTCCATACTATCTGTCTTCTTCATTGGCAAAAAGTGAGCAGACTTCGTCAATCTATCTACAATCACCCATATCATATCACAACCATTTGCAGTCCTTGGCAAACCTGTCACAAAATCCATAGTAATCGTCTCCCATTTCCACTCAGGAATCTCAGGTTGCACTAATAATCCAGACGGTTTCTTATGTTCAGCCTTCACCTTCGCACAAGTTAAACACTTATTAACATACTGTGCTATATCTGCCTTCATATCCGGCCACCAATAAAATTTCTTAAGATCTTGATACATCTTGTCCGATCCAGGATGTATTGAATACTTCGACTTATGATATTCATTCATCACCAAATCTCGCACCCCCAACGAATCTTCCTCAGACGGACACAACGGTAACCAAATCCTATTCTTAAAATACCTCAATCCATTCGACCTTACTTCAAACAATGGTTTCAACATTCTACCCAAATTTTCTGCCTCAACGTTCTCTTCCTTCAATCCATTAGTTTGGGCTTTCAATATCGCTTCTGTCAAATCAACACTTTCCAACATCGTCAAAGCTCTAACTCTTATAGACTTATCTCTTTCCTTTCTACTAAGTGCATCAGCTACCACATTCGCTTTACCAGGATGGTAAAGAATCTCGCAGTGATAATCACTCAGCAACTCAACCCATCTCCTTTGCCTCATATTCAATTCCTTTTGATCCAAAATATACTGCAAACTCTTATGATCAGTGAAAACCACACACTTGGTTCCATACAAGTAGTGTCTCCACAGCTTCAAAGCAAAAATAACAGCCCCCAGTTCTAATCATGCGTAGTGTAATTCTCTTCATGCTTCCTTAATTGTCTCGATGCATACGCTATTACTTTCTCCCTTTGCATCAATACAGCTCCAAATCCTTTATGAGACGCGTCACAGTACACTACAAAATCCGCAGATCCTTATGGCAAAGACAATATCGACGCAGAACACAACTTATCCTTCAACATACTAAATGCAGATTCCTCTTCCAATCCCCATTCAAACACTCGATTCTTTTCCGTAAGCTTAGTCAACGGCTTAGCAATTAACGAAAACTTCTCAATAAACCTTCTATAATACCCAGCCAAACCAAGAAATTGGCGAACGTCAGTCGGCGTCTTCGGCACTGATCAATCCTTAATTGCCTCAATCTTAGCAGGATCCACACGAACACCTTCACTATCAATCACGTGCCCCAAAAATTGCACTGATTTCAACCAAAATTCACACTTAGAGAATTTCGCATACAACTTCTCCTTCTTCAACAATTCTAAAATTGTTCTCAAATGCTTCTCATGTTCCTCTTCACTCTTGGAGTAAACGAGAATATCATCAATGAATATGATAAAAAACTCATCCAAATACGGCTTACATACACGATTCATCAAATCCATAAATATAGCAGGCGTATTTGTTAACCCAAAAGGCATCACTTGAAATTCAAAATGTCCATATCGAGTACGGAAAGCTGTTATAGGGATATCTTCTTCCCTAACTCTTAGTTGATGATACCCAGATCTCAAATCAATCTTCGAGTATACACTAGATCCTTGAAACTGATCGAACAAATCATCAATCCTCGGCAGTGGATACCGATTCCTGACAGTCAATTTGTTAAGCTCTCTGTAATCAATACACATTCTAAAAGAACCATCTTTCTTCCTAACAAACAAAACAGGCGCACCCCACGGCGACGAACTTGGTCTAATAAATCCCTTATCCATCAATTCCTTCAATTGATCAGATAATTCTTTCATCTCAGATGGAGCTAAACGATATGGTGCACGAGCAACAGGAGCAACACCCGACACTAATACGAAACTCCACTTCACGATGCGGCGGTAATCCTGGCAATTCCTCAGGGAAAACCTCAGGATACTCTCTAATCACAGGCACATCCTCCAATTTCCTTTCATTCACACCATCATTACTTATCTGTGCAAGAAACACATCACAACCTGCTTCTATATACCTCAAGATCTTTAAACAAGAAACAACTCTCAAACGAAAAGTACATTCATCTCCTTTCACAGTCAATACCCTATTCCTTAGTGGTATTTGAACTAATCTTTCTCCACAAACAATTACTGCACCATTACCAACTAACCAGTCCATTCCAATAATCACATCAAGAGATTCTAATTCTATAGACATCAAATCAATACTAAACACATAATTACCTAACTTCAAGGAACAACCTTTCAGTATAGAACTAGTGCTTACAACCTTACCATCAGCTAACTCCACATTATAACTAGTTGTCAATCTCACTGGTTCTCTATCCAATAGCTGACTGAATCTAACATCTACGAAACTTCTATCGGATCCAGAATCTAGGGGTGTGCACGGTTCGGTTTGGGTCGGTTTTTGGCTAAAACCGAAACCGAACCGACATATTCGGTTTTTTAAAAACCAAAAACCGAAACCGTTCGGTTTTGGGCGGTTCGGTTTTTTCGGTTTGTAATCGGTTTCGGTTCGGTTTTTCGGTTTTTTTCGGTTTTAAAACCGTTTATATTTGCGTACGTCCGATTTAGATTAAAAAATTTGTTTTGCGTGAAATTTTTTTTTCTTTATATTCAATCTAAGCCTAATAATGTTTATCTCAAATTTTTAATTTATAATTACACACATTATTAATAAGATAAACACACATGCAGGTAACATGAATACAAACGATTATTGTCACGTATGTAATGATATATTGTCATGTAAGCATAGATATATATCAAACATGCGTATAAACAGTAAGATAAATATATTACTCTATTTCCCTAAAAAATAAATATTAATTTATAATTTTGATATATTACCGATTTATTTATATTATGTTTTATTAAATTATATTTATATTTTTTGATATAATATAATGGTTCGGTTCGGTTCGGTTTTTACGGTTCGGTTTTTGGATGGAAACCAAAACCGAACCGAAACTTTTCGGTTTTTGAAAACGTAAAAACCGAACCATCGGTTTTTATATTCGGTCGGTTTTCTCGGTTCGGTTTTTTCGATTTTTGGGTTCGGTTTCGGTTTTTCGGTTTTTTTTGCTCACCCCTACCAGAATCAAATAACACACTAGCATAACAAGCATCAAGTAAGAACGTACCAGTCACCACATTCGGCCCTTGAGGTTTGTCAGCATCTCATACGACACAGGCTGGAGCAGCAATCCCAGCAGCAACAGCAGCAACATTGCCTCCCTGTCGTATGCCAACCCTCGGACAGTTCCCTTGCTTATGTCCACGGCCTCCACACCCAGAACAGTAAACTACCTTGACAGCATTAGCCCCAGTGGCCACACCTTTGTTTCTACAATCTGCCATCTTATGTCCGGCCTTCCCACACTTGTTGCAAGCAGGTGGACAATTTCCAATATGATACAGATTACATCGACCACACTTCGGATTTACCTTGTTACCTTGATTTCCTGTAGCAGCACGAACACCATCATTACTTCTCAAATTATATTGCTGATTCCTATTCGGTCATTGGTTATTGTTATTACGATAACCACCTCGATTCTGCCCTTGGCTTGAGTGTGCAGCTTACCACTTTCTCTTATTCCCCTCAACAATACTATCCTTTTGATCCTCCAGTTTTACATCCATTAAAGCATGAGCCATTTGAACAGCTTCATCAAATGACTTGGGTTTCGACGAAGTAGTTTCTCCCTTGATATTACTAGATAAACCCCTAATATACTGCTTCATCTTCTTACGGTCATCAGCAAACGTATCAGGACAAAACAAACATAAATCAGAAAATCTCCTTGTATAAGCTACAATATCATTATTCCTCAGCACCCATCTTCCAACTGACCTAACTCTTTCTCAGGACAAAACTTAGCAGTCAACAGTCCCTTGGTCACACTCCATGTTCTAGCATTAGCTTCAACCAACCCCACAGTAGCTACTTGACTATTCCACCAACTCAACGCATCATCCTGAAAAGTAGCTGCAGCAAATTTCACCTTACTAGCTTCTGAACATCCACTGATTTCAAAAGTACTTTCAATCTTCTCAATCCACCTCCTTAATTCCAATGCACCACCAGTACCACGAAATTGGGTAGGTCCACATTTCATGAAACTAGCATAAGAACATTCCTTTTGAACCTGCTGAACAACATCATTACCTCCAACTTGTCCCGCAGCATTTCCTTCTGCTTGCTCATCAGCATTACCTCCAACCTGATTTTCAACATTCCCTCCAACCTGACCAGCAACATTTCTATTCTCAACATCTTGGTTCCTCGCAGCACGTTCAGCTTCCAAAGCTCTAGCGATAGCTTGCTCAATCATGATATTAACAGTAGCAGTCGTCAATTTAGGTGGCATGTTTACAGGAAACTAACCATACAATAATTTAGTAAAGTCATAAAAATGCCTCCCAACTCCTTCCTGTAACCATAACAGAAAAAGAACAAGTAAGTATTCATATCATGATAATAAGAAGGATTTCTCTATCAAGATGTAACATGGATACTACATGCATCAACAACACAATTCACAATGAATCATTAACCAATTCACACAAGAACTAATAAGACAATTCATAAGTCATGAAGGTAATTTTGGATTGCTTTGGAAAATCTCCACAAAATTGTGACAAGTAATGTCACTACAATCCTTCATCACAACAAACTTAAAGTCATTAAGTTTCATCACAAACTACAGTACGAGTCTACATAAGTTCTATTACAACTTGGCTAAATAAAAACAACATAAAGAACTAAACATCAGATCCCCGCAGCTTCTTGTACATCGGCTCGTCATCACTGCTGCTATCATCATCCTCAGATTCTTCCTCCACTTTTTCCTTCCCCTTAAGACTACCTCCTTCACTTGGCTTCACCAACACTTGAGCTTCAACCTGATTCGGCACATCACGAATCACAACACCTCGACTAGGAAAAGATCTCATCGGCAAATCCCACGCACTCAACCTTGCATTCCTTTCTTGCTCCCTGCGCAACCTTTCAACTTGCCCACTCAAATTCAACACCATAGATCTCAATCTAACAACCTCATCCATTTCCCTTGCCCTAACAAACTCTGATCTCCTCACACTACCAACAAACCTGTCAAACTTTTTCTCATTCTGCTCAAACCTCCTAATCACACGAGTCTCAACCAAATACCTTTCAAACAAAGACCTATCAAACTTCTTAAGAAACCAGAAAATATCATCATAAGACCTATGACCTGGACAATAAACCTTATGAATACCATCATGAATAGATCGAGCACTAGCAACCCTACTCGACTCAACAGGAACATCACCCCTAGCAAATACAATCCCAGGCAAACTACTAATATAAGTATCACAAGTAGGAGTCGAAGAACGAACAACAGGTCGCTGACAATCTGGAACAGTCTGTGGCACAACATTAACCCTTGGAACATAACTACCTTGTATCAACTCAGGCTTTGTCTGACCAACTGCAGTAAGTGGAATCCCATCATCTAAAAACTCAAAAGGCTCCTCATCGTCACTAGCACCAAAGTTATCTACTTCTTCACCATCCACTACGTTAGTCAAATCAATCCATCCATCCTCACGAGGTAAACCAGCCATTTTCTACAATTATAAGGGTTAAGGATACTTAAGGTCATCGTTAATAAAATAATAATTAGTATGCAATGCTCATGCAATGTCATACATTATCCATGCTATGCAACACAATGCAAATGATGTTTATGCAATGCTCGCAAAAAAAATAATATGATACTGACAAGCACTCAGCGTACTTTCAATAATTCCAATACAATATCGTAGTATTTACTTAATAAATACTCGGGAAATCATTTCAGTTATGAGGGATACATCTACAATGCAAAACAAAACTAAAAGTGATCATACCGGAGCGTTGCAAAGGAGTTGTGTGCTTTTGAAGAATAAATACTTTCGACACCAAAGTTATAGTTTAGGACAATTTTCAAAATCGACCCAGTTCTCTATAACTTGCAGCTCTGATTACCAATCTCTAACACCCCCAATTTACATTGCGCAGCGGAAATACACAATTGGGTGCTAGACACAAGCATCATCACACAAGGTATATTGAATGACTCAAAAGTGAGACGTTTACACATAATTATAAACAAGATTTTCATAAATGGTCTAAAACATAAATTTCAACCCAAATTGTACTGACACGATACCAGAGTAAAGTGTTTTGTCCCCATGGATCTCGACCAACAACCAACAAGTTTAGTACAGTACATCAACATAAAGTAAATTGTTCAACATTAAAAGGTAGAAACAGTTTAGACCAACATTTTTCCAAAAGCCAAGCCACAACCTCCACAGCAAAGCTCCATGCTCCATCACTTCCTATTACCTGAAATACATACATAAAACGAGTCAACAATAATGTTGAGCGAGACTATAGGTTTATCAAATCACATTTGAACACAAGAAGAAAATCAATCATAATCATTTATAGAATTGTCGTACACACAATCTATATTCAAGGCAGTAATAATAATGATATTATTAAACAAACATTGTATTTAAGCTCATGACACCGACCCCTTAACCAAATAGTCACCCACGCCAAATGCCGGCATGACTAGAATAAAACCATTGCCCCTCTAGGGTATCAATTGCTAGAATACCACAATCTTATTCACGTAAAATTATCCTTCCCAGCGGGTTACTCAACGTAATGCCCTGGTCTCAGATAGGGTGGTTAACCCAATAGTACTATCATTAGAATAAGCGGCTATTCCCGACTCACAACATCAAGTCAGAAGATTGTTAACGGCTCATGAATTTAGGGTCTTTAGCAACAAGTTACTCAATACAATGAAATCAGCTTTAGGCAACATTCGGGTCCAACAATTACTCATGACTTGTGTTCATTTATTTTCAAATAGCATGTATCCCCTCGCGGGTATTAAAATCATTAAAAAAGTAGAAAGCGAGGCTATAGACTCACCTTAGTATAAGAGATCTTGCGAGATGATCGTCGACGATAATGGATGCCTTTCAAACACGAGAACCACTACCTATCAAATAAGGCGCGTTCATTAATAATGACTCGAGAAATAAATCATATATATATAACAACATCAAACTCAAACTCATAAAGTCACAATAAACTCGAGAGAAAAAGATATAAATAACTTCATTATACTTTACTACACTTTTACTTTACCATTTTACACTTTTAACAAAATCCGTCGGTACATACTACATGTACTAGCTTATTTACCCCTTTTAAACTCGTCAACCGTTCATGAAACGACTCGATAAACTAACTTACTATATATAGAAAGTCCTCCTACAAGTTTATCAAATGAAATTACTTTTAAAGTCCTTTACTCGACTCATTTTCAAACTACAAAATCCGGACAGATTTACATTAATTTTTCATACAACCGTTTTAACTTATTTAAACGACTCCGTCTACAAGACCGACACTCGGGTTTTAAAGTAAACTCAAACTATAAAATAAACACCTCATTATCAGTAGGTTACATTTTTTAAAACATCCATTTAGAGTCCCCGAGATTCGATCCAAATATCGACAACAACTATATGTAGTGTCGATACTCGTCTCCCGGTACACGATCATTCAAAACATCATAACTTCGCGCTCGTTTGGAGCTAGAAGCTCTACCTTATATCAAATCGAAGCTAATAAAATTATATACAACCCTAGGCTATAAGTTAAGCCATTTTCAAAACATTAAAATTCGGATTTTACACTTTACTTACTGTTATAAAATGACCATAAAAATCTTGTACAAAATCAACTTTTTGATAAAAACCAACTATAAAAATGATCATTTCTATACCCTAATATCATCATACATCAACCATAACATCAAAATCATAATCAAAATAAAAATCTTTAGATCAAAATGAAGTTTTAACAAAGATTCTAGCAAGAATCACCATGGATCATCATAAAAATGCCATGCATGATCATAGCTCCTACCTACCAACATCAAGAAAAAAAACTTGCTTGCATGTAAGAATTTCTTACACCAAAATGATCATTGATCAAATATAAGAATGGGTCTATGCTTGGTTTAGCTATATTCAACCTCAAACTCAAGATAAATTGAAATTTGTATGGAATTGAGGTGTTGGGTGGGTTTCAACAATTTAGAGAGAGAGAGAGAGAGGAGAGGAGAGGATGAAATTTTTAAATGGTGAAAAGTGGAGTGTGTGTGTTGTTTAAGGTTTATATATAGTGGGGTAGGGACCAAAGTTGCAATTTGGCAATAGTTGTGGCTAAAAATGTAAATAGTTAGCTAAAAAGCGGGAAATAACTATTTGTCAATTTTCAAAATATTTACGGGGCTCGGGTTTCGTAAAGATACTTTTAAAATTTAAAACGTACCTCAAAAATAATAATATCGACTCTCGACTCGACTTAACACGTCATTTAAAATAAGACCTCAAAAATGACAAAAATCGAACAACCGACAATAAAACGTAAAATATTTGGCATCCATCGACATCACGCTTGCTAATACTCCTTATACTTAATAAATATAAAATATAGACCTTCCAACATCGGTTTAAACTTAAACCTCCAAAAATAAATATCGTTCAAACTCATTCAAAAATTTCAAAAATAATCGTAAAATAAGATTAAGCAATGACCTCGATTTTGGGTTGTCACAGAAAGGACGTCATAATTTACTTCGCAAAGTCGTTTTATTCAATTCCGAATGTCGTTTTCAAATCCCACCACAACAAAGATGCTCATTACGTGAATAAACAAATAAATTTACAAAATAGCTCCTTACATTAAGCGACATATTAAAAAACAACCTTGTACTTTTAACTATCTACACTTTTAGGTATAACAAAGTTAAGTTATCAAATATGGAGAATATATCTACCGGTTTTTTTGGGGGAAGTAACGTTGAAAAGCCCGTCTAATTGCAAACCAAATGAGCCCAATATTACAATACTTTTGGTATACGTATAATTTTATAAAGAATTGCTGAAAATTAATACACGTTTAAAATATTTTTTTTATCGAATACAGTAATTCTTACGTTTATTCGTTCCTTGCAAAAACCATTCATTGACGCAGACAATCCTTCGTATTATGATTCATGCAGCCGTTGATCTTGCACCCTCTGCTACGAAATGCGAGCTATATATCTCGTATATATTAAATACCGAAGGCAACGATGTCGTACTGCTTTAAAAATGTCGTTTTGTTAAATGAAGCGTGTCGTTTAATGGTTCAGGAATAAAACAAAACCAAATTTACAAAATAGCTACATACATTATAGGATGTATTACAAAAACGATCTTGAGCTTCTAACTATCTACATGTTTTTTGTATAACAAAGTTTATTTATCAAATATGGCACATATATCTATCGATTCTTTAGAAGAAAAAATATGATTGAAAAGATGGTCGAATTGTGAACCATACAAGCTTAATATTTAAATATTTCTGACATACGTATGATTTTACAATAAATAAATTATAATTTAATATACATTTTAAATATTCTTTTATCGAAATAGCTTTTGAAGTTATTCATTCTTTGCAAGACCAATCATTTAACGTAAACAATACTTCATGTTATTGGTTCGCTGTTAATCGTTAGTCATCCACTCTCCGCCGTAAAACGCGAGTTATATACCTCGTGGAAAAAGATCCCTATAGACCCTTAGTTTAGCATAGACTCAACCAATCAATCACAACCATCTATTTTATCATGTAACAAAAAAACTCATTTTTTAAAAATTAAATATCTCACAAACCGTTCATCGTTACGTAAAACAAAACATATCATCACGACGAGAACTAAATCATCTATCTATCGAGGGGCACATGTATATACTTTCGACAAACTTTTTTTCGACTTTTTTTCTTAAGTCACGTCTGGAGAGAATCATATATGATTCGTCACGAAACATATATGATTCTCAGAAAATCATATATGATTCATATCACGAATCATATATGATTTTTTGAAAATCATATATGATTCGTGACGAATCATATATGATTCTCTCCAGACGTGACCTAAGAAAAAAAAGTCGAAAAAAAGTTCGTCGAAAGTATATACATGTGCCCCTCGATAGATAGATGATTTAATTCTCGTCACAATTGTGTATTTTTTTCGTTTGACGATTTACCGTTTGTGAGATATTTAATTTTTAAAAAAATGGTGGGAAGTGGGTTTTTTTTTAAATGGGTGATTATGATTGGTTGGATATGTCTATGCTAATTTAAGTGTCTATATAGATCTTAACTCTATATGATGAAACACTATTATCATATATATATATGATATTTTACGCAAATTTCAAAAAACGCAAAAAAAAAAACTAATTTTTGTTTTCAAAAGTATATCATAATGCATATCTGTAGAAAACTATAAAATGCTCATCGCGATGGTATATTTTTTTCGCTTAACACTTAACAGTTTATGAGATTTTTAAATTATAAAAATAAGTGAAATAATTAAATACTTTTAATCTTATCTATTAGATAAGGTTGAGATGAATGATGGAAATGAGTCTGTATTCAAAATAACTTTTCTCATGATTATATTAATTATTAGAGTAACTTAATAAAAAAATATGTTAAAAATAATTAAAGTTCAAAAAATTAATATTAAATGGTTCACAATAAATTTATTAACTAAATTTTTCGTCATGCGTAAAGTTCAAAGAATGTCGCTCCCAAAAATATGAATATATGATTACAACCCGTCGCTGCAGTGATGATTGAAAGATGAGACTGGAGAACAACTTTATGAATATATGATTATAAGTTTATAACCATCAAAAAGCTCAACAAGTGGTATCATTCTCATTTGTCTATAAAAAGTTAAAAACAACTGCCTTTCATTATACGGAAAATAGTTCAATAATCTGCATTTAATCTAAGATTTATTTATTGTAAAGTTATTATGGGCTCTATCATTGGCATATTCACAAATAGTGCAATCTTGAGCCAAACCATTATGTACCTGAAGCCAACCAAGAAAGCGTAAAAGTCAGATTAGATGATCTTTAAATGCAAAATTCCTCCAAGTTACTGTGTAGTCATTGTAGTCCATACACAATCTTTTTGTATGGGCTGGTTCGGGAATCTGTTAATACCAGCTAGGATCTTTTAGTGGGTTGGGTCGGGAATCTGGGTAGGACTTGGCGCGTTGTGGCATTTCAAAACCCGACTTACAATCCGTTCCCGTGTCCATACCAGCTTTTCTATAAGGGAAACAAAAAAGGTTCGTTTTGGTATGAACTGAACATGTATTTCAAAGTTGAAACAAAAAACAAACTTTGCATTGTCGAATACTTTTCTATTTTTGGTACGAATTATTATTCACCACAGTTTTCTTTTTTTTTTAAAATTTTTTTTTTTTTTAATTTCTCATTGTATTAACCTTGGTATTAACTGTGGTCAACTAGAAGTCTAGAAGTATTTTATGTGTTTTTGAGCATGTGGGAATTTAGAATAATGACGAACTAGAAAGAATGCAACTAATGTTTCTCATTCACTCAAAAATTCGGGTTCAGGTCAATTCGGGTCAAAACAGTTTGGGCCAATGCTTAAATAAACATACCCGAACCTGACCCTGTTTAGAATTAGGGTTAGTCAGGTTCGGGTCAATTAAGGATTATACAATTATGGTGTTTAAACTTGAAAGTTTAACTTATAAAACAACTAAAAGAAAAACTAACTTGCAGTAACACATTTGTTGCAGTTGCTACCAAAAAAGAAAAAAAAAATGAAGGCTGGATATTAGTGAAATAATTGCAGGTTGCATGTAGTATATAAATTTACAATGGCAACACATTCATGTAGACACATATTAGTGAAATAGTAGCAGACTTGCAGTAACATTGCAACAACATAGTATTTCAGCATGTAGTATTTCACTAAAAGTTGCAGCAGCATTAGGGAAATATAGAAGTATAGAATGAGTGAAACAATAGGCAAGTTTACATGCTCTCCGTATTACAGTACGTACTAGGAAAATATAGAAGTATAGCTTAATACAAGGGTATTTGGGACTGTTTTTAATAGCCATTGTTATTGCAGAACTAGCCTATAAACCCGTGATAAATCACGGGTGGCTTATAGAATGTTGGAAAACAAAAGTTCAAATTCTTAGGTAATAGCCAAATGATGTTTTTTAGGCCAGTGTAACATCAATGGTAATTGGCTACCGACTTCCCAATAAATTGAAATTTGGTTGCTATTCGGTGCAGTTAGTGTTATTATATTGATGAACCAAAGATGGCCAACCCTCTAAGAATTGGAATATCCTATTGTCAAAGTTCAAAGTATTCTCCTCTACTCTTATATACTCATAAATTAAATAATAACTCTAAAGAGTATATAAACACAAGTTCAGAATCAAAACCTATTAACTATACTGTAATAACTAACAGAAATAAAACGTCTTAACATCGAGGATCATAGTTTACATTCACACAGAGGTCAGGTGCAAAATCACAGAAACAACATCCTGTAACTCTTAACATGTTTCCTAATAATTCACAAGTTTCTGTCTAGTCCACAAGTCACATAGACCACTAGAAAAAGCACGAAGCAACGCTTTTAGGTACGTTGCACATAATACTCTAATATCTTCCTTCCGTAGTGATAAGTTGTGGAAGCAAATACTAGTTTTAAGAGATAAGATTAGACCTCATATTTGTAAGATACTGGGTAATGGGGGTGAAACTTATTTCTGGCATGATAATTGGAGCTTACAAGGGCTTATTAGTAACATGCTGGGGTGTAATGTGGTGGATCTAGATGAGAAAGCTAGCAAAATTAAAGTCAAAGAGTTGATAGTCAATGGAAAGTGGAAGTGGCCAAAAGCATGGAGAAGATAATTTCCTCGTCTCGACACGCTACCTACAACTCAGATTGTAGATAATAAGGACAGTACAGGTTGGAAAAATAATGTTGGTATGGAAGCTCAGTTTTCTGTCAGTAAAATGTGGAAGGACATAAGACCATTGAATCCTGATGTACTATGCTATAAACTAGTATGGTTCAATCACTGCATTTCAAAACATGCATTCAGAGTAGCCATCCAGGGAAGGCTGTCTACTCAAGAAAGATTCAAAAGTGGTGTATTGAGAAAATTATGTGAATCTGTGCTTGACTCACATAGACATTTGCTCTTTGAAAGTGATTACTCCTAGGAAGTTTGGTAGGTTCTGAAAGGAATAAACTAAGTACATTGCGTATATTGGTACTTTGATGCAAGAAGATATAAAAGAGCATTTTCAAGTGGAAAGGCTGGTCTTTGCTGCTGGTGTATATTTTAATTGGCAAAAAGATATAAAAGAGCACTTTCTAAAGAAAATAGAGAATGGAAAGTGCTTCTGCAATTCTGCAAATAATAATCAACGCTGTTAGATTAAAGCTTATCAGCTTATGTTTAAAGAGCTCACTGCAGACTGTGAAAGTGGCTGATAAATGGCAAGTGCTGATGAAGGAAATGGTGGATGGTGTCAACTTCAACCGTAATTTTATCTTTTCAATTTTATGGAGATCAACAAGCACTCAACTTTTTGGTGCTAACATTTTATCACGTATAAATTTCAAAATATAGTCTTAAGAAATTGATCTGTTATCTGCATTATTTTCGTCTAAAGAAATTGATTCTTGATGGGCTATCAGTCATGGTTATTAAACTGATTATGTGGTTATTAGATCCGAAAGATAATCGGCTTTGAGTGTTTGGATAGAGGTGAACTGATTATGTAACACTGGGTTCTTTTAAGGGTGTTTGAAATTGCAGATATCAACTGTTTATGCAAATAAAACAATCCATTTTGAATAAAAACTGCGTGTAGTTCACCATTACAGACTATTTAAAAAAATGAAAAAGTACATAAGCAGTTCTAATCAGCAAAATTCGAATAACCCTTGTTACTATCTGGTTATTCACAGTTATTGTAATTTGTTTTTAACATGTGAGTAAGTAGTTGTGTACTGGTCTAACGTTCATTGTAGATTATAGAAAGACTTTGTTCACGTTTAAGCCGATGTTCAACCACAACATATGAATGCAGTTGATCAAAGAAGTTTTTTATTACCGTTTTATACATTTTTTCTGCAGGCACACAGATGGTAAAAAGTCAATCTAAGAGTCTTTGGCTAATAGGTGTCTCTTTCCATATTTGTTAACCTGAGCATGATCAACAGAAGTGTTAGAGACATCAAAAATCTTAAGTATGAAACTGTAATAAGCCACTTAGGAAATAAAAGGGTCAACCCATGTTTCCACACATGTTCCGACTCCTGACCCGTTCCAACCTGACCCAACCGAAGGCATGGCTAACCTATGATTAAGAGGACCTGATTCGACCCGAAACCCACTGACACATGACCCGTTCCAACCTGACCTAGCCCGAAGACTTGCTAACCTGTTTCAACCTGAAACCCACATTGACCCATTACCAAACCGACCCTCTTTCACTATATGATCAGATAATATAAGAATGCAAAAAGTTAAAATTGAGATAAAAAAAGTTAAAACAAAAAAGTACTAATAGCCTTCAATTCGAAAACTTTACATTATCATTGGAGTATACTTTTTACCCATTTACAAATTACAAGCATCAATACTACTGATTATGACTTACTACAATTTACAGATCCTCCTAATCTTTGTCCGCCTACCATTAAACAACGAGTATTCAAGCAACCATCTTTCTATTCAAAAACCTTGGTATCGGAAGTGCACTGGGATCAGGTGAATTAAAAGTCCCGAAACCCAAAAAAAACTCAATATTGGCCTCGAAAGGCGACACCATCTTGGTGGTGTTTTCGGCCATTAATACATTGTTGGAAGAGAGATCAAGATCTGCAGGAGCAGCAGCAGCACATTTTCTCTTTTCCAAATTTTCCTTAACTTGTTGACAGCAGTTAACCAAAACCCTAGAAAACTCGGGATAATCAACAATTGGCTTGGGGTTGTCTTTTTGGAGAGTTCTTCGAGCTGGGATACGGTAAGGGCTGCGTTTACCTGATCGAGTGAGTTTTGGGCTAATTGGAGAGGACTTCATTGTTGTAGCCTTCAGGATGATGACAATTTGTAGGAGAAATTAACACCAACCAAGAAGGGTAACGAATGAAACTGTAATAATGGGTGAACTTTTGATCGAAAAAGATGAGATATGTAAAAAGAGATTGGGGCCATTATATTTATAGAGCGAAGAAGCACAAGGAGCAGCGGGTAAGATTAAACGTTACCGCCAAGGCTTCAAAATTTGTTAACGTTGGATGTAAGTCGGTGTTTGTAATCTGAGTCGTTAAACTTTGGATAACTAACATTAATTTTTGTTTAATTACTTTCTCCCTATAATTTTTTCATTAAACTTTTTTTTAATCAAATTATTAAGTAATATTATTTTTATAAAATAGTAGTATTATACAAGTCAATTAATTATATCTTATTTGAAGTTTTTTTATGCACTCTCATTATTAAATTTTTAATAAATGTTATAAAAGATACTCTACATTAATTAATATATTAAACACTCTTATTAATAATATTTTAAGATACTCTTAAAAAGAAAAATACATTTTATTGTACAAACTAATAAAACCCAAAAGAAACTTCATATAACTTACAAGTTGATAGTACATATGGTTTTAAAACCGTACCAGGCCAATGAGTTTAACCGAAAACTGGAGTGATCATCGGTTCTGCTAGCCTTATAATCCGTGCGAAAAGAAAACGACGATAATCGGATGAACTCGGTATTAACTGGTGAACCAGAAGCTATAAAACAATTACAAAGTGAAATCCTCTAAAGAATTTTGAGTCCAACTGTTTTAAGTAAAAGAAGACAAATTGTTTCTAGATGAATACCACCTGAATGAGAAATCTACTATCTTATCAATAATATTACAACACTTAGGAGTAGAGAAGCCAAATATCGTCTGATTTTTGAAATTCCAAAGTCCACAGGACGACACCACAGATAGTATCCACAATACGTTTTCGCAAAGACGAGAGATGCAGATTGCCAATCCAATCATAAAGATCATGTAGATTAGACGGATTAGGGGGAGCAAGATTGAGCCACGAAAAGATTCTATGGCAAACAAAAGTAGCAAACGAGCAAAACCACATGATGTGGTTAATGTTTTCAATCCAAGCATCACACACTGGACAACTGGGGGAAGATACATCCATCCTTTTCCTGCTAAGGTTCCATCCTGTTGGAAAAGGATTACGACGAGCTCTCCCGATAAAGATGTTAATTTTTTAGGGAAGAAATAGGTTCCAACTTGTTTCCATGCCATCAATAAGAAGAAAACTTTCATCAATATGTTCACGAACGGTTATACAATAAACTGCGTCCCTATGGACCAAGACCATGTGTCCTCCAAATCATTAAGCGTGTAATTAGCAAGATGGGTGTAGAGAGCCTCAACTTGATAAACATTCGTATCATTCAAAATAGGCCTAGTCCATTCAAATCTCCAACCATCGTTCCAGCAATCCCGAATCGAGCCATCTTTATCTAAAGCAAAGATTGTGAAATCTGAGTCGTTTGGTGTAAGTCTGTGGTAACAAAGATTGTGGAATATGAGTCATTGGATGTTAAACTTTGGATAATTAACATTAAATTTTGTTTAATTACTTTCTATAAAGTTTTTGTTACTAATAAAATATAGTTAAAAGGGTCATATGCTCATTCTACATGTTATCGTCCCAAATAAAGATTATTTAGGTACAAACTAGCAAGATATAACTCCGTAATAAATAGAGCACTTAAACATCAGTCGCGTTTAAGGTTGAGCATTGATTTAAAACCGAACCGAATATAAGATCTAACTGAACTAAAGCGAAAATCGATTTTGAGAAAAACATAAAGCGAACCGAATTAAACCGTGTAAAACCGAAACCAAACCGTTAAGATAGTTTAGACATATTTTCCTGGTTTTAACGCTAAACTAAACCTAAACGAAAAACCGACATAAATATATAAAATCAAAAAAAGAACAAAAAAGGATCAGTTTTCGGTTGGCACTCGCGAGGCAAATAACGTATGTTATCGACAAAATCCACTATATTCTTTAATTATGCTTCGAGTACTCGTCGCTTCTAGGTCATATTCGGGTTGATAGGCATGAGACATGTCTTGTGAGCATGGTTATTATTTTTTTCACTACCTCAATCATGAACCCGTCAACGCTATTGTAATAGTCAGAATTTATGTCGATTTTAAGTTAAAGGTGAAAAAGCCAAACAAAGAGTATTATACAAAATATATGGTCATCTTTTAACCCTAAAATGGCGGATGAATATCTCCCTAGCCGCCACCTCTTTTAACCTTAAAATCTGTTTCTCATTCTTATTTCCTCTCATATTCCTTATAACGTTTCTGTTTTGACCACTGATTTTCGATTCATGTGTCCTAACATTAATAGTTATTTAGTTTGTTTGATGATTTAGGAGTGTATTTCATTTTTTAGGTTTAAGTTCGGTTGTTTTAGGGTTTTTGTCTCTACTGTTATCGTTATAGGTCGGTGTCGTGTGTCTCTATTCTTAATCGTTGTGTGTCTATTGTTACCTTGCACGATTCGTTTGATTAGTTTCCATTGTTCTCGTTAATTAAGGTTTGCTTGCTCGGTTTAGGGTTTTTTAGGGTTTCTTGTGTAATCGCATATTAGGGTTTCGCTATTGGTATGGAACCTATTAATTATGCTACGCTTGATTCTGCTGCTATGTCGCCTCTGATTAGTGATGGCTGATTGGTGAGGGGAATAAGAATGATAGTGATGACAGTTTTGATTTGCTAAGATCCGGAATGCATGATAATGGTGGTATGGGCATTCAAACTTCCAATGGCGCTTATGTGTTCGATGTGATGGACTACTCGGTTGATAAGATTATGGGATTTAATCCGGACTCTATTCAAGATGTGAGTGAATTTTTTATAGTTAAAGTTGGTATGCCTATTGATATGGACAATATTGTCAATGATATTGAAAATGGGAAATATAAAGTATGGTCGATGTTGAATCATGAACAACGTGTTGGGGCTGTTACGATTGTTCGTGAAAGGATGTATTCCCTTTTAATTGCTTAACATTCAGAGATCAACCCTATGTCTACATCTAGTGATGGAGGTGCGAGTTCGAGTAAGAATGTCACGTCGAAGGTCGATGTTGTGCCTACTGGTTCTCCACTGGATGGTTCCGTACAGTCGATTGTGGATATTAGCGCTGAGTTTTCTAATAAAATGGATACGCTTACTTCTATTTGCAGTAAAGATGATCCGATTATGCATAAGTCATATGTAGGGAATACTAGTGTAAATGGAAAGGAGCAACCCGCTGATAATGTTACTTTTCGTCACTGGTTGTCAGAAGATGTTTTTGAAGGAGTAAACGTCTCTATTCCTCGTAAAGTGGTCCAGAAGGTCAGTCATCGTCTTGAACATACTCTATATGGTTACTTTATTGGAAAGAGAATGGCTTTCCCCGTTGTGGATTATTATGTTAGAAACAATTGGGTGAAACATGGGTTGACACGGATCATGATGAATTCTAAGGGTTTTTTCTTTTTCAAATTTAAGTCACTTGCTGGTTTGGAAGCTGTTTTAGAAGAGGGCCCGTGGTTGATTCGTAAATCTCCGATCATTCTCAAAAAATGGTCGATGGATACTAGGTTGATTAAAGAAGAACTGACTCGTATTCCTGTTTGGGTAAAATTACATGATGTGCCTATCCAAGTCTTTGAAGAAGATGGAATTAGTTTGATTGCTTCTTTCATTGGAAAACATGTGATGCTAGATTCCTACACTAGTTCTATGTGTAAGGAGTCATGGGGTCGGATTAGTTTTGCCAGATGCTTAATTGAGGTTAATGCTGAGGCTGATTTTGTGGATGTTGTTACCATTGGCGTCCCTTCTCTTTCAGGGAGGGTTTTACAAAGGAAACTATCCGTATTGAATATGAATGGAGACCTCCTACATGTGTTGATTGTAAGATTTTTGGTCACTCTCTTGATCAATGCTCTAATCAGATGGTTGTTTCTCCTATAGTCCCTACTGCTAGTACTGGTCCATCTACATCTGTTGCTATTCCTGTTGTTAGAGAATAATGATGGTTTCCAAATGGTGACCAAAAGAAAGAGAAAGAAGAATAGGACGACATCTATTAATGGTGGTAAGTTTACTGGTCCATCGGTTCAGCCGAATGTCAAATTTGTCCCTAAAGCTACAATTAGTGAACGAAGAAGGGAATGAATAGTGTGACGACTGTTTCTTTGCCCAAGTTGAAGTCTATTGATACGTCATTATCAGATGTTGGGCTATCTACATCAAATCCTTATTCTGTTTTGGATCATGATGATGAAGATGAAGAGATTAAAACTGTTTATGATGAAACAGCCAATTTATTCTCTAAAACAAATGCAGGTGGATCCTTCACGGCAGCTGTTTAGTTAGATTGGTTAATTCCGTTGTGTGCTAGGTGTTTTGTAAGTGTTTATGGCTTGTCATAAGTACTAAACTTAGGTGTTTATCAAGCTGGTTAGCTTGAGGTTAATGTGGTACTTTAGCCACATTCCATTTGTACTTCACTGTTTTTTTGGATAATCTATTTATTAGGAAATCCATTACCAAAAAAATTAAATTATAGGTGAAGAATTTAATTAAGTGAAATTACAAGCGACATGACTAACTAAACGATAAACAGAATATTAAAGATAAAGACAATTCAAGTACAATAAGTAAATCATTAGTTATATAAAATTTACTATGCTAAAACTTACCGTGAGTAAATCAATAGATCATCTTATCTTATTTTACTTACCTTATAAATGTCAATATTAAAATTTCAACAATAGTTGAAACTAATAATAACAATGTTGAATAATCTAAAGCACAATTAATGTAATGATGTGAAATTCTTTTTTTATGTACAACCCTTTTAAAGAATCTATTTTATATAACTTTTGTCTCTATAAAATAAGGGTTTTGCTAACCACCACCCATAGGGTGTTTTTTAAACATTTCGTAATTAAAAAATTAACCATTACTGAATCTCAAATATACCATGTTTAACATACTTAATAATTAATATATATCATATTAAAACTTACTTACCATAACTATATGTGTTATAATCATGCAATTATAGATTTAAGTACTTCACATTTGGAATTTATTTAATCATGGAAGATTAAAAACCACCCCATGGGTGTTTGTTAGCAAAACCCAACAAACAAAAATACAGTTGAAACAAACTTAAACCGTTATCCTTAATGTACCTCTAAAAATAACACTTTAATTTGCGAATCAATTAATGAGACTTCTATAAAAAGAGAGGTACTCCTCATATTGATTGACACACTCAAAATTAGGGTGTCTTGACATATATACCTTTAAATCACTTCTAATCATGTTTACCTTTATAGGGGTATAAATGTCAAAACTCACTAATTTTGAGTGTGTCAATCAATTTAAACAGTGTGTAAATCACCTCCCCTATAAAAAACGTGCCATGGATATCTTTAATTAGACGTGTAAAAACTCTTATTTCAAACCTTTTAAAAACAGTGTATCGTATCTGTTTGTGTTCAAACCATGATGAATTTGTTTTCAAACTGATCGTTTAGTTTATTTATTACATATGTTATAGTTTTAACATAGATTTACTGAAGTCACGAATGAGTTCCTTTCATTCAGATTTGGTACAAGTTTATATAAACCATGCCGAGTTTATTAGTTACCGAATTGTTTTGATAGTTGTTAACTATATTGCGTTCAAATATTGACAACTTTACTTTTAGTAACACAATTGTGACCCTAGTGAATCTTGTAAATGTAATTGGTGCGCCAGTTATAACATGATTGGAATCATGGTGAATTTAGATTCATTGAAACCAAGTGAGTTTCTTTAACATAAATCTCGTAAAATAAAAGTTTCTATTTTATGAGATTATTAGAACGTATTCATTGATTCCTAAAAATGCAAGTTGTTATTTTATTAGATTTTTACAACGTGTTCAATGAAATAAAGAAGAATTTATTTGAAACAAGATATTGGCAATGGTACAACTTACAATTAAATATCAAATTACATACACAATTTTTACTAAATTAGTGGAAGTGTTTGTTTGACTTGTGTAATTCATTTTAAATTGAGTCGAGTTTAGTTATAAACCAGATATAATTCTTGAAACTTTGTTTAGTTTATAGATATATCTATAAAAACCTTGTTGAGGTTAAAGGCATGTCTATAGAAACCTTGTTAAGTTTCTTTAAAAGAATGGATCTACCGAAACCTTGTTAAGTTTTATTGTAGAAATATCATGTGAAGTTAAGATCTTCTTAATGAAGATTGACAACCTCATATTACATATGTGTTTATTGGTTAAAAGATTATGTTATACCCGATAATCTTTAATTGTTTAGTCGAGATTTCCTTTAAAGTGGGTTTTGTAAGACGAATCTTACAAAACGTTAGTGTTTTAAACAAAAGTCGATGTAATTCGTTTTTGGTTAAGAAACACTATGTGATTTAGCACGTTGTTAATAGTACCAAAATTAGTTTCAAACTAATCATGAGACCTCATATTAACATTTGGAATGTCACAAGTGACATCAAAAGATCTGCACTCGAACTTATTACAAGGCAGACCGATACTTACGTATACGGTAGATACTTTGAAGCATTCAGAAACTTGTTTTGCCATAACTATGTGTTATATGGTCTAAATGACATGAAAACTAAGGCCATGAGGGAATCAAACCATAGATAATGGTGCATCAACACTTAGTAACATGTCATGTATATGGTGATAAGAGTTTAATGAACTCTTATAACGCAGTTGATGATGGAGAGAACGAGTTTCGACAACTCTCCAACTGCTAATATCAAGGAAAAGATGTGATTTACATCTGGAAAAGAGACTAAGTTAACCAAGGTTGTGCGTGCCAGAGATTCATAGGAATATTCTGCCTGGATGATTGCTTAATAAGATTTGGCTTTCATATGTGGTTGAATTAAATAAACATCAATTTAACGAATAACATAAATTAAGTGCATATAGGTTACGCTTATAAAATGGTTAAGTTGAATATGTTTTCTAATGGTCATTTTAGGAAAATGAGGGTGAATTTAGCTTATTTGATTTTTCAAATGTATGGTATGAGTTACTTGGACATGTTTTAAAATTTATACAACATGTTGTCCAATTAAACCAAATTGGGTACCAATGTTTGTATTGACACGGATTAGAAAATCAAAACTTGCGTTGAAACCAAATTGACAAGTCTTTTCTCTTGGTTAACCAAACATAACCGAAAACCTTGATATGATTCACATGGTTTTATGTGATTTGGAATTGATACATACTAAGGTGCGAATATCGTGTACTTCATCATATAGACAAGATTGATCTATATTCATAAGTTGAGAACCAACTTATTACCGATAACAAGGTGAATGAAAGTCATTGGAGGTGAATATGTGTTTCCATTTCTAATATTTTATGTTAAACTTAGAATAAGACACAAATTCATTGCTCTTGATATAGAAAAGAATCGTGCCTTAGAACAAATGGTTAATGCCATGTTTATAAGTCCAAGTTTAAGCTATGGAATGTGAGAGAAATAGATTATATCGACTACTTATCTTTTACATAAGATCCCGTGTAAGTAATATGAGATACTTCTTACAAACTATAGGTGAGAAGAAAACTATCTTATAAGTACTTAAAAATGTGGAGGATATCTAGCTAAGATATCCGTCTGAAATTCATGGTTCGAAAGATTGGACCTAAACCCATTGATTGCGTGTTCACATGATATGCTATGAATAACAGTGCTTATCGTTTCATTGTATATGAATCGATAATAGACACAATAATGGAAATAAGGAATGATTCTTTCTTTGGAAATATATTTCCTTAATTGTTGATACAAAAGTTGGATGGACTGCTCTTGACCCGAATTAGGCTTAATTCAAGGTCTCATGGACTCCGGCTCTTGCACCAAGTGAACTTGTTTGAAGACCTTGCACATTAATAAACAGACACCGTTAGGCTTACCGTGGACGCGTGTCCCATGATTAGACTACGGTGTGAGATTAAGTAATCGGTTTTGGTATATGTGAGGGTTAGAGTATTATGAATATCGTACCTTTGTGGAACCTCTAGGGTTCCTTTTATACCCAAGAGAGTCCAGGCTAGGCTCTCCTATTCTTGCGGCCTAAGCAAGAGATAATGACTAAATATAGTTTGATCCTTATCGCATGAAGAAAGAGAGTGTATATCTCTTTTACTTAGGCGAATATAATCCTAGTTATATGATATTCTGTTTGATCTTGTCGCAGTGCGACAAGGACATGGTTAAAGAATAACCGCGTGCGACAGCAGCTTAATAGGCCTCGTGGGCTTTGTGCGCTGTCTGTGTATGATCCATACCCAATGGATACGGGTAGTACCCATGGGTCGGGTTATCCATCCCGACTAGGGACTATACGTCATCATGTCCCCCTAGTCTAGTGGTCGCATGACGTGCCGCGACCACTAGACTATATGAACAACCGAGTCTCCTGATGTAATTGTAACGTGGCAAGATAAGTGCTACAAAATTTTGCCTAAGGAATATTTCGAATAATCCCGCCACAAACCATCAATGTCATAAACCACTTGTACCTACTTACGTTGGAGACCGAGAAAAGCGCTAGCCACGTCATGTTGAACGATCCAACTTCCACCGTTAGATCAAATAATCACCCGACACATGTCGCATGATTCTGTGACCTCATGAAAGTACTAAATGCCTTTAACAATTTGTTGTCTTCATTTCTATATCCCTATCTTCCACCATTGTTAAACCTTCAAACAAACTTATCTCTTTATCGAAGAAATCCGGTGTTATACCCACACGTATTTTGTGAAGATGGTTCAACAACTCTTTGATGTGGTGTCCCATATTACCGAACATGAGGTCTCCCATTTTGCGACGAAGTACCATATTCCCAGCAATCTACACCCTGAGGTGCCAAATCCTCAATCCCATATATGGAGCTATCCCCGTGGCAAGGTTGGCGTGTACACAAGATTTTTTGAGTTTGCCAATAATCGAATACCACTAAGTCGCTTTCTAGTTGACGTCCTTAGCTTATAGAGTATCCATATATCACTGTATTGGTTCGACGAAGATTTCCAACTTCGAAATTAATTGTTGCTTGAAGAATGTAGATCTCACCATAAACTTGTTCCGCGCATTCTATCGTCCTTCGTGGATGAATGGGTGGATATCATTTGCCAAACGATCTGGTCCACTCCAATGCTATGATACAAATTTTGACTCCCTGAAGAAGTGGAATGATAAATTCTTTTGGATAGACGAAATCATCTTCCCATTTGAGTATGACTTCATTACACAAGAAACAATGATGAAGGATGAGCGTCCCATCCCTGGTACATATAACGCAGAAGATGCTGAAAGAATTGATGCCGATCGCATCTCAATGCAATAGCTCCCCGAATCTCTACTATATGCCTTGGGGCTTAGCTACAACATTTCCATGCCGATGGGGCAGCTTCCACAATACTATGATGATTTTGGCCATGGTAATATGTTCATCTTGTAAGTACATACATATATGTGTATGTGCCTAATTCTAAACCCTTCTATCGCAGTGATTAGTTTCTCGCAACTAGTGAAACGAGAGTACCCGTACCTAGCGACAATGCGCCCCCGTCCTTGTACTCCGTAGGAGCTTTACCGTGGAATGGTTGTGGGTCGACGCACCATTCCTCTTCTACCATCTTCCCCCATCGCGACCATGGATGTAGGAAGAGCAGTTGCGCTCAACGCCACACCTATCCATAGTTTCCCGGGAATTGTAGAGACATCGTCTTTGGAGAACGCTGAAGATTTAGGAGAGAATGAGACGCCCTCTGAAGACGAACCAATCATAAGTTGTCATAAGAATTCCATACCCGTTCCCGGGTTTAAAGAATTATCCACCGTGCCAGTTAGAATCATTCCTAGGAGAAGTCGATCAGTGACTACCAAGCCTCGTGCCAACATCACTTCGTGGTGCTTTCTTGCCAAACCCTGCGCAGAGGTGTGTTCCCAAAGGTAATGTTTTACCTCATCTTTTGTCCTTTGCTACCATATTATGTTCCCATGTCTAACACAAAGAATAACTATTATTCCTTACCAATGTTGTGCTAATCTGTAGTACTGAGAGGAAGACACACGAAGCTACTACGAGCGCTGTTCCCACGTGTACCTTTTTCCCATCATGGAAGATTTGTCTGAATTGCGATCTAGGCCAACGGTCCGATTGCCAATATTTCCTCAACCACCTTGTTCCCCCCGTGCGCACTCAGCATCTTGCCACCCTATCTGACGAGGCCCTGATGAGAGAGTTAACAATTTTTGCGACGCACGAGGTTGTGCTAGCTTCGTACTTAAATAAGAAGATTTTAAACTTATCTCGTCAGCTTGAATTTCAACTATCGACTACCCCCGGATATTAGAAGAAAAAGACATGGAGCTGGTTTGTGCAAAGGTGAAATTATCTTATCTTAATCGTACCACTAGCTTAAACACAGGTTCCATCCAGTACCCTTGAAGACGAAAAAATTTCTTTGCTAGAATCCTTAACCCGCGAACGCAGGAAGCGTGAGAAGCAAGAGGCTAACAATCAATAGGCTGTGCTGCAACTTGAGGAGTGCAGAGATAATTTTGCTACAAATTGTGACGACTTCGTTGCTAAGTGCCAACAAAATTTAACGGAAAGTGGTGAATTCCTGAGACGACTAAGTGTGGATTTGGATGAAGAGCTTTATCCCCATATATCGGCTGTTCACGCCGAGAAGCACTGGTTAGTATGATATGGTCTTCCTTTGGCCGCTAAAGGTGCTCTGGATTCTCCTAATATTTGTGCGGCAACTTGGGATGTTTTGGAGGCTGCCAAGGTCGAAGGTCAGAGCCTTACCATGGAGCGTGCTTCTGAGGAAGGCCTATTGGTTAGGCCATTGGAGGAGGTACCTTTATACGATCCTCAGGTGCAGGACAAGCTTAACGCTGCCTGCTTAGCTTTGAAGGAATGTCGTCTGCCTTTTATAGATGTTGTTGAGAAGGAACAGGACGACCCCATTAGCGTAGTCATGGCGGGGCTTACCCTTGAGAAACACCTTAAAGAGGGCGCGAAAAACGAACCCGACTATTATGTTAAGCCTGATGTTTCTCAGCTAAGGGTGCCCATCCACTCTTCCGATGTTACCGCAGCCAACATGGTTTCATTGGAGAAAGTATTAAAGTGTAATGCAAAATGTGTTGCTAGCAAAAGAGGTAATCTGTCTAAGGGAGTTGTGATTAGTGTAGGTTTGGCGCACCCCGTCGCTCCCACAGAGTGCCTGTCAGTGTTCCTTCCATTGCCATTCGTGATGTGCGCATCTTGCAAGATATGAAGAGGGTCTAGGAGGAGCGTCGTACGTTTGTAAACCCTTTGTATCGTAAGTTAAAGAGATCTAGGTCCACTGGGGACCTACTGTAGGTTTTTTTGTTTATATGTTGCCTGACTTTAAGAGCACGCTATGCGTGGTATGTATTTGTAGAGATACGCACTAATGTATATGTTTGTACATTTTAATGAATCCTTCCATTCTTTCTGTATGACTTTTCAAGTGGGCGTGCGCCCGAACATGTTTATTTAGGGTTTTTGTATTCACATTGGAGTTTGTGATTACAAGCACCTATTATGAGTACTGATGAGACTGCTTTTATACATAGTCTCATCGTCCAAATCGGGCTTAAAATGCATAAAATATCATTAAAACTGCCAAATATACGCTCGTGTTTGTTGCTTGTGTATTTTAGGTACGGATATTAAGGAAAAGGCAAAAAGATCACAAGAATCATTCAAAAACGAACACGGGAAACGAAGCCGCACAATGAACCGGACCCAAATCTGGAATTTCCAAAATGGCCCCTAAAGTTTTGAAGATTGGCAACTTTAGTCCCTTATTTTTGAAGACTTGGCAAGATTAGACCTTGAAGAAATCATCATTTGGCAACACAAGTCCTCCATTTTTGAAGATATTACAAGTTTGGCCCTTGAAGATTGCATTTATTACATTTGAAGTCCTTAAATTAAGTTTGAAAACTTAATTGTGCCAAAAATGACAAGTTTGCAAAGTCATTTACAAAGGAATGGAAGATTTGTTGTTTAATACAACATGAAGAAAAGAAGAACATGGGGGGCCAATACTGTCAAACAGCCAAACCCACACATCCAATACAAAGCTGACACCTCAGCTTGACCCACCCATTTACCCATTTACCCAAACCCTTACCCGACCAACCCACCCATTAGCCCAATATCAGGTTTATTTAATAATCTGGTCAAACCCCAGTCAACCCTCCTAATTTTCCCTCTAAACACAACATTTAAAAAACAAATTACCCAAAATAGATCAAACCCCCCCACCCCCCATAAACCCTAATTAACCCAGGAGCAATTATTATCAAATCAAAGGGGTTTTGCCCCTAATCATCCAGAAACTTAATTAAACCTATCCCCATCACTATCCCACCTCGAATATCAACACACGACACCCCCACATGGCTGTTGGACCCTCCCCTTCTACACTTAGGCAAGAAAACAAAAGCAGAAAGTGACATCAATGGTGGGATCATTTTACTTGGTCCCAAAGGACCAAATCAACGTCCAAGATCACTTTACAACAGCTGGCTACATCAACATCATCACATGGACGATTTTGACCAAGAACTTCAAGGGCATTTAGGGCTTTTCAGCCATTAGGGTTTACACATTTTGTAATATTTTATTAAGCTTCTAGTTTGTTCTATAGCCTAGTATAAATACACCCGTATGTGGGTTGTATTTCGTTGTTCCAGATTTTTTTTCAAAGTTGATGTAACTCCTTTTTAAATTAATTAAAAGTTTGGTATTTTCTTGAGTTGAAATTGTAATTCCTTTTTACTTGTTTTAAAAGTTGGTAGTGACTTGTGATAAAAAATCTGAGTTCCATTTAAACATTTTGCAAAACATTTTATGTTTGAATTATCAGAAAAGGTTTCTGAAATTGGAAATTTTTTGGTGAAAAGTTGGTTCAAGGTTTGAATTTCCTGGATTGAAAGTATTTGGTTGAAGTGTTTTTGAAAGGAAAAACATTTGAGAAAAGATTGTGAGAAAGGTTTTAAAAAGTAAAAAATCAGATATCGTATATTTGCTTGTTTCATTTTGATTGTTGCAGGTTTTCATTGCTTGCTTGTTAATCAAGGCTCAGCACAGGCCCGGGCCTGTTTGGAGGTGGTTAAGCAACCACTAAGGGACCTGGATGTAGGTCCCTTAAGGTAGCATCCTCATCCCCATTTTTAGTTTTCATTTATTGTTATTTGTGATTTTATGAAAATTGCATGAAGTTGTTTAAATGTGTTGTTTGCTGTTTGTTAATGCAAGATTGATGTTTATGTGCATGATTTAAGGTGTCATAATCAGTTTGGTTAAGTTTTGTTAAGGTTTTGTTTGAAAAAAATTGATTTTCAATTTTTAAGGGGTGTTTGGGATAAGGGATTAACCAAATTTGGTGACAAAATTTTGAGTTAAAACCTGGTTAAATACACTCATTAGTTAGTAATTAGGTGATATTAGTGCTTAGGTTTCTATTTGGTAGAATTTAAGAACAAGTTGCATGCTAAAATTTGACTAAACATAGCTAAAATCAGTAAGCCTCATTGCTGCCAGTTTTTGTTGGAATTTGTGCATCAAGTTTGATAATCTGCTAGATATTAGGTCATTTTAGGGTTGTGCATTGTTTGTTTGCCATGTTAGTGATTTGTATGCAAGATATTGGCTTTTAAATCTCATTTTTATGCAAGTGCATTGGTCAATTGTTCATCAGAAAAACATTGCCTTAATCAGTAACTTAGTTTGGTCATTTGTGGTTGATTTTTGTGCTTGCTTGACTGTTTTTGTGCATTATATTGACTCCCTACACTCCAACTGAGTGTAGGGGTGCCCTTTTGTCCATCAAAAACCAACAAGGAACCAAGATCAAGTCCTCTTGATCCAATCTTCACATGTGAATATATCACCTTTGTGTTCATCAGTAAGCCTAACAATCTGGGCACGTTTTCATTTACAAGGCTTGATTTGGTTTGAATTTGGGTTTGTATTTGTGTTTTTAAGTAAGTTTTAGTTACTGGTTTGTGTTTTTAAAGTAAAAAAAAAAGAGAAAAAAAAAATAAAAGTTCAAAAAGGACTGGCCAGGACTCGAACCTGCGCCATCCTTCTCACCACACACACTCACTACCATTGCGCCCTTGGGTATTTTACTGACCAAGGGTGTTTTCATAAGTTATTTAACGCGTTTGTATTTGGGCTTTTCCATTTTAAGTCGTAGCTAAACAAGCTCTTGTGGGCTTATTGGCTTAGCTTTTTAGACAAGTAGCATTTTTCCTAGGTTAATTATATAGTTTAGGATTTTTCTACACTAAGTTTGCATTTTTCCCTTTCTTTATTTATTTTTTATTATATTTTAATTACCCGTATTTAGTTAATTAGTTAAAAAAAATAGTAAAAATAGGTTTTAAATTTTATAAAAATAGTTTTTAGGTTTTTATTTACATTCTTGAGGTTTACAACCCAAAAAGTTTTCAAAAAGTCTAATTTTTAATTTTATTTGATTTTAGGGTTTTTTACCAACTTTAAAATTTAATATAAAATTATTAAATGGGTTTTAGAAACTTTTGATTGCATTTCTGTCTTAGTTGCATTAATTAAGATTTTTTGGTAATTTTTTAGAATTTTTTGGTAAACTTTGAATTTTTTTGATTATTTTATTATTATTTTATTATTAAAAATTAAAAATTAGTTTTTTCTACTTTTTTCATTTTTCCTAAATTTTAGACACTAAATTAGGAAATTTGTAACTTTCCAAATATTTTTAGGGTTTTTCAATTATTTTCTAGAATTAATTTAAGTTTTTATTAATTTTAATAGTTTTTAAGTGTTTAAAATAGTTTTATTTGGTTTTAAAATTTAAAAAAAAAATACTTTTTAGCTTAATTAGGTTATTTTTGAGGTTTACAAACTTTAAAATCTTGTTTGGGACTTTTTAATAATTAATCGTGATTTTTAGGGCTTTAATTAGCATTAAAAAGTCATTATCTAGTTAATTAAAAGGTTTTAGCAAGTTTTGATTTTTTGTAAACTCTTAGAATATTATTGTGGATTTTTAGTAATTTTTAGGAATTTTTAGGTTAAAATTTTAATTTTTGCACTATTTACGGTTTTACGTGAACGCTTTTCGTCTTAGCTCGATCCGTCTTCGTAACCGCCTTTTCTTTTCTCATTTCTCTTTTTTTTTTCTTCTCAAAATAAAATCACAATCAAAATCAATTCATCACACAACACACTAGCCTCCTCGAGAACGAACTCACTTAGGGTCATTCACACACGGTTTTCCTAAATCGTCGTGCCTACTTGCCCTATTTATTGCTCTTTTCCTAAAGGGTAGCAAAAACACTACTATCATTTTTAGCGCCGCTGCCGGGGAGGCGTGTTGTATTTTGATTGAACCATTGTTGTTTTTTTTATATAACCATAATTAGTATTTGTATTAGTAGCACTCTACTAATACGTATTATCGTTTTTCGGTTTTTGTGTGAATACTATTACTATATTGTATACGTAGAACAATAAATTCACAAGTACTCCAAATACGTGAGAAATCACAACCTTGACTTGGGAGGTCATTACCCAATCATTGTATTCGAATCTCAAACCAAAGAAAAAGGCAAAAATAGATAAATACTTTCGTGAAGCTCGATTTTGAAAAATACAAACTATAAGGTGGGTATAAGGCGGTTGTATTTCACGACCTAAAGGAAAAAGGCTCTTAAGTGCTTCGCGCCGCCTCGTTTCCTCCGCTTGCTTGTGCGTATTTGATTTTGAGAGTGAATCGAGGGTTTTGCCGCCCAAAGTATTATTACATATCATATATATTTTCTTGGTTTCTATTGATTAAACCCTCTTGAACGATTTGGTGTTCCACCATCGTTCTAAAGTCATCGAAGGCGTTCACTTCACGTGATCATTTTCATTCCTTGAGGCTTCTTTAATCGAGAGATTTGATTAAGGAGGAGATTTGTAGATTATTGTCTACTTAATACATTTCACCAATTTCCAAAAAAGTTAATACCATCAAAAACCACAAAAAAATTGAAAAATACAAAACACCAAAAAGAATCTTCTTTGCTCGTCTCCTCGTTGTACGTGACGTTTATGCTAACTCGTAATCAAACAAAACGTGCACGTAGACGAAAGAACAAAACTCCCACTCCAACTCATTCTAGTGAGGAGTCTCCTATTGACGAACCCATTGTACGAGAAGCACCAACCATGGCGAATCGAACTATGATGGAGTTACTTCAAGCAGCCACCGAGGGTTATGGAGAAGCTATTGTGATTCCCGCAATCCTTGCGGAGAATTTTGAGGTGAAAACGGGTTTGTTGTCGATGATCCAAAACAACAAATTCCGTGGTGATGAGAAGGACAATCCCCACAACCATATCCGCCAATTCAATCGTCTTACCGCCACGTGCAAATTTAAGGATGTCTCGAATGACTCGATTAAGATGATGCTTTTTCCGTATTCCTTAGCGGGGCCCGCTAAAATTTTGTTAGAGAAAGAGCCACCCAATTCTATATTGACGTGAAAGGATCTCGTTTCGAAATTTGTAAACCAATTTTTTCCGCCCTCTAAGACTACGCATTTGAAAAATGAGATTTCTAAATTTTCACAAGAATCAAATGAAAGTTTTTCAACGGCTTGGAATAGGTTTAAGGAAATGTTACATGAATGTCCTCATCACGGTTTTTTCGACTTGCACCAAATAGACACGTTTTACAATGGACTTAATGATCATGAAAGAGATTATTTAAATGCCGCCGCGGTGGTAATTTTTTGTGTAAAACGGTTGAGGAAGCTTTGGTCATAATTGAGAATAGGTCTAAGGTTTATAGCCCTCGTAACACACCGAGTGTTGCCAAAATGGGCTCATCATCGTCTCGTAGCATTAATGCTTTACATGATGAAGCAAATGAAGAAAATCGGTTTTTTGATAGATTTGCTAACCTTATGAACCATTGGAAAAATCAAGAAGCTTCGAATTCCGCTTCGGTTAAAGCGGTTTCTAAGAGTTGTTTGTCGTGTGGGGGAGCTCATGATCTTTTCGAGTGCATTACCGCGGATGGTAACACTTCGAGTGCTTATGTAGCCACGGGAACTTATAAACAAATCGGTCAAGGTTCCCGCCAAAATCAAGCTCCACCAAATCAAAATGTTAATAACTATCGAAACAACAACCAAGGTGGAAATTACCAAGGAAATCAACGAAATTACAACAAGGGTAATTATCAAAGTGGAAATGGGCAAATTTCAAACCAAAACCAAAACCGTGATTTTCAAACTTCTACTCAAGGTTTTCAAAATGATCACACCAAAAATCTTCAAGGAGAGTTTTTGAATTATGCAAAGGCTAATGATGCTAAGTTTGACAATATGCAACGTGAAATGGTTAGCTTAAGATCCGAGTTAAAAAACGAGCTTAAAAACGAACTTGCTAACGAACTTAAAACTCATGCTAATAAAATGGAAGGAAATGTTCAAAGACTCCAACAAAATCAACAAAAAATGGAGCAAGGTCAACATGAGATTAAGCAAGAATTGTTAAAAGCGGATGCTAGGCAATCTAAATTTGAAGACCGAATGGGAAAAATGTTTGAAGCTATCATGTGTAAGCCCTCTTCTTCGGGTGGTCTTCCTAGTGATACCATCGTGAACCCGAAGGGAGAATTGAAGGTTGTTACTACTCGTAGTGGTAAAACTTTCAAAGAACCCATTTCTCGTCCAAGTACTTCTATGGAGAAGGAAAAAGAGAAAGAACCCGAGGTGGTGGTAGAAAAGGAGCACATTACAAGCCCACGAAGTACCGCTCAAACCACACCTACGGTTGAACCCACACCAATCATGGAACCCGAGATTCCAAGGCCGTTGCCTATGCCTATGCCCCAACCCACACCACCTTTACCTTACCCTTCTAGACGAGACAAGGAAAAGGCACAAGAACGAAATAATTATCAATTTGAACTCTTCATGAAAATGTTTCGTGACTTGCATTTTAATATAAGTTTTGCCGACGCCTTAGTCATGATGCCTCGATTTGCCGCAAACTTCAAAATTATGTTGAATAACAAAGAGAAATTGCAAAAATCGTCTAGTTGTTCATCGGTTTTTCTAAGCCGCATACCTCAAAAAGTCGGTGATCCTGGAAAGTTTTTAATCCCATGTGCTATACAAGACATGGAAGAATGCTACGCCTTGACCGATCTTGGTGCTAGTATTAATTTGATGCCTCTTGAGATTTTTAAATCGCTCAATCTTCCCAATCTCACTCCTTCAAGAATGTCAATCGAAATGGCCGATCATTCTACGATTCTAGCTTGTGGAGTTGCCGAGGACGTCTTCGTGAAAGTTGGAAAGTTCTACTATCCTGTAGACTTTATTGTTGTTGATATTCCTATCGATCCTAAAGTTCCTCTAATTTTAGGTCGATCATTTTTGGATACCTCGAGAGCACTTATCGATGTGCATGCAAGGAAAATCACTCTTCGTTTCAATGAGGAAGAACTCGTCATTAATGCAACTCAAAACTCCACACTTTCTCATGTGTATTCTATCACGTCTTTGTACAATGTCAATTCCACCAAAAACATTTGCAAAAAGATTTCCAAAATAGTTTTAGAAGTTGAGAAAAATGAAGTTCCGTCCCCTCCGCCGGTGGAGGTTAAGAGTGTTAAGCCTACGATTCCAATCTCGAGTGATTCTTCGGATGATGAATACGTTGATCCCGATGGGGAAGTTTTCTTTGCCGACAAACGTTTTGAAAACTTGCCACCACCTTTACCAAAACGCTTTTCAAATATGAGAATTTTTAGTGTGACTAACATTGCTTTAGATACACCAATTATTTTTGACATAATTAAATCGGGTTTTCACAAGGAGAGTTTAAAAGATGAAAAAGGGAAAGATTTTAAATTAAATTTAAAAGATTTTTCTACAATTCTAACTCCGTCATCACCACGTGTATTGAGTAATACAAGCTCGTCTTCTCCTTTTGACGATGCTTTGTGTGGACTTAGTGTGGGGGAATCCCCTTATGTTCCCTCCCCTTTCTCCACCGAGGACGAGATATTTGATTCTGGAATTGCTTATATAGGGAAATCTCGGTCTTCCACCGATGCAATAAATGGAAAATCTTTTCATTTGATTGGTGCGAGTCTACCTCGAGTAGCTCAATGTTTGTATGACTTACCCATTGTCCCACCCTTCTATTTCTTCTCATCTATTTTCTTGAAACCCTTTGGGTTTATGTTGGCACACGATGAAGTGGCGTTGATTTGTTTTTCCAATGAAAACGAAAACGCCATCTTCGATCCCGGTATTTTGCACCATCAAAAGACTTAGTCCTTTATACCGGTTGTTTTTGGGCCTTGTTTATCATGTAAGCCCCACTAAAAATTGACCACACCATGATTTTCCCTAAATGATCACATTTATGGGGATTCGAGTCGAGTTTTTGACTCGGTTATCAAAAACAAGGTGCCTCGTGAGGGAGACCCATGCTTATCCATGTACATATTATTGCTTTCTAATTAGTTTAATGTGAGGGGATTTGTGCCCTTCCAACCGTTGTTCCGTGGTTGTTTGTACATTGTGGTTTTTAGATCATGATCTTCACGATTGGAGCCTCTCGTGTTCGTTTTATGGGAGCACTCGATCGTTTGCTTGGAAGACATTTCTCAATATCCATATGATATATCCTTTGATGTTCTAACCTTAGGTTTATAGCACACTTCATAAACGGCTATTAATTTATTGGTTACACCCTTTCCATGCTAGATTAGGCATTCAACTACGTCTCTAGTATGGGGGTGTTTGCACCCCTAGACTCGAAACATTGAGGACAATGTTTAACTTTAGTATGGGGGGTGAATAGATACTTGCCTTGCCAAACCTTCACGCTTTCCAAAGTTTATCTTTTTGTTATCGTTTTTGTTGCAAAATAAGGCTAAAAATGGCCAAATTTTAAAATTTTTCTCATGTTTTATAAGTGTTTGAAAACACGAATGTAGATTTTCTGATGGCGAGAATAAGAGTAATTTTTGACTCGACCGTGCGTGTTGAGCACTTAGCTTTGATTCCTTAACTACACATTAGGCCAAGTCTCTTAAATGAGGACGAGAAACGATAGAGTTAATTATAAGTTACTATGCTAAACGTAGAGTACTCGTATTCTTTCAAAAACTCATGTGTTCTCGTTGTTTGCTTATTCTCCCTTCGCATGTAAATATTTTTTGCTTAATAAATATTGACTTAGCGGTTTAATTAGGATTGTTGGGTTTCTAGTCTTTTCTAGTAGCTTCCGTGTAATTAAATTGGGAAGACATTAAGGTATCGCCAGCATCACGGTTTTGAAGTATTGGCACCCCAATAATCGAAAGCTTCACCTAATAATAAGATTTCAAGTGCTCACCTAAATCTAGCAAACAATTTGAAGCCCCACAAGGCCGAAAAATCTATGCAAAATTGAAAGTGATTCAAGCCTTAATCTTCGAAGCTTTAAAGATCCAAAATTCGCTATAGCGTGAGGATATACGTCTTTGGCTAATAAAACCACCGATGAGGCGGATAATAAAAGGCAAGGCAAGACCGAAGTCATAATAAAAGCTTTATGGCGAAGTTGAATAAAAGATGGAGGTAAACCAAAGATAATAAGGCCCTTCCGTTAGGGGGCGTATAAAAGTCTTGGTAATAAGTCTCATGTTCAAAACCGTTATAAAACCGTGTTTATCGATTCTTCTTTTTGACTTAATTTTTTAACATCGTTGTCTATTAGGAGGGGTTATTGATTTGATGGTCTTAGTTACACCGTTAGGACTCTATTTTTAGACCTAATCTCTATTATCGCATAAGTCAACAATGTATCCTCGTGAAACATTCAAGACATAATAAAATATAAGAGATACAACTTAGGAATAATGGGAGAATAAGTACGTGATTAGGGCATATGAGTAGTGTTAGCATTACTAACTTATAATGACAATGATCTCGTTGCACGCTTGGCATGGAATTAGGGTGAAAATCGAGGACGATGAAATTATTTCTAACAAAGCATTCACGTGTTCTTATTCTATGAACCTAAACGTCCCATTTTGCGATGAAAATCATACATTATGTCTAAAACGCAAGTAGCAATAGTAGTAGTGTAGCTAGTTTATCATTCCAATAAAGTGAATAAAATGAATTTTGGAGATGCTATGATACTTTATACTAGCATTGCGTGAGGGCACGGCAATGGTTTAGTATGGGGGAGTGATGAGATTGCTTTTATACATAGTCTCATCGTCCAAATCGGGCTTAAAATGCATAAAATATCATTAAAACTGCCAAATATATGCTCGTGTTTGTTGCTTGTGTATTTTAGGTACGGATATTAAGGAAAAGGCAAAAAGATCACAAGAATCATTCAAAAACGAACACGGGAAACGAAGCCGCACAATGAACCGGACCCAAATCTGGAATTTCCAAAATGGACCCTGAAGTTTTGAAGATTAGCAACTTTAGTCCCTCATTGTTGAAGACTTGGCAAGATTAGACCTTGAAGAAATCATCATTTGGCAACACAAGTCCTCCATTTTTGAAGATATTACAAGTTTGGCCCTTGAAGATTGCATTTATTACATTTGAAGTCCTTAAATTAAGTTTGAAAACTTAATTGTGCCAAAAATGACAAGTTTGCAAAGTCATTTACAAAGGAATGGAATATTTGCTGTTTTAATACAACATGAAGAAAAGAAGAACATGGGGGGCCAATACTGTCAAACAGCCAAACCCACACATCCAATACAAAGCTGACACCTCAGCTTGACCCACCCATTTACCCATTTACCCAAACCCTTACCCGACCAACCCACCCATTAGCCCAATACCAAGTTTATTTAATAATCTGGTCAAACCCCAGTCAAACCTCCTAATTTTCCCTCTAAACACAACATTTAAAAAACAAATTACCCAAAATAGATCAAACCCCCCCCCATAAACCCTAATTAACCCAGGAGCAATTATTGTCAAATCAAAGGGGTTTTGCCCCTAATCATCCAGAAACTTAATTAACCCTATCCCCATCACTATCCCACCTCGAATATCAACACACGACACCCCCACATGGCTGTTGGACCCTCCCCTGCTACACTTGGGCAAGAAAACAAAAGCAGAAAGTGACATCAATGGTGGGATCATTTTACTTGGTCCCAAAGGACCAAATCAACGTCCAAGATCACTTTACAACAGCTGGCTACATCAACATCATCACATGGACGATTTTGACAAAGAACTTCAAGGGCATTTAGGGCTTTTCAGCCATTAGGGTTTACACATTTTGTAATATTTTATTAAGCTTCTAGTTTGTTCTATAGCCTAGTATAAATACACCCGTATGTGGGTTGTATTTCGTTGTTCCAGATTTTTTTTCAAAGTTGATGTAATTCCTTTTTAAATTAATTAAAAGTTTGGTATTTTCTTGAGTTGAAATTGTAATTCCTTTTTACTTGTTTTAAAAGTTGGTAGTGACTTGTGATAAAAAATCTGAGTTCCATTTAAACATTTTGCAAAACATTTTATGTTTTGAATTTTCAGAAAAGGTTTCTGAAGTTGGAAAATTTTTGGTGAAAAGTTGGTTCAAGGTTTGAATTTCCTGGATTGAAAGTATTTGGTTGAAGTGTTTTTGAAAGGAAAAACATTTGAGAAAAGATTGTGAGAAAGGTTTTAAAAAGTAAAAAATCAGATATTGTATATTTGCTTGTTTCATTTTGATTGTTGCAGGTTTTCATTGCTTGCTTGTTAATCAAGGCTCAGCACAGGCCCGGGCCTGTTTGGAGGTGGTTAAGCAACCACTAAGGGACCTGGATGTAGGTCCCTTAAGGTAGCATCCTCATCCCCATTTTCAGTTTTCATTTATTGTTATTTGTGATTTTATGAAAATTGCATGAAGTTGTTTAAATGTGTTGTTTGCTGTTTGTTAATGCAAGATTGATGTTTATGTGCATGATTTAAGGTGTCATAATCAGTTTGGTTAAGTTTTGTTAAGGTTTTGTTAGAAAAAAATTGATTTTCAATTTTTAAGGGGTGTTTGGGATAAGGGATTAACCAAATTTGGTGACAAAATTTTGAGTTAAAACCTGGTTAAATACACTCATTAGTCAGTAATTAGGTGATATTAGTGCTTAGGTTTCTATTTGGTAGAATTTAAGAACAAGTTGCATGCTAAATTTTGACTAAACATAGCTAAAATCAGTAAGCCTCATTGCTGCCAGTTTTTGTTGGAATTTGTGCATCAAGTTTGATAATCAGCTATATATTAGGTCATTTTAGGGTTGTGCATTGTTTGTTTGCCATGTTAATGATTTGTATGCAAGATATTGGCTTTTAAATCTCATTTTTATGCAAGTGCATTGGTCAACTGTTCATCAGAAAAACATTGCCTTAATCAGTAACTTAGTTTGGTCATTTGTGGTTGATTTTTGTGCTTGCTTGACTGTTTTTGTGCATTATATTGACTCCCTACACTCCAACTGAGTGTAAGGGTGCCCTTTTGTCCATCAAAAACCAACAAGGAACCAAGATCAAGTCCTCTTGATCCAATCTTCACATGTGAATATATCACCTTTGTGTTCATCAGTAAGCCTAACAATCTGGGCACGTTTTCATTTACAAGGCTTGATTTGGTTTGAATTTGGGTTTGTATTTGTGTTTTTAAGTAAGTTTTAGTTACTGGTTTGTGTTTTTAAAGTAAAAAAAAAGAGAAAAAAAATAAAAGTTCAAAAAGGACTGGCCAGGACTCGAACCTGCGCCATCCTTCTCACCACACACACTCACTACCATTGCGCCCTTGGGTCTTTTACTGACCAAGGGTGTTTTCATAAGTTATTTAACGCGTTTGTATTTGGGCTTTTCCATTTTAATCCGTAGCTAAACAAGCTCTTGTGGGCTTATTGGCTTAGCTTTTTAGACAAGTAGCATTTTTACTAGGTTAATTATATAGTTTAGGATTTTTCTATGCTAAGTTTGCATTTTTCCCTTTCTTTATTTATTTTTTATTAATTTTTAATTACCCGTATTTAGTTAATTAGTTAAAAATAGTAAAAATAGGTTTTAGATTTTATAAAAATAGTTTTTAGGTTTTTATTTACATTCTTGAGGTTTACAGCCCAAAAAGTTTTCAAAAAGTCTAATTTTTAATTTTATTTGATTTTAGGGTTTTTTACCAACTTTAAAATTTAATATAAAAATATTAAATGGGTTTTAGAAACTTTTGATTGCATTTCCGTCTTAGTTACATTAATTAAGATTTTTGGTATTTTTTAGAATTTTTTGGTAAACTTTGAATTTTTTTGATTATTTTATTATTATTTTATTATTAAAAATTGAAAATTAGTTTTTTCTACTTTTTTCATTTTTCCTAGATTTTAGACACTAAATTAGGAAATTTGTAACTTTCCAAATATTTTTAGGGTTTTTCAATTATTTTCTAGAATCAATTTAAGTTTTTATTAATTTTAATAGTTTTTAAGTGTTTAAAAATAGTTTTATTTGGTTTTAAAATTTTAAAAAATACTTTTTAGTTTAATTAGGTTATTTTTGAGGTTTACAAACTTTAAAATCTTGTTTGGGACTTTTTAATAACTAATTGTGATTTTTAGGGCTTTAATTAGCATTAAAAAGTCATTATCTAGTTAATTAAAAGGTTTTAGCAAGTTTTGATTTTTTGTAAACTCTTAGAATATTATTGTGGATTTTTATTAATTTTTAGGAATTTTTAGGTTAAAATTTTAATTTTTTCACTATTTACGGTTTTACGTGAACGCTTTTCGTCTTAGCTCGATCCGTCTTCGTAACCGCCTTTTCTTTTCTCATTTCTCTTTTTTTTTCTTCTCAAAATAAAATCACAATCAAAATCAATTCATCACACAACACACTAGCCTCCTCGAGAACGAACTCACTTAGGGTCATTCACACACGGTTTTCCTAAATCGTCGTGCCTACTTGCCCTATGTATTGCTCTTTTCCTAAAGGGTAGCAAAAACACTACTATCAAGTACATTCAGTGAAGTGTATCTTGGAACTTATGGGCGAGTGAAATTTCATTACGTGTTGCGTGCCACTACTACCATAAGCGATGTCATTGTTTTTAACATATTGTTAGACGTACACATTGTGTCTTGTGCATATCCATCATGGAATGTGAGTAATGTGATACTTACTACAACGTCTTGGCTAGTAAGGTGTCTAACAAGGATACCTGATCCATCGCCACTGGGGTGCATCCCTCTTACGTGATAAGTTTAATTAGTAGGTTAAACTTATTCCTCTTATTTCTCCTGGAACCGTAATAGTACATGTACGCCGGAGGGCCAAATATATATTGGAAATAAAGTACTTTATGCATGAATTATGTAATTAGATAATAAAGGAAACGAGGCTGCGGAACTAGCTAGGAACCACAACGTTTTATTAATACTTTTGAAAGTTTTTTTAAACATCAAAGAGTAAATCCTAAGGTACTGAAAAAAAATAAATGAATCTTTATTGAGGGTTGACTACAGCCGAAGAGCAATCCATGCCTATGACGCGATGGTTAAGAGGTAGTATTGTCGGAGCTTTTGATTGCCCCATGCTTGCTCCGAGATCTGCTCCCTCCTGGTTTGTTAGCTTGCATGTGTCATCCTCAATGCTCTCCTCCATGTGATAACATTTTCCCCGTACATTCTTTGCACGTCGCGTATCGGTTGGGTGCCCCTCCCTATTTTCCCGCCTTATCTTTTTTTAGCTCTTGATTGTGAGGCCATTAGGTGGCGCCTTTGGTCCTTCGACCATATTTTTCACTATCCTGTGACTGCTGGTAGCAACATGTTCCTTAGGCGCTGGGCGAAGTAGCCTACCGTGGTGGTGAGGGAGTTCACACCATTTGCCACACTAGACAAGACTCCTGGTCCGTCTGCCGTTTTCTGTGGTACGGTGTGTGGTAGCCTTTGTGGATGACGCTTTGGTCCCATGCACTCTTGGCATCGCTGACATTTGAGTGCCATATCGAGTGCGTCTTTATACATAGTAGGCTAGTAATAGCCTGAGTGTAGGGTTTCATCAACCATTGGTTTGGGGCCCACCTGGCATAGCTTACTATGTATCATTTGCATAATGTTACACGCTCGTGGTGGTGTCAAGCATTGTAACCATCGCCCCCATGTCGTTTGCTTATATAGATTTCCATTCCTAACTTTAAACTTCTTTGCGTTTCTGCGGACCTAACTAGCGCTCCTGCGACTGCATGGAAGTGTATGATTCATGAGGTAGTTAACGATCAAGGTCTTCCATGTGGGTGACTCTGGTACTATGGACGAGGCCGACTCTCCTAAAGGTATTGATTTGTGTGCGAAGAAATCTATCTGTACTTGGCTAAGTGGTCGTCCCAGTGAATAGATGCTAGGCGATCCATGGCTGTCGTTAGTTCGTTGCTCTTTCCTGATATTTCTTCTATGGCGAATTCGCCAAATTGGATGGCCATGGCCCTTAACTTCTGCGTATACTCAATCAACTTGTACCCTCTTGGTTCGCATCTCCCTGCTACTCGATTTGCTAGTAGGGGGAGTACACGCATACTACCAAATTTTGGATATATATCCTGCTACGAAGTCTAGTCCAACTATTAATGCTTCGTGATCGGCTTCGCTGCTTGTAGTGATGAAACCGAAGCGCAGCGCGCGGGCTATTTGGTTATTCTCTTGATCTATGAGAATGAATCCTGCATCGGGTCCCCCGCTTCGTGAGAATCCTGTCGAGAACAAGATAATAGGGGATGGGTCGCCGCTCCCTCTTGTATGAGTGCATTGCTTTCTACGCTCTCGTCTTGGTAGCTTGTCGGGTGTTGCTTTTTCCTCATTGTATATGAGCCAGACACCGCATCATGTTTGCTCTATGCCACATTCTTTCTCTTTTTACTCTGAGTGGGGGTACTGCTCTTCTTTTCGATTGCGTCCGTATTGTGGATGGTAACTACTTCATTCCGTACTGCGAACTTGAACATGTCGTGTATTGTGGATGGTACAACGCGCAACGCCAAGATGCCTGGTTGTCCAATAATGCCGTTGTATGATGATTGGGAATGTACTACCATAAACTCCATCCGCACAGTGAACGAGTAATCCTTGTTTCTGATCGTTACTGGCGTGCGGATCTGCTCCAATGGTCGGGGTTTGTCTTCGTTAAACCCTGTGAGCATGGTTGTAGTTTGCTTTAGTTCGCGCCTCCTCTCAGTAGGTAGCTGCAAGAAATAGTGTCCATTCAATATGTTTGTCGCGGATCACCCATTGACGCACATGTTATGAGGTATGATCCCCAAAGTTCATGCTAACTGCTAATGGTCCTGTTCTGTAATTAATATTAATGAGAGTAAGGAACGATATCTCTTTATCGTGTGAGAAATCCTGGAGCGTTTTCTTTCCCAAGTTCATTCCATCTCTTTGTACCATATAGATAGTTATGGGTTTTTCTTTTTGCTTTTTTATGTTGCTCTTTTTTGCCTCTGCTCCTTTCCTTCAATCTCTAACGAGGTGGTTCAATTTTTCGGCTTTGACGAGGCTTTCGGTATGCTTTTTCAGTTGTATGCATTCATCGGTGGAGTGACCTTTGTCATCATGATACTCGCAGTACTTGATGTTGCCTCTCTTGTCTGCTGGGCCAGTCATCGGGCTAGGCTTCGGGAAGATTGAACCTTCGGATAGGAATATCTCCCTCGACGTTATCTTTAACGGAGTGAACTTGTTGTTGTTGTTTCGTCCTGCCTTCTGAGTGTTTTGGAGATCTAGAGCGCAGTTGTTGTTTTGGTTATATGATTGTCTCTTAGGCCGGTCTTGGAATTTGTAATTGGAGGTCGTTTGCCTATTATCTACTGCAGCGGCCCCGCCTTGGATGAATGCTCGGACCCTCTTCATTACCCCATCAAAAGTTTTGGGAGTTCTGTCATTTAGCTTCTTTATCAAATCTGGATTGGTGATACCTGCCAGGAAGCCCGAGGTTTTTAGATCTTCAGGACACTCTCTGATTTGGTTGCACTCAGATTTGAAGCGCTCCACGAAATCTTCCAGGGATTCATTGGGTCTTTGTTTAACCCTTGCGAGCGAAACAGGACTTTTGTCGCACTTCTTCTGCTGAACGTAGTTCCTCCTGAATGCTTTTTGCAATTCCTCGAATCCATTGATGCTCCTTCTTGGGAGGCGATCAAACCAATTTCGTGCATTACCAATTAGCGTGGAATTGAACATGTGACACCATACGACCTCTGGCCATTGTTCTATTCCTGTTTCGGACTCAAACACTTTTAGGTGATCATCCGGATCGGTTGTGCCATCGTAGGTCTTGACATTAGACAACATTCGCCTTCTTTTTTCATCCCTATCGGTTGTGACGTGTTTTGAGAACGCGTTTCCTTTTTCGCGACGCCACCGGAGGAACCATTCTTCCTCACTGCGTATCATTGGCTGTCGTGACGTCCTGCGACGCGTCATGTCATAGTCAAAGGAGTCTGAGGATGAAGTGGTTATCTTGCGACGCCTAGGAGGGTGATCACTGGAATCGGAATCTGATGAGTTGTTGCTCGGGGATCTTTTCTGCCGAGACTTCCTTGTGTTTCCGCTACTCCTTTGTCGCCCAGGCTCATATGATTCTAAAGAGGGACTTCCTCCTTGTGGCCCAAGTCGTCTAAGGACGCTTGGGCATCGTTTATATGGTTCTACCAATGGGTCGGCGCCCCTCGGTTCGGGTCCTATAGTGTCCTTTACACTGGTGCGTTGATTGTTATTGATAGGTATGACGAAGGCATTCCTTTCCCTTGATTCTTGGGATCCATCTGAGTACGAGGCGTCCTCAATGATCGACGCCTCTGAGTAGACTGTGTGTTTGGAGTTTATTGGGGTGCTTCGTCCACTATGCTTTTCTTCTCTCATTTGTTTCCTTTTCTCCCGACGGGTCTTTTTATTGAGATTTGACCCTCTTAAGGCTCGTAGTTCCCAGTCAAAGTCCAGGTTGACCCTTAGGTCATTCGCTGTATTCACTCTCATTTGCGTTGTCATGAGTGGAATTAAGGCTTCGAATTTTTTCGCGACATAGTCGCTCATGTCCGGATCTGGGCCAGGAGGGGTCTCTGTCCCGGCTTGTAGTATCATCGCTATGTTTGAGTTTAGTGGTGATTTATTCTGAACCACCCCAGGGACTTCCTTCGAGGAGGAGGTTTCTCTTGCTACGAGAGGGCTAGGAGGCACAAACGGGGGAATTGGTACCTGTGGTGCCTTTCCTCCCACGCCCTTTCATGTGTTGTTTGGTGCCTCCTCAACTTTCTTGGACCCATTTTTTTTGTCAAAGAGATTTGAGCCGCTTTTAGCCATGTTGAGAGTTTAGTGTAGGGTCCCACGGATGGAGCCAACTTGTTGATACAAAAGTTGGATGTACCGTGCTTGACCCGAATTACGCTTAATTCGGGGTCTTGTGGGCTCTGGCTCTTGCACCAAGTGAACTTTTTTGAAGACCTTGCACACTAATAAACATACACCGTTAGGATTGCTGTAGGCGCATGTCCGACAATTAGACTCCGGCGTGAGAGTAAGTAATCAATTTTGGTATATGTGAGGGTTATAGTATTGTGAATATCGTACCTTTGTTGAACCTCTGGGGTTCGTTTTATACCCAAGAGAGTCCAGGCTGGGCTCTCCCATTCTTGCGGCCTAAGCAAGAGATAATGACTAAATATAGTTTGATCCTTATCGCATAAAGAAGGAGAGTGTATATCTCTTTTACTTAGGCGAATATAATCCTATTTAGATGATATTCTGTTTGATCCTGTCACAGTGTGACAAGGACACGGTTAAGGAATAACCGCGTGTAAGAGCGGCTTAATAGGCCTCGTGGGCTTTGTGCGCTGTCTATGTTTGATCCATACCCAATGGATACTGGTAGTACCCGTGGGTCGGCTTATCCAGCCCGACTAGGGACTATACGTCATTATTGATTACGAAGGAAATTGGAAGATCATCTAGAAATGATGACGAGGTTGTCCAAGGTCAGAGACAACGAGATGATATTGATCTCTTAGATGAGAGACAAATTTACCCGAGGAGAGGTTAAACCTATAAAAACAAAATGGCATGAACCGATATTGGTTGGATTCGGTTTTTGTTTCTTTTATGAAGTAAAATGAGTCTACTTCTTATTGAGAAGCGTTAAATTCTTTGAAAGGGTATCAATGGAAAGAAGCCACTAAAAGTGAAATAGATTCTATTTTACAAAAGTAAACTTAGACGCTCATAGATTTACCTTAAGCTAAAAACCAGTAGGCAAGCAAGATTGGTAATCAAAGAATTTAGACAACGAGAAGGTATATATTCCTTTGATACTTATTCACATGTTACATGAATAACATCAATTAGGATGGTACTTTATTACCACGCTAAGAAATTTTGGAAGTTTCTTATGTGGATATGAAAACGAGATTACTAAACTGGGATTTAGAAAAGGAACTATACATGAACCAACCTTAGGGTTTCATGGATAATACTAGAGAGAAAAGTTTGTAGGCTAATTAAGTCATTATATAGTTTAAGGCAATGACATCAAACTTTTTGACCCCATATCATGTCATAATGTGGATTCAAAAGTAATGTATCTATGTGTGATCAAAAGTAAATATGTACTCGCGTGTTTATACAAAGATGGTATACTTATCACTAGAAATGATAATAAGATGAATAAATCTATAAATGATATGTTGAAGTCAAGATTTGACATGAACTTCATTAGTTGTTGGGTTCGTTTTAAAGCCATATGGATTTGTTTTGAAGTCAAACATTAAGAAAATAATATTATTGAGAGGTTCGATGTGGGGATTCCAGCCTATCTAGAGTCCAATGACATCTTTTTAAATCTATTTGAAATAAAGGTAAAGGTGTTGGCTATTTTGAATTCTCAAATAATATTGGGCATCTTATGTGTCTAATGACGTATGTGTGACCTGATTTATAACTTATAATTAGGTTAAAAAATATAGTAGTAATTCAAGTGGGGGTCAAAAGAAATGGTATTGGATCAAAAATCACTAGTTTTGACTGATGAACTTTACAAAAGACTTAACCCAAACTTTTTCAATGCATATTGCCTTTTTGACCATTCATTTAACTACAAAGCTTGACCAAAATACTCACACTAACTAATTGAGTGTGAGTGAGCTCAAAGAAACAAATTTTAGTAAACTGAATTACCAAAATGATCTAGAACCAAACACCACTTAAAAAACTAGTTATTAAATTTTTCAAAAGCTTTTTCAGTACAAATGAATGACAGCTAAAAGCTAATAGGTTTACTGGTTAAACAACAATTAAGACTTGTTCAACTGATGAAATGAAATGGTTTAGAGTAAAAAACTAATAGGTTTACTGGTTAAACAACAAAATGAGTAGCTAATGAAGAATAACTGATGAAAGATCAATTTTAACCAAGTAAATCTTAATGAAAAGCTGTTAAACTACAAGTAAGCTATCAAATCAACAATATTACACTACAATCAAGTTAATCACACTCTCAGTTCAGCATTTAAGATTTACACTAAGTATTTAGCATGCAGAGACAGTTTAGGGGAATTTAAAACAAGAGAATGATTTCCTTTTAGCTATGTGCCACCACTGATGGAGTAGAGAGGCGCTGAGCCTTCTAAGGACAGCTAAAACACCATGAATCATCCACCAATAACCATCATCATCATCATCATCATAATTTGCTACAATGAACACCCCTGCTACAAATGGCTGAAATGGCTATGAAATGGTCTGCAAATCAATTCTGAACCAGCTACAAGTCTTCAAAATATCAATCAAGTTCCATTGATCATAGATGATCAAAAGAAACACACATTAACACTAGGATTATAGTAATGTAGGTATAAGAAAGAGATTTGAGTGAAAGTGAAGGGTAAATTTTATTTATGAATTGAAAGTAGTTACAAGATTGTTACTAACTGTCTAACTAACTCTTAGGTGGTTGTCAAACACCTAAGAGTAGTAACTAACTAAATTGATAAATTGGAAATGAGAGAAAATTAAGAAGTGTGTGTTTTCACACCTACAGGCTACACGTTACAAATGAAGACTACTAGGTGTATTTATAGACTGAATTGAGAGTGTGTTGGGGATGGTTGACGTGTCCAAGCCAATAGGAATCCTCCACGTGTAATAATTTGGCCAATTGCAAATTGTTGATGATGAACACATTTGGGGATTTTTGAATGAATGAATTAAAGTCCAATTAAGTTTTTGGGTTGAATTCCTTGTTTGATTCCGAGCAACTTTCATGTTTATATCTTCACTTGATATGCATTGTAGCGAAATCCCGTTCATGGACTTGAATTATCTTGACGATGATACGTGGCATATTGTGATTCGTTTGATAATACTCACACGGATCGTTATCCAAATTGGATATATTAAATATTGCATGGCGAGTTTTTATTGGTCAAAATTGAGCTGAGTGGGTATACTGTTTGGATTCGTCTCATTTATTGCTGGCGGCTGTGAGTGGGTATATGTGGCAATCCTTGTCACACTTATACTAGCACCTCATTGGTTGATTCTCTCCTCACACGGATTAAGCCCAAACTTAACCAAATTTTGTCAAGTTTAACCCTTGTAGTTTAGCAAATTATACAATTAAGCTCCAAGCTTCATTTCTTTGGCAATTTTGATCCTTTGACTTTCATCGTGAACATTTGAAGCCCTTTGACTTTTTTGACTTGAAGGTTGACCAGATTTGACTATGATCTTGACTTTCTCAAAATTGCACTTTAGTCTTTCATCTTTTGAATGTTGTCAAGATAGGTCCTTTGTCTTTGCAAGGCTTGTCACTTTTGATCTTGCTCTTGTCTTTTCTTCATCTTTAAGGCTTGATTTCACTTGTTTACTCCAAATTTGTATCTTTGTTACCTAAACAAGCACAAGCACAAAACATACCCTATAATACTGCTTTTATGTATAAAGTTTAGGTATTTGCTTTGTGTTTTAGGGTGATTTGTGATATTATTGATATGAGATTTTACTCATATCAAATCCCCTACACTTGATCATTGCCATGAACTCATGCAGTGCCACATTTTAAAGCACCAATTTACATTTTTCTCATAATTAATCCACCTTAGCCAACATGAAATGCTTTTACACTACTCTACACTATATGATGCATGGTTTTAATTTTAAACAATGCAATGCAAAGGAAAGTAACTCTATTTATATATTTTTGGATTTTCTTGAAATGGTTTAGATGGAAATAACTCATAAAGAAATCAATGACTTAGATTAGGGCTTTTGGTACCATGAACACTTATCACCCTCAAGTTTTACTTTCCCCATACCAAGCTTAAAAACAAGATCATTGTTATCCACAAGTGAAAGTCCGTCAACTTATTCATATAGATTAATTGTGTTACTCTCATGCCCCCACTTATTATGCCTCTAAGACCGGTTATTATTTGAGCAAATTGCTTGAGAGCAAATTTGTCATTATTTAAAGCGTGAAATATAAGGAATGTAAAATCTCAAAATAAGGAAGCACGGTTTTAATCCTAAGTAATCCTCTCATCCATTACTTGAAAAACCGCCCACAATTGATATAAGTCCGACTCAGGAGTAATAAGTTATTCGCCTTATGTGTAAAATCCTTATGTCATGCATTAATAAGTAGCTACTCACTCTCTAAGGAAAGAAAAATAAAACTCAAGCAATAATTTACATCCGCCGCCTTTTTGGGACTTTGGATCTTCAATCCCGCAACCCGTCAAGGTAATATTGGATTGGAGCAACTATAAAATCCCCGCAACCCTTGTGAGAATAATATTGGAATTCAATAGCTACTATAATTAACACTTCACTGCCCCTCTTGGGAGTCTTGTATAATTATTATTTTTTCTTTTTCTTTTTCTCTTTTTTTTCTAGCCACTCATTTTTTCATAAGCCGCTCTTATTTTTCTTTATTCCTAACAATGAAAGTTGAAAAGAATAAAAGGAAAAACACCCGCTAAGTATTAAGCATGACATAAGTCTAGTACACATAAAACGTTCTAACTTAGAATCTTAAGACGTACTTATACCAACCACGAATGATTAGTCAAAAATGCATAAGAGACTACAAACCAATTAAAACCGTTCTTGACTATTTATTAAGATATATACATGCGTTGGCAAGAAAGTAAAGGTTACGAAAGGGGATATAAAAGCCACAATTAATGAATATGAGGTTTATCTAGCCCTTAACACTTACTTCAAACTCTATCATCTCTTGTTCTCCACAGTTTAAAATCTCAAATAATGAGACTAGTGGATGCTTAGCCTAATAAACCAATGAAGGTCTACATGGTTAAGGCTACCAGCTAGAGAATGCTTAGATAAGCAAACTCGGGTTGAGTCAAAGTATCCATGGTGGGCCTAATATGTCAAAGAAGTCTAAATTTGTTAAACCATGTCCTTTATTATATTTTTTCCTTTTTATATATTTTTTTATGAAAAATAAACGAAGAAATATATATATAATGCAAATGTGTTATGAAAAATGAAAAATGAATAATGCAAAAACTAAGAATGCATATTTTTGGTGGCCAAAGTAGATCAAAAATTTGAAAAATGTTTGTGAAATTAATTTCCAAGTTATCATGAAGGTCAATGACAAAGTTCTAGGTAAGGTCACTTCGATATAAGACCCCCCTACACTTAAGATAAACATTGTCCTCAATGTTTAAGAGTATTGGAGTAAACTCCCCTACACTTATGACATTGCGTATTTTGTTTAACTCAAGTTAAGGAAAGATCAACTATAGCTAATTCATTTTTAAGCACAATGTGGTTATGAAAAATCACAATAGTAACGAAGTGAACTAGATACAAGGGCCTCCTCCATAAGCTCCAATACACGTGATGAGAGAGAGCAACCCTACAAACAACATAAAGACAAAAGGAAGGTCTCCCCCTACACTTATGCTCAACTCTATACCCTTATTTCTATCCTACCACACTCTAAGTCTAAAAACTCTAAGCCTAGTTATTCAAGCTTGATTTATGGAGTCTCTAACTCGACTCTTCCCACAATGAATTAATTCATGGGGAAAATGGGGATCTCTTGGACCATTTCCACAGAAATGTCCTCCCCAAAGTAATGCTTAACACGGTGACCATTCACTTTGAAATTTGGGCCATTTGGTTGTGACAACTCAATAGTCCCATATGGAAATACTTGAGCAATAGTGAATGGACTGGACCATCTTGACTTAAGCTTACCCGTAAAGAGTTTCAACCTTGAGTTAAAGAGGAGAACCGGATCTCCAACTTTGAACTCACGGTTCTTGATCTTACCATCATGCAATTGCTTAGTCTTTTCCTTGTAAAGCAACGAGTTCTCATAAGCATTGGCTCTAAATTCATCCATCTCATTGAGTTGGTCTTTTCTATGTGAACCGACTTGGTTTAAATCAAAGTTTGCCTATTAGAGAGCTCATGAAACCTTATGCTCTAACTCGAATGGGAGGTGGCATGCTTTTCCATAGACAAGCCTATATGGAGTACAACCAATTGGTGTCTTAAAAGCCGTCCTAAAAGCACACAAAGCATCATCAAGCTTATCCGACCAAGAAGCTCGATGCTCTCCCACCGTTCTCTCCAAAATTCTCTTTAAACCACGATTTGTGACCTCGGTTTGCCCATTGGTTTGAGGGTGATACGCGGTAGAAAGTCTATGTGTTAGGTCCTAAAAATTGAGCAAAACATGAATTATTAAACTCAAAACCCACAAGACTACTAATAACACAAGTTTGTTTTCAACGTTTAATTCTTAGCTTTATTAAAGAATTATACCCTATTGTATGCGAAACTACAATAGGGATTGAATAGATAGACTATTCTCCTATTGATCTCAGCTTTACTTTGATCAATGAGAGGAAGAACCCTATCACTATATTGTTTACATATTACAATTTGCTTTTTACAGTGAATAAAATCCTTAACCATCTAATTCTACAATGACTAGTATATATAGTGGTAGGTGTGAAAGCATCTTTCACTACAATACAAAAGTACATGTGTCAGCATGCATGTGACCATATGACACACCATGTGCTAACTTGTACTTTTGTCCCCACCATTTTGTCTCTTTGTCTCTTGTACTTTATACTTGTCAATGTTTATCTTTAGATGGTCTTGAGGGAGTCAGTGAGTTATGTCATCACTAACTGACTTCATTGTCTCCTTCTTCGTCTCAGGTACATCATTCATTGAGTTCCGCCTTACTGAATACTCGAGTCTTTCTTTGTAGACTCAGGCTGAGAATCTTGAAGACAACTCACTGAGTGACTGTTCACTCAGTGAATTTATAATGTTCAAGGGTAGTTTTCCTCACTGAGTGAGTAGAGATTCCGGAGGCTCCGAGGCTCCCTGAGGGTCTCGAGGCTCCTGAGTCTTCTGAGTGGGTAGCGCTTCCTGAGGCTCTTGAGTCTTCTGAGTGGGTAGCGCTCCCTAAGGCTCTTGATTCTTCTGAGTGGGTAGCGCTCCCTGAGGCTCTTGAGTCTTCTGACTGGGTAGCGCTCCCTGAGGCTTCTAGGCACTCTGAGTGGATATCGCTTCCTGAGACTCTTGAGTAGTGCTCCCTGAGGCTCTCTCAATGGGCAGCACTCCCTGAATGGATAGTTCTCCCTGAGTGAGTTACAATCACTATTTACTTAGTGAGTAACTTAAGCTATTTTATGTTCAAATATTTGTCACCGACAATTGGGTCAAATATTGACCCAACAATCTCCCCCTGTTTGAATATAAAAATAGCCTAAGTTAATTAGTATAGCAAGTGAGCATCAAGGCTTCTTCTTGCGTACTAAATTACAAAGCATCCTAAGGCTCCCTTAATGAGTAGCACTTCCTGAGGCTCTCTTTGCTATTTTATGTTCAAATATCTTTAAGCACAATTGAACCGATTTTGGCCCAAGAATCTCCCCCTATTTGAATATAAAAATAGCATAGTTTAATCAGTAGTAAGTGAGCATAATAGCTTCTTCTTACGTACTAAATTACAACAAAGAAATCATGAAATAACTTCTTGAGTTGAAGTTGGTATTCAGGTCTTCTATGTTGGCTGACCTGCTGTCTTGATTCTTTGTTGTTGAAGTTGGTCACTTACTTACGGGCTCCCTCTTTTTAACCAATACTTACTGTTATGAATATCAGCCTTGGATGGGAATATCATATGGGTGTCATCAGGTTTAATAGTGTATGCCAAAACACAATGATGATGCATACCAACTGATGATATCGCTTCAAATCAGCCCCGTAACATCATACCTCTAGTTGTAGAATAATAGACTCAAATACCTTCTAACATGTAAGATCAGTGAACCTGGTCACGTTCAGATGCATGGATAAGTCTCAACTAAATCAACAATAGAGGTTCATAAAGCTTATGAGGCTCAGGCTCGTCGACCTAAAACATCATGCTCGTCGACTCAACCCCGTCGATCATCAGTGACCCAACTTGCCAAATATCTCCCCCTCAAAATTTGCAATACTTGCAACTTTTGGTTCATTGAGTGACCTGCAACTGATGTTAACATCAGTGACTTAGTTACTCACCCAACATGCTTAACCCCAACAATCACTGATTGATTCAGTGTATCTCTCCCCCTCAAAAGTTGCTATAAAGTGGCATCTTTTGACTTTTCGATGAGTGTTATCTATTGGCTTCAGTGACCTTTTCGATCTTTAGGCTCATTGGCCGATACTCAGCGATCATTGATTCAGGGATATGAGATTCAGGGATATGAGTTTTCAGAGAACTGAATCGTTCAGGGTCTTCAGGTTCTTGTTTACCCGTGTGTTTTTTTGATGCAGGTACCACAAAATACCCCATAGACTGAACACCTTTTTCGTCGTTTAAACACACTGATTTTTTATAATCAGTTCCAAATGAAGACTACTGAGTGTATTTATAGACTGAATTGAGAGTGTGTTGGGGATGGTTGCGTGTCCAAGCCAATAGAAATCCTCCACGTGTAATAATTTGTCCAATTGCAAATTGTTGATGATGAACACAATTGGGGATTTTTGAATGAATGAATTTTAGTCCAATTAAGTTGTTGGTTGAATTCCTTGTTTGATTCCGAGCAACTTTCATGTTTATATCTTCACTTGATATGCATTGTAGCAAAATCCCGTTCTTGGGCTTGAATTATCTTGAAGATGATACGTGGCATGTTGTGATTCGTCTGATAATGCTCACACGGATCGTTATCCAAATTGGATATATTAAATATTGCATGGTGAGTTCTTATTGGTCCAAATTGAGTTGAGTGGGTATACTATTTGGATTCGTCTCATTTATTGCTGGCGGCTGTGAGTGGGTATATGCGGCAATCCTTGTCACACTTATACTATCACCTCATTGGTTGATTCCCTCCTCACACGGATTAAGCCCAAACTTAATGATGAGACTGCAATTATACATAGTCTCATCGTCTAAATTGGGCTTAAAACGCTTAAAATATCATCAAAATACCCAAAAATGTGCTTGTGTTTATTCATTTTGTATTTTAGGTACGGATATCATGAAATCAACAAAAGAGAACATGAATCAAGCAAAAACGAACACGGGAAATGAAACCGCACAAAGAACCGGGCCCGGATGATGATTTTCCAATAATACCCTTGAAGTTTGAAGATTTGTCAAGTTTGGTCCTCCAAGTTTGAAGACTTGTCACTTTATACCCTTGTAAAACTCTAAAATACATTAGGGTCCCTAAAGTTTCAAGATTTGATATTACAAGCCCTTGAAGAATGCACTTATTGTACAAAAGGCCCTTATTACTAGTTTGCAATATTTTTGTGCCAAAAGTGACAAGTTAACCAAAGTTATTACAAAGGAGAAATGAAAGAAAAGCTGTCTAACTTTATATGCACACAATTTAAGAGTTCAGGGACCATTTTAGCCATTTCCATAACCCACACACCCCACCATTATGTTAAAATAATATATTAACCTGGTTAATACTTCTCTTTTCCTAAACTGAGATTAAACACCCCTTTTACCTCATGAACCCTAATCTCCAATCTTAACCAAAACAAAGGGGAAATTGATGGATCATTCCAGATAAGCAATTCATCATATTTGAGACACACCCATGTGAACAACAGCGACTCCTCAAGCCCGTGGGACCCTCCCACGAGGTGCCCTGCTCCCATATGAAGAATAAAACAAGAAAGGTGCAGAGAATCAACGATTCACAGCTTATACTTGGTCCCAAAGGTATCACCAATGTCCCTGATCTCTTGACAACAACTGGATAATCAGAACAAGCACATGGCATCATTTGACTAGTTTTCAAAATTCAAGACTTGAGGGCATTCTGGGAAGATCATAGAACTAGGGTTTTCGTTTTCTTTTATTGTTCTAGAACAATCTTTCATCTATTATAAAAGGGGTGCTGGATTGTAGCATCACCTTTGTTCCAGCTTCATGTAACTTTTCTTAACTTAATGAATAGTCAGAGTGTTTGTTTTATAAACTTTACATAAGCTGAGTTCCAAGTTATTTTCTTTGTTTTAGAGTAATTGATTTATGTTTATTGCAAGTTTAGTGTAAAATTTTCACTTATTATAAATAGCCAAAAAGCTCAAGGACACTTGTTTTTTTCTGGTCATTTTCTTTCATTGGCTTATTGGAGCTTATAAACTTGTTTAATTGACAATCAAACAAGCATTATAAGTTGGTATAAGTCATAATTTGGGTTCCTTTTTCAAGTTCCAAAAGTTTTATTTCAAGTTTTATTGTCTCAAAGATTTTCAAAATCTTATTTTCTTTTTTTTACTTACTGTTCATATAAGCTAGCTCATAAGCTATTTGACACTTAGATTATGAGCTCAACTTATATGAGCTTGTACCCTTTTTATATTCTCAGCAGGTAACAAGAAGTTTCATCTCCATCACCTTTCATTCCATCTTATGTTCTTTGGGTTGCTGTAGCCCACCAACAAGAAAGCTCATAAGCCTATCTCATAAGTATCTCATAAGCCTGAAAAAGCCCAAATATATGGCATCAGCTGGTGACTGCTTGGTTTGAACAAAACCAAGCAAGGTTTGGCTTGAACCCTATTTATTTTTTTTATGTTTATGAACTTTGTGTGATTTGCTCATGCCTTGTTTTTCTTGGTAGTTTACTATGCAATCTTTGATATTTTAGTGATTAGTGTATGTTTTAGTCAATTTTTGCAAGTAATGTTCTGGTTAGTAAGAAGTTCCTTTGAAAAGTTGTGTTTTTGAAAATTAAGGGAGTGTTTGGGAAAGTGTTTCAAAGCTTGTGAGTGACACATAAGTAAGCAATACTGGCCTAAACATGCTCTAATAGGATAGTTAGTTTAATTTGTGTGCTTGGTTCTAAGTTTGTAGTACTAAAGGTGAAAATAGCATTCGTTGGTAAAAACTGTAAAACCAGACTGTTAGGCCTTGTTTTTTTAGTAGGTTCTTCTGAAATCTTGGTGGTATAATAGACTTAGGGTATACTTAGGACTGAGTATTATTTGTTAGGAGGTTAGGGTAGTTTTATTGGACATATCGATAGCCTAAAATCCACCCAATGGTTAAAAAGTTCAGCAAGTGAACACTTTTTCTGTCTGTTGGTGCACAATAGGGTGCCTAGGGTTAATTTTGTGTTTTGTTGCTTGAATCTTGGTTGGTAGATAGAGTTAGGCTACTTCTAGGATTTCTTTAGCTGGTAGTAGGTTTAGAGTACTCTTTAGTTAGCTTAAATAACTTGGTAGCTCACTGTGACACCCAAAAAGACTACTAGCCCCCTACTTTCTGTCCATTTTTGCTGAATAAGGTAGATTTAGTGCTGAGTGTATCAAAAAGTGTAGTTTGTTTGAACTAAAATCAAGTTATTGTGATCAAAATCTCACATTATTGCTTAAAAAATCAGCATAGCCATTTTTCTGCCATGCCAAACATACCAGCAGGTGTATAGGTCTTATTTTTTTTTTCCTTTGAGGTTTGAACTTTAGTATGCATCTAGCATAGGGTTAGTTTTAGGTATAGGTTATCTGGTCTTAAGGATTTTGTAGGTTTTGGGTGGTCTTAAGTGCTATGCTAGCTCACTGTTTGCTTTAAAGTATCCACATCCCCATTTTTCTTTCTTTTTTTGCTGATTTTTGTTGAAATTGGTGTTTGTGTTTCTGTGTTTTTTGTTATTGTTGACTCCCCACAACTCAAAGGTTGTGGGGGTGCCATTTGTGCCCAAAAACATCGACAAACGAGCCCAAAACAACCCAAAACGAGCCGAAAAACCATACAGCAAGTTTGTCTTTGTTGTCCGAGAACGCTGCAAATTTTTTATTTTTTTTAGTGTTGTCCGATATCTGACAACACTGATGTTGGACAAGCCTGTTGTCTGGTAGGATCTTGGACAACACAGAAGTACTCCACCTTGGAGTACTTTGGGGTACTTTCGTTTTTAGCCAATTTTTTTAGTTTTTTTTAAATTTTTTCATTTTTCCCTTGTTAATTTAGTTAAAAAAAAGATTTTTAGAAAAATAAAAATTTTTTTTAGCATTATTTTATTATTTTTATGATTATTTTAGTTTAAAAAGTGTTTTTAGCCTTTTAAAAATAGAAAAACAGTTTTAAAAATTTAGGAAAAATACTTTTTAGTCTTTAAATAACATAAGTGAGTTATTTGTTCAATAAAATAATATTTTGAGCTTTTTCTTAATTATATTTAATTTTAGGGCTTTAATTAGCATTTAAATTTGAATATTTAATTAATAAAAGGTTTTAAAATATATTTATTGGATTTTTATTCTTATTTATATTATTTTAGACTTAGTTTAATCTTTAATTAATTTTTAGGTTTAATTTTTAATTTCGTCACGTTTTACGTAATTACGTCATCGTTTTACGTCAATACGTCGTAGTGTAATCGTAGTCGTAGCTCGTCTTTACTTTTTCTCTTTTAAACCTAAAACGTCACTAATCCAAACTTTGATTTTATATATTTGGCACACTTAATTCACACACCTCCTTCGCGAACGAACTTGGAATTTATTCGACTTGTCGGTTTTCCTAAATCGTCGAGTTTAATACTTGCCGCACTTATACGCTCTTTTTCCTAAAAGACGTATTTTTACTCAACATCAAAATGGCGCCGCTGCCGGGGAGGTGTTTTTGAGTTGCCATTATTACTATCGTGTTTGTGTGAGTAATGCGTTTTTGCTTTTCAATTTTTGGAAAGCGTAAATATCGTACATACTCATTTTTGTTATTTTTCCTTAATATATTATAATATCCAAATAAATCGTGTTTAATTTTCCTAATTAAACACAAACCAATATTTTTACTATATTGTAGATATCCCATTATCGTTTTCGTTTTTCTTGTGAATATATTACTATATTTTACTTACGTAGAACAATAAATATACAAGTACTCCAAAAGCGTGAAAACGCAACCTTGATTCGGGATTTCATCACTCGATCATTGTATTCGAATCTAAAGCAAAAGTTTAAAGGCAAAATAGATAAATACTTTCGTGAGGCTTAATTTCAATTAACACAAACTATAAGGTGGGTATAAGGCGGTTGTATTTCACGACCTAAGGGAAAAAGGCTCTTAAGTGCTTAGCGCCGCCTCGTTTCCCCCGCTTGCTTGTGCGTGTTTTGAGAAAGAGGGCTAATCGAGGGTTTGCCGCCCAAGTATTATCTATGTATACTATATTTGCTTGTTTTCAAGATTAAACCCTCTTGAACGTTTTGGTGTTCCACCAACGTTCTAAAGTCATCGAAGACGTTCACTCCACGTGATCGTTTTCATTCTTTGAGGCTCCTTTAATCGAGAAATTGATTCGAGGAGAGATTTGTAGATTTGAGTCTACGTAATACACCAAAAAAACCAAAAAATTAAAAAAAATCAAAAATGAAAAATATTCTTCTTACCCCTTATCAATTAATTCTTTTTCTAACCCTCTAGTGTTTAATTCTCGTAACACCATTCGCGTTTCGTCATGTCTAACGATGGATATTACTCTTGTCCATATTGTGGAGGTCCGCCTGACGGTGGTAATTGCTTCAATTGCGAGATTTATGGAGGAAGGGAGGGGTATATATACAACTCTCCTCAAAACGACAATGGTTACGGATTTCAATCCTATGACCAAACTCCACAACCGCCTTCGTCTTATTCGTGTGATTTTTGCGGTTTGGAGCTTGATTTCGGGTTTTGTTGTACTAATTATAATGACCCCGAACCAAATCCTAATTTTTATGACCAATCTTCGCAATACCCACCATCATATTCATGTGAGAATTGTGGAAACGCACCTCATTATGGGTATGATTGTCAACCGATGAACCATGATAAGTCTTTCGACAACCAATTCTCCGGTTTTGACCAATCACCTCCACAAATTTTTTTCGATGATGATCTCGGTGCAAGTCGCGTCGACAAGGGATTTGAAGAAATTAAATTGCCTTTTCAACAAATTATGGAGAAAAAGGAACTTTCAATCGTCGAAGTGATCGAAGAAAGCATCAAAGATATGGAAGAGGAGAAACGACGAATCAATCAAGAAATAAACGATATCTCTAATGAACTCGGCATTAGGAGATATCGTAGAGAAGAAATAAGTGATGAGTTTAAAATAGAGTGTGAGATTAGAACTAAACAACTTTTACAAGATTACAACGGCTTAAGCATCGATATTCGTGATAAGAGACGAGAACTAGAAAGAGAGGAGAATCTAGCTATATGTGATCTCACGCCTCCTATTTATGATGACGACGACGATAGCGACATTTTTAATCTCACCTCATCTTGTGAAACCATAACTCTCACGCTCCCAACGAAACCCGATGCCTCTCGAAGTATGAGGGAGAAGAATCTTAGCACTAATCCTAGTGTTGAGATCCCTATTCCAATCCAAAGTGAGCCTACGGTTGTCTTCGATGAGGAGTTAAGTGATTTTGCTCTCGATGAATTTTTCCACGAAAATTCTAGCGAGGCAAATTACGATAGTGAGTGTGATATGATTTCATGTGATGATGTCTCTCCCAATGACACTTCGGGTAGAGAATCATTGACTTTTTCGAACCCGCTTTTCGATGATGATTTTTCCACTAGTGATGACGAGTCACTACTCGATGAGGAAGTTCGTGTCGACAAATTTAAAATCTACTCAAATACCCTTTTTGAATTTGATGACGAGTTCGTTTTTGGTGACGTAAATCCTCTCTTTGATGAGATGTTCGAGGACATCGAGAGTGAGGATTCTAAGGATCCTAAACTCGATGAGCCGGATTTGCTAGTCACCCTCCCTAAGTCTCATTTGGATGAGCCTTCTCTTTTAACTTGTGATGTTTCCATTCTCGAGGGGTTCACCGATGGACCGCCTCTCGATGAGAATGAGGATTTTCATGAGGCTTTTGCCTTTGAACCGGGAGGAGACTTTGAGACCCCCATTTTTAGTGATTCTCTTTTAGACTTACCTTCATCTCAAAGTAATCCTACCCACCCTCTCGGTTCTCATGACTACACGTACTTTGAGTACGTTGTAAGGAGTTTTCTTCCTTACAAGACGTATCCTCCGGCTTTGCCTTTATCATTTTTCACCAAATGTGAGGATACGATCTTTGACCCCGGTATAAAGGATTTGCCTTTATTCACGGTTGCTTTTTGGGCCTTGATTACATGTAAGTCCCACTAAAAATGACCATACCAAGATTATCCCTAAATGATCACATTTATGGGGATTCGAGTCGAGCTTTTTGACTAGGTTATCAAAAACAAGGTGCCTCGTGGGGGATTCTCATGCTTATCCTTGTAAATATTATCGCTTTCTTAGTTTAATGTAACGAGGGGACTTGTGCTCTTCCAACCTTTGTTTCGTGGTTGTTTGTGATTTTGATTCATTAGGTTCATCGTCATCATTGAAGCCTCTCGTGTTCGTTTTACGGATCACTCGAGCTTCGATCGTTGCCTTTGGAGATTCCGCTATCCGATGATATCCTTTTATGTTCTAACGTTTATCTTATTAGCATAATTCATAAACGGCTTTTAGGTTATTCGTTTTACCCTTTCCATGCTTGATATTAAGCATTCGACTTCGTCTCTAGTATGGGGGTGTTTTCACCCCTAGACTCGAAACATTGAGGACAATGTTTAGTTTTAGTATGGGGGGGTGAGTAGATACTTCACCTTGCTTACGTCAACACGCAATCCAATATTCATCTTTTTGTTATCATTTTGTTGCAAAATAAGGCTAAAAATGGCCAAATTTTAAAATTTTTCGTATTTTTCATAAGTGTTTAAGACACGAATGTAAGTTTTCCGATGGTGAGAATAAGAGTAATTTTTGACTCGACCGTGCGTGTTGAGCACTTAGCTTCGATTCCTTAACTTTTTAGGCTAAGTCTCTTAAATGAGGACGAGAAATGATAGAGTTATTTATAAGTCTCGTAATCGTCACGATCTCATGTGTAGTAATTATTAGCTTATTCTCCCCACGCTTTTGAATAATAAATTGTTAATAAATATTGATTTAGCGGTTTAGTCACTATTGTTGGTTTCTAATTTGTTTTAGTAGCTTCCATGTAATTAAATTGGGAAAACATTAAGGTATCGCCAGCGTCACGGTTTTGAAGTATTGGCACCCGAATAATCGAAAGCTTCACCTAATAATAAGATTTTAAGTGCTCACCTAAATTAAGCAAAAATTTGAAGCTCACAAGGCCGAAAAATCTATGCCCAAATTGAAAGTGAATCAAGCCTTAATCTTTGAAGCTTTAAAGATCCAAAATTCGCCTTAGCGTGAGGATATACGTCTTTGGCTAATAAAACCACCGATGAGGCGGATAATAAAAGGCAAGGCAAGACCGAAGTCATAATAAAAGCTTTATGGCGAAGTTGAATAAAAGATGGAGGTAAACCTATGATAATAAGGCCCTTCCGTTAGGGGGCGTATAAAAGTCTTGGTAATAAGTCTCATGTTCAAAACCGTTATAAAACCGTGTTTATCGATCCTTCTTGTTGACTTAATTTTTTGACATCGTTGTCTATTAGGATGGATTATTAATTTAATGATTTTGGTTACACCGTTAAGACTCTATTTTTAGTCTTAATCTCTATTCACGCATAAGTCAATGATGTATCCTCGTGATCATTAAGACAAAATAAAATATAAGAGATACCAAGTAGGAATAAGGGAGTTTAGGTTCGTAATTAACACTCATGAGATATGATCATGTTGCTAACTTATAATAACAATGATCTCGTAACACGCTTAGCATGGAATTGGGTGAAAATCGAGGACGACGAAATTATCTCTATGAGGCATTCACGTGTTCTTATTCTATGACCCTAAAAGTCACTTAATCATGATGAAAACAATACGTTATGTCTAAAACACGTGTAGTAGTTTATTTAAGTTTATGTCTTCAATAAATGTCATCATAAAATGAATCTTGGAAGTGCTATGATACTTAATTCTAGCATTGCGTGGGGACACGGCAATGGTTTAGTATGGGGGAGTGATGAGACTGCAATTATACATAGTCTCATCGTCCAAATTGGGCTTAAAACGCTTAAAATATCATCAAAATACCCAAAAATGTGCTTGTGTTTGTTCATTTTGTATTTTAGGTACGGATATCATGAAATCAACAAAAGAGAACATGAATCAAGCAAAAACGAACACGGGAAATGAAGCCGCACAAAGAACCGGGGCCGGACGATGATTTTCCAAAAATACCCTTGAAGTTTGAAGATTTGTCAAGTTTGGTCCTCCAAGTTTGAAGACTTGTCACTTTATACCCTTGTAAAACTCTAAAATACATTAGGGTCCCTAAAGTTTCAAGATTTGATATTACAAGCCCTTGAAGAATGCACTTATTGTACAAAAGGCCCTTATTACTAGTTTGCAATATTTGTGTGCCAAAAGTGACAAGTTAACCAAAGTTATTACAAAGGAGAAATGAAAGAAAAGCTGTCTAACTTTATATGCACACAATTTAAGAGTTCAGGGACCATTTTAGCCATTTCCATAACCCACACATCCCACCATTATGTTAAAATAATATATTAACCTGGTTAATACTTCTCTTTTCCTAAACTGAGATTAAACACCCCTTTTACCTCATGAACCCTAATCTCCAATCTTAACCAAAACAAAGGGGAAATTGATGGATCATTCCAGATAAGCAATTCATCATATTTGAGACACACCCATGTGAACAACAGCGACTCCTCAAGCCCGTGGGACCCTCCCACGAGGTGCCCTGCTCCCATATGAAGAATAAAACAAGAAAGGTGCAGAGAATCAACGATTCACAGCTTATACTTGGTCCCAAAGGTATCACCAATGTCCCTGATCTCTTGACAACAACTGGATAATCAGAACAAGCACATGGCATCATTTGACTAGTTTTCAAAATTCAAGACTTGAGGGCATTCTGGGAAGATCATAGAACTATGGTTTTCGTTTTCTTTTATTGTTCTAGAATAGTCTTTCATCTATTATAAAAGGGGTGCTGGATTGTAGCATCACCTTTGTTCCAGCTTCATGTAACTTTTCTTAAATTAATGAATAGTCAGAGTGTTTCTTTTATAAACTTTACATAAGCTGAGTTCCAAGTTATTTTCTTTGTTTTAGAGTAATTGATTTATGTTTATTGCAAGTTTAGTGTAAAATTTTCACTTATTATAAATAGCCAAAAAGCTCAAGGACACTTGTTTTTTTCTGGTCATTTTCTTGCATTGGCTTATTGGAGCTTATAAACTTGTTTAATTGACAATCAAACAAGCATTATAAGTTGGTATAAGTCATAATTTGGGTTCCTTTTTCAAGTTCCAAAAGTTTTATTTCAAGTTTTATTGTCTCAAAGATTTTCAAAATCTTATTTTCTTTTTTTTACTTACTGTTCATATAAGCTAGCTCATAAGCTATTTGACACTTAGCTTATGAGCTCAACTTATATGAGCTTGTACCCTTTTTATATTCTCAGCAGGTAACAAGAAGTTTCATCTCCATCACCTTTCATTCCATCTTATGTTCTTTGGGTTGCTGTAGCCCACCAACAAGAAAGCTCATAAGCCTATCTCATAAGTATCTCATAAGCCTGAAAAAGCCCAAATAGAAGGCATCAGCTGGTGACTTCTTGGTTTGAACAAAACCAAGCAAGGTTTGGCTTGAACCCTATTTATTTTTTTTATGTTTATGAACTTTGTGTGATTTTCTCATGCCTTGTTTTTCTTGGTACTTTACTATGCAATCTTTGATATTTTAGTGATTAGTGTATGTTTTAGTCAATTTTTGCAAGTAATGTTCTGGTTAGTAAGAAGTTCCTTTGAAAATTTGTGTTTTTGAAAATTAAGGGAGTGTTTGGGAAAGTGTTTCAAAGCTTGTGAGTGACACATAAGTAAGCAATACTGGCCTAAACATGCTCTAATAGGATAGTTAGTTTAATTTGTGTGCTTGGTTCTAAGTTTGTAGTACTAAAGGTGAAAATAGCATTCGTTGGTAAAAACTGTAAAACCAGACTGTTAGGCCTTGTTTTTTTAGTAGGTTCTTCTGAAATCTTGATGGTATAATAGACTTAGGGTATACTTAGGACTGAGTATTATTTGTTAGGAGGTTAGGGTAGTTTTATTGGACATATCGGTAGCCTAAAATCCACCCAATGGTTAAAAAGTTCAGCAAGTGAACACTTTTTCTGTCTGTTGGTGCACGATAGGGTGCCTAGGGTTGATTTTGTGTTTTGTTGCTTGAATCTTGGTTGGTAGATAGAGTTAGGCTACTTCTAGGATTTCTTTAGCTGGTAGTAGGTTTAGAGTACTCTTTAGTTAGCTTAAATAACTTGGTAGCTCACTGTGACACCCAAAAAGACTACTAGCCCCCTACTTTCTGTCCATTTTTGCTGAATAAGGTAGATTTAGTGATGAGTGTATCAAAAAGTGTAGTTTGTTTGAACTAAAATCAAGTTATTGTGATCAAAATCTCACATTATTGCCTAAATAATAAGCATAGGCATTTTTCTGCCATGCCAAACACACCAGCAGGTGTATAGGTCTCATTTTTTTCCTTTGAGGTTTGAACTTTAGTATGCATCTAGCATAGGGTTAGTTTTAGGTATAGGTTATCTGGTCTTAAGGATTTTGTAGGTTTTGGGTGGTCTTAAGTGCTATGCTAGCTCACTGTTTGCTTTAAAGTATCCACATCCCCATTTTTCTTTCTTTTTTTGCTGATTTTTGTTGAAATTGGTGTTTGTGTTTGTGTGTTTTTTTGTTATTGTTGACTCCCCACAACTCAAAGGTTGTGGGGGTGCCATTTGTGCCCAAAAACATCGACAAACGAGCCCAAAACAACCCAAAACGGGCCGAAAAACCATACAGCAAGTTTGTCTTTGTTGTCTGAGAACGCTGCAAATTTTTTATTTTTTTTAGTGTTGTCCGATATCTGACAACACTGATGTTGGACAAGCCTGTTGTCTGGTAGGATCTTGGACAACACAGAAGTACTCCACCTTGGAGTACTTTGGGGTACTTTCGTTTTTAGCCAATTTTTTTAGTTTTTTTTAAACTTTTTCATTTTTCCCTTGTTAATTTAGTTAAAAAAAAGATTTTTAGAAAAATAAAATTTATTTTAGCATTATTTTATTATTTTTATGATTATTTTAGTTTAAAAAGTGTTTTTAGCCTTTTAAAAATAGAAAAACAGTTTTAAAAATTTAGGAAAAATACTTTTTAGTCTTTAAATAACATAAGTGAGTTATTTGTTCAATAAAATAATATTTTGAGCTTTTTCTTAATTATATTTAATTTTAGGGCTTTAATTAGCATTTAAATTTGAATATTTAATTAATAAAAGGTTTTAAAATATATTTATTGGATTTTTATTCTTATTTATATTATTTTAGACTTAGTTTAATCTTTAATTAATTTTTAGGTTTAATTTTTAATTTCGTCACGTTTTACGTAATTACGTCATCGTTTTACGTCAATACGTCGTAGTGTAATCGTAGTCGTAGCTCGTCTTTACTTTTTCTCTTTTAAACCTAAAACGTCACTAATCCAAACTTTGATTTTATATATTTGGCACACTTAATTCACACACCTCATTCGCGAACGAACTTGGAATTTATTCGGCTTGTCGGTTTTCCTAAGTCGTCGAGTTTAATACTTGCCGCACTTATACGCTCTTTTTCCTAAAAGACGTATTTTTACTCAACATCACTTAACCAAATTTTGTCAAGTTTAACCCTTGTAGTTTAGTAGATTATACAATTAAGCTCCAAGCTTCATTTCTTTGGCAATTTTGATCCTTTGACTTTCATCTTGAACATTTGAAGCCCTTTGACTTGTTTGACTTCAAGGTTGACCAGATTTGACTATGATCTTGACTTTCTCAAAATTGCACTTTAATCCTTCATCTTTTGAATGTTGTCAAGATAGGTCCTTTGTCTTTGCAAGGCTTGTCACTTTTGATCCTTCTCTTGTCTTTTCTTCATCTTTAAGGCTTGATTTCACTTGTTTGCTCCAAATTTGTATCTTTGTTACCTAAACAAGCACAAACACAGAACATACCCCATAATACTACTTTTATGTATAAAAGTTAGGTATTTGCTTTGTGTTTTAGGGTGATTTGTGATATTATTGATATGAGATTTTGCTCATATCACATAACGAGATTTGATTGATCTCTTAGATCTAGACTTGATTAGTGCACTTTTAGTGGTTGGAGGCTGGAGAAGATGCCACCTATTCAATATCAACTATCTCGGAGTGATAAAGTCAATAGAAGTCGTGTTGATCTCCGTGCCAATAAAACAAACTTCTTTTGAGAGAAGCCTGAGTCAGCTGGGGAAGGGTTGTGCATTACATCACTGGGTCCATGATAGGTTGTCTTCATTAGGGGTGAGCATGGTTCGGTTTGGTTCGGTTTTTGTATAAAACCGAAACCGAACCAACAAATTTCGGTTTCTGATTTTTAGGAACCATTCGGTTTCGGTTTTGTGTCGGTTTGGTTTTTCGGTTTTCGTTTTGCTTTCCGTTTGGTTTTTCGGTTTTTTTGGTTTCTATATGATTTATCCAGCTTCGCTTTTACAAGTCGATTTTGAACATACCATAAACCGACACGTTAAAAGTTTTAAATAAACAATAACAAAAAGAAACACAACATTAACAGTAGAGAAAAAAAATATCATATAAAATCCTAAAAAATCATTTATGTGTATAAATCAACAAAATAGCAACGATAAAACCTAATTAAAAAACAATCGAGAAGAAAACTTATTATTTAGTCATGTCAATAAGCATATGAAACAATGATTAGTTATTAAACATGATGATAGAACTAATCTAGCGTAGCATATTCATCGTCCATTAGCTTCGACGTAAACTTATATATATATTCTCATGTTTATAAAGATCGGTTCGGTTTATATCGATTTTCTTTAATACTAAAACCAAACCGAACCAAAAGCTTCGATTTTTTAAAAATGCAAAAACCAAACCATCATTTTTTCAATCGGTTTCGGTTTTTTAGGTTTCGATTCTTCGGTTTTTTCGGTTTAGGTTCGGGTTTTTGGTTTCTTGCACACCCCTAGTCTTCATCATGTGTTGACCTGGTTTCTTCCTAAGTTGTATGGATGGCTATTTCTTTTCACCCCTTTTCCATACATTTCTTTTTCATTCTTCAACCCCTTCAATGCTTACCAAGACGTCATCACTAGCACCTTGTTGTGATTGTTCCATTGCTAGCTTTAGTAATTAGTTGGCATTCAGCTACATTCACATTCTACTCCATCTTTTCTAAGGACGTCTAATAATCTATTGGATTGTCCCTGGGGTGATCCCTTCGGTTCTGGTTGGATCATAGGATGTATGCCTAACCACCCTTTTGACACCAATAATGTCGTGAATTAAAGATGTTATGGGCGTGAGATCGTAACCATAAAACCACTTGAAAGTCTATCAAAGTGTTTGAAAAACATTTAACACCTTGATAGTATTTTGTCGTTTCGGAAATGCCCCCCCTTTACATGTGTATCGATAATCGAAAGTGTTTCGCACATGTGGGTAAGAGTTAAAGTGCTTGAGTCTTACATATATGTTTAATATATTAGATCACTTTTAAATCACATTTTCTCCCCTGTCTCTAATATATAAATTGGTTTGATATTAGAGATACCAAATATGATTAAAATATATCGCAAAAAGATAGTCTTGAAAATCTTCGGGAGAAGAATGTATCTTACTAGCATAAATTATTTGAAAAGCTCCCCCTCAAAAATTGATCCAATTGAATTGTCATTGTGAGGATGTGATCCACATTTCGCTTTTTGAGGATATGAGTTGTTGAACACACAATTTTTGAAAGATTTTGAAAAATCATTGAAAAACTCTTGAAAAAATTGTGTTCAACGCTTTTTGAAAACCATATCTTTTTGGCGACATGGTATTTCTAAAGCATAAACTTGAGTTCATAGACTTTGAATGTGTTGACGAATCCACTCAAGTGTAAGAAGAGTTCTCTTATTTTGCTGAGGGTAAGCGCACTAAATCGTACACTCCCCCGTGAATATCGACCCGAGTTGCAAACTGAAAGTGATTACAAGACATTGTGTTGAGCTCAAAACATTGAATGTTTTGTGACAAGCTCAACCCAAGATAGTTTGCTCTACCTGGTTGTTGGAAAAATTATCCAAAATAGACATTTTCCTTTATTAAAAATAGAAATGACATGTTTTGAAAAATATTTGCAACTTTCATTCGAGCTTTATGTACACACCCGTGTCGTTATTGAGCGACATTTCTAGGCACGCCCATATTATCGATACTGAAAGACATGTCGAGAAGAATATTTTTGTTATTTTGAAATATTTTTCTATTTTTTATTTTGTTTTTCTATGTTTTATATTTTTGTATTTTTCTTTTTCATGAATATATACAAGTAGATGTTTGATAGATGAATCAAGCAGACACACCTTTGCTAGAATCTCCAGGTCTGTTGGAGTCAAACATCTCATACCAATTTGCCTAACTAGATACACAAACCTCTCTTTAGACAGAGCTTTCGTAAACAAGTCAGCTAATTGGTAATCCGTTCCAATAAAGTATAATTCAATGATACCCCTTTCAACTTGTTCCTTTATGAAGTGATATCTGACATCAATGTACTTCGTGCGAGAATGTTGTACCGGATTGCAGGAGATGGCTATGGCCGACTTTGAGTCATAGTACATAGGTACTTTATCAAATTGGAAATCATAATCCGTGAGTTGTGTTCTCATCCAAAGAACTTGAGCACAACACGCAGATAGAGACACATACTCCGCTTCGGCTGATGATAGAGACGTGCAATCCTGATTCTTGGAAGACCATCCCACGAGCTTATCTTGTCCAAGAAATTGTGCACCACAAGAAGTACTATTTTGAGTATCAAGACACCCTACGTGATCAGAATCTGAATAGGCCGTTAGAAAGAAACCGGTTTCCCTCGGATACAAGAGTCCCATATGAATGGTACTCTTGACGTACCGAAAGATCCGTTTAACCTCCTTGAGGTGCTTTTCAGTAGGTCGGGCTTGATATCATACACAATAGCATGTAGCATGTGAAATATCTAGTCCGTTTAACCTCCTTGAGGGAGCCAATCATGGAACAATATCTCGTTTGATCTTTGGGATCTCCCTCCAAGTCAGCATCTAGGGATGTGGTTGATAATGTTGTCCCAACGGGGTCACATGAGGTCATACCATGATTTTTGATTATCTCTTAGAAATAATTAGCTTGGTTAATGAATATTCCACTTGGGGATTGGTGAACTTGAATTCCTAGAAAGAATTTAAGTTCGCCTATCATTGACATTTCAAATTTTCTATGCACCACTTTTTCAAACCATTTTTAAAGTTTTGGGTTTGGTAGACCTGAAAATATGTCATCAACGTAAATTTGCACAAGCAAAATGTCATCCCCATATTTATATGTGAACAAAATTTGATCAATTGAACCTTTTGAGAAACCTTTGGATACCAGAAATTTCGAGAGCTCATCGTACCACGCCCTTGGAGCTTGCTTTACTACATAAAGTGCTTTGTGGAGACGATACACCTTGTCAGGATAATGAGGATTGACAAATCCTTCCGGCTGCGTGACATAGACTTCTTCCTTCAAAGGACCGTTAAGAAATATCGTCTTCACGTCCACGTAATAAACGATGAATCTCTTATGTGCAGTGTAAGCAAGGAAAATCCTGACTGCTTCCATACAAGCCACTGGTGCAAATGATTCTTCACAATCAATTCCTCTTTCTGGTCATACCCCTTAGCCACTAGCCTAGATTTGTTCTTGATGATCGTGTTTTCTTCATCCATCTTGTTTTTCCAGATCCGTCAAAGGTTTAATGGTGTTACATCGTATGGTATGTCAACAAGTTCCCAGACCTTAAGTCTTTCAAATTGTTGAAGTTCATCCGTCATCGATTCATTCCAAGCGTGATCAGCCATGGCTTCTTTGATGTTTTTTGGTTCAGCAGTACTCACAACGAATGCGAACATACAAACATCGCCATCAGTTTCAAGTTGTCTTCTTATAAGAACGGGATGTGAAGGGTTTCCAATTACTTGAACCAAAGGGTGATCTCGGGTCTAGTGATGTGTTGAAGGATGTCGTTGATAGAACGTACGCATATTTGACGAATCAACATGGCGAGTAGAAGACTCTCCAGTTTTGTGTACCAATGTACCGAATGGGTTGTGAAAATTATCTTCATCATTTAATGCATTTTCTGCATGATTTGTGTTCTCCGGAGCAATAACAGTATTTGTGGATGTTGTAGCATCGGTTTGATGTGATATTCTGAGGAGGTAAATCTGCAACAACCCGTGTTGAAGTAGAGGAAGTTGTATCTTTTTGTTGATGATGATCAGTATCATCATTCTTATCATGAGTGACAACGGAAGTCTTTGATACAACATGTTTCTCCCTCGTGAAATATTCATCAAACATTGGTCCATATAACATTTCCAACTCTTCAATTGTCGTGTCCGCAATCATATCTGCTCTTGGAACATTTCCTTGAACCAACTAACTTTTTCATTGTTGTGGTCTTGAGTTCCGAGTTCCGTGCGGTTATGCAAAGAAGTCTTTTGTCGTTGTGGTTTGAGACTTAAATTGTTTTGTTCAAGTGCCATTTCTTGCAATTCATTAAATATGATGTGAATAGATTCGACGATCAATTTTTTTCTCTTGTTGTAAACTCTATATCCCTTAGACTGAGTTGCATATCCCACTAGAATGCATGCATCACCTTTCTCTTTCATCTTATCTAGATTTTCACCATCTCGGATAATGTAACATGTACATCCAAAAACGTGAAGGTGTTTGAGTGAAGGTTTTCGATCATGTATTATGTGATATGGTTTCTTTTCGTGTCTTGGAATAATTAAGGAACGGTTTTGTGTGTATCATGCAGTTGATATGGCTTCGGCCCAAAAGAATAAAGGTAGTTTTGAAACGGATAACAATGTTCGAGCAGCCTAAACCAAAGTACGATTTCTTCTTTTAACAACTCCATCTTGTTCAGGTGTTCAAGCAATAGATGTTTCATGTTCAATCCCTTCATCTTCAAAATATTTTCAGAGTTGAATTCAAGAATTTTGTGCCTTTATCAGTACGAACCAATTTTACTTGAGCTTGAAGACCACGTTGTATCTGCTTAAGGAAGTTGATGAGAATTTCGGGTGTTTCATCCTTGGACCTCAAGAAGTGAATCCACATGTACCTTGAGTAGTCATCGACAATCACTAGAATGTATTTGTTACCATTGATACTTTGAACACGCATGGGACCACATAAATCCATATGAAGAAGATCTAATCGTCCTTTAGAGCTTGGTGTAGTCTTGGTCTTGAAACTACTCCGTTTAGCTTTGCAAAGCTCACAAGAAGAAAAAAGATGATCTTTGATGAATTTCAAGCTTGGAAGGCCTCTCACAGTATCTTTCTTGGAAAGCAAGTTGATGGTATCAAAGTTGAGATGAGATAGACGTTGATGCCATAACCATGCTTGAGTCATTGAGGCTTTAGCCATGAAACAAATTAGAGTTGTGGAAGTTGTGTCTTGAAGTGAAATTGTGTAGAGATCTGTTCCCCGTGAACCGGTGAGTAAATCATTCCCATCATAATCACAAACAGAACATGTCTTCTTTCTAAATGCAACCTCCAAATCCGCATCAAAGAAATGACCAAACGATAAAAGATTATGATTGAGCCCTTCGACGTAGTATACCCTTTTTATCATGATATTCCCCTGAACCAAATCTACATATCCTAGGATCGGTGCAAATTGATCATTTCTGAATCAGACCATACCCATGAACTTCTCCACGAAGTTAATTAGAAGCTTGAGATTCCCCGTCATGTGCTTCGTGCATCCAGAGTCCGGTATGAAGAGAATTGTTTCTATCACCTGCAGAAGATTTAGAACACGATGGAGCATTTGCTAAATTAGTTTCCATGTTAGTTGTGATTTTCGAATCTTTAGTTTCCCTAGTTTCAACACTTAAAGGCATACTAACACTAGTTGTCACATTTCCTTTTCTAACCTTAGGCACCCATTTATATCATGGAGGACATTGATTAGCAAACCATGATTTCCAACACTTGCTAACAGACTCATATAGTTCCCTAATTCGGCTTCTAGTGTTCTTAGTAGTGGAGTCTGATGCATTACTTTTCTTAGGGGGGTTGCACCAGAATGGTTTATTTTGCGTTTGGATTTACTAGCACTAGTAGGCATCACAATTTTCTTCTTAGTTCTAGTATCTACGCCTTTGACATTATTCATAACACACATAGAATGATTCATTTTCCGCATTTAACACAAACAAACTTAACATTCAAATCATTCAAATCGTCATTACATGCGATTACAAACGTTTTATTCTAAGAAACATTCAAATTTCTAGGATGGTCTTCTACTTTCTTCTTATTTCCTTGACTCTGGTTTTGCCAGACCTTATCATTCATGTGAGTGCTCTTAAGCTGAGGTCGGCTAACACTAGCAGTGGGGACTACTCCTGTAGTAAAATACACACGTCTATTAGTGTTTCTAGAAATTTGAGTCGATTGAATATCTTTGTTTTGTGTGGGTTTAGTGGCCAATCTATACATCCCATGTTTGATCACATTTGTGATTTGTGCTTGAATAACCTTTTTGGGACGAATCTGTGGTAACCTATCCTTCCCATCCGTATTGGGGGCAAACCAAGATGTTGCAAATGAAGAATTTGAGAAAGCAGATGGTTTTCCCAAGACAGAGGATTTAGTCACTTTGTACGCATTGGATTGTCTAGCAAAAAGTTTCTTAACTCTAGGTTCCATAAATTTCCCACCCATTTTAGCAACGAGTTTCTTCAACTCTTCAATTTCTATGTCTTTTTCTTGTAATTGAGCTTTCAAATCCGTAATGTCAAGACTTTTTTCGTTTAATAATCGACATGACTCGATAATTTTACTTCCAAAGGTGTATCATTTGAAAAACTTTCAACTTTGTTTTGCAAAGCAAGTTCAAGTAAGTGACAATGTTTTTGAAGAAAATCACATCTATGTTGAATTAATGTAAACTCTTTTTCGTTAACTTTTTTTCGAAAGCTCGGTTTTAAGACGTTCACACTATTTAACCTTATCAAGATATTTGCATGCATCATCAGAATATTCATCTATATGAACACAAGATGTAACATAAACACACATAATATCTTTGGAGAGGCATTCTTGCGAGAGTAAATCATATGCTATAGAAAACTCGTCTCTTTCAGGTTGATGGTCGTCAACTTCTTTTTCAAGAGATTCAACATATTTCAAATCGTCAAACATTTCTTGCTCAATTAACGTTTCAAATTCCAAAGCATGTTTCTTTTTCCTTTCCGTAAGCGGAATCAAAATAGTTTTCACAAGCACAGTTATATCGTGAGGAATTTCTTTATCACCTTTCAAACGTTCACTTTTTTTCCAGCCATCGTCAACAACCTTTTTGAAATTTTCAATGTTACTCTTAAGAATACTAAGCGCTTGCTTACTCTTGCTTATAGAAGCTTGATGCGGCAAGTACCTAATATATTTTGAAACATTAGTTTTCTTAGTGGCAAAAATTTGTCTCTATTTTATTCTTACTTGTGCACTTTCGAAAAATATTTGCTCACAAGACTTCTGTTTTTGTGGTTTGAAAATTTCATAAAGACTATTTTCATAAGCATAATTATATGGTTCACAAAGTCTTTATTAACTGGTGACCTACTCTCCTCTTCAAGAAATAATGACTCTTTAGAATCAGGTCTAACAATAAGACAATCAAGATCGGTCCATTGGAACTCTTCAAGATATAGGAAATGGTTCTCAGATTGAGCTTGCTCGAGGTACTTAGGACTAGCAAAACTAGCTTTACCCTTGAAAAACGAACGAGGTGCCAACATTCTCATGGTTTGAATAGATTGATTTGTTTTATAAACAATTTTCTTATAAAAATCAATTTGAGTTTCAAGTTCCACGACTTTTTCAATGTCTTTAGCTTGTTTTGTTTTAAAAACTTTTTGCAAGTTTGCAACCTCTTCCATTTTCGTAGTGACTAGTTTAGTTTTATCTTCTTGAAGAAAACCAATCTTTTGAGTGAACTCATTCACTTTAGTGGTAGAAAGATACGTTTTGTGTCGTTCAGTACTTAAAGAGGTGTTATAATTATGTTTCTCTTGTTATAAAAGCTTAAGAGTTCCGTTGTATTTAGTTTCAAAGACATCCTTTACAGTTGTAATGACACCCCCTTTGTACCTCGCAAGCTCTTTGTCTTTTTTAAGAAGCTCAGCTCTGTAGCTTGCAAGAAGCTCACTAGATATTATAACTACAGCTTTGCTTTCTTCAAAATTTTAAGTGAGTGTAGCGTTTGATTTTTTTAATTGCTTTTGACTCTTTCTAGTTTCTTTGACATCTTTTTGTAAAGTAGCAATTAAATTGGCAAGCGCAATACGCTCCTCTTCATCATACTCATTTGCATGTTGATTATCCTTAGACTCATTATTGCACATGTCTAATGAATCGGGTTGTGGGTAGCTCACTATGCTCATGAGTATCACCAAACACATTATATTCCTCATCATTTTGTACCTTATCAATTGTCTCAGTATCAAAGATAGGACCATTGTCATCTTCAATGACTTTGAGAACTTCTTCAATCTTTGCCAGGTATGAGTAATTTGCTTCGAGTTCTTGGTCGGAGACTTCATCATCAGTGTCATTAAGCATTGGTCCTTCCTCATCCGACAATTTGACCCCAGCTTCCATCTTCTTGCATAGCAGCATCTTTTCCTTATGATAACCAGAGTCCTTAACCCGTTTTGGCTGCCTGAATTCTTTTGCCATATGCCCAAATCCTTTGCAATTAAAACACTGAATCCCACTTTGCTGAACCACTTGAGTACCAAGTGTTTCCCTATTCCCAGCAACAGTAGCAACCCTCTGATTATCATATGTAGTAGTTTGTCTATCATATCGTGCAGAACCCTCAACATGATTACGTTGATCATACCTTGAAGGAATCTCCTCACGGCTACGTGTATCATACCTTGGAGGATTCCTTGTGTTAGATGATGTTCGAAGGTTGTTGGTGGTGGGTTTGTAGATTTTCTTGTAGGTCTTCATGATAAAATCAATTTGTTAGTTCAATTCCCTATTTGGATGCAGTTGAGTATCTTGGTGATGATGATTAAGTAGAGTATGACTTTGGAGCACGAGGGCGATGATCTCGGTAATGTTGAGTGGTAGACACCAAAGCAAGTGGATTAGCAGTCTTCGCCATCCTTTCAGCTCGAAGTTCATTTGCCTCATTCTGAAATTGTTTCAAAATGTCAAAGAGCGTATGATAATTGACCTTGTCTAACTCATTAATGGTGTTTCACCAAAGTGACAAAACGTGTACACTTTGGTTGAAGTTGATGTAGGAATTGAACATTGACTTGCATGGTGGAGACTTGCAAGTTATTTCTTGTCATGTCATTCATCATTTTCTAGAATCTAGAGTAATAAGAATCAATTGATTCCACATCTAAGGAAGTAAACTTGCCAAAGTTACAGAACAAATGTGTTTTGACATCTTGCTTGTTGAGTGATTCTCCTTGTTGCAAGCGTTCAATGGCCGTTCATATTTCTTTTGCAGTAGGACATGCATCGACCGTTGAGTAAATATCATCCCCAATACCACTGAGAAACATATAGATTGCTTCCTTTTCAGCATCGATCCTAGCACGGTTCTCTTTCGTAGTATTCTCATACGTTTCCTCAATAGTCTCCTCATCAACACTTGTCGTCGTGTCAGTTGCTGGAGTTGCATGAACGGTAATTGTAGTGAGAGTGTAAGGGCCGTCTTTGATGCAACATCGTAGAAGATCACCATTTGGTCGTGTATCAAGATATCGAAGAAAACGTGATTGCCATTGTGCATATCGACCGGACACAAGCATTGGTGGTCTTTCTTTGTTACCCGCCACCATGATGTTGTTGTTGGTCAATCGATATTCTGTAGTAGAACCCATCTTGATGATTTCTGAAATGATGAAGTGATTTCGGATCCTAAGTAGATGTTGTTGTAATTGTAGTTGAAGAAGCAATATGGAGTTTTACTAATCGTGGAGAAACGAGAAATTAATTCGCGGGATTTTACAAACCACCGATTAAACCGTAAATTTCCCTAAGTTCGTGTGTTGTTGACGAGAAAAGTAGTTGAAAATCCCCTAACAATGTGTTCGTGAGAAACCAAAAATTCTAAGACCAAATAACTCACGAATGTTAACATTTTCAAAATCACGTTTTTGAATTTTTCTGAATTTGCAATATTACAAAAACCTTGAGTTCGCAATATTATTCACCAAGTTCGCAATATCCAAGAGTTTCTGAATTCGCAATGTTGTAGCTAAGTTCCCAATATGAAAAAACTTGTGGATTTGCAATATATCAGCTTCGCAAAAAAAAAAATCAAGTTCGCAATAACGTGACTTCGCAAGAATCGTGACTTCGCAATAACGTGACTTCGCAATAACGTGACTTCGTAATAATCGTGACTTCGCAATAACTTGACTTCGCAATAACGTGACTTCACAATAATCGTCACTTCACAATAATCGTGACTTCGCAATAACGTTACTTCAGAATGTATGAGTTCGCAATAACAATTGACTTCACAATATCACCTGGCTTCGCAAAACGTCACTTCGCAATATCACCTGGCTTTGCAAAACGTCACTTTGCAATATCACCTGTCTTCGCAAAACGTCACTTCGCAATATTGCAAACTCTCTATACCTAGATTCGTAATAAGCCCTCTCTTCGCAATAAACTTCTTTCTTCGCAATCCTTGGTTCACAATACACTAGATTCACAATCTTGGTTCGCAATACACTAGATTCGCAATCCTTGGTTCGCAATAAACTGCCACTTCGTAAAAACAAGGGTTTTTGAGTTCGGAATAGAACATATTTTTAGGAACTCGGACACAACAATGAAAATTTGAGAATTTGACTAAAAAAGATCCAAATACCAAGAAATTTTGCGTTTTTCACCAAAACAAGAAACCCAAATCCCTACCACGACTATGTAGAAGATTTTAAGAAAGATTTAAAGGCGAAAACCACAATTTTTTTTGAACTGCGGGTATATGTAGCAATAATAACACACTGATCGTGGTAAAATACGACCTTTTAGGAAAAAGGCGTAAATGCGGTAAGTATTAAATGTCGATGAATGAAAATCAAGCACTAATGACCCGATGGTGTGAAAGTTCGTTTCCCAAGGAGGTTTATTGTGTGTGAATAACTTGTATGATTTTGGATTAATATTGAGAAAGAAAAGATGAGAAAAGACAACGACGGATACGATAAAATTAAACTACGACGACGAAACGTAAAACCGTAAAAGTAGACAAAACGAAAACTTGCACTAAAAATTCCCAAAAAATTACCAAAAATTCTTAAAAATCCAATTAAGGTTTACAAATGATCAAATATTAATTTTTTAATACTAATTAAAGCCCTAATAATCAAATTAATTAATAAAAAGCCCAAATAATGATTTTTCAATTTGTAAAACTCTAAAATGATTTAATTAAACTAAAAAGTATTTTTATAAAATTTAAAACTAATTAAAACTATTTAAAATGATTAAAAACTAAAATTAAATATTAAAATAATATTAAAAATTCAAAAATTACGAAATTTCTAAAAACTTGCAAACTAGTTTATTTTAACCTAAATAATCAAAAAATAAAAGTAAAATTACCAAAATACCCCTATTGGGCCCCTAAATGGGCTAAAATAAAAAACAGCAAGCTTAATGGGCTTTTTAGCCCAATAAAATTCAAACTCTACCAAATAAGCCCAAAATCACCAGTCTAACTCAAAATTCATTTCTAAACATAAAACTCTAAAGGCCCAAAAGCTGATTCATAGCTTATCACAGCTTAAGTAGCCAATAGCTTATTCTAAATGGGCCAATAAGCCCATTAAGCTATAAGTTAATGCCATAAACTCAAATTTAACACACAACCTTCATTTGGGATACTAAATAGATCTATGAAAATAAATTTTGAAAAAGCTTAACCAATAAGCCAGAAATAAGCAGAGCAGAAATCCACTAAACAAAAAAATAGTCGGGTTTGAGTTCGACAGGGTTTCAAAAGCTAATTCTTTTTGCAAAAGCTCACAAATAGCTTAAATATGAATAATTAAAAAGAAAAATAAAAAAAAAATTCAAGTAGAATAAGCTGTAGAAGCAAATAAGCTGGTTGAAAAAGCCAAATAAGTTAGTTTTCTAGCAAAAGCTTAACCAAATGAACTGAAACCTTCCAATATTAATAATAAGCTAACAAAAATGACACCTATTACAAAAACTAATTTGTTGCATGCACCAATAAGCAGAACTGAAAAATAAGCCAAATATAGCTTATTTGACCAAAAGTCAAAGTGTTCCAAACTTAACCAAAATGCCAGGATTTGTTTATGAGCTTGTTATGAGCAACTTTTGTGAAGGAATCAAGGTTGAATCCTTTTGAATCAAGAGACCAGTTAGCCAAATAATTTTCATTTTGGACAAATATGGCCAATAAGCCAGTTGGCTTATAAGCACTCAAACAGGCAAATCAAATAGCCAAATAAGTTCACAAGCAGCACAATAACAAAAGTCAAGCAACCAGATAGCAGGGCAATCACTAAAAATCAAATGCAAGGCACAAATGAGGTTGTCAGTTTGCTAATGCAAATGACAACTTCAGCCACTTTCAATAAGCTATAACTCACTCAATAAGCCACCAAATTCCACAAACAGATATAGCACATATAGCTTATCACAAAAATTATTCCCAAACTAAAAATCAGACTCTAAATCCAAACAACAAAGATATAATCCTTGCTGATATGTTTGACCAATTTCAAACCACTTTTATCAGATTTTTCCAAAACTTGCAAACTCTTTTCAATACCTTATGAGACTTAACCAATGACCAAAACATGTGATAAATGACTTGTTTAGTGTATGAAAACCCCAAGAAACAAGGACACAAGGCCACAAGGCCTTTTGATCCCAAAATCCAAACAACCTTGTTTTAGTCCTTTTTCAAACAAACTTTTGATTTTCACAAACAGCCTATTGATTTTATCCTCCTAATATCTCAACTAGGTGACAACTAGCAGATCTAAACAATAAAAACAACCACACAAATACAAGAACAAAGAATCACATAACACAATGCATAACAGATTCAAACCAAATATTTTTTAGGGGAAAACTTAAAGATATCAATACCTATCCTCCACAACTTCCTAAGAGCATCAGCAATGCTCCTTGGACCCTCTCAACAACTAGAGAGTGACCTAGGTCCTTGAACAAAGGAAGGAAGATCTGCTGATGGTTCAAAGTAGAACCAAGACCTTGAATCAATAGATCTTCAACACAAAGCAGCAAACAACCTATCCAAGGGCTTAAATCCCTTCGCAAGCTTGGTGTTAACAAGCTTGCAAGAGCTTTAGGCTTTTGGTTAGGGGTTAGTACAGTCAAAATAACCAAACAGAAACAAGGATTTCAAACTTTTTCAAACTTGAAAACTTGTTCAAAACAGAAGTGCTTCAATCCAAAGATCAAAACAGGTTTAAATCATAAAGAGGAATTACAATTTTTTCAAAATACCAAACTTTTATAAAATTCAAAAAGGAATTACAATGTTTAAGAGAAAAACTGGAACAAAGGCTCTCTCACAGGTTGAGGAGTCCTTATATAGACTACAAAAGATGATTCTAGAACTAGAAATACATGAAACCCTACCTAAGAATTCTCAAAAATGCCCTTGAGTCGTTTGTTGTTGATGAGTTGTCCAAAATGATCATGAGCGTTCCTTTTTCCTTTGTGACCAAGTATTTGTTGTGGTTTGTTGATTTGTCCATGTGGCATTCCTTGGAGAGGAAGTCGTCCTCTCATTGGTTGAAGGTTGAATGGGGTGGGGTCCATGGTGAAGTATTGACTGATGTTAAGTGTGGGAAAGATGCGTGTGAAGGGGAATTAGCCTTGGGTTAGGGTAATTTGTCTTTACCCTTTGCTTTAAGTAAAGTAGTTACTGGGTTCATAGGGTGAACAGTAGTAACTTTTGATCCGAAAAAGGGGATGGTAAGTGTTTGGCGCGTGTTTATGGGTTTGAAAGTTTCCGTGTACACATATGGTCCTTGTTCTTTGGTGAAATGTGTATAACAAGAATTTCAGCTACCAAAACGACTTCCCTTTGTTTTATAACTTTCCCTTTTCACACTTTTGCCCTAAAACTTTGTAATAAGGATAACAAGGACATGTTTTGCCATTTTTGGATATTTCAAGGACTGATCTTGGACATTATTGAACTTTGAAGGTCTTCATTGTATGTTTGACATATTGGAGGACCATTATTGACAATTTTGAATCTTGAGGGACTAAACTTGCCAAATCTTCAAAGTTGAGGGACCATTTTGTAATTTTGACAAACTTAAGGGACCAAACTTGTAATTATCAATATACAAGGGTATTAAGTGTCATTTCTTCATTGATGAGGGATCATTATTTTACATCTTCAATACTTCAAGGTCTTTTCAATGAGAAATCATAACTAGGGCCCGGTTCATTGTGTAGCTTTGTTTCTTATGTTCGTTTTTCCTTGTTTCTTGTGATCTTATGTCTTTTTTCACGATATCCATACCTAAAATACACAAGTACACAAACACAAGCATATATATGGTATTTGTATGACATTTTATGCATTTAAAGCCCGAAAAGAACGATGAGATCATGTATAAATGCCATCTCATCACTCCCCCATACTAAACCCTTGTCGTGCCCTCACGCAATGCTAGAATAAAGTAACTAAGCATCTCCAAAATTCAATTTTATGATCTTTTATTAGAAAGTAAAACTTGCTAAACTACTACGAAGATGTGTTAAAGACATAATGTATGATATTCATCATGAATGTGATTTTTAGGGTCAATGAATAAAAACAAGTGAATGTCTCATAGAGTAAAGTTCGTCATCCTTGATTGTCATACATCCCATGCTAAGTGCAAAAACGAGATCATTATTGGTACAAGTCACAATGCTAACACTACTCATACGTCCAAATTGTGTAATACTTATTCTCCCCACAATCCTAGTTATTATGAAAAGAAAAGGTATCTAGAATTTTTTAACTATTTTTCATGGATCACAAGTGATTCATATTGATTTATTTGAGTATTTATTAGTTTGAAAATAAAGTAGCATGATTTAATCGATAGTTAGCTAAAGGAAAAAATCTTTTAAAACGGCTTCTCGTAATCTCCTTAAGTTCATATCTTGGCATAACTCTTTTCACGATTTGAGACCTTTCTCGGACCGATATTTGGCATGTACTTCATTCTTTGAATCTTCCGAAGACGTTCTTAAAATTATGGTCTTCTCTTCATATTTTGGAATTTCTTCACTTGACGCTTTTTGAGAGATTCTTCATACTTGGACCACGACTTCATCATTTTTTTCTTCAATCTTTATTTTGGATTTTGATATACAACGATCCGCCTCCTTTTAGGACTTGGATATATTTATCCTCATACCTTGTTAGAGTCTTTTTGGATAGACTTCTCCATGATCTTTAGGGGAGTAATTGCTTTTCGCCGTGTGTCTCGATCCTTCATATTGATTTTGAATAATGATTCTTCACATCATCTTGGATCTTTAGCAACAAAATAGAGTCCTCATGCCTTGTTAGGGCGTTTTTGGAACTTCACCAATCTTCGTGTCCCGCTTCAATAAGTTATGCCTTGGCTATGAACTCTATTCAACCACGAGTAAATTTTAAACGATCTTGGGCTAGAAGCTAAGTAACCTTTCAAATCGTATGACCTTACTTATTGCAATTAATTTATTCCTAATGCATTTATCTTATGGGAGAAAAAGCCACAATTAAAAACATATGAGTTTTTGAAAGAACATTTTCATGTTCTACGTTTAGCATGATCACTTGTCTAACTCTATCACTTCTAGTTCTTCACTATTTAAAGACCTCTAATTAAAGAGACTCGTGAATACTTAGCCATGTCAGTCAAAATTAAGCCAAATTTGGATTAGCTTCATTAAGACTATATTAAATCGAAGTTTTGGGTTTTCAAGTCACCTATAAAATCTTGCACTTTCTTGGAATTTTTCAAGTTTAGAGAATGCATTTTAAAGTTCCCTTGATAAGTGACTTTCTAGGATCAATTATAGGAACTTGTGAAAAGTTCTTGTTCTTAACCCGTATGAGCTAAGATTTTCGCGTTTTAAAGTTGCCTATATAAAAGTCTAGCAAAACATGATTTAAGCGGGTTAAGGTATGTAAAGGGCTTCAAATGCCCATCAAGGTAAAAATTAACTCTTATTTTACCCATCGGAAAATATACATTCGTGTCTTAAAAACACTTATGAAAACTAAGAAAAAAATTAAAATTTGGCCATTTTTAGCCTTATTGCAACAAAACAAAACGATGAAAATTGGAAAACGTAAGGGCGAGGGCATAGAAAGGCAAGTATCTATTCACCCCACCATAATAAAATTAAACATTGTCCTCAATGTTTCGAGTCTAAAGGTGGAGCACCCCCATACTAGAGACATAGAGTCGAATACTTAGGATCTAGCATGGAAAGGGTGATAAACAATATATCTAAAGCCGTTTATGAATTATGCTAAAAGATAATTGTTAGAACAATAAAGGATATGTCATGGATTCATGAAAAACTCTTCAAGCAAACGATCGAGGCTCACGTAAACGAACACGAGAGTCTTCAATCATGGCGATGATGATGATCTAGATAACACATTCACAAACAACCACGAGACAACGAGTTGGAAGGGCACAAATCCCCTCACATTAACTACATTAAAAACGGCAAAATGGATAAGCATGGGATCTCCCCCACGAGGCACCTCGTTATTGATTACCGAGTCATGAGCTCGACTCGATCCCCTTAATGCTAGTTATCATTGGGGAAGGTGACTTGGTCGAGGTAGTCCAAAGAAGGGACTTCCCCACCGAAGTAGTGCTTAAGCCTATGTCCATTCACCTTGAAATTAGGACCATCATTTTGAGCTAGCTCGATGGTCCCATAAGGAAACACTTGTGTTATGGTGAACGGACCCGACCAACGAGATTTCAATTTCCCAGAAAATATCTTCAAACGAGAGTTAAAAAGTAACACTTGATCACCAACGTTAAAAACCCAGTTTTTAATATTTGAATCATGAAACTTTTTAGTATTTTCCTTAAAAATCAATGAATTTTCATAAGCATTATCTCTTAATTCATCAAATTCATTAAGTTGTATTCTCCGGTGATCTCCCGTGGTCTTCAAGTAATAGTTGGCATGCTTTAGGGCCCAATATGCCTTGTGTTCCAATTCAATAGGCAAGTGGCAATTCTTTCCATAAACCAACTTATAAGGAGTACAACCGATAGGTGTCTTATAAGCGGTGCGAAAGGCCCATAAAGCGTCATCGAGTTTGTCGGACCATGAAGCACGGTATTCTAAAATCGACCTCTCTAAAATCCTCTTCAAAGCTTGGTTTGAAACCTCGACTTGACCACTCGTTTGCGGGTGATAAGCCGTAGAAAGACGATGTGTAACCCCATATTTCTTTAGAACCTTTTCGAATTGGTCATTACAAAAATGGGTTCCACGATCACTTATAATAGCTCAAGGGGTTCCAAACCGAGAGAATAGTTGCTTCAAAAACTTCACTACCACACGAGCATCATTCGTAGGCAAAGCCTTAGCTTCCACCCACTTAGATAGGTAGTCGACGACGACGAGGATATACTTGTTACCATGAGATGATGGGAATGGTCCCGTAAAGTTAATGCCCCAAACGTCAGAAATCTCACACACTTGAATTATATTTTGCGGCATTTCATCCTTTTGTGATGATTTTCCTTGACGTTGGAAAGAATCACACGACTTCACAAGTGTGTGTGCATCACGATAGATCGTATGCCAAAAGAAACCGACATCGAACACTTTCTTAGCCGTGAAGTTAGCACCATGGTGACCACCCGTGGGTCCTTCGTGACAAGCTCTAAGGATGTTAGAAGCTTCAGTACCAAAGACACAACGTCGAATGAGTTGATCCGCACAAACCCGAAAAAGATAAGGGTCGTCCCAAAAATAGAACTTGACGTCACGAAAAATTTTTCTCTTTTGTTGTGTCGTCATACCCTTGATTATGAAGTTGCCCGCATGGTAGTTTGCAATGTCGACAAACCATGGGTGTCGTCTTTAGAACTCACTACACCGAGAGTCTCGAGACGAAATGTTTCGGTGATTTCCTTGTTCTCAAACTCATTCTTGTGAGGGTCTTTAAACGAGAGAGATGATCGACCGCTAGATTCTCGGCTCCTTTTTTGTCAAGTATGGTGACATCAAATTCTTGTAGGAGGAGAATCCAACGGAGCAATCTCGGCTTAGCATCAAACTTAGAGAAGAGGTACTTGATAGCCGAATGATCCGTATACACGATGCTTTTCGTCAAGACGAGATAAGGTCAGAACTTCTCAAAAGCATACGCCACGACAAGTAGTTCTTTTTCCGTTGTAGTGTAATTCATTTGAGCCTCGGTCATCGTCTTACTAGCATAGTGGATTGGTAAGAAGTGCTTTGCATGACGTTTCCCTAAAACGGCCCCAATTGCATAATCACTTGCATCGCACATGATTTCAAAGGGTAGTTCCCAATTAGGAGCAACAAGAATGGGAGCTTCGGTACGTTTCCTCTTAAGAGTTTCGAAAGCTCGAACAAAATCCTCATTGAAGTTAAAAGGAGCATCCTTCTCGTGAAGGTGTGTCATAGGTCGAGTAATTTTCGAAAAGTCTTTGATGAAACGACGATAAAAGCCCGCGTAGCCTAGTAAACTCCTAACTCCCTTAATGGTTTTGGGATGAGGTAACTTGGCGATGACGTCTATCTTAGCTTTATCGACTTTAATCCCAGCTTTCGAGACCTTGTGCCCTAAGACGATTCCTTGTTTACACATAAAATGACATTTTTCCCAATTAAGCACAAGGTTCGTTTCTTCACAATGTTTTAACATTTTCTCGAGATTGGATAAACACGACGTGAACGAATCACCAAACCCCGAAAAGTCATCCATGAATACTTTCATCGACTTCTCGATCATATCATGAAAAATAGCCATCATACACCGTTGAAACGTTCCAGGTGCATTACAAAGTCCGAAAGGCATTCTACGATAAGCAAACGTTCCATATGGACACGTAAACGTAGTTTTCTCTTGATCACGAGGATCGATAGGGATTTGAAAGTAACCGGAAAAACCATCTAAAAAGAAATAGAAGTCATTTCCCGCAAGTCGCTCCAACATTTGATCCATGAAGGGCAAGGGAAAGTGGTCTTTATGAGTGGCGTCATTTAACTTTCGGTAGTCAATACACACCCTCCAACCGGTCACAACACGAGTGGGAATTAACTTGTTGTTTTCATTGGGCACAACGGTCATTCCTCCCTTCTTAAGGACACAATCGATTGGGCTCACCCATGAGCTATCGGAGATAGGATTAATCATTCGCGCGTCAAGAAGTTTTAAGACCTCTTTTTTAATGACATCGTGAATTTTGGGGTTTACCCTTCTTTGATTTTGAATTGCGGGTTTGTAGTCCTCCTCCATTAAAATCTTGTGAGTACAAAATTTTGGGCCAATACCCTTAATGTCATAAATTTTCCACGCAATTTCCCATTTATGAGCTTTAAGAATTTTCACAAGTGCGGCTTTTTCATCATTGGAAAGATCTTTCACAATAATAACCGGCAACTTGTCATCACCTTCCAAGAATGTGTATTCAAGGTGAGATGGAAGATCTTTCAATTCAAGGATTGGCGGTTCCTCGATTGATGATTTTTGTTCAACACTCATAACTTCCATCGACAGAAGAAATGGTGGAATGAGAGTATCATTACCAATAATCACCTCATCTTCATTGTCGATTTCATTCAAAATAAAATCGCCTCCTTGAAATGGAGTGAGATTTGGTGTAGAATTAGCAAGAATCGGATCCATAATAGTGGGATTGCCACTTGAAGAACTATCAGAAAAACCTAACACTTCTTGTGAAAACTTATCGCAAACTACATCGACTAAGTCAATGTGGTTGATGGTAGCGATTGCATAAACATGAGAAGGTGTAGAGTTTTGAGTAGCGTTTATAACAAGTTCCTCCTCGTTGAATCACAAAGTGATTTTTCTAGCATGCACATCAATGATCGATTTCGAGGTATCTAAAAATAGACGACCTAAAATTAGAGGAACTTGAGGATCCGCGGGGATGTCCACTATAATGAAATCAACGGGATAGTAGAACTTCCCCACTTTCACGAAAATGTCTTCAGCTACTCCACATGCGAGAATCGTAGAATGATCGGCCATCTCGATTGACATTTTCGATGGAGTAAGAGCCGGAAGCGATAGTGATTTCTACATGGAGAAAGGAATCAAATTAATGCTCGCGCCAAGATCGGCAAAAGGCGAGGCATCCTTCCATTTCTTGAATATCACAAGTAATGAGAAACTTCCCGGGGTCACCAACTTTTTCCGGTATTCGTTTAAGATAAACCGAAGAACAATTAGATAGCTTTGAAAGCTTCTCCTTATCGTTCATCCTACCCTTAAAAGTGGAAGCGAAACGAGTCATGTATAACAACGCGTCGGCTAAACTTACATTAAAATGAAATTGTTGAAACATTTTGATAAAAAGCTCAATTTGTTGTTTGTTACGTTCTTGCAATTTATCCTTGTTTCGTCTCGATGGGTAGGGTAAGGGTGGTGTGGGTTGGGGCATAGGCATCAGCCTTGGAATCTCGGGTTCCACAATTGGTATTGGTTCAACCGTAGGTGTGGTTTGAACGGTACTTCGTGGGCTTGTAAAATGCTCCTTATCTACCATCACCTCAGGTTCTTTCTCGATTTCCTTCTCCGTAGAAGTACTAGGACGAGAGATTGGTTACTTAAAAGTTTTACCACTACGAGTAGTAATAACCTTCATTTCTCCCTTCGGTTTCCAATGGTATTACTAGGAAGACCACCCGAGGAAGAGGGTTTACACATGATAGCTTCAAACATACTAGCCATTCGATCTTCAAATTTTGTTTGCCTTTTATCCGCTTTTAACAACTCTTGCTTAATATCATGTTGACCTTGTTCCATCTTTTGTTGATTTTGTTGAAGACGTTGAACGTTTCCTTTCATTTTATTAGCATGATTTTTTAATTCATTAGCAAGTTTGTTTTTAAGCTCGTTTTTCAACTCGGATCTTAACTAATCATCTCACATTGCATGTTATCAAACTTAGCATAATTTGCTTTAGCATAATCCAAAAAATCTCCTTGAAGAATTTTAGTGTGAGCATTTTGAAAACCTTGTGTAGTATTTTGAAAATCACGGTTTTGGATTTGATTTTGCACTTGCCCATTGTTCCCACTTTGGTAATTACCCTTGTTATAGTTACGTTGATTATTGTTTTGATAGTTGTTAACATTTTGATTTTGGGGAGCTTGATTTGGGCGGGAACCTTGGCCGTTTTGGTTGTAAGTTCCCGTTTCTATGTAAGCACTCGAAGTGTTACCACCGGAGGTAATGCACTCGAAAAAATATAAGCTCCACCACAAGATATACAACTCTTTTCAACCGCTTTAATCGATGCGGAACTCAAAGCCTCCTGTGCTTTCCAATGAGTCATAAGATTTGAAAATCTATCGAAAAACCGATTCTCCTCATTTTCTTCATCATGTAAGGCATTCATGTTACGAGACGATGACGATGAACCCATATTGGCAACACTCGGTGTGTTACGAGGGTTATAAACCTTAGATCTATTCTCGGTAATCTTTAAAGCTTCATCGGTCGTTTTGCACAAAAAATTACCACCCGTGATGGCATTCAAATAGTCTCGTTCATGATCGTTAAGCCCATTATAAAAAGTATCAATTTGATGCAATTCGGAAAAATCATGGTGAGGACATTCATGTAACATTTTCTTAAATCGTTCCCATGCCATTGAAAAACTTTCATTAGAACGTTGTGTAAACCTTGAAATCTCATTTTTCAAATGTGTCGTCTTAGATGGCGGGAAAAATTGGTTCACAAACTTAGAAACGAGATCACCCCATGTCAAAATCGAATTTGGCAGTCCTTTCTCGAGCCAAATATTTGCGGGTCCATCTAACGAGTATGGAAACAAAATTATCTTAATGGCGTCATGTGGAACATCCTTAAACTTGCTTGTTGCGGTGAGATGATTGAAATTCCGTATGTGATAATGTGTTGTCTTTTTCATGTCCGCGAAACTGTTTGCTTTTAGCATCGACATTAAACCCGTCTTGATCTCTAAATTCTACGCAAGGATGGCGGGAATCACAATAGCTTCTCCGAAACCCTCGGTGGATGCTTGAAGAAACTCCATCATAGTACGATTAGCCATGGTGACTATTGGTTCTACAAAGGGTTCGACAACTGGAGGTTCTTCTTCTATCAAAGGATCTTGATTTCCTTCCTTTTGATGACGTTTGCGAGCTCGTTTTGCTTGATTATGAGTTTGCATAAACGTGACGTAGAACGTGGAGGTGAGCAAAGAAGATTCTTTTGGGATTATTGTTGATTTTCAATTTTTTGTGTTTTTGATTGTTTTTATTTTTTTTGGATTTTGTGTGTATTTGTAGACAACAATCTACCAAATCTCTCCTCGAATCAAACTCTTGATTAAAGAAGCCTCAAAGAATGAAAACGATCACGTGGAGTGAACGCCTTCGAGTGACTTTAGAACTTTGGTGAAAACCAAATTGTTCAAGAGGTTTAAATCACAAAGAAACCAAGCAAATATATATGATACATAATAATACTCTGGGCGACAAAACCCTCGATTAGCCTTCAAGATCAAATACTCACAAGTGAACGGGGGGAATGAGGTGGCGCAAAGCACTTAAGTACCTAACTTCCCTTTAACGGCCTTTTATAGCAAGTTGCCTTTCTATTCACCTTAAAGTTCGTAATTTTCAAAATCGAGCTAATATAAAGTATTTATCTATTTTTGCCTTTTTCTTTTTGTTTGAGATTCAAGTATAATAATTAGGAGATCAAATCCCAATTAAGGTTGTGCTTTCACACTTTTGGAGATATTTTGGATTAAGTGTGATACATATACAATATAGTAATAATATTTCACAAAAAAACGAAAAACTGATAATACGTGTTAATAAATTTCTAATTAACACAAATACAATTTATGGTTAGATATTAAAAACAAAATTGTCCAAATTAATCACAACACGCCTCTCCGGCAGTGGCGTCAAAATGATTGTGGTAAAATATGACCTTTTAGGAAAAAGGCGTAAATGCGGTAAGTATTAAGTGTCGATTAATGAAAATCAAGCACTAATAACCCAATGGTGTGAAAGTTCGTTTACCAAAGAGGTTTATTGTGTGTGAATAACTTGTATGATTTTGGATTAAATATTGAGAAAGAAAAGATGAGAAAAGAGAACGACGGATACAATAAAATTAAACTATGACGACGAAACGTAAAACCGTAAAAGTAGACAAAATTAAAACTTGCACTAAAAATTCCCAAAAAATTACCAAAAATTACAAAAAATCCAATTAGGGTTTACAAATGATCAAAACTTTTCCAAACCTTTTATTTAATTAAATATTAATTTTTAATGCTAATTAAATCCCTAAAAATCAAATTAATTAATAAAAAGCCCAAATAAAGATTTTTCAATTTGTAAAACTCTAAAATGACTTAATTAAACTAAAAAGTATTTTTGTAAAATTTAAAACTAATTAAAACTATTTAAAATGATTAAAAACTAAAATTAGATATTAAAATAATATTAAAAATTCAAAAACTATAAAAATTTCTAAAAACTTGCAAACTAGTTTATTTTAACCTAAATAATCAGAAAATGAAAGTGAAATTACCAAAATACCCCTATTGGGCCCCCAAATGGGCTAAAATAAAAAACAGCAAGCTTAATGGGCTTTTTAGCCCAATAAAATTCAAACTCAACCAAATAAGCCCAAAATAACTAGTCTAACTCAAAATTCAATTCTAAACACAAAACTCTAAAGGCCCAAAAACTGATTCTTAGCTTATCACAATTTAAATAGCCAACAGCTTATTCTTAATGGGCCAATAAGCCCATTAAGCTATAAGCTAATGCCATAAGCTCTTGTTTAACACACAAACTTCTTTTGGGATACTAAAGAGATCTGTAAACAGAAATTTTGAAAAAGCTTAATCAATAAGCTAGAAATAAGCATAGTAGAAATCCAATAAAGGACAAAATAGTCGGGTTTGAGTTCTAGAGGGTTACAAAAGCTGATTCTTTTTGCAAAAGATCATAAATAGCTTAACTAAGAATAATCAAAAAGAAAAATAAAAAAAAGGCAAGTAGAATAAGCTGTAGAAGCAAATAAGCTGGCTGAAAAAGCCAAATAAGCTAGTTTTCAAGCTAAAGCTTAACCAAATGAGCTGAAACCTTCCAATATTAATAATAAGCTGAGAAAAATGACACATATCACAAAAACTAAGTTGTAGCATGCACCAATAAGCAGAACTGAAAAATAAGCCAAATATAGCTTATTTGACCAAAAGTCAAAGTGTTCCAAACTTAACCAAAATGCCAGGATTCGTTTATGAGCTTGTTATGAGCAATTTTTGTGAAGGAATCATGGTTGAATACTTTTGAATCAAGAGACCAGTTAGCCAAATGATTTTCAGTTTTGGACAAATATGGCCAATAAGCCAGTTGGCTTATAAGCACTCAAACAAGCAAATCAAATAGCCAAATAAGTTCACAAGTAGCACAATAACAAAAGTCAAGCAACCAGATAGCAGGGCAAGCACTAAACAATCAAATGCAAGGCACAAATGAGGTGGTCACTTTGCTGATGCAAATGACCACTTCAACCACTTTCAATAAGTTATAACTCACTCAATAAGCCTCCAAATTCCACAAACAAATATAGTACTGATAGCTTATCACAAAAATCTTCCCAAACCAAAAATCAGACTCTAAATCCAAACAACAAAGATTTAATCCTTGCTGATGTGTTTGACCAATTTCAAACCACTTTTATCAGATTTTTCCAAAACTTGCAAACGTTTTTCAAAACCTTATGAGACTTAACCAATGACCAAAACAGGTGAAAAATGACTTTTTAGTGTATGATAACCCCAAGAACCAAGGGCACAAGGCCACAAGGCCTTTTGATCCCAAAATCCAAACAACCTTGTTTTAGTCTTTTTTTCAAACAAACTTTTGATTTTCACAAACAACCTACTGATTTTATCCTCCTAATATCTCAACTAGGTGACAACTAGCGGATCTAAACAATAAAAACAACCACACAAACACAAGAACAAAGAATCACATAGCACAATGCATAATAGATTCAAACCAAATATTTTTTAGGGGAAAACTTAATGATATCAATACCTATCCTCCACAACTTCCTAGGAGGATCAGCAATGCTCCTTGGACCACTCTCAATAACTAGAGAGTGACCAAGGTCCTTGAACAAAGCAAGAAAGGTCTGTTGATGGTTCAAAGCAGAATCAAGACCTTGAATCAATGGATCTTCAACACAAAGCAACAAACAACCTATCCAAGGGCTTAAATCCCTTCACAAGATTGGTGTTAACAAGCTTGCAAGAGCTTTAGGCTTTTGGTTAGGGGTTAATACAGTCAAAATAACCAAACAGAAATAAGGATTTCAAACTTGAAAACTTGTTCAAAACAAAACGTGCTTCAATCCAAAGATCAAAATAGGTTTAAATCATAAAATGGAACTCAGCTTCACTCTTAAACAACACCAACTTTCAAAAACATAAAAAAGAATTACAATTTTTTCATAATACCAAACTTTTATAAATTTCAAAAAGGAATTGCAATCTTTAATAGAAAAACTAGAACAAAGGCTCTCTCACAGGTTGAGGAGTCCTTGTATAGACTACATAAGATGATTCTAGAACTAGAAATACATGAAACCCTAGCTAAGAATTCTCAAAAATGCCCTTGAGTCATTTGTTGTTGATGAGCTGTCCAAAATGATCATGAGCATTCCTTTTTGCCTTTGGGACCAAGTATTTGTTATGGGCTGTTGATTTGTCCATGTTGCATTCCTTGGAGAGGAAGTCGTCCTCTTATTGGTTGAAGGCTGAATGGGGTGGGGTCCATGGTGAAGTGGTGATTGATGTTAAGTGTGGGAATGATGCGTATGAAGGGGAATTAGCCTTGGGTTAGGGTAATTTGTCTTTACCCTTTGCTTTAAGTAAAGTAGTTACTAGGTTCATAGGGTGAACAGTAGTAACTTTTGATCCGAAAAGGGGGGTGGTAAGTGTTTGACGCGTGTTTGTGGGTTTGAAAGTTTCAGTGTACACATATGGTCCTTTTTCTTTGGTGAAATGTGTATAACAAGAATTTCAGCTACCAAAACGACTTCCCTTTGTTTTATAATTTTCCCTTTTCACACTTTTGCCCCAAAACTTTGTAATAAGGATAACAAGGACTTGTTTTGCCATTTTTGGATATTTCAAGGACTGATCTTGGACATTCTTGAACTTTGAAGGTCTTCATTGTATGTTTGACATATTAGAGGACCATTGTTGACAATTTTGAATCTTGAGGGACTAAACTTGCTAAATCTTCAAAGTTGAGGGACCATTTTGTAATTTTGACAAACTTAAGGGACCAAACTTGTAATTATCAATATACAAGGGTATTAAGTGTCATTTATTCATTGATGAGGGATCATTCTTGTACATATTCAATACTTCAAGGTCTTTTCATTGAGAAATCATAACTAGGGTCCGGTTCATTGTGCGGCTTCGTTTCTCGTGTTCGTTTTTCCTTGTTTCTTGTGATCTTTTGTCTTTTTCACGATATCCATACCTAAAATACACACGTATACAAACACAAGCATATATATATGGTATTTTTATGACATTTTATGTATTTAAAGCCCGAAAAGAACGATGAGATCATGTATAAATGCCATCTCATCACACACGAACCAAAACCAATCACTAATCTACCCCGTGGCGAATAATACCAATTGTTGTACCCTTATTAATTACTTCACCATGGTTTGATTATAAGAAATAAGATAGAAAATAGATGAAGTTTAGAGAGAGAAACTAGAGAGAGAAAGTAGAGAGAATGTGTGTGAAACTATGTGAATATTAGATTAAGAAATGAAAAGGCCAACCCTCCTAACATGCTAGGAGGGTGCTTATATAGTCCACCCACATGCGGGCTTTCTATAGACTATATTGTTTTGGGTCGGGCTTGAATATATGCTTAATACCTTGAAAGAGGCCTTTTAAGCTAGCTATCAAGCCCGAATTACATGACTATTCTACTACCTATTACAACGTTCTAATAAACAATACATAATAAACCTATGACCGATCATTCTTGTTTGACTCTATATTTTGAGGCTAATACATATATCTTAGCTGCACTGTACTGGGCAGCCAAAAAATCTAATTTTGAAATTAATTGCTGCTTGAATAATCTAGATCCAACCATAAATTTATTTCGCGCCTTCTACCGTCCTTCTTGGGTAAATGGATGGATATCATTTGCCAAACGACCCAGTCAACTCCAGTGTTATGAGATGAAACTGGACTCGCTGAAGAATTGGAATAACAAGTTCTTTTGGATAGATAACGTAATCGTTCCTTTTGATCATGACTTTATCACTCAGGAGACAATGATAAAATATGAACGACCTATCCTAGGTACATACAAAGAAGAAGATGCTGAAAAATTGATGCATATCGCATACCTATGTAAGAATACCCTGAGTCGTTGTTGTATGCCCTAGCATTCAGCTGCAACATTTCCATGCCCGTGCGCCAGCTGCCTCAATATTATGAAGACTATGGTCACGGTAAGATAACCCATTCAAACCTGACCATATTTATATGTACCCACATGTTTTTTAAACCTGGCTTTATCATATCGTTGCAGAGCTGAGCTTTTTGTAGCTCGTGAGACGAGAACGTCCGTGTATTGTGGCGACGCGCCTTCGGCCGTGCACTCCAAAAAACTTACCCTGGGATTGATTGCTGGAAGACGAACCATGCCTCTGGATCCACCTTCCTCTAGTACTGCGACAAGTATCGAAAGAGTAGTTGCACTCAACGTAACTCACATCCGCAGCGTCCCTGGGGGCATAGAGACATCGTCATCAGAGAATACCGTCACAACAGGTGAGAGGAAGTTACCTACTGAGGAAGAAACACCCGCGAGTGTTTATGAAGATGCGACACATGTAAGAGGTACCCAAAGAGGTTCGTCAATCATGCCCTTTGATTTTGTTCCCAGGAGGAATCCAACAAGGACTACCAAGCCTCGCGCCCATGTCACTTCATGGGACTCCTTAAAACCCCGCGCAGATATTGTCAAACAGAGGTACATTTATACCCCCTTGCTTCCTTTCTTATCGTGTCGTATCCATAGTATACCTTAAGTTATCACTTCACTTTATAACTGCCACCTCTCGAACTTGTAGGGTGAAAAATAAGAGGGACGAGGCCGTTGTAGGAATAATCCTACTAGCGCTTTTCGTCCATCGTGGACGTTTTCTCCGACTTGTAACTTGAGCAAGAGACCCGACTATGAAGACTTTCTCGATAACCTAGTTCCTCATGTACGCGCTTAATTTCTTTATTCACTATCAAATGAAGCACTGATGTCGGAGTTATCCTTGAATGTGACACATGAAGTTATGATGGCGTCACATCTAAAGAAGAACATTATAGACCTATCCCGTCGGCTTGAGAAAATGGCTTTCGAACACCCTCGATTTCTAGAATAGAAAAATATGGAGTTGGCTCGTGCGAAGGTAAAGTTGGCTACCCTCAAGGGTATTGCTAGCTTGAACACGGGCTCTATCTGATACCTGAGGATGAGAAGACCACCTTGCGGGACGCGTTGGCCCGAGAACGTGGGAAGCGCGAAAAACAGGAGGCTGATAACCGGTGGGCTATGGAGAAACTAGAGGAGTGTAAAGAAAAATTCGCTGCTAACTGTGTTGACTTCGTTGCCAAGTGTCGGCAAACTTGGCTGAGAATAACAAAGTTTTGAAACGTCTGAGCATAGATTTTGATGAAGAACTATATCCTCACCTATCTACCATACGCGTAGAGAAGAAATGGTTAATCCACCATGGTCTTCCTTTAGCCGCGAAGGGCGCACTAGATTCTCCCAACATTCGCACAGCGGGTTGGGATATTCTTGTAGCTACCAAGGAGGAAGGTCAAAGCCTTGCTATGAAGTGTGCTTCTAAATAAGGTTTGCTGATGAGGCCGTTGCGATAGATGCTGTCGAGAAGGATCAAGACGAACCTATTAGCGTGGTTATGGCGGGACTCACCCTTGAGAGACATCTTCAAGAAGGTGCGGAGGAAGAGCACGAATTCTGTGTAAAACCCGGATGTATCTCAGCTGGAAGTATCCATCCATTCTTCTGATCCTGTTGCCGTGGTCAGTAGAGTTCCCTTGGTCAGTGTATTAAAGCGCCACGCGAAGCGCGCTGCTAGGAAAAGTGGGACCACATCTAAGGGAGTTGTGATTGGTGTGGGATTAGCGCACCCCTGTCGGTCTGATGGGGTACCTATTAGTGTGCCTTCCCTCGCCGCTCACGATGTACGCATTTTACAAGATATGAAGAGGGTGTGGGAGGAACGATGCCCCTCCTCAAATCCTTCGCATCGAAAGCTGAAGAGGTCTAGGTCCACTTGGGACTTACTGTAAGTTTATGTATATCTTCTGACTGTAAGATGTGGAAACCTTGGTTTCCGGATCTTTAAAGCTACTAGGAATGATCATTGTTCATATGATTAACATAATCAAAGCGGAATTAGAACAACAACCATTAACAAGGTGTTTAGGCACAAAACATGAATTAAAAAAATTAGGTTGCTAATTATATTAATAATCAACAATCACTAGACGTGTATACATTAATCCCACGTCTAGTCGACACACGCTTTTAAGTTTACATTGTGAATGAAATTTATGAATAAACATAATACCCTTGGTTCCTTTTATAGTATAAGTATTAGGGTTTACAAGAGATAATATCAAATAAACATGTAAATCTTCTATTTAAATAAACTAATACAGAATATATTCTGCATGCTTATCTAAATAGAAGCTTCCAAAGGCTTCTTGTCTACGTTTCTGTCAATGCTTGAATTGCATGTGACAATGCTTGGATTGCACTTGACAATGCTTGCTTCTGTCAACACCTGATTTGTTCTTGACAACGCCTGGAATACACTTGTCAACGCTTAGACAAATACCTTCATGTTTTCTTTGTTTTTGAGTTTCTGCCACATCAACTTTTTGACCCAACAATCTTCCCCTAGTTGATGTCGGCAAAACTCTTTGTGTATCTCTTGTAAGTTGTACATCATCTTCAAATTGCTTCCCCTCAATTGTAGCATGAATGTCTTCCCCTTTTTGTCACATCAACAGGGAAGTAAACAATGTATGCAATCTTGAAGATTCTCCAAATATAGGCTCCATGTAATGACCTTGAAGAAAAATAAGTACAATAATTTTGATGTAGAAGTAGAATAACACAAACGTTGTATTTCTTTCACCCAATTTCTCACTAGTTGATAAACTCTTCCCCTAGTTGTCGAAACGACTAGAGAAAAATGCAACTCTTTCACTGCAAAAGGAGGCTCAGTTTATTGGTAAGAGCGGGAACTGAAACCAACAAAAACCGCACAACTATAAGCCAGTTGTTAGCTATAACAATATATTTAGTCCAATGACAAGGTGTATTGCTCAACACAGTTTTTGTTACATGGGAACTGGTAACCTTTACGACTATGAGCCAGTCGTACGCTGTAACAATATATTTAGTACAGAGACAAGGTGTATTGCTCACCAATATAAGAAAAACAAATTTGTGAAAACTAACTTCAACATCAAACTTACCATAAGAAATCTTCCCCTTAATCATATACTTCTTTATGAAAAATATCTGAGCCATAAATATCAAAACGATATTCTAAATTAAAACGGAGATCCCATGTACCTTCGTGTGTAAAAACCTCTTTTTGTGTGCTAAAAACGTATCAATTTTCTCAAACAGCAGCTATTCCTTTTGTTGTCCAATATCTTCCTTTGTCCAAGATATCAACACTGTGTGTTGTCCAATATCGGACAACACCTGACAGCGTTTGAAAATGTATATATCGGACAACAAGTGTCAGCGCTTCCCAACAGCGCTTAACTTATTCCTGTCAGCGCCAACTTTGTACCTGTCAGCGCCTGGCCGTCAGCGTCTCATCCATGCCTTGTCAGCGTCACACCAACATCTATCAGCGTCACACCAACATCTATCAGCATCTAAATAACACATGTCAGCGGGTAATAGATCTAGGGTTTTATAAACCCTAAATCATGATTTTATGTGAAAACCATAAACTGCAGTGAACTTTGACATCTAATATCTTCTTCATGAGAGCTCAGATCGAAGATCCCTTCAGTGAGATCCTAGACACAAGTGTCAAGAACCTACAGATCGATTTTCACGACGATCCAATGGTTAACGAAGGAGAAATCGTGTTTTTACTATTACTATTCACAGAAAACAGGATATGACCACTGCTGACTTTGACGCTTAATAACTTTTTCTTGGGGATAGATCTCGACAATCCCTCTGGTGGATATCTGGATATATGTGTGTAGAACACACACAAAAAATTTCGTGACGATCCAACGGTTCAATAAAAAGTTATGCCCTTCTGAATATTGCTGCGCATACAAAACGTCTAGAAAAACCTATACGGATTTTTCTTTTCTTCTCAAAACATGAACACCTTGTTGGTCCTAGCATCACGAGCCACGAGGCTCTGATACCAATTATGGAAACCTTGGTTTCCGGATCTTTAAAGCTACTAGGAATGATCATTGTTCATATGATTAACATAATCAAAGCGGAATTAGAACAATAACCATTAACAAGGTGTTTAGGCACAAAACATGAATTAAAACAATTGGGTTGCTAATTATATTAATAATCAACAATCATTAGACGTGTATACATTAATCCCACGTCTAGTCGACACACGCTTTTAGGTTTACATTGTGAATGAAAGTTATGAATAAACCTAATACCCTTGGTTCCTTTTATAGTACAAGGATTAGGGTTTACAAGAGATAATATCAAATAAACATGTAAATCTTCTATTTAAATAAACTAATACAGAATATATTCTGCATACTTATCTAAATATAAGCTTCCAAAGGCTTCTTGTCTACGTTTCTGTCAATGCTTGAATTGCATGTGATAATGCTTGGATTGCACTTGACAATGCTTGCTTTTGTCAACACCTGATTTGTTCTTGACAACGCCTGGAATACACTTGTCAACACTTAGACAAATACCTTCATGTTTTCTTCGTTTTTGAGTTTCTGCCACATCAACTTTTTGACCCAACATAAGAGTACGTCATGCGTAGTATGTATTTGTAGATAGTTTAGACAGATGTACTACTTTGCATGCTTTGTACATTTTAAAGAACCCTATCCTGTTTGTTGACATGTTGTCTGTATAACGTTACCTATGTGGGCGTGCGCCCAAATATATTGTTCTAGGTTTTCGCATTCACGTTTGAGTTTGTGATTACAAGTGCCCATTATGAGTATATTCAGTGAAGTGTATCTCTTAACTAATGGGTGAGTGAAATTTCATTACGTGTGGCGTACCACTACTACCATAAGCAATGTCATTGAGTACGACATGTTGTTAGACATGCACATTGTGTCTTTTGGCAGGCCCAGCTTGGAATGTGTTGGTTGTCCAACTTACTACAACGTCTTGTATAGTAAGCTGTCTAATAAGGATACATGATCCGTGGCCACTAGAGTTGCATCCCTCTTACGTGACAAGTATAATTATTAGGTTAACTCAATCCCCTTATTTCACATAGAAACGTTGTGTACATGTACGCGTAGAGGGCTAGATACGAGTATTGAGTGTACAATATCACACACACACACACACACACACACACATATATATATATATATATATATATATATATATATATATATATATATATATATATATATATATATATATATATATAGACAATACTTGTTAGAAAATGAAAGAAGAAACCAAAGGCCGCGGGACTAGCTAGGAACCACGACATTTTATTAATGCATGTAAGTGTTTCAAATGTCTTAAAAACATAACCTAATGCGATACGAAAAAGAAAAAATACATGGTTGATTTTATTGAGGGTTGTATGCAGCTTGTGAGTATCCATGTATTTGTTTTTCTCATTTTTGGTTTTAGCATGGGGGAGTCAATCGATATAATCGATATTTGTTTTTCTTAAAAACATAACCTAATGCGATACAATGTTTGGTTCTAGCATGGGGGAGTCAATCGATATAATCGCTTGCAATTGCTTTTGCCGTGTCCAAACGTATTTGTTTTTCTCATTTTTCAATAACATTTTAAATTTTTAGTGTAATTTTTAAATTTTAATAAATAAAATAAGTGCTTGTGACACAAATGTAGGCTTTCCGTTGGTGAAAATAAAAATAGTTTTTGACTCGACTCGGTTTTACCTTAGCTTCTCCTTAACATATTTGAATCAAGTTTTGCTAGGCTTTTATATAGGGAGCTTTAAAACGTGAAAGTCTTAATTCATACGGGTTAATAACAAGAACTTTTCACAAGTTCCTATAATTGATCCTAGAAAGTCATTTATCAAGGGAACTTTAAAACGCAAATTCTAAAACTTGAAAAAGTATAAGAAGATGCAAGATTCTGTAGATGACTTGAAAACCTAAAACTTTGATTTAATAGGCTAAGTATCCATTGATTTCACATTTTTGAAATTTTACAATATGGAGAACAAGAGATGATAGAGTTCAATCATAAGTTTCTAAAATTAACTCTTCTTTGTGCAAGTATTTTTGTGTTTGATTTAATCTCCTCGTATTTATTTTCCACACTTGAATAATAATTGCTTAATAAATGAAGTTTTTAGCGGTTTAGGCTTGATATCTTAACTCACAACTCCTTCTTTTTCTTCCCTTGTAATTAAAGTGAGAACACATTAAGGGTGTCAGCGTCATGGACTTTTGATCATGGGATTGCGGAAATTTGGCTTACTATAAATATCATATTAATAAAGAAGAATAAATAAAAACATGTTCTCTAGGAGCCTTCGGGTGAGAGTCATGTAGCACTAACCTTGTCATTAGAGCCTTAGGGTGTATGGCACGGGACGTGTTGAATAAAAATTGCTTCATCATCATGAGCTATAAGGTGGGATGGTGATGTCAATTCCCTTATTTTTGTCCAAGGAGCCTTAGGGTGTGGATTTTAAATAAGGAGCACAATTGCATCTTAAAGAGTCACAAGGTGTTATGATGTAGTTGTTGCTAACTCTATTTATAAGGTCATTATTGACTTTGGAGGTTTTATTTTTGCTTTTAAGTAGCCATATTAGCCAAATTTCGGGTCCGGGGATTTATCCCTCAAATCGTGTTAAGTTATCCTTGATGTGGGCTTTCTTTAGTGACAACGGTTTTTGAAGTCGAGGTTAGGTTTTGAGTGTTGAGTTTACACCGTTCTTACCTTCATTTTTGGACTAATAAATATCAAATAAAGTCAAATGAGCCTTTGGGTGAATGACATTTAAAATCTAGAGATACAATTAGGAATAATAGGAGATTGAGTTTAACATAAATTACTTGTATGAGTTGGTTTAACTTTGGGGCTTATGATTGACAATGATCTTGTTTTTGCACTTGGCATGGAAAAGTGAAAAGTCGAGGACGATGAATCTATTTGAGTTTTATGATCCTAAAAGTTATTTTTCAAATAATGAAAGCAATACATTATGTCTTTGCAAAATAAAAAGTCAAAAGATGAATAATGGTGTAGTTAGTGTTTTATTTTATCATTGCGTGAGGATACGACAATTGCTTAGCAAGGGGGAGTTTGATATGAGTGTAATTACTCATATCATTTGTATCTTAAAACAAGCTTAAAATGCAAAAATACCATGAATATGGCATTGTATTTGTATGTTTGTTGTTTAATGTGTGTAGGTACCAAAGATCGCGAAAATCGGCAAAACCGGCACGAGTTTGAAGAAAAAGATCGAAGAAGCCAAAATTGAGCTCGTCTTTAGCGGATTTAATCTTATACGGAGTTATTGGGCTTGTGGGTCCCACATTTGGTAAAATGGGCTCAAAAGCCCATTTGAAGTTCAATATGGTGTTATCATTTGCTAAAAGCCCAACTATGGCCCAAAAAGGGAAATAAATGAAACGGATTGGATCTTTTGGGCCAAAAGCCCATTTACAATTCAAATGGGGAATATTTACTTAAGACGGATGAAGTAAATATGGGCTTCAAAGTCCATGTAGCAAATGAATAGAAAAAAATGAATGGAAGTTTTGCAAAGTTTATATTAAACGTTGTTTGGGTCAAACATATTAAAGCTTCACACGTTTTTTCTTTACTCCACTTTCTCACACACACAATAATAAAAAAACCCTCGTTACAACCTATGTGCACCTTTCTTCTTCACCCAAATAAACCAGACACCAACACTGTTCACCCAAACCCTAAACAAATAAATTGCTCAAATTAAATGGGGCTTTTTGTTCACACGTGTGATTCACACAAGAGGGGAATAAATCCCCAAGTTTTAAGGAAGAGAGTATGAGGGGAATCAATTTCGTGGCAGCATGTGATTGGTCTTGACACATCAATTCCTCTTAATCCTCCAATAAAAAGTGGCCACCTCAGCTTTGAAGTAACACAACAAGCACAAGATGTAGCCAGCCTGGCAATCCGTGTGAGGGTAGATCATTTTACACCGTAGGATCGAGATTTGGGAAGAAAGAGAATGATTGATTCTTAATCAAGGGCTGCGATTCGTCTCCTCATCACCAACAACCTCCACCCAACCCTCTCAGTCCTCCTATAAAAACCCCCTTTTTCCTGTATTTTCATCATCCCATTTTTACTCTTAAAGTTATTATGTTAAATTAGATCTAGGATAATCTTGTATTTTTCTTTTATTGAGTATTGTAATCTTTTATGATTATTACTAAAAGTTGATTTACATTTTAGCATATTCGTTTCTACCTTTCTGTTTTAATTAAGCATTACAATTTTATTCTTCCACTGATTTGATATAATAATGTTCAATATATTTAATTGAGCTTAAATAGTAGCTTTAATTAAATATTATAAAAGTAAAAATTGGGGGAAAACTTTCCCCACTGGAAAGTTTGTACAAATTGGCTCGTGTGAAGATGGTGATGGTGGTTCGAATATATTAGACGACTGGTAGTGTGATTCAGTTCATAAGGTTGTTCAGCACAACCTTCTTCTCAAAGGTTATCTACAAAAGGTTAGAAGTTCTTTTTAATTTTTCATAATTTTAAGATGTTAAGTGGTTTTATGACTATGATGATGTTTAGACTGCTTAGTTGGTTAAATCGTATCTGATGTTCTTTTCCTTTACTTTTGTTTGATTATTTACTGGTTCTTATAAGTTTGTATTAAGCTGTTGTTGGTTTGATAATAGATTAGTCTTGTAAGTTTGATGGTACTGCCTATTTACTTGATTTTGTCGATTGAAAATGGTGTTCATGTCTGCTGCTATAGATAGATTTTGCTTGTGATTGATTGATTTAACTTTGGGTATGATTTGTTTTACATTCTCAGTTTAATGTTCTATTCACTGCTTAGATTTGCAAATTGATTTTGAGAGTGAAGTTTATAATTTTGGGTATGAATTGTTTTGGTTAAATCTGTTTAGACGTTTTTTAAATTGCAGTTTGTTTTGGTTTACAGCTGATAGTATGTTACTGATATAATTTGAGTTTAGTCTGCTGATTAGTTAATTGTTAGTTTGTTTTTACTGGATTTAAGCAGCTGTAGGATTTGTTGCAGATTTATTATCTGATATATTTTAGTTTGCTTATGAGTATTTGGTAGCTCTTATTATTTGTCCTAGCTGATTTTTGGTGTCTCTTTGCTGTGTGGTAGTTATATGGCTATTCTTGAGTTTGTATTTGTATGATTTAATACGATTTGCATCTATGGGTTAGCAGATACTATTGATCTGTGTAACTTCACTATACAAAAATCAGCATAAGTCATTCCTGTGACTTTATTCTTCAATTTTTACTGACCAAAAATAATACTCAAAAAAATTGTCTCTCTTGGGACTCGAACTCGCGACCTCGCGGTTCATTGCCTAGTGTGTTATCCATCTGAGCTAACAGCTCTTTTGATTTAACTTTCTTTCATTTAATTAATATAGGAGAGTTGTTTCTAGCAGTTTCTATTTAAGTAGTAATTTAATTAATTTACGTCTAAATAAAAAGTAATTAATACTTTTATTAAAGTAAATTTTAGTTTTATAAATAAAAATAAAAAATAAATTTTTTTAAAAAAAATAGATTTTGTTTAATAAAAAGTAAAGTAAATTTAATTAGATTTTTAAATAGTGTTAAAGTTATTTTAACTAAATAGATTAATTTTTATAGATTTTTTTTATAGTTTAATTTTTAAATAGTTTTAAATTTTTAGTAATTGTGTTTAGATTAAAATAATTCGGGGTTTACGATTCATGCACTTTAGGATTAATAAGTTTTAAATTGGTAGATTTAATTTTTAGTTTAAAAATCGACAACCAATTCGAATCAATTGTTCGAATCGATACAAAACGTCTCAAATTCATAAGATCTTCGTGTACAACGAACTTGGTTCATCACGTGTTTAATTGAATTCGTCTTTGGTAATTTTAGACTATTACTTTTTCCTAAAGGTAATTTTCTGATTTACCCTATAACGTATCTAATTATCACTATACTATCACGATCACATCAAAAATTTTGGCGCCGCTGTCGGGGATCTTGTGTAAGATTCGTCTTTGTGGAGATTTGTTGATCGTTGATTTGAAGACCCTTTCCGTCCTCGGAAAGTTTTGTTATTTTTCTATTATATAGTATGTATCGTTTTTCTCGTTTTTGTGATTAATATATTGTATTACGTAGAACAATAAATTTACATACTTTCCAAATAAGGCCTTAGTTGGGATTTCATCACCTAGCTATTGTAGTCGAATCCAAAACAAAAATAAAAGGCAAAATAGATAAATACTAATAAGAAGTTTGAACTCGATTTATACAAACTATAAGGTGGGTATAAGGCGACGTGCTATAAAAGGCCGTCTAAGGAAAAAGGTTTTTAAGTGCTTTGTGCCACCTCGATTCCCCGCTTGCTTGTGCGTATATTGAGAGGGACGACCTATTGGTTTGCCGACTCAAGTAGTATTAAATTTTATTTTTGTAGTTTACTTATTGAACCTCGAGACGTTTAGGTTTTCACCTATCGTTTCAAAGTCGACCGAGGGTAATTTACTTCCATAGTAGTTATCCTTATTCCTTGTTTTTTTATCGATCATTTTTTATTGAGCAATACCAAATAAAATACGAAAAATAATCTTCTTCTTGTCTAATTTCTTTTCTTCAATCCTCTAAATTCTCGTCTTTGTAGTGTATGCAATTACGTTCTTCTCTACTTGTGATTGATTTTAATAGGCTTGAAAATATTCCTCGTAGAAATAGAAATCGTCAACAACGAATAGTGGAACCCGAGCTTCCACCTATTGTTGTAGAGATGGCCGATAACCGAACAATGGAGGAATTGCTTCGTGCACCCACCGAAGGGTATGGGGAAGCAATCGTTGTGCCGGCTATTTTGGGGGATCATTATGAGATTAAGACGGGTCTTTTATCTCTCATTCGTGCCGACCAATTTCGTGGCAATGAGACCGATAACCCGCATTCTCACATTCGGAATTTTCTTCGAATTACCTCGACTCTCAAGTTTAGAGATGTGCCGAATGACGCGATTAAGCTCATGCTTTTTCCGTACTCGCTCGAGGGTAATGCTAAGATTTAGTATGGGAAAGAACCACCGGGTTCGATCTTAACATGGGATGATTTAGTGTCTAAGTTCATGAATTATTTCTTTCCACCATCTAAAACAACACACTTTAAGAACGAGATCACTAGATTTGAACAAAAAGTGCATGAATCGTTTGGGGTTGCTTGGGAAAGATTTAAAGATTTGTTGAGACAATGTCCACACCACGGTTTCTCGGAATTGCATCAAATAAATACTTTCTATAATGGGCTAAATATGATTGAACAAGATTCGTTAAATGCCGCCGCGGGTGGTAATCTTTTAAGAAAAACTCTGAGAGACGCGTGGTGTATAATTGAGAATAAGTCTAGAGCACAATATTCACGAAACATACCGAGTGCTTCCAATGTGAATTCATCTAATATCGAGATTGCTAGATTGGACTCTAAGATTGATAATGGATTTGCAACATTGTTGAATGAGATTAGGAAGAATCCTCATTGATCGATTAATATGGTTGAGAATGTTTGTGTATCATGTGGTGGAGCACATCCTAATTATGCTTGTTCAACCACGGGGTTTGATCAAGCTAGTGTTTTTGCCGCGACGGGAACTTATGGCTCCAACGGTCAAGTTCCTCGTCAAAATCATGTTGCTCCACCGGTTCAAAGTAGGTACAACAATGGAAACAATGGGAATAATTTTAACCGTGGTAACAAGGGAATTACAATCAAGGAAATGGGTTTAATGCTAATCAAAACAATCAAGGTTTTCACAATAACCAAAATGATTTGTCAAGCTACATCAAGTCAAATGAGGCAAATTTAAAGGCTTTTCAAAATAACATTCAAGGGCAAATTAATACTTTGAAACTCGATTTTCAAAATACGATTAAAGGGCAAAATAACAAGATTGAGATTAATCAACAAAGGCTAGAGCAAAGTCAAAATCGTATGCAACAAAGTATGGAACAAAGTCAAAATAAATTGCTTTCGATGTTTGAATCTTTTATGAGTCAACCTTCCTCGTCTTCGGGTGGCTTACCTAGCAACACCATTCCAAACCCGAAGGGTGAGATGAAAGCTATAACCACACATAGTGGGAAAGCTTTAGACGGACCTTTGCTTCCACATGTGAGTACCTCTCCGATGAGGGAAGTGGAGCAAGAACCCGAGGTGGTTAAAGAAAAGGAAATCCCTATTCCACCAAAGGTTGACCAATTGCCTATTCTGGAACCCGAGCTTCCGAAGACTAAACCCACACTACCCTACCCTTCGAGACTAACCAAGAGAAGCTCCGCGAAAAGTCCAATGTTCAAATGGCTACTTTTTTAGAGATGTTTAAGAATCTTCATATTAATCTTAGTTTCGCGGATGCATTGCTTTACATGCCTAAGTTTGCTTCGACTATTAAGAGATTGATGAACGATAAAGGGAAATTGGTTGAAGTATCTACAACTTTAGATGCTATTTGTTCCGCGGTTCTTACACAAAAGCTTCCCAAAAAGCTTGGAGACTCGGGCAAGTTTTTGATACCATGTGAGTTCCCTAATATGGAAGAATGCTTAGCATTAGCCGATCTTGGCGCTAGCATTAATTTGATGCCTCTTTCCGTGTGGAAAAGGTTATCACTTCCCGAGCTTACACCTACTAAGATGAATCTCGAGCTAGCGGATCGATCGACCACCTTTCCAAAAGGTATAGCCGAGGACGTGTTTGTCAAAGTAGGGAAACTCGTCTTTCCAACGGACTTTGTAGTTTGCGATTATCCCAAAGATTCTCGTGTACCACTTATTTTGGAAAGACCGTTTTTAATGACGGCTAGTTCTATAGTTGACATGAGAGCGGGGAAGTTGACTTTACGTTTTGATGATGAAAGTGTTACACTTGATGTTGGTGATAACACTAAATATTTTTCCAAGTATTACGAGGAATCAATTAATCAAATCGATGTGATTGATGTTACATGTGAAGAATATTCTCAAGAAGTGCTTGGATTCTCGGCTAATTCCGAAAGTGGCAATCCGTCTTTATCAGATCCTATTATTGCCCTTTCGTCTCCACCCCTTACTCCATTTGGGGCTAGTGATTTTATCTTGGAGGAGGTGGATGCTTTTCTTAGCACACCGGATTTGCTATCTACATATGATGAGGATTATCATGATATGGAGGGAGATATCGATTTACTTGAAGCCTTTTTGAATGAAGATCCTTATGAATCGCTACCTATGGATTTAAAAGTTGTGAATGAAAATGAGACTAAAGTGAAAACATCTATTGAGGAAGCGCCCGAATTAGAACTTAAGGAACTTCCCACTCATTTGGAGTATGCTTTTCTTGAAGGAACGGATAATTTACCGGTGATCATTGCTAAGGGATTAAAGGAAAATGAAAAGGATGAACTTATTAAAGTGCTTAAGAAACATAAACGGGCCATTGCATGGAAAATCTCCGACATTAAGGGTATAGATCCAAAATTTTGTACTCATAAAATTCTAATGGAGGATGATTATAAACCCGCTATCCAAAATCAAAGAAGGGTCAATCCAAAGATTCATGAGGTGATCAAAAAGGAAGTCACTAAACTTCTAGACGCCGGAATGATCTACCCTATCTCGGATAGTCCATAGTTAGCCCCGTGCATTGTGTTCCAAAGAAAGGAGGAATGACGGTTGTTACTAATGAGGATAATGAATTGATTCCTACTAGACTTGTGACCGGTTGGCGTGTTTGTATTCACTATAGGAAACTTAATGATGCCACTAGGAAGGATCATTTTCCATTACCTTTTACGGATCAAATGTTAGAGAGACTAGCGGGGAATGAATTCTATTGCTTTTTGGATGGATTTTCCGGCTATTTCCAAATCCCCATTGACCCTCGTGATCAAGAAAAGACCACATTCACTTGTACTTATGGAACATTTGCTTATCGTCGCATGCCTTTTGGACTATGCAATGCTCCGGGGACGTTCCAAAGGTGTATGATGGCCATTTTCCATGATATGATCGAGAAAACCATGGAAGTCTTCATGGATGACTTTTCGGTTTTTGGGGAATCTTTCACTTCATGTCTCTCTAACCTTGAAAGAATGTTGCAACGTTGTGAGGAAACGAATCTTGTGCTTAATTATGAAAAATGTCACTTCATGTGCAAAGAGGGAATTGTGTTAGGACATAAGATCTCTAAGGCCGGTATTGAGGTTGATAGGCATAAAATCGACGTGATTGCCAAATTACCTCCACCCACCACCGTTAAGGGAGTTAGGAGTTTTCTCGGCCATGCCGGCGTCTATAGACGTTTTATACAAGACTTCTCTAAGATAGCTCGGCCTATGACCCATCTTTTGGAAAAAGAGACTCCTTTCATCTTTTCGGATGAGTGTATTCAAGCCTTTGAGATGCTTAGAAAGAAATTAACCGAATCTCCAATCTTAGTTGCTCCAGATTGGGACCTACCTTTTGAAATTATGTGTGATGCTAGTGATTACACGGTAGGTGCGGTTTTGGGGCAACGTAAGCCAAAACATTTCTTGCCTATACACTATGCAAGTAAGACTATGACGGATGCTCAAACAAAGTATACTACAATAGAAAAGGAGTTTCTTTCCGTTTGTGTATGCTTTTGAAAAGTTTAGACCATATCTCGTCTTGTCTCAAACCATATTGTATACGGACCACTCGGCTATCAAATATCTTCTTAATAAACAAGATGCTAAGCCGAGGTTGCTCCGGTGGATTCTCCTCCTTCAAGAATTTAATGTCAAAATTCTAGACAAAAAAAGAGCCGAGAATCTCGCGGCCGATCATTTATCTCGACTTGAGAATCCTCACCAAAGCGATCGAGAGAACAAGGAAATCAATGAAACATTTCCTCTCGAGACGCTTGGTATGATTGCTTTTCGTGGTGATGATAGTACCCCATGGTTTACGGATATTGCAAATTACCATGCGGGGAAGTTTGTGATCAAGGGTATGTCGTCCCAACAAAAACGAAAGTTTTTCAAGGATATATCCTATTACTTTTGGGACGACCCCTATTTGTTTCGTGTGTGCGCGGATCAAGTGATTCGTAGGTGCGTGTTTGGCAAAGAAGCTCAAGATATTCTTAAATCTTGTCATGAGGGACCCACCGGGGGACATCATGGTGCCAACGCCACCGCGAAGAAAGTCTTTGATGCCGGCTTCTTTTGGCCTTCCATATATCGTGATGCCCAAGACTTGATCAAGACTTGTGATGCTTGTCAACGTCAAGGAAAGAACTCACAAAGGGATGAAATGCCTCAAAACATTATCCAAGTTTGTGAAATCTTTGACATGTGGGGGATCGATTTTATGGGGCCATTTCCATCTTCGAAAGGAAATAAATACATTCTCGTAGCCGTGGACTATTTGTCTAAATGGGTTGAAGCTAAGGCTTTGCCTACGAATGATGCTCGAGTTGTGGTGAAAGTTTTGAAACAACTTTTTGCTAGGTTTGGAACTCCGCGGGCTATTATAAGTGATCGTGGGACCCATTTTTTGTAAAGAACAATTTGAAAAAGTTCTAAAGAAATATGGTGTCACTCATCGACTTTCGACGGCTTATCACCCTCAAACGAGTGGTCAAGTGGAGGTTTCAAACCGAGCTCTTAAAAGGATTTTGGAGCGTTCTATTGGAGAAAATCGCACTTTATGGTCGGATAAATTGGACGATGCATTGTGGGCTTTCCGTACGGCTTACAAGACGCCAATTGGTTGTACACCATTTAGGTTGGTCTACGGAAAAGCATGCCATTTGCCAATTGAACTCGAACATAAGGCGTATTGGGCTCTTAAGCATTGTAACTTTGATTTGAGGACCGCGGATGATCATCGTAAGGTTCAATTGAATGAACTAAGTGAATTAAGGGATCAAGCTTATGAAAATTCTTTGATCTATAAGGAGAAGACTAAGAGGATTCATGACTCTAAGATCAAAAACCGCATTTCCAATGTTGGTGATCAAGTCCTCTTATTCAACTCTAGACTTAAGATTTTCTCGGGCAAGCTTAAATCCCGTTGGTCCGGACCATTCACCATTGCACAAGTTTTCCCTTATGGCACCGTTGAGCTAGCTCAAAAAGACGGGCCTAACTCTAAGGTGAATGGTCATCGTGTGAAACACTACTTTGGAGGGGACATACCTACGGAGGTTGTTCCAGATCTTCAAACTTTCCCTAAGGACCAATAAATGCGGGGATCGAGTCGAGCTCATGACTCGGTGAACAAAAACGAGGTGCCTTGTGGGGAGTCCCATACATTCTATCTTCTATCTCTTTTCTAACAATTAATAAGGCTTGATCTTTCAAGCTCGTGATCGTGTTTTGTTGTGTTGTGAATCTTAGGTATGACCCTAATCATTGAAGACTCTCGTGTTCGGTTTTTGCCGGTCCACTTGATCATCCATTCTTTGAATGCCAAAAAGGGGCACACTCTCTATCCTTTGATTTTTATCGACTAACGTTTTATCTTGAGGCATAATTAATAAACGGCTTATAGATTTGCGTGCTCTTTCCATGTTAGGATTTTGCATTAGACTCTTCGTGTTTTAGCAAGGGGGTGTTACTCTTGAGCTAAGAAACATTGAGGACAATGTTTGGTTTTAGCATGGGGGAGCCAATCGATATAATCGCTTGCAATTGCTTTTGTCGTGTCCAAACGTATTTGTTTTTCTCATTTTTCAATAAAATTTTAAATTTTTAGTGTAATTTTAAATTTTAATAAATAAAATAAGTGATTGTGACACAAATGTAGGCTTTCCGTTTGTGAAAATAAAAATAGTTTTTGACTCGACTCGGTTTTTACCTTAGCTTCTCCTTAACATATTTGAATCAAGTTTTGCTATGCTTTTATATAGGGATCTTTAAAACGCGAAAGTCTTAATTCATACGGATTAAGAACAAGAACTTTTCGCAAGTTCCTATAATTGATCCTAGAAAGTCGTTTATCAAGGGAACTTTAAAACGCAAATTCTAAAACTTGAAAAAGTATAAGAAGATGCAAGATTCTATAGATGACTTGAAAACCCAAAACTTTGATTTAATAGGCTAAGTATCCATTGATTTCACATTTTCGAAATTTTACAATATGGAGAACAAGAGATGATAGAGTTCAATCATAAGTTTCTAAAATTAACTCTTCTTTGTGCAAGTATTTTTGTGTTTGATTTAATCTCCTTGTATTTATTTTCCACACTTGAATAATAATTGTTTAATAAATGAAGTTTTTAGCGGTTTAGGCTTGATATCTTAACTCGTAACTCCTTATTTTTCTTCCCTTTTAATTAAAGTGAGAACACATTAAGGGTGTCAGCGTCATGGACTTTTGATCATGGGATTGCGGAAATTTGGCTTACTATAAATATCATATTAATAAAGAAGAATAAATAAAAACATGTTCTCTAGGAGCCTTCGGGTGGGAGTCATGTAGCACTAACCTTGTCATTAGAGCCTTAGGGTGTATGGCAAGGGACGTGTTGAATAAAAATTGCTTCATCATCATGAGCCATAATGTGGGATGGTGATGTCAATTCCCTTATTTTTGTCCAAGGAGCCTTAGGGTGTGGATTTTAAATAAGGAGCACAATTTCATCTTAAAGAGCCACAAGGTGTTATGGTGTAGTTGTTGCTAACTCCATTTATAAGGTCATAACTGACTTTGGAGGTTTTATTTTTGCTTTTAAGTAGCCATATTAGCCAAATTTCGGGTCCGGGGATTTATCCCTCAAATCGTGTTAAGTTATCCTTGATGTGGACTTTCTTTAGTGACAACGGTTTTTGAAGTCGAGGTTAGGTTTTGACTGTTGAGTTTACACCGTTCTTACCTTCATTTTTGGACTAATAAATATCAAATAAAGTCAAATAAGCCTTTGGGTGAATGACATTTAAAATCTAGAGATACAATTAGGAATAATAGGAGATTGAGTTTAACACAAATTACTTGTATGAGTTGGTTTAACTTTGGGGCTTATGATTGACAATGATCTTGTTTTTTCACTTGGCATGGAAAAGTGAAAAGTCGAGGACGATGAATCTATTTGAGTTTTATGATCCTAAAAGTTATTTTTCAAATAATGAAAGTAATACATTATGTCTTTGCAAAATAAAAAGTCAAAAGATGAATAATGGTGTAGTTAGTGTTTATTTTATCATTTCGTGAGGACACGACAATTGCTTAGCAAGGGGGAGTTTGATATGAGTGTAATTACTCATATCATTTGTATCTTAAAACAAGCTTAAAATGCATAACTACCATGAATATGGCATTGTATTTGTATGTTTGTTGTTTAATGTGTGTAGGTACCAAAGATCGCGAAAATCGGCAAAACCGGCACGAGTTTGAAGAAAAAGATTGAAGAAGCCAAAATTGAGCTCGTCTTTAGCGGATTTAATCTTATACGAAGTTAATGGGATTGTGGGTCCCACATTTGGGAAAATGGGCTCAAAAGCCCATTTGAAGTTCAATATGGTGTTATCATTTGCTAAAAGCCCAACTATGGCCCAAAAAGGGAAATAAATGAAACGGATTGGATCTTTTGGGCCAAAAGCCCATTTACAATTTAAATGGGGAATATTTACTTAAGACGGATGAAGTAAATATGGGCTTCAAAGTCCATGTTGCAAATGAATAGAAAAAAACGAATGGAAGTTTTGCAAAGTTTATATTAAACGTTGTTTGGGTCAAATATATTAAAGCTTCACACGTTTTTTCTTTACTCCACTTTCTCACACACACAATAATAAAAAACCTTCTTAACAACCTATATGCACCTTTCTTCTTCACCCAAATAAACCAGACACCAACACTGTTCACCCAAACCCTAAACAAATAAATTGCTCAAATTAAATGGGGCTTTTTGTTCACACGTGTGATTCACACAAGAGGGGAATAAATCCCCAGGTTTTAAGGAAGAGAGTATGAGGGGAATCAATTTCGTGGCAGCATGTGTTGGTCTTGACACATCAATTCCTCTCAATCCTCTAATAAAGAGTGGCCACCTCAGCTTTGAAGTAACACAACAAGCACAAGATGTAGCCAGCCTAGCAATCCGTGTGAGGGTAGATCATTTTACACCGTAGGATCAAGATTTGGGAAGAAAGAGAATGAGTGATGCTTAATCAAGGGCTGCGATTCGTCTCCTCATCACCAACAACCTCCACCCAATCCTCTCAGTCCTCCTATAAAATGTAACACTTGGTAATTTTCCCTACTTTGTAAAATGTCTATTTTACCCTTTGACTCTTTATTTAGTCAACTATGTGATTTAACTGTGTTGGAACCGGGATGTTATCCCGCGTTTTCTGAAAAACTGTTTGCTGACGAGTAATGACCTGACACTGTGCTCAGTCATTATTCTGAACATTTTCTGTGAACCTGACCAAAGTGCTGAGAGGTCAATGAATTGACGATAATCCATGAGATTATTCGTTATCTGTGAATTATGTGCTTAACTGTTTAGTTTTTAACAGCGTGATCGTATTTTCATGAGCAGCGTATTTAAATATTTCTGTATATGTTTATATATGCCTGTATTTTAATATTTTTGCTATTTATAGTAATAAATCGTATTTACTGTGAATATTTAATTAACGTATCGCGTTTTCGTATTTTACGTCGTTTTTACGTTTAACCGTCGTTAGCTTACATAAAATAATTTACCAATCATAAAATGTCAGTTTTCGTCGAAAAATCGTAAATTTAATATATTTCGTCAAATTTTTAAGTTTTACGTAATTTTTAACTTAACTATATACTTTTTGATATTTACCTAAAACTAACTAACCTTTTTACCTTAAACCTTTTAACTAGTTACCATAGTAAAAATTTTGAATAATTTACCCCCCATATGGGACCCCATAACCGGCCAAAAACAAGCACCATGTGCATGATGCACCAAAATCTTACACTTTGCCATATTTAGCTTAAGGTTACATATCTTACACACCTTAACTTACTAACCAAAACCACCTCAAATAATTCATTATTCACTTCACTTTCACTTCAAAAAAAACACACATATCTTTCCTTCTCTCTCAAAACACACGGCACACAAACACATACATATTTTCCACCATTGTTGATTTCTTAAAGCTTCATTTTAACAAGAATTAACACAAAACAAAATCACCCTAGAGTTTGTACAAGCATAAAGAAGAATGGTCTTTCTTGGTTTGTTGATTTGAGTAGTTTTTGGGTTGAAATTGTAGAGTAGAGTTCCTGTTGATTATTAGTGGGTTAGAGCGTAGATCGGGTCATTGTGATTACGTAGAGTCGTTACTCAAGGTTACTTCTTAAACCTTTTTCATCTTTTCATTTTTCAGGCATAATCTTTGTAGATCTATGCATGCATGTTACTCATCAAGTATTTTCTTGAAATAAAATGATAAAAACTATTTTGTTCATGAAATATTTTAAGATCTATGGAAATTATGTGTGGATCTATTAGATCCATACATGAAAATGGTTTAATTGAAAGACTTGTGAAAAATATAAGTATGTATATTTTGGATTCGTGAACTTGAAGAAAAATCTTTGATTTTGTTGGTGTTTATGAATAATTGGAGGGAACTAGTAGTGTTACTACTAGTGGTTACGCTTGAAAATAGTCGAAAACGAGTTTTTACGAAAAACGTACAATCTGTCCGATTTTTATAAGAGGCGTAGAGGGTCGTAAAAATTGTTTTGACACTAGTTTACTACGATATTATGAAAATATAAGTTAATACTTTCGTTTCGATATATTATGGGCTAAAAACGGAGCTAAAATGAGTAAGATGTGGTCGTTTAAAGTTCGTTGTCGGAAAACTTAATTTTTGGAGAAAAACACTATAAGTGGTTGCTGTCCAGATTTTTAAAGTGGTCGAAACGACATTTTCGAGTTAAACGGAGTTGTTTTAAGTGTCGAAATGGTTACTAAATGGTATGTATAAATGTTGGACTTGTTTTGTAAAAGCGTATTAGCGCGAAATGTGAGTACTTGGTGTAACGCTAAAAGTTTGAACGTTGGAAGTGGAAATTGATACTATTGCGGAAAATGACTTGTTGAAATATTGGCGATTGAGAAATTGTTGAAAATAGGGGTTTTAGGACGAGATTTGAGTACTTACTAAAAATGGCAAATTTTTATGTGACGCCGAAAGGCTGCCGAATTTTCGTTAGAAATCGTGTAGGAAAATTTGTTAAGATAAATTTTGGTAAATTAAAATTTACGCCGAAAGGCTGTCGAAATTTCGTCGAGTCAAAAATAAATATTTTTGCCTAAGTATATATACTATAATGTTTATAACGATATAACATTTACAAGTCACGATTTTAACAACAAAATATATACTTGATTGATGAGTAACGTACGTGATGAACTTTTGTGACTTATTTGCTAGCGCCTAAACTATAGTATTATATTTAGGTTGTTGCTAGAGTTGCTCGCTACTATTTGATCTTACTTGTGCGGTTTGAATCGTTGCTTGAGGTGAGTTTATAGATTCCCTATTAAACTGCTTTCTATGTTTAATGTTTTGGGATGTGATAAATGCTTTGATGCTTGCTTCTGGACGCAAGTAAAACTTGATTTCTATGAACGCTTTGTGAACACTATTTATGAGATAGCTTAAGTTGCTTTAGCCATAGTCCCCACTATCGTGAATCGTTAGTTACTCTGCTGGAGTAAGCTCTTATGTTACGGATAGATCTATTGAGGGTTGACAACCTCCACTCGGGCATTCTGACGCCGAACGAGTGTGTACCATTTGTATGAACGGAGTTATCTTGGCTAGGTACTCATTGGGGCAAAAATTATATGTGCAATCTATTGCATGTACTGGATCACTAGTTTCGATGTCACGAGCTTAGCTATCATAAATATTGTGAACACCCAATTTATCCTACACTTGGCACTACATCTCCTATAGTTGCACGTGTACATGAAATAAAATCTGAAATTGAATTACTATGAACTTTTACTTGAAACCTATATTCTCACCAACTTTATGTTGACCCAATTTAGCATTTATCTCAGGTAATTGATGATGTGTTGTACCTGCTGTGTGAAGTACTTGGAGTCCGCATGCATTTCTTGGCTATCTTCGGACATTTGTTTACTTATGCTTTTGAACTATTATCTCGTTGATGTTTAAAACTTTTACATTTCGCTGCACTATCTTTTGAAACTGAGACCTTTTGTAATGTGATGCTTTTAATTTAAATTCAACGAGGTATTTTTATAAAACGTCTCATTTAGAGTCGTTCTCTTGTACCTTGAACTATGATACAATGACGTAACAGTCCCCGAGCTTCACCGCTTCCGCATATCACATTTTGGGGTGTTACATAAAAACCCCATTTTTCCTGTATTTTCATCATCCCATTTTTACTCTTAAAGTTATTATGTTAAATTAGATCTAGGATAATCTTGTATTTTTCTTTTATTGAGTATTGTAATCTTTTATGATTATAAATAAAAGTAGATTTACATTTTAGCAAATTCGTTTCTACCTTTCTGTTTTAATTAAGCATTACAATTTTATTCTTTCACTGATTTGATATAATAATGTTCAATATATTTAATTGAGCTTAAATAGTAGCTTTAATTAAATATTATAAAAGTAAAAATTGGGGGAAAACTTTCCCCACTGGAAAGTTTGTACAAATTGGCTCGTGTGAAGATGGTGATGGTGGTTCGAAGATATTAGACGACTGGCAGTGTGATTCGGTTCATAAGGTTGTTCAGCACAACCTTCTTCTCAAAGGTTATCTACAAAAGGTTAGAAGTTCTTTTTAATTTTTCATAAGTTTAAGATGTTAAGTGGCTTTATGACTATGATGATGTTTAGACTGCTTAGTTGATTAAATCGTATCTGATGTTCTTTTCCTTTACTTTTGTCTGATTATTTACTGGTTCTTATAAGTTTGTTTGAAGCTGTTGTTGGTTTGATAATAGATTAGTCTTGTAAGTTTGATGGTACTGCCTATTTACTTGATTTTGTCGATTGAAAATAGTATTCATGTCTGCTGCTATAGATAGATTTTGCTTGTGATTGATAGATTTAACTTTGGGTATGATTTGTTTTACATTCTCAGTTTAATGTTCTATTCACTGCTTAGATTTGCAAATTGATTTTGAGAGTGAAGTTTATAATTTTGGGTATGAATTGTTTTGGTTAAATATGTTTAGACGTTTTTAAAATTGTAGTTTGTTTTGGTTTACAGCTGATAGTATGTTACTGATATAATCTGAGTTTAGTCTGCTGATTAGTTAATTGTTAGTTTTTTTACTGGATTTAAGCAGTTGTAGGATTTGTTGCAGATTTATTTTAGTCTGCTTATGAGTATTTGGTAGCTCTTATTATTTGTCCTAGCTGATTTTTGGTGTCTCTTTGCTGTGTGGTAGTTATATGGCTATTCTTGAGTTTGTATTTGTATGATTTAATACGATTTGCATCTATGGGTTAGCAGATACTATTGATCTGTGTAACTTCACTATACAAAAATCAGCATAAGTCATTCCTGTGACTTTATTCTTCAATTTTTACTGACCAAAAATAATACTAAAAAAATTGTCTCTCGTGGGACTCGAACTCGCGACCTCGCGATTCACTGCCTAGTGTGTTATCCATCTGAGCTAACAGCTCTTTTGATTTAACTTTCTTTCATTTAGTTAATATAGGAGAGTTGTTTCTAGCAATTTCTATTTAAGTAGTACTTTAATTAATTTACGTCTAAATAAAAAGTAATTAATACTTTTATTAAAGTAAATTTTAGTTTTATAAATAAAAATCAAAAAATCAAAAAATGTTTTTATTAATTTTAAAAGTTTAATTAGATTTTAAATATTTAGATTTTTATTATTTTAGATTTAAATTAAAATAGTTTAAAAAAATAGATTTTGTTTAATAAAAAGTAAAGTAAAATTTAATTAGATTTTTAATAATGTTAAAGTTATTTTAATTAAATAAATTAAATTTTATAGATTTTTTATAGTTTAATTTTTAAATAGTTTTAAATTTTTAGTAATTGTGTTTAGATTAAAATAATTCGGGGTCTACGATTCATGCACTTTAGGATTAATAAGTTTTAAATTGGTAGATTTAATTTTTAGTTTAAAAACCGACAACCAATTCGAATCAATTGTCCGAATCGATACAAAACGTCTCAAATTCATAAGATCTTCGTGTACAACGAACTTGGTTCATCACGTGTTTAATTGAATCCGTGGTAATTTTAGACTATTACTTTTTCCTAAAGGTAATTTTAAGATTTACCCTATAACGTATCTAATTATCACTATACTATCACGATCACATCACCCGTCCATGTCTCCACCCACGGTTATGTGTAGTAATGCAGTTTTTGTATGTTGGGAGAAACGTCTTACCGCCATCGCAAGGGCGCTCACTCCCTGGTATAAGGACGAGAAGATTCCTTGGTTGGTCGATCCCATACGCTGCGCACTGAGTGAGAACCTAGTGCATAGGTGTTTCTGTTGCCGCTTACGGGGTCGGCACTACTGGAACTTTAGTAACAACTCCCGTGCGTCTTTGTACATGGTCGACCAATAATACCCTGAGTGTACGACCTCATTGACCATGGGGATAAGCCTTGTCTGGCACAATTTGACATGCACGCCTTCTAGAATGCTTCGTGCTCGTCGTGGTTCAATGCACTCCAGTGGTTGCTCTCGAACGGATTGTATGTATAAAATACCATTATGGATCCTAAATTGCCTTGCCTTTCTCCGAATCCATTTAGATCCTTTACTGTCACACAAATTTTTTTTTACTGGTGAGGTAATTGATAATCAAGGTCATCCATGTACGTTCTTCTTGTATTTTCCCCGAGGTGAGTGTCCCTGTCGTTATTGATTTACATTTAATGTATTCCATCAACATATGTTTAGGTGGGTCTGCCCAACTGATGGATGCAATGCATTCTATGGATTTCGCCCATTCATTATGCTCTCCTGAGACGTCTCGTATTGCAAATTTGCCAAAACCTTGGAACGTCAATCTTATCCTACGCATATATTCGATCAAATCATTCCATCTGGGCTCACTTTTCTTTAGTATGCGATTTTCCAGTAATGGGGAATACACCCATGCTACCAAATTATCCATGCCTATCCGCGAAGCTAATTTTAGCCACGCTATTAATGCTTCATGGTCCGCTTCGCTACTCATTGCGGCAAAGCCAAAACACATGGCGCGGGAGAGTTCTACTTCGTTTTGATATGTAAGGATGAACCTTGCATTTGGTCCCTTACCTCGTGCGAATCCAGTGGATAATAAAATCCATGGGGTTTGAGATGCCCTAGGTCTAACTCGAGGTGCGCGTTGCTTCTTTTGTGGTCCTTCCCCGGGTGCTGAGGCATACTCCTCAGCTGTTGACTGGGATTCGCTTGAAGGTCTGTTTTCTTCGCATGCCTTTGTAGTGCTCTTTTGCTTCGTTCCTCCATGGGGGTGTTAGTAGGTGTGCAGTCTTCACTATTGTTTTGGATTGTGACCCCTCCCCCATCCACCGACAATTTTATCATGCCATGCGCCGTAGATGGGACTGCCGCATTGCGAAAATGCCTGGTTGTCCGATGATGCCGCTATGTGACGATCCTGGTCGTACTACCATAAAGTCCATCCAAAGTGTTATTGAATGGTCTTGATCCCCAATTGTTACAGGCGTGCGAAGTTGTCCCAGTGGTCTAGTTAGCTCCCCGCTAAAACTTGTTAGCAAAGGTGCGATTTGCTTTAATTCGTCTTTTACCGGTTCAGGTAGCCGTACGAAGTAGTGCTCATTCAGTATGTTTGCTGTTGAACCCCCATCCACGTACATGTTTTGGATGACGTGGTCTCCTATATTTATCTATATTGCAAGAGATCCTCCTTTGTGGTTTTCACCTTTGAGAGTGGGAAATGAGATTTCTGCTTCGTGTGAGAAATTTTGTACAATGCGAGGCTGCGCGGTTTGCTTCTCCATTTGTACCATGTGGATGGTTATGGCTTCTCTTTTTTCTTGTTGTCATTCTTTTTTATCTCCCCTCCCTTTCTCCAGTCTCGGATAAGGTGATTCAGTTTTACAGCCTTGACCAGACTTTCAATGTGTTTTTTAGTTACATTTGTCGGTAGCATGACCTTTATCGTCATGATATTCGCAATACTTGTTGTTGTCCCTTCTATCTACTGGGCCGGTCATTGGGTTGGGCTTCAAAAAGTTTGAGCCTTTGGATAAGAATATTTCTCTTGACGTCATTCTTAGCGGGGTAAACTTACTATTATTATTACGCCATGCCCTTTAAGTGCCTTGGAAATACGGGGTGCGGCTGTTGTTCTGGTTATGTGGCTGCTTTTTGGTTCGATCTTGGAATTTATAGTTGGAGGCAGTCTGCCTACTATCTGCTGCGGCGACCTCGCCTTGGATAAATGCTCGGACTCTTCGCATTACCCAGTCGAAGGTTTCGGGCATTCTGTCATTCAACTTCCTTATAAGATATGGGTTTGTGATTCCTGCCAAGAGGCCTGAAATTTTTAGGATCTTGGGCATTCCTTGATTTGATTACATTCAGTTTTGAAACGTTCTACGAAGTCTTCCAAGGAATCGTTATGCTTCTGTTTGACTCTTGCGAGCAAGACAGGACTTTTGTCGCACTTCTTTTGCTGGATGTACTTTCTTCTGAAAGCTCTTCGTAGTTCCTCAAATTCATGTATGCTCCGCCGCGGTAATTTGTCAAACCAGTTTCGTGCATTTCCTATCAACGTGGAATTAAACGTGTGGCACCATACGACTTCTGGCCATTGTTCTATTCCTGCCTGGGACTCAAATACTTTCAGGTGATCGTCGAGGTCTGTCGTACCATCATAGGTTTTGACGTTTGACGGCATGCGTCTCTTTCTTTCATCCCTGTAGGCAGTAATGCGTTATGAAAACGCGTTTCCTTTTTCACGGCGCCATGGGAGAGACCATTCTTCATCACTGCGTCTTACTGGTTGTCGTGACGTTCTACGACGTTTCCTATCATAATCAGAAGAGTTTGAGGATGAATAAGTTGTTCTACGACGCCTGGGATGGCGGTCGCTATAATCGGAGCTTGATGAGTTATCGCTAAGGGAGCCCTTCTTCCTCGACCTACTTCTCTTTTCTCTCCGCTCTTCCGTTTCTAAGAGGGCATTTTCTTCCCTTGTACCTAATCATTTAAAGGCGCTTTGGCGTTGTCCTAGTTGTTGTGAGAGAATCCTTGATCCTCGGGAGTAGATCCCAACCGATCTTGAATACTGACGCGCTGCCTATTGTTGGTAGGTTTGACGGGAGTTCTCTTCTCCCTTGAGTCATACGAGTAGTCTGTGGATGAGGCGTCCTCTATGATGGGCGCGTCAGAGTTGGTGACCTGTTTAAGAGCAGGGTGCATGTCTTGTTCCCTTAGTTTCTCATCCATTCTCTGCTTTCTTTGCTTCTGACGGAGTTCCTTGCTGGCGGTTGATCCCATCCGCGCTTGCAGCTCCTTATCAAAGTTTAAGCTGACCCTTAGGTCGCTTACTGGGTTTGCTTTCACCTGTGCAGTCATGAGTGGGATTAACACTTCAAATTTTTTTGCGACATAGTCGCTCATGACTGGATCAGGGCCAAGAGGAGTTTTCGTTCTGGCTTGTAGTATCATCTCTGTGTTTGAGTTTAATGGTGTTTCATTCTGAATCACACCAGGAACTTCCTTTGAGGAGGAGGTTTCTCCTGTCGCTAGAGGGCTGGGAGGCACAAACGGAGGAATCGGTACATGTGGTGCCTTTCCTCATATGCCTTTGCTTGAGTTGTTGGGTGCTTCAAAACCCTGAGTTTTCTTGGGTCCGCCTTTTTGGCTAAACAGATTTGAGCCGCCCTTATTCATGCAGAGAGTTTAGTGTAGGGTCCCACGGATGGCGCCAACTTGTTGATACAAAAGTTGGATGGACCGCACTTGACCCAAATTAGGCTTAATTCGGGGTCTTGTGGATTTCGGCTCTTGCACCAAGTGAATTTGTTTGAGACCCTACGCACTAAATAATAGACACCGTTAGACTTACCATGGGCGCGTGTCCTACGATTAGACTCCAACGTGAGAGTAAGTAATCGGTTTGAGTATATGTGAGGGTTAGAGTATTGTGAATATTGTACCTTTGTGGAACCTCTGGGGTTCCTTTTATACCCGAGGGAACCCTAGTTGGGCTTCCCTATTCTTGCGGCCTAAGCAAGAGATAATGACCTATTAACCAGATCCTTATCACATAAATAAGGATAGTATATATCTCTTCCACTTAAGCGAATAGTTATCTTATTTAGATTATATTATTGTCTGATCATGTCGCAGTGCGACCAGGACACAGTTAAGGTATAACCGCGTGCGACAACGACTTATTGTGCCTTGCGGGCCTTGGGCGCCGTCTACGTATGATCCATGCCTAGTGGATACGGGTAGTACCCGTGGGTCGGGTTATCCAGCCCGACTAGAGACTATACGTCATCACGTCATTTATTTTCAAACAATTATCCCGATTTTTTTTATTAGAAAACTGCTTTTTTGCTTTTGTAGTTAATGTTTATGCGTCACAAAATAAATATGACAAACTGGTTAATGAGTAAATAAAAAAAGTTCATAGTCCCATCTGGTTCACCCGTTAATACCGAGTTCACCCGATTATCGTCGTTTTCTTTTCGCACGGATTATATGGCTAGCACAACCGATGATCACTCCAGTTTTCGGTTAAACTCATTAGCCTGGTACAGTTTTAAAACCATATGTACTATCAACTTGTAAGTTATATGAAGTTTCTTTTGGGTTTTATTAGTTGTACAATAAAATGTATTTTTCTTTTTAAGAGTATCTTAAAATATTATTAATAAGAGTGTTTAATATATTAATTAATGTAGAGTATCTTTTATAACATTTATTAAAAATTTAATAATGAGAGTGCATAAAAAAACTTCAAATAAGATATAATTAATTGACTTGTATAATACTACTATTTTATAAAAATAATATTACTTAATAATTTGATTAAAAAAAAGTTTAATGAAAAAATTATAGGGAGAAAGTAATTAAACAAAAATTAATGTTAGTTATCCAAAGTTTAACGACTCAGATTACACAACACCGACTTACATCCAACGTTAACAAATTTTGAAGCCTTGGCGGTAACGTTTAATCTTACCCGCTGCTCCTTGTGCTTCTTCGCTCTATAAATATAATGGCCCCAATCTCTTTTTACATATCTCATCTTTTTCGATCAAAAGTTCACCCATTATTACAGTTTCATTCGTTACCCTTCTTGGTTGGTGTTAATTTCTCCTACAAATTGTCATCATCCTGAAGGCTACAACAATGAAGTCCTCTCCAATTAGCCCAAAACTCACTCGATCAGGTAAACGCAGCCCTTACCGTATCCCAGCTCGAAGAACTCTCCAAAAAGACAACCCTAAGCCAATTGTTGATTATCCCGAGTTTTCTAGGGTTTTGGTTAACTGCTGTCAACAAGTTAAGGAAAATTTGGAAAAGAGAAAATGTGCTGCTGCTGCTCCTGCAGATCTTGATCTCTCTTCCAACAATGTATTAATGGCCGAAAACACCACCAAGATGGTGTCGCCTTTCGAGGCCAATATTGAGTTTTTTTTGGGTTTCGGGACTTTTAATTCACCTGATCCCAGTGCACTTCCGATACCAAGGTTTTTGAATAGAAAGATGGTTGCTTGAATACTCGTTGTTTAATGGTAGGCGGACAAAGATTAGGAGGATCTGTAAATTGTAGTAAGTCATAATCAGTAGTATTGATGCTTGTAATTTGTAAATGGGTAAAAAGTATACTCCAATGATAATGTAAAGTTTTCGAATTGAAGGCTATTAGTACTTTTTTGTTTTAACTTTTTTTATCTCAATTTTAACTTTTTGCATTCTTATATTATCTGATCAGATTTGTGACTCGCAATTGATATAAGCCATTTTGGTTGGTATCATTGTTGTTGTCACTTGTACTATTCCATGTCACCAATCTCTTAGCTGACGCCGTTTCGTGGTGTGGAGTTTTTAACGACACCAACGAAGACACTTCTAAAACGCTATGATGATAAACTTTGAGCACCTGTAAGCATCGGCAATTAAAGTTTCTACTATGTGCTTATTGGCGGTGCAATCTTGCTGAGTTTGCAGCCATGGGACCCATATCCTCTTTTTTAGGTTCGTTACTTATTTGAGTCTCGTGATATTAAAATAAATGAAACTGGAGTTGCAACAGCTTGCTGCTATACTGGGATGGTTATCTGACTATGTGTTGCTTATAAATCATACTGATAGTTGTCTGATGGGTGCGCTGTTAAGTGTCTCAAAAGCCTGCTTGCTTATCTGATGTTTACAATAGGCTTTTAAGAAACTTAACAGCGCAGGTTTAATATGAGCAGCTCTGACATATGTTTTTAAGGTCCATACCTTGGCTAGGCAAACTGTTGTTTGCCCCCAAGTCGATGCAGTTTTAATAATACGGTAATGATGACTGGTCTAAAACGACTATGATAATAAAATCTGAGCACATTTAAGCAGGTTCGATTATAGTTCGGCTCGTGTTAATCTTCACGGGGAAAACTCCATGGGTTTGTCGCCTTGGTAATTGTATCCTCTTTTTCACTTGCATATAACTATTTCAGGTATGCTTACGCCCTATTCTGGCGTGTGAAACCTGTTTTTGTTAGCTGCTGATGATGGTGATTATAAAAGGCTATTATGATAAAATATGAACACATGTAAGCAACTTCGATTAAAGTTACGTTCATCTTGGCGGGTCAAGGTTGCTACCTTTGCAGCCATGGTGGTCGTATCCTCTATTTTCGGTTGGTTACTTATCCAAGCCTCATAATCACATATTAAAAACAAATTATAGTAACTGTGAATAAACAGATAGAAATAAGGGTTGCTTGAATTTTGCTTATTTAACAGCTCATCCACTTTTTCAAAATTTAAAAATGTAGTCTGTAATGGTGAAATACAGTAGTAAACTACACGCAGTTTTTACACAAAATGGCTTGTTTTATTTGCATAAACAGTTGATATATGCAATTTCAAACACCCTTGAAAGAACTTAATGTTAACCATGACCCCCATAATCAGTTGACCTCAATCCAAACACTCAAAGCCGATTATCTTTCGTATCCAAAAACCACATAATCAGTTTAATAACCATGACTAATAGCCCATCAAGAATCAATTTCTTTAGACGAAAATAATGCAGATAACAGATAAAATTACAGTTGAAGTTGACACCAACTTATGACCTGATAGGCCCGGTCCATTGAAATAACTTAGGTAGTGGCATGTACATCGAGGTTAAGTGATGAGGTCATTGAGAGGATGCCAATGGTGTGAAGGATGGGAAGACCCAACCTCATAGACTACATTTCCTTTTCAGACCCTTTCTCACCTAAACTAGTAAAACTTCCCATCCTTGTGAAATCTTAACAAAATCTAGAACAGTTGCCACCCCTGAACTAAGAAATTTATGCTCCAAACTGCTTTTCATCAAAACTCACGTTACAAGGCCATCAGAAACACTATAATAGACGCTATAAATTCAACTGCACGCCACCAAATCATCTTGAAACTCATATGGAAGCCTCTGTATCATTATGGATATCCTACATTCCATCCTCAGCATTCCAGTCTTTGATAGGAAGGTTCTTATCCACCATTTCCCTCATAAGAATTTGCCATTTAGTATCCACTTTCACAGTCTGCAGTGGGCACATAAGCTGATAAGCTAACTGAGTCGATTATTATTTGAAGAAGCTCTTCTCATTCTCTCTTTCCACTAGAAAATGCTCTTTTAGTATCTTTTTGCCAAATAAAATGTACACCAGCAGAAAAGACCAGCCTTCTCACTACGCTGTATATAGACTTTCCACATGGCAGTTGCATCAATATTTCAATGTTTTGAAGTTTAGCTATGGCCAAAATCCCAGAGTCAGTTATGTAATCCCCAGACTTGGACAAATCCAAACAAATTAGATAAACCATTTGCTTCACGTATCTAATACCGGCATCACTAATCCTGTCACATTCTGCAAAATAAAGAAATCCCAGAGTTTTCTTCAAATCCACATCTATCTAAATCAGTAATCAAGTAACAACCTTTCAAATGCAAAGCTTTTAAACAATAAGTTGCTTCACCAATGGCTTTAAGTGATTTATCGGTGATTTTAACACATCTATCTAAATCTGAATATATATGTTAGATTCTTTAATGCTCTCACAAGCGAAAGAACTACTAAATACCCAACATATAACCTTTTACTTAATTCCACATCATATAAATGTCTCCAAGCATTCGCCACACAAACCGTCATCGTCAAAATCAAACTCAGAATGTGCATGGGGATCAATGTTTTTCTCTAAACTTGAGAGCTTCAGGATCTCGAGCTTGGGGCAAGATTGGGCTAGAAGATTCATGTGCTCGTTCAAAAGTGGTTTAAAACATTGTAAGTATTTCAAATTCAGGGATGCTGGTAGGATATCATTAAGCAAACAAGGACACGAAATCTGAAAGCATTGTATGCTAGTGCACGTAGCTTTCAAGAAGTTCTCGGAAACATGAGAGAACGATTCCTATCATGTTATCATCACTTCCAAGTAGTTCCATTGCTGTCTAGAGTTATCCGTACACAAAATCTAAAAACAAGAACTCTTTGACAATAGGTTAATGATGTTTACTTGCCACCTCCAACTTTGCGGCATATAAATGAAAAATATTCATGAAAATATATTTTACAGATTATAGCATTATATTCTGCGATCATGCTTCTTCAGTTTGATAAGCAATGTAGCTCAAATTACCTACTGTAGTTATAAACAAAACGAGTTAGAGGTATAAATAAGTTCATACCAAGAATGTTAACTCATAGAAGTATTTGAGAGGGTGTTGTTATTGCTTATTTTCTTTCTGTTCTTCTACTTAAATATATCTAATTTATGGCATTGTCACAACTCACAAGTATTCGAATACATCTAGTGCGATTTTTTGAGACCGGTTTAATGGTCAGTTGGTCACACATTTGTAAAGTTGATCAACAACACATTTGCGCATAGTTTTGGTATAGATTAGCCTTATTTCATGTAAAACTTTTACCAGATGCACTACAACAATCGCGCCCTACCCCAGCGATATTTTTGGTGTTTCCCCAGCGACATGTCGCTGGGGAAGCGTATCCCCAGCGACAAGTCGCTGGGGTATATTCGCTGGGGTACGCTAGTTGTTAAAAGTATCCCCAGCGACCTGCGGGCCCCACTGACTTTTCCTAGAAGAATAGATTGCCACGGTGGCAACGTTTTCCCCAGCGACATGTCGCTGGGGAAAATCCTTATTAAATAAAAAAAATTAAGTTAAACTTAACCATTTTAGCTAATTACAAATTTTCCCCAACGACATGTCGCTGGGGAAAATTCCTTTCGTTTGACTTGTCAACGCGTTGCCGTTGACTAGTCAACGCTTTCCAAAGTTTCCCCAGCGACATGTCGCTGGGGAAACTCTTGATACGTTTGACTTGTCAACGCTTTGCGTTTGACTTGTCAACGAATAACCAACTTTTCCCCAGCGACATGTCGCTGGGGAAGAATCTGCAGGTTTTTTTTTTTTAAATTGCCTGCACAGCAGGCGTTTTCCAGATTTTTTCCGGAAAAAATCTACCAAAACCTGTATTTGCTCACCAAAAGACACATATAAAGTAAACTTGAAATACAAATCAACACAAACGCGGAATAAGTTTAACTTGCACCAAAATATAATATAACGTTCTAATGATCACATGGATACTAGGAATAAGTCGGGATAGTTAAGGATACTAGGGAAACAAGCGTTCTAATTTAGGATAATAGGGAAACAAGTCAAGATGAACATAAATAAACTATGTACCATACTAACAAACACATATATGACACGACTAGCTCGCGTCATCGCTACCCTCCCGATCCTCAGCATCATCACCCGGGCGACTCCCGCTCCCGCTGGCACCAGCATCATCACCCGGGCGACTCCCACTCCCGCTGGCACCACCACTCTCATATGCGGCAAAAATATCGCCATACCTGGGGTCGTTTCTGAACAAGCCCATCATGAAATCAACATCCCGATCCCGACGAGTCTCAGGGGGTGGTGGCGGAAAGCACGGGGGAGTACTGGTGTATCCCGGCAATACCATACCCACGCCAGGATGGTGGCCGCGAAACTTGCCTCCTCGCACCATCCTGTTGATCTCGGCAGTGGTGTGCTCACCCGTCGCCTCTAACTCCCTCATCTGATCCTGTGTGGTGACAATAACATAATATAGTAAATATATTAGTCGGGTTGCTAGATTATTAATCAATGATTCATTAAAGTGTGTTTTGAAAAGAATACTTACATACAACTGGAGAGACTGCTCATCTATAAATACACAATCTGAATTCGTATGCAGACGATAGAACATGTCGATCTCTGTAGGCTCCTGTTGGGTTTCGGACGACTTTTGCTGTACATACACACGTAAGTAAGATCAATCTAATTAAATGCGGCAATAATAATATGTATGTAAAATAAATAATGATAATAATAAAATAATAAAAATAAAAAACAATAATAATAATAAAATAAAAAAAATAAAAAAAAACCATAATAATGTAAAATCAATAATAATAATAATAATAATAATTACCATGAGATGTCGAGTGCGAGGGATCGACCGAGAACCATGTCGGGAGACAAGTGTTGCCTTGGACCGATTTTGGCTGTTTGTTGAGGATCGCTTCATGTTAGCTTCGTCAGTCCAAAACTCTATCTGTTTCTCCCACACTTCAGGTGTGTGCTCGTCGGGTCTGTTCCGCCTAATTTGATCCAAATTGTATTCTCCAGTCTCGGGGTCTTTTACACAGTAATCTCGCTTCAGACTAGCCTTGCTGGTATTGTATGATTTTTGAAGCTGGTGATTAATGGTATCATAAATACTCTTCCACCGAGGGGTGTTCACGTACGGCGTGAGATCATAATTTTTCTGCAATCAAATACAACACATTGAAAACAGAGTTAGAAATATAATTTATATATTTATTTAAATTCGTTTATTTATTTATATGATATAAATAAATAAACGAATTTAAATGAATATACACAATACAACACATTGAAAACAGAGTTAGAAATATAATTTATATATTTATTTAAATTCGTTTATTTATTTATATGATATAAATAAATAAACGAATTTAAATGAATATACACAATACAACACATTGAAAACAGAGTTAGAAATATAATTTATATATTTATTTAAATTTGTTTATTTATTTATATGATATAAATAAATAAATAAATTTAAATAAATATACACAATACAACACATTGAAAACAGAGTTAGAAATATAATTTATATATTTATTTAAATTCGTTTATTTATTTATATGATATAAATAAATAAACGAATTTAAATAAATATACACAATACAACACATTAAAAACGGAGTTAGCAATATAATTTATATATTTATTTAAATTTGTTTATTTATTTATATGATATAAATAAAAAAAACAAATTTAAATAAATATATACAATTAAATAAATGAACACGATAATTAAATAAATATAAAATGATAACTTACCCCAATACATATATGACACGACTAGCTCGCGTCATCGCCACCATCCTCGTCACCCTCCCGATCCTCAGCATCATCACCCGGGCGACTCCCGCTCCCGCTGGCACCAGCACTCTCATATCTCGAAAAATGATCGCCATACCTGCCGTCGTTTCTCAACAGACCTATCTTGAAATCAACATCCCAATCCCGACGAGTCTCAGGGGGTGGTGACGAAAAGCTCGGGGTAGAACTGGCGTATCCCGGCAATACCATACCCACGCCAGGATGGTGGCCGCGAAACTTGCCTCCTCGCACCATCCTGTTGATCTCGGCAGTGGTTTGCTCACCCGTCGCCTCTAGCTCCCTCATCTGATCCTGTGTGGTGACAATAACACAAGATAGTAAATATATTTAGTCGGGTTGCTAGATTATTAATCAATGATTCAATGAGCTTTTCTCCTCCAAGCTCTTCTTCGATACCTTCAACGAGCTTTTCTCCTCCAAGCTCTTCTCCCAGACCTTCAACGATTCCAATTTCTTCTCCAAGCTCTTCAACGTGTGCAAACTGTGTGCGCTTGACTGGAATGATAAGGGTACTTGAAAGTACAGTAGAGTTGTACAAAAATTACGATAGGCACACACAGTGGCGGAACCAGGAAGTTAGCGGAGTGGGGGCAAAAAAATTTTTTTGGACAAAAGTCATTATATACACCAAAATAAAGATACAAATATAAGATTTTTACGTTGTTTTTTACTTTTGGGGGGGCAATTTGAAGGTTTTTACATTGTTTTATTTTCGAGTGGGGGGCAATTTGATCCTACAGTGGGGTGCATTGTCCTAAAAAATTTCTATTTACACTGAAATTTGATTTTTTTTGGCGAGCCATGGGGGGCGCCGCCCCCCGCACCTTGCAAGTACATCCGCCCCTGGGCACACAATGGATTCAGCTGCACTACTTCACGACCTTTACGATGACATGGGAACATTCGTTTGAACTAGTTTATGATGTATCTGTTTTCATGTTTATGAGTCTATTATCGGTTTAATATCCATGTTTCATTAAGCGCGTGTTTAAGTGTCCGTGTAGAATAAAGTTAGGTTTAGGCGTGTCTGTTTGTAAGCCTCAATGAATGTTAACAATTTTTAATTAATATTAACAATGAATGTTAACAATTATCAGTGAATGTTAACTTTTGGCGGGAAAAATATTGGCGGGAAAACATTGGCGGGAAAACATTAGCGGGAAAATTAACCATTTGTCTCACTTTTTTTATTATAAAAAGACATATACTATTTTAAATTTTAAGAACTATATTTTTTAATATATATTTTATATTTATTAAAATATTAAATAAACATTACACTTTTTTGTGAAAATCGTTGGTCAAATTGCAGTCAACTTTTCCCCAACGACTTGTCGATGGGAAAACATGGTCGCTGGGGAAAGTTTGGGCCATAAATAAACAAAACATTAACACTAATCACTTGGATTAGTCCGTGGAAGAAAGTTTCCCCAACGACTTGTCGCTGGGGAAAACATGGCGGGATAATCTCCCGCTTGCATTTTTGTGAAACAGTTTGATCAAAATTTAGTCAATGTTTCCCAGCGACATTTCGCTGGGGAAACTTTTCTTTATTTTTTGATCAAAATTTCTACGAGCAAGTTTGCCACGTCAGACTGATTTGTCGTTTAGCGTGGTTTCCCCAACGACACGCTGTCGCTGGGGAAAACACCGATGAGGAAGGGCTGGATTATTGTACTGTAAGCATGTTGTCGTATCTCATATGAATGTATAGTTTTTTTACACTTGTCCAGGCGTCTTGGACAAATCTATCAGATATAGTGAGAAAAACTTTATATACATGTTGGAGACCGATATAGGATATGATACACGATTTGTATGTGTTATGTTAATGTGTTTCTCCTCTTGAAAACATTTTAGTTGCTCTTTTATCTGAGCGTGCGCAGTTTGGGTTTGGATAGATTTTTTTGGCTAAAATCGTGCATTTATATTGGCGAGTCTCTTTGTAGATTGGCTGCTTATATCTATACTACTTTATAAAGGATTTATGCCCTTATAAAAATAGTAGTCTTAAAAAATTAAGTCTTATACATTTTTTTTTTAGGAATGATTAGTTTTGCTAATTCAAAGTCTTAAAAACATCCATACAAAATACATCATGCATTTTTCAAATTCAATGTAACATATACAATTATAAATGACGGTTCATTAATATCATTTACAACTCATTAAATAGAAATTAATATAGTTTTCAAATTACAAAACGACCCATTTATATCACCATTTAAAACGGTTTTTCTCCTTTCTTTACTCCCTCCAACCATTCATTTTTCACACAGAATAAAAAGAGCCACAAACAGAAGCCTAAACCATATATAATTTCTCTAAAAACACAAAAAATTTGGTAGTGTTTTTAGCCCGTCCAAACAAAATCGTCAAGCTCTGCCAATGCTGGTATACTATACACAAATTATATTTTATCATCATATGATAAATATCTTTTTTATTGCTAACTTTATAAGAGTAGAACTGCAGAAACCATATATTCTTATATTTGTATGGATAGTAGTATCGGTCGAAGTGCATTTCAATAAGCTCACGCTTTCAAACAAAGTGTTGATGCTGGAGCTATAATTGTAACTGAAATTAATGGGCATGCATAAGGTGGCGAAACCCTTAGCGCGTAAGTATCGATGTTGGTACAAATCATTCGCTTTGAAAACAATAGTCAGGAAAAATATTTGCGCGCCACGAATTAGTCACCGGGTACCCGCCGCCGTATTGCGCGGGTACCCGGCTAGTGTATACATACATCTTTACGGTTAGTGAAGTAAGGCCATGTTTGTTACAATTGTTTTAATAAGTCGTGTCTAGTACTAAAAAGCACTTACACAGGGATGCCTCCGAATTTTTAGTTAAAGCAAGATGATCATACTTTAAAAAAAAGTTATATTATGGAAAGAAAGCTTAATGTAAAAACTAAAAAAACCACTTGTAATTAGGAGTGTCAAATGGGTCAACCCGACCCGAACCCGATAAGGGCTTATAGGGCCGGGTTGATTCGAGTTAACTTAGCTTATAGGGTTAACCCGATAAACCCGATAACCTTATAAGGTCGAGTTAGGGTTTAAATTAATTTGTTATCGAGTTGACCCGATAAACTCGATAAGTTACACCGACATATTTAAAAATCTATGATTTTAGATCAAGTCTCTTGTTATCGTAGTCTATTAGCTACGATTCTTAATAAGCAAAGCTTCCAACACAAACTCGGTTATATTGCATCTTAGTATTTGGTTTTAGAGTGAACTATGGCTTCCAGCACAGTGCAAGTAACAAAATAATATTGTTGCTAACAAAATGATACTCGAACTGTAAAAAAATTCCATGGCTGCATGTAATAATATACTTTGTTTCTTTCACAATAATTTACCAAATAAAATACATGTATGACGTTACTTTCAGATTTAAATAAACTTCGTGTTTAATGGTACTTAAATAAATAAAACAAATTATTGGCTGAAACTAGCGGGTAACCCGATAACCAGACCCCCGATAAACCTGACCCGATGAACCCAATTCCGATACCTTATAAGGTCGGGTTACGGGTTAATTTTTATGTTTTAAAAACCCGATAAGCTCCAATCCCGACCCGATAACCCGTTTGATACCCCTACTTATAATACAGATACATAATATGAGAGCAAAATATGTTAATTAAACTTATAATACAGATACATAATATGAGAGCAAAATATGTTAATTAAAAGTAACTTAATACCCACTAGCCCCCACTCCATTCTTGCATATAAAGCTTTATCAATATACTAACATTGTCGTAAAGTTCATACCAATCTAAAACACCTCACCATGTACAACCAAAACATAGCATATCAAAACAAATTACAGTAAACATAAGTACTACAATGGAAAACAAAGTACGTAAGTCCAAAAATTAAAGAGTCGCAACAACAAAAATATCCATCCCAATATATGTATCACTCAAAAGGCCCAATTATCCATCAGCTTGTGAATCAAAATACGGAGTAACTAATAAGTTAAACTTCGGTTACCTTGAATATCAAAAGCAATACACAACTCATGTATCTTGTATCATTACCTAATCATCGACGATAAAAGATCGAATTTTGAAGCCAACACTTGCTGACAGTATCAGAATTGTCACGGATACGTGGTTAATCCACGCCCGAGTACATAACAATAATACCTGATAACCCGAACACGAAAAACCTCGTCCGTTTACGTGCTTCTAATCCTAAGTAAGTTCCCACTTACAACTAAGTAACTAACTATAGCAAAGTAACAATTAAACAACTTTGTTACACTATATTCGCTATACATCATTCGATGATTCGCCCTATAATTAAAGGCTGCTAACACAACTTCTAACCAAAAATCCGGGCAAAGGAACCAAACTAGGATGAGGTGAACTAGGAAACCCGAATCCAGCAAAACACTCATGAGTTAACTCCTTGGATACAACCTTCGGTTTAGGTCCTAACCTATTAGTCGAGGATAATACAACATCTTTTTTAGCTTTTGTAACTTCGGCTTTACGACTCTTTCTTTCAAACTTTTTCTTCGTAGGTAAAGCCTTCTGATCACAACTAACCGTACGTTTAGAAAACTCATGATGATCGACCAAATCGTTGGAAACTTCAGTATGATGGTTTGCCAACGTGTCTTCCAACACTTCACCACGTTTTAATATCTTAATTTGTCCCACAACTGGTGGCTTGATGTTCTCCTTTTTTGGTACTGGTGGTTTAGAATTGTTTCGTATACAAGGTTGAGGATGAAGAATAGTATCCCTAGCCATAACTTAAGTTTGTTTACAAAGAAAAAAAGGGTGTGGAAATATAAATAATACATATACGATGATGATACGAGAAAGTTTGGTTATGTTAAGAATGGAGATGAGGTGATGATCTACTAGTATTTATGAGAAAATCAGGCGGTGAAGTTATGGGCGGTTTGGGTTAGAGATAAAGTCGGCGTGCAACGTAGTCTTGGGATACTTGGGGGCTAAGGTTCATTGGCGTGGTAAAGTGTACCACGTCGCATACGATGGATAAATATTTTATAGTATCATCAATCATTTAAAACAAATTACTACAAACAGGAAAGCTCTTTGAAATTTGCACTACAAACCGAGGTATCATAGAAATATTTCGACTTGCTTATTGAAAATAACTACACTTCGTGATTTAATATCGTGTGTGACCCGTTATACACTTAACTCTTGATTAGTGGTTTCGTCTCTGATGACAATGTTGTATTAATTATACATAATCAGGATCAATCTCATGTAACTATAGCAAGAGCATGAAAGTAAACTTACTTGATGATAGAACCGGATTAGATGATGAAATCATAAGATAAGGGTAATTCTTGTAGTAAAGTCACCAATCCGATGGAAGGATTTCTCACAAGTTATTGGTGTTTCTGAAAGTTTATGGACATAAAATTAATAGTCGTGTGTTAGGATCGAACTCGGGATTACGGGATTGCACACAATACATAAAAGGTTAATTTTATTTAATAAACGTATTTAATATATTTATTAAATTAAACCGAGCTTAACTTAACGGTCGTTAAAATAATTAAAAGTTAAGTATAACGAACGTTGTGGAATTAAATAGAAGAGTTGGAAAGTTCCGGAAACCCCTCTTGGGTGGGTTTCGACCGTCGGCCAAAGAACAAGGGAAAAGGAAAGATTTTCTTTCCTAATTTGTTTAGAACTTGGAGAACAAGTTTTGATAAGCCTATATAAACAATCATTAGCCTTCATAATTTTCCCATCTCTTCTTTTTTCTCTCCTTTAGCCGATCGCAACAAACACCCCTTTAGGGTTTCGGTTTGGCTTTTTTGGTTATTGGTATTTAGCTATTATCTAGTCCTAGCCCCTCTCTAGGGTTGTTGGGTAGATATTCCACAAGTGTTGGAGCTACGGTTTATTAGTGCTAGACTCACGATTAACCCGTTGCATTACGTGTGTACTGTGAGAACCCGTACTTTCCTAGCATTATTTTATTCTTTTTATTCGTGTTTCTGAATTTTTAACGTATTACGTTTTCTTGTATTGCTATATGTAAATCCTGAGATTTTTAAATTATACTCTTTAAGTATTTTTCTGATCATCGATAAATATTTTGTATGGAATTATAAAATTTTTATTTTATTTTTCCATATTTAATTTAAATCAAAGTTCTTGATTTAAAATCACCCGCGTGCGTTTTACAACGAGTTTATTCAAATCAATGTACAACGAGAATTCCTAGTGATCGCGATACCGACGGATGCCCAAAATATTACGTTTATTTATCGATTGTTTCGATAATTAATATTTTCGATGATGTCGTTTTAATTACGTATTAATTCGTGTTGAGAAATCGTATAATCATTTTTATGATGCATTGTAACTTTTGAAAAGTATTTTTACGAAACCCGAGCCCCGTAAATATTTTCAATATTTACCAATGACCATTTTCTACCCTTTAAAACTATTAATTGTTTTTAATTCCACAAGTTTCAAAGTTGGAAATATTAGCCCCTCCACTTAACTAGCCATATATAAACCATTTCTTTACTTCCACTACACACACTTTCACTTAAACAAAAAAAAACACACACATCTTCTCCCACCACCACCTATTGCCGCCACCTTCACCTTCACCACCAAACACCATCAACCACCATGATTCAATCAAAACAATTTAAAGACCACATCATAAATTTTTGTGGTGGTTCTTTTGATACTAAAATCACCCACATGCATCAAAATTTCAAGAACTTTTGATTTCATGATTGTATGATGATTTAATCATCTTGCATGCTTTGTTTTTGGTAAGAACATCACATTTTAATCCTTAAAAGTCTTGTTTTTAATCTTTGATTTTGTTAGATTTTACATGCAAGTGTTTTTAGGAGTGTTTGGATGATGGGTATGATAGTATAGTGATCCTAGGGGGTATGGGAATGATTGGTTTGTAATGAAAAATGGATTTGTCTTGTTTTCTAAAAAGCTATTTTGGGACAGCAGGTATTAAACAGATTTTTCGTGGGTTTAAGGTATGTGAAAGGCTTATAATATTTGAAATTCTTGTAGATTTTTTCGAGACGGTCGTTTTGGTATAAGATAGAGCTTCTAAGTCATTACGAGTCAAAAGTTATGCTAGTTTTAGTTTTCGTGTACCGGGAGACGCAAGTCGGCACAATCCGAAATTGTGGCTGATTTTGGGTCGACTCTCGGGGACTTTAGGCTTGGATAGATAGATGTATCTACTGGTTTTCAAAGTTTACAAACTGAGTTTGATGAGTCTAGTAGTGGTTTCAAAAGTCGGATTGTCGAGTTTGTACTTTTAAAGCGGTCTAAACGGTTTTACAAAACAAGTGCACAAATCTGTCCTAAAATTTGGAGTCGGGTAAAGTGTCGAGCTGATGGGTTTTAAAGCGTGAATATTGGCTCAAATTTTGGTGAGGTCTTATACAGGTAATAAGTGACCTTGACACCAATTTTCGTCTAAAACGGGCAAGTCTAGATAGGGTAGATCGGTGTGTACATTTGGGGTGTACTTGCTGATTTTTATCTTGGACACTTAGTTTAATGTTTATATTGCGTGAGTTTGAGTATTCATCATCGGACATGATGACTTACTCAAGTGCTTAGTCATTATATAAATGACTTAGCTACTGGTCCAAATAAGGGTAAAGGAAAGTTTGACTTGCGTTGACTTGGCGTCGTATAACGGGTCGTTTTCAAGTGTTCAAGTGTTTTAACGTGTAACGTTGGATAAATGTATTCATTTGATTCGTGTCAATGGTTTTGAAACGTGTATACCTTGAGAACATTTGAGTCATATTATATTTGGTACATATCGATATTCGAGTTCGAGTCTTAACGTGCGCCTTATTTTGATAGGTTGCGGTTTTCGTGTTTCCCCGGGCATCCATATTGTCGGTGATCGTCTCACTACCATTGTTTCTACTCAGTTGCTGAGTACCGTGATTGACTTACCTCGTGGCTAAGGTGAGTTCATAGCCCCTTTTTTTACTTGTACATGGTTTCTAAACACGGGGTGAGATTTTACATGGTGGAACACAACCATTTAAAAACTGTGTGCTATCCTCTACTTGTATGCTATCCAGAAATTGTATGCTTTCCAGAACTTGAGGATTTCCAACTGATTTTCATTGATATTATTGCTTTTAGTCTAGCCTTAAGTTACGTCTCATTGATCATGAACCGTTAATTAATCCTGCTACCAAGCGCGAATGTTGTGGGTGGATCCATCGGGATTGACTATCCCCGTCCTGATTACCTTGACGCACTAATATTTGTTTATTTCACTTGAGTATTTAGGCTGAATACTGACTAGAGGAACTTACACTGAGTTAAGCTTCGGTTCATGAACTAAACAGCAATAATAATGTTTCGGACAATGGTTACTGTACATAACCATTTTCCCCTATTTTCTTGTTTACAAATGAATGCTTGTGTTCCACATCCTTATTACTAAACCTATGAATTTCACTCAACTTTGTGTTGACGATTTTACATGTTTAATCTCAGGTATTATTACTTAGCTTTGCTTGGATGGGAGCCCACAGGATATTATCGCAGCTTGGAGATTTCTGTGATGCTTTTGAAAGATTTTCTTTATATAAACTATCAGAAGTTTATTCAGTCTTTTGGGCAACTTATTGTTATAAATCGAGACGAAATAATATAAATTTTCCGCTTTTAAAACTCTAGGACCTATGTTTAAAAACTCTGACCTTTTATGATGTAATATACATGTTTTTATTTCGTCAGCTTTGTATGAACTGTAATTCATTGTATCTTGTACTATGACGTGTTACCCCCTCGTTGCCTAGTTGTTCCATGTCAGATTTTGGGGGTCTCACAGAGTGGTATCAGAGCGATGGTTATAGGGAACTGAGTCGTTTTCAAAAACTTAGTCTATAACCGAAAGTTCAAATATTTCATGTTTTTAAGTGTCAATCACAGAATCTGCCAATGTTGTTCGATATCTGCGCGAGTAACTCTCTAATCCACATTATTTGCTTTTAATTATCGTTTTAATATTTCATCTCTTGATTTCATTTTGAAATATTACGTTACCCTGATGACGATAATTACTATGTCTTTTCAAAGCCTTGTGCTTCATGAACTTATCATTGGATTACTTGATTACATCTGCTCTTACTGTATTTCTTGAATTCTTGTTCTTGTGAATTGATCTTATTGCAATGATTTTATATCGTTATGACGTTACATACTTGTATTCAGAGCGCGTATTTTGCCGACTTTTCATACTCATTTTTTTAGTACTATTGCTATTTCATTTATGCGTGATACGACTGACTTCATATGCTCGTTCGTTTTGAACCGTCTGCTTTTCTCGACTCGCTGATACATATTGTGCATGCTCTCGCGATACCATTGTTCGGGATTGAATAAGTGTGGTTTTCGATGAACTTCTGATTTTCATTCTACTACCGTGCATGTTGCTTTCATCGTTTATTTTCTTTAAAATATCTATTTAGATATCCAATTTGTTTGTTGACCATTTGTGATTGAATGTCTTGGAAAATAGTCTATAGACCATTGTGTAGCTCAATGTGTCTCCCAGAAAGACTAAAAGACATCGTGTGAGTCACACATCTCGAAGAATTCGTTGAATCAGTACTGAATAATATCGTGTGTTTTCGTAATCTTGATTGACTTTTACGTCACCGTTTTACACGACGACTGTACATGGATTACATTTATTTCATTGACCATTCTACGTTACGACTTCGACTTACAACATCCGTTGTACCTTGAACACATAATCGTCATTTATTATGTGATGATTGTTTAGAATACGATCCTACTTGTATCCTCCCTTTTCATTGAACCTCCTCGCTCTAGGAATGCCACTTGTTATTGTCCCGTTTCTTTCTCGATATATCTTGTGATATTGGAAATCATGCCACCAAGAGACCTTTCTGCATTGCATCTTGCAGCCGAAGACACGGATGGTATGCGTCCTTTTTGATGTCTCCGATTATCGTTGGCATTCTTGAACCATTTCTATACTGTGTTTTCTTTACATGACTAATTATACAGTTTACCTTCTTTCGTCTTTATGGAATCCACAAGTAATGTGTGTACATAAAATTTGGATCATTATAAAGTTGAATTAAATTTCAAGGTATGTCAAAAAATATACTTTGTACAGAAACTTTATAGGAAGTTTAACAGTGTCGAGAGAATATTTTTATAACTTTAGACATAAAAATATATATTTCTACATGTTGAGACGTCCGGTTAGGACATAAAAATTTGGCCAATAAACATTAAAATCGAGCAGGTTACGCTCATTTGAGATGGTGAAATTTAAGAACTTATTTTTGCGTAGTTCTAAAATATCGTTTTGCTGACAGATTTAATACAATGGCATTTTCGTCCATTTTTATTCCGTTTCAAGTCCCCGGTAAAACTAGAAAGTTGTTCAAAACATTGTTTTACATCGAAATGCATTAGACTTTGAGTCTTAGAATATCGTTTAGTGAGTTAATTGGTCTAGTCAAACCCAAAAGTCAAAACTGATAGACTTTAAAAATATGATTTCAAGCGTTTTGAGTTCGTTTGAGCTCGTAAAACTTTAACTAATGATATTTTGCAAACTAAAAGCAATGATTGCGTTTGAACAAGTATAAAATAGTAACTTTGAATTCGGTCATACATGTACATAGATCTTGAACTTTTGAAATTCGGTAACTTCCTAAAATATAAACTTTTCGGAGTGATTGTACTATGTGTTAACTGATACCCTACTTTCTTAAAAGTATATTATTGTCGAATTAATCACGATGGGCACACATACGGATTCCTTATTCCTTTCTTTTATTTATGACTTATTTGTCATTCCATTGTCTTTCTTTGCTTCTATCGTACTACTGATTTGGACCAAGAATTGAAGATCTTGTTTACATATCGTTCGTTATCGTTTTGACACGTGTCTCTTGACGATTTTGGCTAAGCCTCTTGAAACCTTATCACCTTGTAACCATTTCGTTGACTGTCTTGAACTACTCCTTGTTTCCCTCTTGTAACCCACTCGCTACTTTATAAACTATTGTCATGTTACCATGTAACTCAAACAGATATTGTTTGCGAATCATTTTACAAAATGTTCCACTTGTACTTTACAAATTACTTGAAGGTTATCTTATAGAATTAATTTATATTAATTTTACAATTTATTTTCACAAATTGTTCTACCTTGTGTCTTGTAAAGAATGTTGTAACATTACAATTGTTGAATTAAATATCTAGCAAGTAACTTAGTGGCGAAGAGTTTCACAAATTATTTTGATTCCCGTTTTCACAAATGACATTATATACATATTTTAAATCATATGATATGTAATACTGGTTTGACGAAGATGAGCATCGCATTGCCATTCCTAAATTATGCATGGCCTGATCACCTATGCTTAATTTAGAAGGAGCCATGCAAGGCCGAATAGTAGTCACCTTAAATATTTGACCAAGAATCAACTTTTTAATTATGTTCCTTAAAAAGTTAGATAAAATAAAAGTTTTGAAAACTTTTATATCTTATGCGAGTAACAACAATCCGTGACATATACATATGAACCCTTATCTTTTCTTGAACAAAGTACATGCCTCAAGCACATATTTCCTTACTCAGCGATCTTTGCTTTACTTGTTACCTCATCATCCTCATGATACAATTTTCGTTACCATTTGCCTAAATCCTTACCATTGATACCAGACTTGAAAGTTCCAACGTTGTTATGCTTCTATGATCGACCATCTCTATCTATCTTGGTAGACCTTCGAAACGTCTTTGTACGCGGATAATGATTTATGACTGGAAGTGAGGAATGATTACATGTATTTGTCATGATATGTGTTAAGACACTATCGCCTTGGAAATTCACTCGTGTGAACCATGTATTGATTTTGCCTTTCATTGTTAATGTTGTTCATCTTACTAGAACTTCTCTCAAATGACTTCTTAATAATTTTCGTTGATTCGAAAATTCGCTGTGTGGCTTTTCTCTTTCCGATCGTATGTCGACCACCGAGAACTTAATAAGCCTTTATTGGTGTCACCAACTGTACTCAAGAAGTGATGACTTGCTATAATCCTTGTTTCTTATTATTTTTATCTTTGACGCGCCTATTCTATCACGTTGTTAAGAATTGATACGACTTTCGTTTTATTACCTTGTGTTATTGCTCGCATACAAATTGTTGACCTTTATATGATTCATATTCGTTAATGTCTTGTCACCTTTTGAAACCAGAAATGTTACGTGTTTATCGTATGATATCTTAAACACTTTCTTGAATTTCTAAAAATTATTATTAATTTTTAAGAACGTTTTATATATTTTACCAAATGTTTAAATTGTCAAAATACCCATTTCAAGTTTAATATCGAATCTGTACATCCTCTTGGGTAAATTTGTAACTTATCTTTAAACAGTGTCAAGTTGTACCTTTTAAAGTATTTGATTATATCGTACTTTTCTGTCAATATAATTAAATTATTAAATTAATTTATAATTTATAACAAGATTCAAAATAACTTGGAAAAACCTGATTTTTCTAATGGTAACGATAAACCTGAGGTTTTAACGATAATTTCATGCAGACATCCAAAAGTTCTTAAGTCAATCAGGATAACTATTTGAACTGAGTTACTTTTACTTTGAAGTCCTGATCAAAAAAAAAGATTTGACAACTGTTTACCCACTCATTTTATATATAGTTTGATTTTTAAATCACTACATCTGGTAAAATTTTATTTTAATCAAGAAAATATTTAAACTGAGTTTTAAAATAATCCCAAAATCCTAGACAACTGATTTTGACAGCTTGTATTTTAAATGATCATATGTAATTCAGTTTTCCCTTCTGTTTCTCTTGTATTAGATTGTTACGTTTTTGTCATGTTTTACAGTTGCACGATTTGCGGCCCATTGTTGATTTACAATCTTGATCCATTTTATCGCACTTTGCCTGTTTAAGCGATTCTTGTGTTCATTCTTGTTAGTTTATCGCACGTATTTCCAACAAATCCATCTCTCGATGTATCTCCTTATTGAAAGATCGTTATCCTAATCCAAGACTGAAAAGTTATACGAAAAGGAGCTAAGAAACTGAAGCATAGAGAATTCTAACTGTTAAGATTCGTCGTGGTACGGAATTTACCTAGGAAGCAATGAATTTTGTTCTACACTTTATACCTCCTCTTGTTTGCATCTTCTACTGTTTTCAGGAGAACTCTGGGGACCAGAGTTCCTTTAGGGGGGAAGACTGTGAGAACCCGTACTTTCCCAGCATTTTTTTATTCTTTTTATTCGTGTTTCTGAATTTTCAACGTATTACGTTTTCTTGTATTGCTATATGTAAATCCTGAGATTTTTAAATTATACTCTTTAAGTATTTTTCTGATCATCGATAAATATTTTGTATGGAATTATAAAATTTTTATTTTATTTTTCCATATTTAATTTAAATCAAAGTTTTTGATTTAAAATCACCCGCGCGCGTTTTACAACGAGTTTATTCAAATCAATGTACAACGAGAATTCCTAGTGATCGCGATACCGACGGATGCCCAAAATATTACGTTTATTTATCGATTGTTTCGATAATTAATATTTTCGATGATGTCGTTTTAATTACGTATTAAGTCGTGTCGAGAAATCGTATAATCATTTTTATGATGCATTGTAACTTTTGAAAAGTATTTTTACGAAACCCGAGCCTCGTAAATATTTTCAATATTTACCAATGACCATTTTCTACCCTTTAAAACTATTAAATGTTTTTAAGTCCACAAGTTTTAAAGTTGGCAATATTAGCCCCTCCACTTAACTAGCCATATATAAACCATTTCTTTACTTCCACTACACACACTTTCACTTAAACAAAAAAAACACACACACATCTTCTCCCACCACCACCTATTGCCGCCACCTTCACCACCACCAAACACCATCAACCACCATGATTCAATCAAAACAATTTAAAAACCACATCATAGATTTTTATAGTGGTTCTTTTGATACTAAAATCACCCACATGCATCAAAATTTCAAGAACTTTTGATTTCATGATTGTATGATGATTTAATCATCTTAATGCTTTGTTTTTGGTAAGAACATCACATTTTAATCCTTAAAAGTCTTGTTTTTAATCTTTGATTTTGTTAGATTTTACATGCAAGTGTTTTTAGGAGTGTTTGGATGATGGGTATGATAGTATAGTGATCCTAGGTGTATGGGAATTATTGGTTTGGAGTGAAAAATAGATTTGTCTTGTTTTCTAAAAAGCTATTTTGGGACAGCAGGTATTAAACAGATTTTTCGTGGGTTTAAGGTCTGTGAAAGGCATATATTATTTGAAATTGTTGTAGAGTTTTCCGAGACGGTCGTTTTGGTATAAGATAGAGCTTCTAAGTCATTACGAGTCAAAAGTTATGCTAGTTTTAGTTTTCGTGTACCGGGAGACGCAAGTCGGCACAATCCGAAATTGTGGCTGATTTTGGGTCGACTCTCGGGGACTTTAGGCTTGGATAGATAGATGTATCTACTGGTTTTCAAAGTTTACAAACTGAGTTTGATGAGTCTAGTAGTGGTTTCAAAAGTCGGATTGTCGAGTTTGTACTTTTAAAGCTGTCTAAACGGTTTTACAAAACAAGTGCACAAATTTGTCCTAAATTTGGAGTCGGTTAAAGTGTCGAGCTTATGGGTTTTAAAGCATGAACATTGGCTCAAATTTTGGTGAGGTCTTATACAGGTTATAAGTGACCTTGACACCAATTTTCGTCTAAAACAGGCAAGTCTAGATAGTGTAGATCGGTGTGTACATTTGGGGTGTACTTGCTGATTTTTATCTTGGACACTTAGTTTAATGTTTGTGTTGCGTGAGTTTGAGTATTCATCATCGGACATGATGACTTACTCAAGTGCTTAGTCATTATATAAATGACTTAGCTACTGGTCCAAATAAGGGTAAAGGAAAGTTTTACTTGCGTTGACTTGCGTCGCATAACGGGTCATTTTCAAGTGTTCAAGTGTTTTAACGTGTAACGTTGGATAAATGTATTCATTTGATTCGTGTCAATGGTTTTGAAACGTGTATACCTTGAGAACATTTGAGTCATATTACATTTGGTACATATCGATATTCGAGTTCGAGTCTTAACGCTCGCCTTATTTCGATAGGCTGCGGTCTTCGTGTTTCCCCGGGCATCCATATCGTCGTTGATCGTCTCACTACCATTGTTTCTACTCAATTGCTGAGTACCGTGATTGACTTACCTCGTGGCTAAGGTGAGTTCATAGCCCTTTTTTTACTTGTACATGGTTTCTAAACACGGGGTGAGATTTTACATGGTGGAACACAACCATTTAAAAACTGTGTGCTATCCTCTACTTGTATGCTATCCAGAAATTGTATGCTTTCCAGAACTTGAGGATTTCCAACTGATTTTCATTGATATTATTGCTTTTAGTCTAGCCTTAAGTTACCTCTCATTGATCATGAACCGTTAATTAATCCTGCTACCAAGCGCGAATGTTGTGGGTGGATCCATCGGGATTGACTATCTCCGTCCTGATTACCTTGACGCACTAATATTTGTTTATTTCACTTGCGTATTTAGGCTGAATACTAACTAGAGGAACTTACACTGAGTTAAGCTTCGGTTCATGAACTAAACAGCAATAATAATGTTTCGGACAATGGTTACTGTACATAACCATTTTCCCCTATTTTCTTGTTTACAAATGAATGCTTGTGTTCCACATCCTTATTACTAAACCTATGAATTTCACTCAACTTTGTGTTGACGATTTTACATGTGTAATCTCAGGTATTATTACTTAGCTTTGCTTGGATGGGAGCCCGCAGGATATTATCGCAGCTTGGAGATTTCGGTGATGCTTTTGAACAATTTGCTTTATATAAACTATCAGAAGTTTATTCAGTCTTTTGGGCAACTTATTGTTATAAATCGAGACGAAATAATATAAATTTTCCGATTTTAAAACTCTGGGACCTATGTTTAAAAACTCTGACCTTTTATGATGTAATATACATGTTTTTATTTCGTCAGCTTTGTATGAACTGTAATTCATTGTATCTTGTACTATGACGTGTTACCCCCTCGTTGCCTAGTTGTTCCATGTCAGATTTTGGGGGTCTCACATGTACAAGAGCGTAATATAGTTTTACTTACTACATCTTGGTATTATTCGTCACAAACCCTAATTGGTGATTCGTTGTTGTTCTTGTGGATTGGCTCTAGCTAAAAGGTATGTAACCATAACTTGATTAATTATGAATGTGTTATTAATTATGATCTTGTTAAATCGCTTCTGCTATGTGTGCTTTGATCTTATTTAGGGTTTTGTATAATTGTTATGAGCTTTATAAACTTTCAGTGGTATTAGAGACAGGTTTGACATGTTATAATTATCGAGATCTAAAGTTTTTTTAACTAATATTGATTTGGTTTAAAAGTTACATGTTGTTTTTTATGTTTTTTTAACAAAAAAATTAGGGTTTTTGTTTTTATAAAAATCGGCCTAGCCTATTTTTTTTTAAAAAAGAAAAATTTTTGAAACCCTAAAAATTGCATGTTGATTATCTTTAGATGTTTTCATGAATTAATTGTTATGTCATGTATGGTTACGATCCGTAGAGAGATTTAATTGTTAAGATTATATGGGAGATCCGTGATGAACATGCATGTTTTCACGGATCATATGATTTTATATGCTATTTGTTTTATTTGACTCAAAGTTTTTAAAATTAGGGAAGAGTTTATATGTTTATAAAACCCTAAATTTGATGTTATTTGAATAAATTGTTATGCATGTGGCTATTTGATTTAGTTTTTTTGTACCTACTTGTTTCATACGTTTTATTTTAATTGTATGTTGTAAACAAGGGTAATTTTTTCCAAGGAAATAAATATGGACTAAATCGTATCAAAATTAATGAATTATTTTGAGATCTAAATTACTTAGAATTGCGTTGATTGATAATTCGCAATGATAATTTAACGGCCTACTCCTTTTGACAAACTATAAAGTGGGTATAACGCACCGCTGGTCTTGTACCCGGTTAAGGAAGGAGGTGTTATGCCATTAGTCGCTGACTGAATTCTCAGCTCACCTGTGCGTCAAATTGAAATTACCTACGATTATCATTTGTATTATATCTTAAGGTTGATTTGCCACAAATTCACATCCGAAACACAATTAATAAGGTTGTTGCTTTGTGCTTTAGCTGAGTTCTAGAAAAAGTACGTTGTGAATAGTTGTGGGTGAAGTCTTTAATTGGTTTAACCAATACCTCAACTTGCAATTTATGGCGAAATTTTAGACTCACCAAAAGGTTTACTAAAAGTTTTTATTAAAATAATGCTATGTATATGTATGAATGCTTCTCCATACATTATTTTGACACCAAAAATCTATACCCTTAAATTTAAGTCATATGCCATCTAATTGACGAACACTTGAAGTTACAATTGTCGTCATATGAGATTTTGGACGATGTTGTGATGGAAAGAAAACGTTCATAGAATGAGAATTCACATGAATGTTTTGCGTTCTTTAGATTAGTCGAATTGATTGAGTCACTCAGTGAGATCTGGAAATTTAAGGCATAAAGTAGGGATGAAACATGTTTACCATGCAAAATGACTTTTGGCAATGTAAATTCCTAAAATATCTAGAAATTGCAAATTTGTTTGTCAATTATTGTTCGACAAGTTACCATGTTGAAAACATTTATCACTAGCAGATCAACTGATGTGATGAGTTTATGTCAATGTGGATTCTAGTTTCAAGGAAAATACTATGGTTTTTATTACCGGGGTAATTTTATTTTCTTGAATGGTATTATCGAAAATACTAATATTTTGAACTTATTTCTGTAGAAATGGCTCAACCCAATAACAACACTTTGAGTTCTGCCTTCAAGACTTATCTTGAACGTCACGAACTAACTGTCTCAAACTTCAACGATTGGTACCGATCACTGAGAATTTTCTTGAGAGTAGCGGGTACTTCTGATTACTTGACCAGGGCGTTTCCTACGCCCTTGGCTCTAATGCTACTCCAGTTGAAAGACTGAATTATGAGGCAGAGGTTAAGAAGCACAATGATGTGGCTTGTTTAATGCTCGGAAAAATGGCACCTTTCTTACAAAGAAAGTTTGAACTATTTGCTCCAAACCAAATGCTTGAAGAGATCAAGGCTATGTTTGAGAACCTCAGGCTGTGGAGATCTACGACTTAGTAGATGCTTTGCATAGTTGTAAGCAATCCCCTGGGAAACCCGTAAGTGCGCACTATCAAGAGATGAAGGGTTACATGGAACAGCTCATCGCACTAGGGAAACCCTACGACAATGATATGGCAATTAACCTAATCAATAGGTCCCTTAATAAGGACTTCAATGATTTCGTTAGGAACTTTAATATGCATTACGCGGGGAAGATGGTTAATGATTTGCACGCAATGCTCATTGACTATGAAAAGGATCTAAAGGAAAAGGCAAGTACATCTACTTCTACTCATCATGTGCTTTATGTACAAAAGGGTAGAGTGAGTAAGCCAAAACCGCAAGCGAATAAGAAGAAAGGCAAATGCAAGGGTGATAAGGGCAACCAAGTTGTGACTTATTCAACACCTAAGCAGAACTTTGTCAAGAATAATAAATCTCAAAAGGATGAGACTTGTCACCATTGCAAAGTAAGTGGTCACTGGAAGAGGAACTGCCCTCTTTACCTCGATGAGTTGCGAGAAAATAAGAAGAAGGCTGAGCTAAGTGTTGCAACACCTTCAGGTAACTTATTTATGATAGAGTTATTTAATCTTACATACAAATCAAACTCTTGGGTATATGATACGGGATGCGGTATTAACATTTGTAATACGCTGCAGGGATTTGAGTTGGAAAGAAAGCTATCATATGGGGAACAATTTCTGCAAGTGGGCAATGGCGCACAAGCAGCGGTTGAAGATATAGAAACCTTTAATTTAGTTTTACCTTCGGGTTTAGTACTAATTTTAAATGATTGTCATTATGCACCTACAAATGTTAGGGGTGTTATTTCTTTTTTTTGTATGTTGGATCTTGGATTTATTCACACTATTAGTAATAATAGAATTTCTGTTTTCAAAGATGGTTTATTCTATTTTAATGCAATTTTTGTGAATGGTGTTTTTGAAATTAACATGCATGATAATAATTCCAAGAGTGATAATAATTATGTTTTTAGCATGAATAAGAAGAGAAAGTTAGACAAGAACTCTTATTATCTTTGGCATTGTAGACTTGCCCATATTGGGAAGAATCGCATACAAAAACTTCAACGTGATGGTCTTTTGGAAATATCAATGATGAATTATTTGATAAATGTGAGTCTTGTATCTCTGGAAAGATGACCAAGAAACCTTTTAATAGCAATATTGAAAGGGCTACTGAACTACTTGGTTTTATACATACGGATGCGTGTGGACCACTTAGACATGTGTCAAAGAAAGGTGCTAGCTATTTCTTAACATTTACGGATGATTATAGCCGTTATGGTTATGTTTATTTACTTAAGCATAAACATGAGGTATTTGAAACATTCAAAGTGTTTAAATCGGAAGTAAAATTTCAACTAGAAAAGAAGATTAAAGCACTTGTTCTGATAGAGGTGGTGAATATTTAAGTCAAGAGTTTAAAGATTATTTAAGTGAGAACGGAATTGTTTAGAAACTTACTTCTCCATATACTCCACAACAAAATGGTGTATCCGAAAGGAGAAATCGTACATTAATGGATATGGTGCGATCTATGTTTAATCTTACAACTTTATCATTATCCTTTTGGGACTATGCTCTAGAATCTGTTGTTCGCATTCTGAATATGGTTCCCACAAAGAAGGTAGATAAGACACCATATGAATTATGGCATGACAAAAATCCATATTTGTCATATTTAAAAATTTGGGGTTGTGAGGCGTATGTGAAACGTGACTCTGGAGATAAACTCCAATAATGCTCAGTAAAATGTATCTTTGTTGGTTACCCTAAGGAAACTATGGGTTACTACTTTTATTATCCGCCTGAGAACAAGGTTATTGTTGCTAGGTATGGAGACTTCCTTGAAAATGATCTTGTAAATCAAGAATTCAGTGGGAGAAATTATGATCTTGAAGAAATTAAAGAAGATACATTGCCTTCTGAAAATACTAGCGAAGAAATTCCAATAGAGACAGAATGTCTGGGAGCTCCACCAGAATTAATTCCTCCACGTAGGTCTGGAAGAACTATACGTGCGCCAAGCAAACTATGTCTTAACATAGAGGATGATGAGGAGGAAGTAGGGGAAACAACATCATCTTTATGGCGTCATGTGGAACATCCTTAAACTTGCTTGTTGCGGTGAGACGACTAAAATTCCGTATGTGATAGTTCAGGTTTTCTTTTTCATGACCTCGAAACTTGTTTGCTTGTAACATCGACATTAAACCCGTCTTAATCTCGAAAATCTCCGCAAGGATGGCGGGAATCACAATAGCTTCTCCAGAACCCTCGGTGGGTGCTTGAAGCAACTCCATCATAGTACGATTAGCCATGGTGACTATTGGTTCTACAACGGGTTCAACAATTGGAGTTTCTTGTTCAACCAAATTGCCTTGTTTTGATGATGTTTGCAAGCTCGTTTTGCTTGATTACGAGTTAGCATAAACTTGACGTAGAATGTGGAGGTGAGCAAAGAAGATTATGTTGGGTGTTTTGTGGATTTTTAATTTTTTTTGTGTTTTTTATTGTTTTTAAATTTTTTTGGATTTTGTGTGTATTCGTAGACAACAATCTACTAAATCTCTCCTCGAATCAAACTCTTGATTAAAGAAGCCTCAAAAGAATGAAAACGATCACGTGGAGTGGACGCCTTCGATTAACTTTAGAACTTTGGTGAAAACAAAATTGTTCAAGAGGGTTTAATCACAAATAAACCAAGCAAATATATATGATACGTAATAATACTTTGGGCGGCAAAACCCTCGATTAGCCTTCAATCTTAAATACTCACAAGCAAGCGGAGAAACGAGACGGCGCGAAGCACTTAAGAGCCTTTTTCTTTAGGGTGTATTTTATAACACCCACCTTATATCCACCTTATAGTTTGTATTTTTCAAAATCGAGCTTCACGAAAGTATTTATCTATTTTTGCCTTTTTCTTTTTGCTTGAGATTCGAATACAATAATTAGGAGATCAAATCCCAATTAAGGTTGTGTTTTCACACTTTTGAAGATATTCTGAATTGTTGTGATACTTATACAATATAGTAATAATATTTCACAAGAAAAACGAAAAAAACCGATAATACGTATTAGTAGAGTTCTACTAATACAAATACTATTTATGGTTAGATATTAAAAACAAAATGAACGAATTAATCACGACACACCTCCCCGGAAGCGTTGCCAAAATGATTGTGGTAAACTTACACTTGTTTAGGAAAACAAGGTAAAAGCGGTAAGTATTAAATACGATGGTTTAGGAAAACCGTGTACTATTGACCCAATGAAGTGAAAGTTCGTTTCCCAAGGAGGTATATGTGTGTGAATAATTTGTAATGATTTTGGATTAATATTGAGAGAAAAAAGATGAGAAGAGATAATGACGGATACGTTAAAACTACACTACGACGACAAAATGAAAAACCGTAAAAAGTGACAAAATAAAAATTAATTCTAAAAATTCCCAAAAAATTACAAAAACTCAATAAAGTTAAACTAAGAATTTACAAATGATCAAAACTTTTTCAAACCTTTTAATTAACTAAATATTAATTTTTTAAATGCTAATTAAAGCCCTAAAAATCCAAATAATTAATAAAAAGCCCAAATAAAGATTTTTCACTTTGTAAAACTCTAAAATGACTTAATAAGACTAAAATCTATTTTTATGAAATTTTAAACTAATGAAAACTATTTTTAAATGATTAAAAACTATTAAAATATTAAAATAATTCTGAAAATTAATAAAATGATGAGAAAATTAATCTAAGAAAAATCCTAACTTAATGTATTTGACCTAAGAAAAATGTAAAAGTTGCAAAAATATTAAAAACTAAATTTAATAATAAAATAATATTAAAATAATATAAAAAATCCAAAATTATAAAAATTTCTAAAAACTTGCAAACTAGTTTATTTTAACCTAAAAGAACAGAAAATGAAAATGAAATTACCAAAATACCCCTATTGGGCCCCCAAATGGGCTAAAATAAAAAACAGACCAAGTTAATGGGCTTTTTGGCCTAAAAAGTTCAAACTCAACCAAATAAGCTGAAAATCACCAGTCCAGCTTAAAATTCAATTCTTAACACAAAAGTCTGAAGGCCCAAAAGCTGAATGTGAACTTATCACAGCTTAAATGTACAACAGCTTATTCTTAATGGGCTTTTTGGCCCATTAAGCTATAAGTCGATGCCATAAGCACTAATTAGACACACAACCTTCTTTTGAGATGCCTAAGAGATCTGTGAAAAGAAATTTTTAAAAAGCTCAACCAATAAGCCAGAAATAAGCCAAGTAAAAATCCACTAAAAGACAAAATAGTCGACTTAGAGTTCTAGACCACCTCAGAACTTGATTCAACTTGAAAAAGTCTCTAAATGACTTAAAAAGCCAAATCAATCAAGAAAAGTTCAATAAGCCAAGCCAAATAAGCAGAATAAGCTGATAAGCAATTATGTAAAAGTTAAAGGAGTTGGTTTTCTAATTAAACCTTAAAGTCAACCACCCAAATGCTCCAGAATGAACAAATGGGTCAAATGATGAGCACCTATTACCAATTTGAAGTTGTTGTAGGTTAAAATAAGCTAAAACAGCTTATTGATAAGCTATTTGCAAATTAACACTAGCAGTGGCTAGCAGCAGGGGAAAGGAGTTCCCACTGCTTTGACTATTTGACCTTTGATTTCTAAGAGTTTTACTTGGATTAAATGGACAACAAAGGCACCCTTACAACCAGTGAGTTGTAAGGAGTCAATATCAAGCAAGAAATCACAAAGTTATCCAGCCAAATGATACAGATTAAGCAAACAGTCCCCAGATATGACACAAATATGCAAATAAGCAGATTATGAAGAAATAAGCAGTTTAAGCAAAAATAAGCCAACCAAACTGAACCATATGCACACACAAGCTATAATAAACTCCAATAAGCACAAATAAACGTGTTTCATACACTAATTCAAATATTAGAGACAGATCAAAGCTTAAACAGGTTATTGATGAACAAAAGTGATACCCAAACCCTATTGTTGAACTAAATGACCACATATCCAATTTCAACACCTTAAATCCCTTACCCAGGGTGTATTAACTAAGATTTAGCACTTGTTAACCCTAGTCTATCCTTAGATCAAGGTGTAACACCCCATTTTGGAAATGGAAATATCACAGTAATTATGGCGTGTCATCAAAGCATACAAGGTAAAATGTCTAAACATTACTTGACCATATAAAGGAAAGTACCGGAATCAAACATCGGTAGTCCAAAAGTAAAGCTCATCACACACAAACATAGTATAGTAAAGGAAAAGGACGAAACAGTGTCCAAAGCATAAGTATCATAAAGAAAAGGAATACATAATGTAAAGAAGGCTAGACAGCTTCCAGTCCATATGCACGTACTCTTAGTGTCTACGAGCGTCCCTGAGTACCTGCCGTTTTGGGAACATAGAAAAGGAAAACGGCTGAGCAATACGCTCAGTGCACGGATGTACAATAAAGCATGAATAGGATAAGCATATAACATAATAACAGCGGAAGAAACTAAGTCCCGAGTAACCTGGTTAAGTCTTAATAAAATTGGTTTATAGTTTGAAAGTCTTATGTTTATCTTATAAAAACTGTTTGTCATAATTTTACCATTTAGCCAATATAGGTCATGAATATCCACCGTGCATGAATAATTGGAGGGGTGACCTCATCATGCAAATTAGAGGGGCTGCCTCTAATTTAATATACTGGTTTTATGGGTAGGAGGGATCAGCTCCTTGTGAAGGATGCAAGGCACACACCACATTCACCATGTAATCCTGAATAAAACGTGTAACTAGGATGCACCCATACGCCCCACATGATAAATATAAATAAATGGCCAAAAGCTGAAGGGACGCCACGAGCAATCACTCCACCGTGGTGAAGTCATAACATCAGTGCCTCTAATGTTATGGTTATGGTACCTCCATAACTAGGTGAAACTGGTCATGCATGTATATGGCTATAGGTAATCATATTTAAACATAAGCAATCAAACTCATACTTATACTACGGGAAAACAGTTGGCTGCATACGGGGAAATCCTAATAAGGAAAGAATGTCCATACTGAAAGGACGGGAATCCGTACCTTATGTCCAGTGAACGAGAACGATGAACTGCGAGAATCCTACTTCTGAAACACTAGTGCTACATAAATACGTACATGAAATAAGTATCTGCTTACTACATACATAGCTGATTTTATATCATGTCTTAGCTTATTTTATGTGTTCTTACTATTTACACTGTTTAAAGCCTTAAACTGTGATAAATCCTATATTCTGTTCATTCTGATTAAGTATTTCTGATATTTCATGTGTTATTATACTTACTGTGTAATAATAAGTAACTTTCCAAAAATAGCAGGTTTCCTTAAATAGAAAGTTTCCAAAAATAGAAAGTTTCCAAAAATAGAAAATTACCAAAAATAAAAAGTTTCCAAAAATAGAAAGTTTCCAAAAATAGAAAGTTTCCAAAAATAGAAAGTTTCCAAAAATAGATTTACTGCTTAAAATAGATAAGTTTCTAAAAATAGAAAGTTTCCATAAATAGATTAGCTGTCTTAATTAAATAAGTTTCTATAAATAGATTAGTTGCCTTAAATAAATAAGTTTCTAAAAATAGCTGGTTTCCATAAATAAAATAGCTGCCTTATTTAATTAAGTTTTCTAAAAATAGAAAGTTTCCATAATTAGAAATAAGCTGGTTAAATAAGCTAAGTAAATAAGCCTAAGTATTTTCATGATTATTTTCTAGGTCATATGATATATTATATAGTTTAATAATTGTTTCATGTAATTTAATTAAACTATAGGTTATAATATTTAATTAAAGTATGACATGTTTTAATTAAATATATTAAATACTTAGGTTAAAATATGTATTATTAAATACTAATAATATAACCTAAGTCATGTTTAATTAATTAATTATATCCATGGTTTTTAAAATAATTAATTAATTATAAGTCTTAATAATAAAAATACTTAGGTTAAAATAATTCATGTTTATTAATAATTAGTTAACCTAAGTCATGTTATTAAATTAATTACATCTTTATTAATTTAATTCTTAACATAAGTTTATAACATAAACAACTAACATAATCATGATCCGGATCTAAGCTTAAAAACATGCACCGGAAATGAACAAACACCGTACCCCGAACCAAATCGGGGTACCCCCCTTGCTGCCGTGGGACCCACACGCACCAACCAAGACCAAAAAGGTCTTGGTGGTGGTCGGCTAAACCAAACCGAACCCCCTTGGGGTCGGTTGTTCCTGCGGCCCAAAACAAACACCCCTTAGATCGATCCCATTGATTAATTAATGACCATAACATGTTAGATCTAGGTTTAATTAATGTGTTTTTATGAAAAACATCACGTGTTCTTAATTAATAAAAGATTAATTAAAAAGAAAGCAAGTAAAAAGGTTTTACCGTATTCGTGGATCAAAAGGGTGAAGAACAAACACGAACAAATACTAAATCAACAAGATCCAAGATCAAAATCACCCCCTTATGGTGGTTTGTAGGTGGCGGCACACAAAGGAGAAGGAGGAAGGGATTTTAGGTTTTCTTGAAATTCTTCTGTAAAAATAATTTGAGTAGTAAAAACTCTTTTTATCCCCCACTTAGTAAAATTGGTAATGGGCTTGGCCCATTACCTTCTTTTGGCCGCGGGTAGGGACTCCCTTGTGGGGGTCCCGTACCTCGTTTCGTGTCTTGTAATTTCGTACATGTTTACGTTTAATTATGTTCGTGTTTTAGAAGTTCTCGTTACGTAAATATCCTACACTTATATATTTAATTACGCTCGTATTAAATATATATACGTAATTAATAATATCTTGTGTTTTAATTACGCTCGTGATCTCGTGATCGTATGTTCGTGATTAATTATTGCTAAATAATTATTACGTGATCGTTCATATAAAATACTAATCGTGTTCTAACACGTACGTAATACATAAACTCCTAATACGTAATCGTAATCATGCTATATTAGGAAAGTTTTTAACTAGTACGTACGAACTTGAGGTACTATGCATGGTAAAAGCATGCGGGTTTTACAACTCTTCCCCCCTAAAAAGAATAATCCGTCCCCGAATTATAGATAAGTAACTGGAAAAGAAGAACATACCCGAATTCAAAATATGAAATGAGGGTAAGAAGTCCGGATAGACTCCTCTGTTTCCCAAGTGGCTTCCCGCTCGGTATGATCCCTCCATAGAATTTTGACGAATGGAATCGTCTTCTTTCTCATGACTCGTTCTTGCCTGTCAAGAACTCGTTCGGGTTCTTCTATAAAAGTGAGATCTTCACGAATCTGTTCCAGTGGATACTGAACCATGTGAAGGGGATGATATTGGTACCCTCTGAGTAATGACACATGAAACACATTGTGCACATGAGAAAGCTGCGGAGGTAACGCCAATCGGTAAGATACTTCACCGACTCGTTCAATGATATCAAACGGTCCGATGAACGAGGACTGAGCTTCCTTTTAATCCCGAAGCGTCTAACACCACGTGCCGGAGAAACCTTAAGGAAGACGTGATCTCCTACGTTAAAGTGTAAATCCCTACGATGCTTGTCGATGTAACTCTTTTGACGTGACCGTGCCTCCTGAATCTTCTGTTTAGCTACTGCGATCTTCTCGTTTGTCATTTCTATGATTTCTGGTCCTTCCAGTGTTCGCTCGCCAACCTGATCCCAGCAGATTGGGGCGCGACACTTTCTGCCATACAACATCTCAAATGGAGCACACTTGATGCTCGCGTGCCAGCTGTTGTTGTACGCAAACTCCACCAAACAGATGTATTCGTCCCAATCACCCGTCCATTCCAACGCACATGACCTCAACATATCTTCCAATGTCTGAATGGTTCGCTCTGACTGTCCGTCCGTTTGAGGATGAAAGGCCGTGCTAAGCTTAAGTTGTGTACCCCAAGCTTTCTGCAGATTGGAGCGCGAAGTGAATCGAGGATCTCTGTCTAAGACGATGCTGGATGGTGCACCATGTAGTCTCATGATCTCTCGTCTGTACGTATCTGCGAGTTTACTTACCGGATCTTCCTTGCGGATCGGTAAGAAATGAGCTGATTTGGTAAGTCGATCAACGATAACCCAAATTGCATCGTGCTTCCTTTTGGTAGGCGGAAGGCCGGTAACAAAATCCATGGTGATCGTATCCCACTTCCACTCTGGAATGTCTAACGGTTGAAGGAGACCGCCAGATCGCTGATGCTCGATCTTAACCTGCTGGCAGGTAAGACATTTGGAGACGTAAGTGGCCACATCCTGCTTCATACCTCTCCACCAAAAGTACTGCTTGATGTCATGGTACATTTTGGTTGAACCAGGATGTATCGAGAATGGGGAGCTATGATCTTCTGCTAGCAAGCTTCCCGGAGTTCTTGGTCATCAGGAACACAAAGTCTAGTGCCCTGTCATACGATACCATCTGCATCTACTCTGAATTCTGTCTGCTTCTCAAAATTCTGTATTATCGCCCATATTTCTCCGTCATCCTTCTAAGCTTCCTTGATCTTAGATAGTAACTCGGGTTCCACTCTAAGATTAGCCCAGTAACTGTGCTGTCCACGTACCATGATCTCGATGTCTAGTCGCTCCAAGTCTCTTATGATTTCCTCATCGATTCTAATGCTGTTGATCATTCCGGACTTCCTGCTAAGGGCATCTGCTACTACATTTACCTTTTCGGGATGATACTGAAAATTAATGTCATAATCCTTCAACAGCTCTAACCATCTCCTCTGCCTCATGTTCAATTCACGTTGAGTGAAGATATACTTCAAGCTCTTGTGGTCCGTGAAAATGTCACATGATTCTCCATATAAGTAGTGTCTCCATATCTTCAATGCAAACACGACTGCAGCAAGTTCCAGATCGTGCGTGGGGTAATTCTCTTCATAAGGCTTAAGCTGCCGTGAAGCGTACGCGATCACTTTCCCATGTTGCATGAGAACACAGCCAAGTCCCTTCCCCGAGGCATCGCTGTAGATTTGAAATCCACCCGTACCAGATGGTAGAGTAAGAATAGGTGCGGATACTAGCTTCTGCTTCAGGTCTTCAAAGCTCTTCTCTCGATCTTCAGTCCAGACGAATTTCTCCCCTTTCCGCATCAGTTTGGTCAATGGTAGTGCTAAGCGGGAAAAGTTCTCCACGAACCTACGGTAATAGCCAGCTAAGCCTAAGAAACTGCGGACTTCTGTCGCTGATGTTGGCCTCGGCCACTTAGTGATGGCCTCAACCTTCGCTGGATCCATAGTGATTCCTTCTGCTGATACAATGTGACCTAAGAATGCCACCTTGTCTAACCAGAACTCACACTTGGAGAATTTAGCATACAACTGCTTCTGGCGAAGAATCTGTAGTATTGTACGAAGATGGTCTTCGTGTTCCTCCTTGGACTTAGAGAAAATCAGGATGTCATTGATGAAAACAATGACGAATTTGTCCAGAAATTCATGGAAGATTCTGTTCATCAGATCCATGAACACTGCTGGAGCATTTGTCAGGCCAAATGGCATAACTACAAACTCGTAGTGGCCATAACGAGTACGAAAGGTAGTCTTAGCAATATCCTGCTCCTTGACTCGTAACTGATGATAGCCTGACCTAAGATCGATCTTGGAGAAGTGTTTGGCCCCTTGGAGTTGGTCAAACAGATCGTCAATGCGTGGCACTGGATATCTATTCCGAATGGTAATCTTGTTGAGCTCGCGATAGTCTATGCAAAGACGCATACTGTCGTCCTTCTTCTTAACAAATAAAACCGGTGCGCCCCATGGAGATGCGCTCGGTCGAATGAAACCTCATTCGATAAGTTCTTGTAGTTGATCCTTCAGCTCCTTCAGCTCTATGGGAGCCATGCGATAAGGAGCCTTGGATATTGGTTCAGCTCCTGGAACCAGCTTGATACTGAATTCCACTTCTCGTGCAGGTGGTATGCCCGGAAGTTCTGCTGGAAACACGTCTTGGAATTCCGACACTATTGGTTGATCCTGAATCGATGGAGATTCAGCATCCATGTCGTGAACCGTAGCTAGATAACCCTCGCAGCCATGTGTCAGGAGTGCACGCGCTTGCAGGGTGGATATGATTTGTACAGACCGTCCGGGTATGAACCCGCTATGAATGTACTCTGGTGCATTGACATCACCGAAGATAACCCGATATGAATGGCAGTCTATGGTAGCATGATACTTGGATAGCCAATCCATGCCCAAAATCATGTCGAAGTCATTCATGTCCAGCGGAAGTGCGTCGACAGGTCGAACCTTATCATCAAATTCTAGGGGAAGACTCATGTATACATGGGTGATTAATACAGAGTCCCTCAAAGGCGTGGAAATAGTAAGCCTATTTTCTAGTGGCAAGGGAGGCATCCTAATGTTCTTAGCATAAGCAGTAGAAATAACCGAGTGGGTAGCACCCGTATCGAAAAGAACACATGCAGCGCGACCATACATATACAAGATTCCAGTGATGGTACTTGTAGACTTGTTGGCCTGGTCACGAGATGTCGTGTAGACACGCCGGGCAGCAGGAGGCGGCTTGGTATCAGCATGTCCCGATGTACCCTCCATCTCGCCCTTACGGCAATCCTTCATAATATGGCAAGGAATCCCACACTTGAAGCACGCATCAGTATTACAGCGACATGGTCCTGGGTGCCTACGGTGGCAAGTAGAGCAAAGAGGATGAGTGTATCCTCCAGCAGGTGCTCTGGCTGGCTGAGGACATGATAAAACATTTTACATGAGACATAATAGTTGGGTACAAAGGACAAAGCGGATAATCGTAAGATTGAGTACCAGTGATAGCTGGACGGCTAGGCTGCGAACCTCTCTGGTTCTGGTCCCTATCGTTTCCATGGTTCCTGGTAGAATTTTGCTAGAGTGTCAGAATATGAGTTGTAACATAAAACATAAGAAATTTCGTAAGTATTGAGACCTGCTGTTGCTGGATTGCCCGACGTTGTTACGGTAATTGTCATTACCGCCACGCCTATCCGTAGCAGATCGGTCATTAGTCTGACCATTTCCCTTGGGCTGATGAGGCTGCTGCTGAGTAGCCGGCTGAGACCGGTCCCTAGTTTTCTGCCTGGAAGATACATTTAAAAAGATGAATAATTGACATATGGAAGATATACGGATTGATCACCGCTTGAATATGAAGGTTTTACCTCTTGTCGGGTCTTTCAGCTTCCCTGAACTCATCCCTCTCCTGCAGCATCTCCAGTTTTCGTGCTGCATCGGCCACTTGTGCTACAGTATTGAACGTAGCACACACCAGATTGTTTGCGACCGATGTGCGAAGAGCCCATCTGAAGTGATGTGCCTGCTCTTCTGGAGTACCTGCTGCCGCACCAAGGAAACCAGCCAAGCGAAGAAAGTGCTGCATAAACTCGTTGCTATTCTCCCCAGCTCTCTGACGGATCCCATGGTACTCTCTCTTGAGTTTGTCCTGCTCAGCCTTGGGAAAGAACTGCTCCATCACCCTGTCCTTGAACTGAGCCCAAGTCAAACCAGCAACCCACTCATCACCACCTTCAGATTGCATCAAAGCTAACCACCAGTTAAGTACATCGCCTTCGAACCGATATCATGTCAACCTCGCCTTGTATGCGGGGTCACAGCCCATAGCGTTGAAGATCTTCTCAATGTGAGCCAACCAGCTTTCAGCATCGCTGGGGCTATCAGTCTTCTCAAAAGCTCGAGGGCGGAGCTTGTTGAATCTCTCCAGCCATACTGCTAATGTCACTGGAGGAGGAGGTGGCTGATTGTGCTGCTGCTGATTATTGGCAGCTTGAACTTCAGCCCGGATGTCATTCCTCAGTTGAGGAAGCAAGGCTTGCATGGCAGCCTGAATTGCAGCATTGAGCTGCTCCTGTTCGCGTGTGCGAACCATCTGACAGTATAACATAAAACATATGATTAACAGTTCAAATCATAAAATATAAAATATATACATGAAAAAAAAAATTCTACTAAAAATTCCACGAGAAAAAATTTATGCAAGAAAATTTTTGTATGAATGCATGATGCAGTTTTATGAAAACTTTGGATGCTCGAGAGTGAACGCCTCTGGTCAGTTCACTCAAAACAAAAGACATATCGAGGGGACGCCTATGGGTCGGTCCCAAATCTAAAAGTTTCGATAAAACACATGCGACTAAATAGGGCCAGTCCTGTACCAACCATTACTTAGTCAAAAACCCTGTAACAATGACATATATATGTATGCTTAAAAATGATGAATGCATGAAAACAACTGTCAGTTCTAGGAAGACCGTAGTGACTACCCACTAATCACAAGTCATATTTGAGAGCCTACAGGTCGAAGCCTTGGCTCTGATACCATAATTGTAACACCCCATTTTGGAAATGGAAATATCACAGTAATTATGGCGTGTCATCAAAGCATACAAGGTAAAATGTCTAAACATTACTTGACCATATAAAGGAAAGTACCGGAATCAAACATCGGTAGTCCAAAAGTAAAGCTCATCACACACAAACATAGTATAGTAAAGGAAAAGGACGAAACAGTGTCCAAAGCATAAGTATCATAAAGAAAAGAAATGCATAATGTAAAGAAGGCTAGACAGCTTCCAGTCCATATGCACGTACTCTTAGTGTCTACGAGCGTCCCTGAGTACCTGCCGTTTTGGGAACATAGAAAAGGAAAACGGCTGAGCAATACGCTCAGTGCACGGATGTACAATAAAGCATGAATAGGATAAGCATATAACATAATAACAGCGGAAGAAACCAAGTCCCGAGTAACCTGGTTAAGTCTTAATAAAACTGGTTTATAGTTTGAAAGTCTTATGTTTATCTTATAAAAACTGTTTGTCATAATTTTACCATTTAGCCAATATAGGTCATGAATATCCACCGTGCATGAATAATTAGAGGGGTGACCTCATCATGCAAATTAGAGGGGCTGCCTCTAATTTAATATACTGGTTTTATGGGTAGGAGGGATCAGCTCCTTGTGAAGGATGCAAGGCACACACCACATTCACCATGTAATCCTGAATAAAACGTGTAACTAGGATGCACCCATACGCCCCACATGATAAATATAAATAAATGGCCAAAAGCTGAAGGGACGCCACGAGCAATCACTCCGCCGTGGTGAAGTCATAACATCAGTGCCTCTAATGTTATGGTTATGGTAACTCCATAACTAGGTGAAACTGGTCATGCATGTATATGGCTATAGGTAATCATATTTAAACATAAGCAATCAAACTCATACTTATACTACGGGAAAACAGTTTGCTGCATACGGGGAAATCCTAATAAGGAAAGAATGTCCATACTGAAAGGACGGGAATCCGTACCTTATGTCCAGTGAACGAGAACGATGAACTGCGAGAATCCTACTTCTGAAACACTAGTGCTACATAAATACGTACATGAAATAAGTATCTGCTTACTACATACATAGCTGATTTTATATCATGTCTTAGCTTATTTTATGTGTTCTTACTATTTACACTGTTTAAAGCCTTAAACTGTGATAAATCCTATATTCTGTTCATTCTGATTAAGTATTTCTGATATTTCATGTGTTATTATACTTACTGTGTAATAATAAGTAACTTTCCAAAAATAGCAGGTTTCCTTAAATAGAAAGTTTTTAAAAATAGAAAGTTTCCAAAAATAGAAAGTTACCAAAAATAGAAAATTTCCAAAAATAGAAAGTTTCCAAAAATAGAAAGTTTCCAAAAATAGAAAGTTTCCAAAAATAGAAAGTTTCCAAAAACAGAAAGTTTCCAAAAATAGATTTACTGCTTAAAATAGATAAGTTTCTAAAAATAAAAAGTTTCCATAAATAGATTAGCTGCCTTAATTAAATAAGTTTCCGTAAATAGATTAGCTGCCTTAAATAAATAAGTTTCTAAAAATAGCTGGTTTCCATAAATAAAATAGCTGCCTTATTTATATAAGTTTTCTAAAAATAGAAAGTTTCTATAATTAGAAATAAGCTGGTTAAATAAGCTAAGTAAATAAGCCTAAGTATTTTCATGATTATTTTCTAAGTCATATGATATATTATATAGTTTAATAATTAAAAAAAAAATAATAATTATTTAATGTAATTTAATTAAACTATAGGTTATAATATTTAATTAAAGTATGACATGTTTTAATTAAATATATTAAATACTTAGGTTAAAATATGTATTATTAAATACTAATAATATAACCTAAGTCATGTTTAATTAATTAATTATATCCATGGTTTTTAAAATAATTAATTAATTATAAGTCTTAATAATAAAAATACTTAGGTTAAAATATTTCATGTTTATTAATAATTAGTTAACCTAAGTCATGTTATTAAATTAATTACATCTTTATTAATTTAATTCTTAACATAAGTTTATAACATAAACAACTAACATAATCATGATCCGGATCTAAGCTTAAAAACATGCACCGGATATGAACAAACACCGTACCCCGAACCAAATCGGGGTACCCCCTTGCTGCCGTGGGACCCACACGCACCAACCAAGACCAAAAAGGTCTTGGTGGTGGTCGGCTAAACCAAACCGAACCCCCTTGGGGTCGGTTGTTCCTGCGGCCCAAAACAAACACCCCTTAGATCGATCCCATTGATTAATTAATGACCATAACATGTTAGATCTAGGTTTAATTAATGTGTTTTTATGAAAAACATCACGTGTTCTTAATTAATAAAAGATTAATTAAAAAGAAAGCAAGTAAAAAGGTTTTACCGTATTCGTGGATCAAAAGGGTGAAGAACAAACACGAACAAATACTAAATCAACAAGATCCAAGATCAAAATCACCCCCTTATGGTGGTTTGTAGGTGGCGGCACACAAAGGAGAAGGAGGAAGGGATTTTAGGTTTTCTTGAAATTCTTCTGTAAAAATAATTTGAGTAGTAAAAACTCTTTTTATCCCCCACTTAGTAAAATTGGTAATGGGCTTGGCCCATTACCTTCTTTTGTCCGCGGGTAGGGACTCCCTTGTGGGGCTCCCGTACCTCGTTTCGTGTCTTGTAATTTCGTACACGTTTACGTTTAATTATGTTCGTGTTTTAGAAGTTCTCGTTACGTAAATATCCTACACTTATATATTTAATAACGCTCGTATTAAATATATATACGTAATTAATAATATCTCGTGTTTTAATTACGCTCGTGATCTCGTGATCGTATGTTCGTGATTAATTATTGCTAAATAATTATTACGTGATCGTTCATATAAAATACTAATCGTGTTCTAACACGTACGTAATACATAAACTCCTAATACGTAATCGTAATCATGCTATATTAGGAAAGTTTTTAACTAGTACGTACGAACTTAAGGTACTATGCATGGTAAAAGCATGCGGGTTTTACACAAGGTGTCCCAAAATTTCAGTAAAAAACAACAAGTAAAACAGATTTTATGCCCTCTTGATGGATTATGGTGATTCAACCTTCAAAATTTGCAGATAAACACTTATAAGCACATATGAAACAAGAACAAATACCAAGTACCCAAATAATCCTACTTAAATCAACCCAAACTTAGCTTATGCAGTAGACCCAAACACCCTTTAAATCACTGATTTAACAATTTTTCAAAGGATTTGTATGAATCAAACCACAAACCAAGCTCAAATCAACTCAATAACAACCAACAAACAGGATTTAACCATAAAAACACAGATTCATAAACAAAAACTTAGATTCATCAAAAATCATGAAATATTCACATAACTTAAAGGGTTTAGAAATGAGCACCTCCAAAACATACATCCATGCTTTGGGATGTGTGAGCTTAAGTGGTAGCAGAACAACCACTAGCTTCCTTGTACCTGCTAAGATCAACAAACACAAAAGTAAACCAAAAATAATGAAAACTGATTTTTGAAAACAAGGGTTTTATAATTCAAAATCCTTTCCTCAAAACTCAACAAATAGATAAATGGAACTCAGATCTTAGCTTATCAAACACCAAACGTTTATAAAACATAAAAGGAAATCATAATTTTCAGAAAATACCAACTTATATTTATAAAAAGGAATTACAAATATTTAAGCTAAAATCTGGAACCAAGGGCTACTCACAAGTTGAGGCTCCTTTTATAGACCATAATGGACGATTATAGAATGGAAAAATACATGAAACCTTAGCTATAAAATCTCATAAATGCCCTTGATCTTTTAGACGCGTTTGATGTTTGTGAGTTGTTCAAATGAATCATAGACGTTTATTTTTACTTTGGGGCCAAGTAAAGAGTGTAGAACGTTGATCTTGCCACGTGGATTTGCTTAGAGAGGAGGGTGTCACATGATAGGTGGACGAGGTTGAGTGTGGGGTCCTTTGGGTAGTGGGACTGGTGAGGTTAAGGTGTGGAATGGTTTGGCTTGAGGTGAATCACACGTGGGTTAGGGTAATATCATTTTACCCTTTGTTTTAAGTGAAAGAGTTACTGGTTTCTTGGGGTGAATAGTAACTCATTTGATCCAGTTTTGGTGGATTGGAAAGGTGTTTTGCGCAATTTTGATATTTGAATATTTGGTGTGGCAAAAGTAGTCCTCAGACTTTGGTAAAATGTGTAAACAAATTATTTCAGCTCAATAAAACGTGTCCCTTTGTTATTAAACTTTCCAATTTCACACATCTGCCCCAAAACTTTGTAACAAGGGTTATAAGGGTTTGTTTTGCCATTTTTGCATATTTCAAGGACTGAACTTGGAAATTTCTCATCTTTGAAGGTCTTCATTGGATCTTTGACTTCATGAGGGACCATTGTTGACAATTTAGAATTGTTGAGGGACTAAACTTGCCAAATCTTCAAAGATGAAGGACCTTTTTGTCATTTTAACAAACTTAAGGGACCAATCTTGTAATTATGAATATACAAGGGTATTAATTGTCATTTCTTCATGGATGAGGGATCATTCTTGTACATGCTTAAGTCTTCAACGGTTTTTCTTTGATAAATCACAAACTAGGGCCTGGTTCATTGTGCGGCTTCATTCTCGTGTTCGTTTTTCCTTGTTTCTTGTGATTTGTTAATGCAATAATGCCTAAAAACGTTACTTGCATTTTTCGGTCTCGCTTAGTTTTGATTACGACAATATGTAAAAACAAGCATTTACGAAAACAACGAAAAACGAATTCCTGAGTTCAAGTATTATTCATTTTACCCATTTTCACTTAAGGTATGAATAAACAAGTATTAACCTTAATCAAGTGATCAAGTGATTTAATCTTTTCTTAAAATTCACTTTTTTCTAAGTGTGACAAGTTTTTAATTAAACTTTCTTTTTAAGAAAATGTTTTATTAAATTAAATATTTAAAAATTTAAAAATGGCATATTCCCTTTTGATTTGGAATATCCTTTCTGGATATTTTTATAATCAGATATGACCTCCATCACTAAAGGACAAAAAGGGAGCGGAGTCTAGTCCGGCGGTTCCCTAGCGCCTAGGCGGTTCCTTATCGATAAGGTATCGCCGGCTGAGATAAGGAACCGCGGGCAGATATAGCCGTTCGCCTTTGTCCTATAAATAGTGGACCTTTCTCAGATTTTCAATTCACCTCTTTTGCACATAAATTTCCAGATTCAAACATACTTCTTAAATCACTCAGATCCTTGATCATTTGATTGATTACTACTTGTTTAGAAGTGAATCTATCTCATCCATCTCTTCCTCTTCGAGTGCAAAGAGAAGAACACTATCATTGTGAAGTGTTGAGTCCACCACCAAAGATCCTTTGAAGATCAAATTTTATACAATTGTTGTTGTGTAATAGTTGTGAAGATCCAAGTAGTTGTGTCTATTTGGAAGTTGTGTATGTACTAAGTATAGTTGAGTATATTGGTCCTAGCTGCGATTAGGGCTCGACTTTTAGCTTAGAGTCGGAAATTGGTTAAGCGACGTGTACGGTTTTCTCCACCACAAGGAGCTTGTTGTGTAGTGAACTCTCGAGTAAGGAGTACTCGAGGAGTGGAGTAGGAACGAGGAGTGAGCTTCGTTGTCGAACCACTATAAATCCTTGGTGTTTGGTTTGATCTTTCTTTACCCTTAACTCTTTACATTCTTTATTCTTTGTGCATATATATATATATATATATATATATATATGTTAGTTAGTATTAGTTTAGTTACACTATCATTGTTCATATTGTGCATAAGAAGATTTCACTTATTTCCTCAAGTCTTAGTTTTTGAGAAAAAGGATTTTTGAAAACCATCATTTAACAAGTAAATATAAGAAGCTATTTAACCCCCCCCCTTCTAGTTTCTACAACTGGTATCAGAGCGGGTTGCTCAAGTATTTTTAAAGTATATTGTATTTTAAAACTTGAATCGATCTATGGATTCCAACAAGTACCTAGAAGGGCAATCTATGCAAAGACCACCACTTTTTGAAACCGATAGTTTTATTTATTGGAAAAATAGATTCGAGACTTATGTGAAATCAAAAGATTTAGATCTTTGGCATGTTATTACCAATGGTGATTTTTACCTTATCAATTTAATGAAGTTTCTAAAACAAAGGAATTGGTCACTTTTGACAAAGCTAATGACGATACTAAAAAGAAACTTTCAAAAAATAATGAGGCTAAAATGGTGATTTATAATGCCTTACCTAAGAAAGAGTAAGAAAGGATTTTTATGTGTGAAACCGCTAAAGATATTTGGAACACTCTTTTAGTAACCCACCAAGGTAATATCCAAGTCAAAGAAAGCAAAATCGATCTTCTTGTCCAACAATATGAACAATTTGTCATCTTAGAAGATGAAGCTATTGATAGTGCTTTTGCTAGATTTAACACTATTATTACTAGTCTAAAATCACTTGATGAAGGTTTTTCTAGCAAGAAAAATGTTAGGAAGTTTCTAAGGGCCTTACATCCGAAGTGGAGAGCAAAAGTCACGGCGATCGAAGAATCGAAAGATCTCTCAACTTTATCACTCGATGAACTCATAGGCAACTTGAAGGTTCATGAGATGATAATTTTGAAGGACTCGGAGTTGGTGAAAACCAAGAGTGAAAGGAAGTCTCTTGCACTCAAAGCCAAGAAGGCACAAAGCGATCATGATAGTTCCTCGGATAGTGATGACGAGGAGTATGCATTCGCGGGTAAGAGATTTCAAGAGGTTCTTCAAAAGACGAGGTCAACACGTGAGGCAACCCAACAATGACAAGAAACCATTCTCAAAGAATCGGTTTGCCAAGAATGAAAAATGTGATAGGAATTGCTTTAGATGTGGTGATCCAAATCATTTCATTAGTGAGTGTCCAAAGCCTTCACGCGATAAGAATCACACGGCATTCGTTAGTGGTTCTTGGAGCGATAGCGGTGAAGATGTTGATGACAGCCCCAAAAAGGAGAAATGTCTCATGGCTCACACTTCTAAAGAGGTACATTCAGAAACCGAATATTATAGCAATGATAGCTCTACCTTAGATGATATTGAATTAGAAGGCCAATATGATAATTTACACAAACTTAGCCTTAAATTCATAGAAAAGAACAAAACCTTAAAATCAACTAAAACTAAGCTTGAAAATGAGATTAATGAACTTAGGGAAAAATTAGCCAAGCTTGAGAAAAATAAAGAAGTTGATGTAGGTTGCGTAAGTTGTGAGAAACTTAGATTAAAGAATGAAGATCTCAAGAGCACCTCCATTAAACTGGAAAAGTTCATGAAAGGTACTAGTGCTCTTGATGATAGGTTAAACAAACAAATTCATTCTAAGGAAAGACTTGGTGTAGGTTTTAACTCAAATGAAGCATCAACCAGTGAACCTAAACAAGTCAGATTTTCAGAAAAACCATCTGCTTTACGCGGTTCCCGATTGTACGGGGCGGTTCCTTATCACTATTGAACCGCCGCCATAGATAAGGTACCGCGGCCAGAAAGTATTTTTGATGAAAATCCTGAACTTTCTGAAAAATCAAATTTAGGTGAACATCCTAAGCATCTTATTGTTAACAAAGTGAAATTACCCATACTTGATGACAATGTCGTTGATAAGTTCTATAAGCCTTTGAGTAAACCTCTAATGGGAAATAGAAGTTTATCAAGACCATCTTCTACTCCACCAAGAGTACGGAATGAGTCTAGGCCTAGAAGTAGAACGACAACACCTAGAAGAGATAGTCAAAACAATTCACGACCTAGAAGTAAAACTCTAACACCTAGAAGAAATGACCATAACTCTAAACTAAGAGCAAATACACCTAGGAGAAATAATGAACAACAAAATGGTTATATGAATTATTATCCTCCTCCGTTTTGTTCCCCATGGGGAACCCTTCCTCCATTCATGCATCCCAACCAAATGCAAGGGATGTTTGGAACTAACAATTTTGGACCCATGAGATATTAGGGACCAAATGTTTGATCATGTGTGTTGTTACCTAGATATGCTTGGGAATTGATTTGGAGCCCGACGAGTGGATTAAGGATAGTGTTTGTTCTAAACACATGACGGGTAATCGAAGTTTGTTCTCGCGCTACAAAGCATATGATGGAGGTAACATCACATTCGCTAGTAGTCTACGTGGTAATATCATTGGCAAAGGTACGGTTTCTCTTGACTCCATGACTATTGAAAATGTTGAGCACGTAGATAATTTAGGGTTTAACCTTTTAAGCATAGGTCAAATTTGTGACAATAAGTGTAAGGTCATCTTTTCGGAAAATGATAGTGAAATCGTAAAAGATGGAAAGGTCATTGGAAAAGGTGTTAGAAAGCATGGGCTTTATGTCATTAAGGTCAATAAGAAGTCAAAAGACAACATATGTCTTGCGACTATAGATGATAGTTCTACTCTTTGGCATAAGAGATTAGGTCACGCTAATATGCGTCTAATTCAATCGTTATTCTCTAAGGACTTGGTAAGACACCTCCCCAAGATGAAGTTTGATAGTCACTTTTGTGATGCTTGCAAAGTTGGAAAGCAAGTTCACTCAAGTCACAAAGCCAAGAATTTTGTTTCAACCTCTCGGTGCTTAGAACTCCTACATATGGATCTCTTTGGACCTACCGCCATATGGAGTTATGGAGGTAACCTTTATACCCTAGTTATAGTTGATGACTATTCTAGATTCACTTGGACTAGATTTTTGGCATCTAAGAATGAAGCTTTCGATCATTTCGAAATCTTTAGTCGAAGAATTCAAAATCAACTAGGATGTCCAATTGTCTCTATTAGGACGGATCATGGTAGGGAATTTGATAATGAAGTGCAATTTGGTGCCTTTTGTGAAGCTCATGGTATTTCCCATAACTTCTCGGCTCCTCGCACTCCACAATCAAATGGGGTAGTTGAAAGGAAGAATAGGACCATCCAAGAGATGAGTAGGACGATGTTAAACGAGCAATCTTTGCCTCAAAAGTTTTGGTGCAATGCCGTGGACACCTCGCCTTATATTCTCAACCGAATTCTTATTCGACCTTTCCTAGGAAAGACCCCCTATGAGATTCTTAAAGGTAAGAAACCCTCATTGGAATACTTTAGGGTGTTTGGAAGCAAGTGCTTTATCCTCAACACCAAAGACTACCTTCCCAAGTTTGACCCAAAGTCTTACGAAAGTATCTTTTTAGGTTATTCCCAAACTAGCAAAGCCTACATAGTCCTCAATAGAACCTCGAGCGTAATTGAAGAATCACTTAACGTGACTTTTGATGAAACCCCTCCTTTAACCAAGACACCACCATTGGTTGATGATGACTTGGATGAAGTAGAAGTAGTTAGAGCCAAAGAGGTTAGAAAAATAGGAGTTGAAGACCTTAGTGTTGAAAAGGAAGTAAACATTAAGGAATCTAAGGATCATACTCTCAATAATATCATTGGTGACTTAAATCAAAGGACCCTAAGATCTCAAGTCCAAAACCAAAGTAACTTCTTTTGTTTCGTCTCCTTGATTGAACCAAATAATGTTAAAGAAGCTTTGACGGACGAGAGTTGGGTCATTGCGATCTAAGAAGAATTGAATCAATTTGTTGCTAATGATGTTTGGGAACTTGTTCCTCCACCTAGAAGTTCTACCATTATAGGAACCAAATGGGTATATAGGAATAAGCTAGATGAGAATGGTGTTGTGTCTCGTAACAAAGCTAGACTTGTAGCACAAGGCTATAATCAACAAGAAGGGATTGATTATGACGAGACATATGCACCGGTAGCTAGATTAGAATCCATTAGAATCATTTTAGCCTACGCTTGTGCCTTAGATATTAAGATTCAACAAATGGATGTAAAGAGTGTGTTTCTTAACGGTTTGATCAATGAGGAGGTATATGTGGCTCAACCTCCCGGCTTCATTGATTTTGAGAAACCGGATCATGTTTACAATCTTAAGAAGGCACTTTATGGTCTTAAACAGGCACCTAAAGCTTGGTATGATAGACTTGAAGCATTTCTTGTTAAACATGAGTATACCATGGGAATGGTAGACAACACTCTCTTTACAAAGAAGAAAGGTTATCACCTCATAATCGTGCAAATATATGTTGATGACATTATATTTGGCTCAACTTGTCAAGAATTGTGTGATGACTTTGCCAAAATCATGCATGAAGAGTTTGAAATGAGTATGATGGGAGAACTTAACTTCTTTTTAGGACTCCAAATTAAACAAATGGACGATGGTATTTTCTTTAGTCAATCTAAGTACGCTAAAGAAATGCTAAAGAAATTTGGATTAGAAGAATCTAGACCAATGAAGACCCCAATGGCCTCGGATACTAAACTCACCGTAGATGATGATTGTGAGTCGGTAGACAACACCAAATATAGAGGTATGATTGGTAGTTTGTTGTACCTAACGGCAAGTCGACCGAATATCATGTTTAGTGTTTGCCTTTGTGCTCGCTTCTAATAGGCTCCCAAAACCTCTCACCTTGAAGCGGTTAAGCGTATCTTCCGATACATTAAGGGCACTATACATTTAGGATTATGGTATCCTAAATGGACCGGCATAGAAACCATTGTCTACGCGGACTCGGATCATGCGGGAGACTATGTGGACCGGAAAAGCACTAGTGGTGTTTGTACCTTCATGGGTTGTTGTTTAACTTCTTGGTTCTCCAAGAAACAAACCGCTCTTGCGATATCCACCACGGAAGCCGAGTATGTGAGTGCCAAAAAAGCATGCCAACAAGCTCTATGGATGAAGCAAGCGCTTGTTGATTACGGGATTTTTCTTGATGATGTTCCCATCATGTGCGACAATAAAGGTGCTATAAACCTTAGCAAGAATCTCGTGCAACATTCACGAACCAAGCACATAGAAATTCGTCACCATTTCCTTATGGATAATGTTTAAAAGGGGAACATTTCAATTGAGAAGGTACCCTCCGAGGATAACTTAGCCGACATCTTCACTAAGCCACTTAAGAGGGAACCTTTTAATTACTTGCGTCTAGGTCTAGGATTAATGGAACATATTCCTTAATTGCTTTCCTTTTATTGAGTCTCTTAGTTTCTTTTGAGTCTTTTATCACTTTATGTCATTGAGTCTCCTAAACTCTTCTTGAAAACTTCTCTTCTTCTTTTCAAAATCCTCAAAGTCTCTTTCGAAAATGGTCAAGAAATGTTTTGACATTGTTAATTCAATCTAAAAACGTTTTTCATAGATTCTTGCTATTAATCTCGAGCTTACATAATTCATATGTATGATTCTCTCAAACATAGCAAGAACAAGATAGAATCATGGAGGATCATTGTGTCATGACTTAAGGTCTTGTCTTACACACCTCCTACATCGATTTTTAAAATCCAAGTATTTTGGTCAATCCCTATTTGGTGAGTTTGTATGTGTTCTCTTTGTCTATCTTTGCTTTTAAGCATATCCCTATGATAAGTTAGACTAGAACAATAAGATTTGCTGAAAAATCTTCCTTCACCACCAAAACTCAGCCACTGTAGGCGGTTTCATATATGAACCGCGGTCCCTTATCAATAAGGAACCACCGGAAGCAATAAGGAACCGCGTACAGTGCTTCCTCTTTTTTTTGGGTATTTCTGAAATTCCAAAATTGTTCCAACATTTTTGAGAATCTTTGCTTCAACCCTTTGAACACCCCAAAAATACCTTGAGCCTTCCCTATTTAACCATAAGCATTTTGCCTTACTTCACATCCTAAAATGTCTTACTCTCCTAATGAAATCCTTGATTCTCCTCCATTTTACCCAATTGATTTCAATCCAAATTCACCCAAGAATACTCTTAATCATATCTCTCCTACCAAGAATGTTGATTGTGGAACATCTTTTCTTCCACCACCACCCTTTAGTGTTCTTCCTCCTTCTCATGATAATGTCATGCCCTATGGGACATATTGTCATTGTTGTCAATATCAACATCTTGCTATGGCACACATCTATGAGGAGTTGAGCTACATCAAGAGTCTCTTAATCAAGCCTCCTCTTCACTTTGATTATGAGGTCTCTACCAAGCCACCACCACCACATTCCGCCACTACCTTGTCTTTCATATAAGCATTGGTTGCTTATACTCAAGACACCTAATTCAAGCAAATCTTAGAATTCTAGATTAACTAGGATTAGATTTATGCCTGTGGCTTGTTTCCTCTTTCATACATATTTTGTATGACTCTTTTTATTTTATATGACTTCAATTGGATCTTAGTCTTTGTGTTTTCTTCTCTTTTTAATTTATTTTTTGTGACCTATAGCTATCTCTTGTTGGTTGTCTCTTTTGTTCAACTAACCCTTCTATGTAGCTTGTCACCAGATCTCGATTCCTCGGTGCCCCAAGAAAGGGGGAGTAAGCACCAAGGGGGAGTCTTTGCAAAGTCCGTCTCTTCAACACCGTCTTGTGCAACCTTTTTGCTTCGACAAAGGGGGAGCAATGAATAAACTCGTCTTCGAAAAATCTTGTTTTTGTGTGATTGAGTTTATGCATTGTCGGAATCAAAAAGGGGGAGATTGTTAATGCAATAATGCCTAAAAACGTTACTTTCATTTTTCGGTCTCGCTTAGTTTTGATTACGACAATATGTAAAAACAAGCATTTACGAAAACAACGAAAAACGAATTCCTGAGTTCAAGTATTATTCATTTTACCCATTTTCACTTAAGGTATGAATAAACAAGTATTAACCTTAATCAAGTGATCAAGTGATTTAATCTTTTCTTAAAATTCACTTTTTTCTAAGTGTGACAAGTTTTTAATTAAACTTTCTTTTTAAGAAAATGTTTTATTAAATTAAATATTTAAAAATTTAAAAATGGCATATTCCCTTTTGATTTGGAATATCCTTTCTGGATATTTTTATAATCAGATATGACCTCCATCACTAAAGGACAAAAAGGGAGCGGAGTCTAGTCCGGCGGTTCCCTAGCGCCTAGGCGGTTCCTTATCGATAAGGTATCGCCGGCTGAGATAAGGAACCGCGGGCAGATATAGCCGTTCGCCTTTGTCCTATAAATAGTGGACCTTTCTCAGATTTTCAATTCACCTCTTTTGCACATAAATTTCCAGATTCAAACATACTTCTTAAATCACTCAGATCCTTGATCATTTGATTGATTACTACTTGTTTAGAAGTGAATCTATCTCATCCATCTCTTCCTCTTCGAGTGCAAAGAGAAGAACACTATCATTGTGAAGTGTTGAGTCCACCACCAAAGATCCTTTGAAGATCAAATTTTATACAATTGTTGTTGTGTAATAGTTGTGAAGATCCAAGTAGTTGTGTCTATTTGGAAGTTGTGTATGTACTAAGTATAGTTGAGTATATTGGTCCTAGCTGCGATTAGGGCTCGACTTTTAGCTTAGAGTCGGAAATTGGTTAAGCGACGTGTACGGTTTTCTCCACCACAAGGAGCTTGTTGTGTAGTGAACTCTCGAGTAAGGAGTACTCGAGGAGTGGAGTAGGAACGAGGAGTGAGCTTCGTTGTCGAACCACTATAAATCCTTGGTGTTTGGTTTGATCTTTCTTTACCCTTAACTCTTTACATTCTTTATTCTTTGTGCATATATATATATATATATATATATGTTAGTTAGTATTAGTTTAGTTACACTATCATTGTTCATATTGTGCATAAGAAGATTTCACTTATTTCCTCAAGTCTTAGTTTTTGAGAAAAAGGATTTTTGAAAACCATCATTTAACAAGTAAATATAAGAAGCTATTTAACCCCCCCCCCCCCCTTCTAGTTTCTACAACTGGTATCAGAGCGGGTTGCTCAAGTATTTTTAAAGTATATTGTATTTTAAAACTTGAATCGATCTATGGATTCCAACAAGTACCTAGAAGGGCAATCTATGCAAAGACCACCACTTTTTGAAACCGATAGTTTTATTTATTGGAAAAATAGATTCGAGACTTATGTGAAATCAAAAGATTTAGATCTTTGGAATGTTATTACCAATGGTGATTTTTACCTTATCAATTTAATGAAGTTTCTAAAACAAAGGAATTGGTCACTTTTGACAAAGCTAATGACGATACTAAAAAGAAACTTTCAAAAAATAATGAGGCTAAAATGGTGATTTATAATGCCTTACCTAAGAAAGAGTAAGAAAGGATTTTTATGTGTGAAACCGCTAAAGATATTTGGAACACTCTTTTAGTAACCCACCAAGGTAATATCCAAGTCAAAGAAAGCAAAATCGATCTTCTTGTCCAACAATATGAACAATTTGTCATCTTAGAAGATGAAGCTATTGATAGTGCTTTTGCTAGATTTAACACTATTATTACTAGTCTAAAATCACTTGATGAAGGTTTTTCTAGCAAGAAAAATGTTAGGAAGTTTCTAAGGGCCTTACATCCGAAGTGGAGAGCAAAAGTCACGGCGATCGAAGAATCGAAAGATCTCTCAACTTTATCACTCGATGAACTCATAGGCAACTTGAAGGTTCATGAGATGATAATTTTGAAGGACTCGGAGTTGGTGAAAACCAAGAGTGAAAGGAAGTCTCTTGCACTCAAAGCCAAGAAGGCACAAAGCGATCATGATAGTTCCTCGGATAGTGATGACGAGGAGTATGCATTCGCGGGTAAGAGATTTCAAGAGGTTCTTCAAAAGACGAGGTCAACACGTGAGGCAACCCAACAATGACAAGAAACCATTCTCAAAGAATCGGTTTGCCAAGAATGAAAAATGTGATAGGAATTGCTTTAGATGTGGTGATCCAAATCATTTCATTAGTGAGTGTCCAAAGCCTTCACGCGATAAGAATCACACGGCATTCGTTAGTGGTTCTTGGAGCGATAGCGGTGAAGATGTTGATGACAGCCCCAAAAAGGAGAAATGTCTCATGGCTCACACTTCTAAAGAGGTACATTCAGAAACCGAATATTATAGCAATGATAGCTCTACCTTAGATGATATTGAATTAGAAGGCCAATATGATAATTTACACAAACTTAGCCTTAAATTCATAGAAAAGAACAAAACCTTAAAATCAACTAAAACTAAGCTTGAAAATGAGATTAATGAACTTAGGGAAAAATTAGCCAAGCTTGAGAAAAATAAAGAAGTTGATGTAGGTTGCGTAAGTTGTGAGAAACTTAGATTAAAGAATGAAGATCTCAAGAGCACCTCCATTAAACTGGAAAAGTTCATGAAAGGTACTAGTGCTCTTGATGATAGGTTAAACAAACAAATTCATTCTAAGGAAAGACTTGGTGTAGGTTTTAACTCAAATGAAGCATCAACCAGTGAACCTAAACAAGTCAGATTTTCAGAAAAACCATCTGCTTTACGCGGTTCCCGATTGTACGGGGCGGTTCCTTATCACTATTGAACCGCCGCCATAGATAAGGTACCGCGGCCAGAAAGTATTTTTGATGAAAATCCTGAACTTTCTGAAAAATCAAATTTAGGTGAACATCCTAAGCATCTTATTGTTAACAAAGTGAAATTACCCATACTTGATGACAATGTCGTTGATAAGTTCTATAAGCCTTTGAGTAAACCTCTAATGGGAAATAGAAGTTTATCAAGACCATCTTCTACTCCACCAAGAGTACGGAATGAGTCTAGGCCTAGAAGTAGAACGACAACACCTAGAAGAGATAGTCAAAACAATTCACGACCTAGAAGTAAAACTCTAACACCTAGAAGAAATGACCATAACTCTAAACTAAGAGCAAATACACCTAGGAGAAATAATGAACAACAAAATGGTTATATGAATTATTATCCTCCTCCGTTTTGTTCCCCATGGGGAACCCTTCCTCCATTCATGCATCCCAACCAAATGCAAGGGATGTTTGGAACTAACAATTTTGGACCCATGAGATATTAGGGACCAAATGTTTGATCATGTGTGTTGTTACCTAGATATGCTTGGGAATTGATTTGGAGCCCGACGAGTGGATTAAGGATAGTGTTTGTTCTAAACACATGACGGGTAATCGAAGTTTGTTCTCGCGCTACAAAGCATATGATGGAGGTAACATCACATTCGCTAGTAGTCTACGTGGTAATATCATTGGCAAAGGTACGGTTTCTCTTGACTCCATGACTATTGAAAATGTTGAGCACGTAGATAATTTAGGGTTTAACCTTTTAAGCATAGGTCAAATTTGTGACAATAAGTGTAAGGTCATCTTTTCGGAAAATGATAGTGAAATCGTAAAAGATGGAAAGGTCATTGGAAAAGGTGTTAGAAAGCATGGGCTTTATGTCATTAAGGTCAATAAGAAGTCAAAAGACAACATATGTCTTGCGACTATAGATGATAGTTCTACTCTTTGGCATAAGAGATTAGGTCACGCTAATATGCGTCTAATTCAATCGTTATTCTCTAAGGACTTGGTAAGACACCTCCCCAAGATGAAGTTTGATAGTCACTTTTGTGATGCTTGCAAAGTTGGAAAGCAAGTTCACTCAAGTCACAAAGCCAAGAATTTTGTTTCAACCTCTCGGTGCTTAGAACTCCTACATATGGATCTCTTTGGACCTACCGCCATATGGAGTTATGGAGGTAACCTTTATACCCTAGTTATAGTTGATGACTATTCTAGATTCACTTGGACTAGATTTTTGGCATCTAAGAATGAAGCTTTCGATCATTTCGAAATCTTTAGTCGAAGAATTCAAAATCAACTAGGATGTCCAATTGTCTCTATTAGGACGGATCATGGTAGGGAATTTGATAATGAAGTGCAATTTGGTGCCTTTTGTGAAGCTCATGGTATTTCCCATAACTTCTCGGCTCCTCGCACTCCACAATCAAATGGGGTAGTTGAAAGGAAGAATAGGACCATCCAAGAGATGAGTAGGACGATGTTAAACGAGCAATCTTTGCCTCAAAAGTTTTGGTGCAATGCCGTGGACACCTCGCCTTATATTCTCAACCGAATTCTTATTCGACCTTTCCTAGGAAAGACCCCCTATGAGATTCTTAAAGGTAAGAAACCCTCATTGGAATACTTTAGGGTGTTTGGAAGCAAGTGCTTTATCCTCAACACCAAAGACTACCTTCCCAAGTTTGACCCAAAGTCTTACGAAAGTATCTTTTTAGGTTATTCCCAAACTAGCAAAGCCTACATAGTCCTCAATAGAACCTCGAGCGTAATTGAAGAATCACTTAACGTGACTTTTGATGAAACCCCTCCTTTAACCAAGACACCACCATTGGTTGATGATGACTTGGATGAAGTAGAAGTAGTTAGAGCCAAAGAGGTTAGAAAAATAGGAGTTGAAGACCTTAGTGTTGAAAAGGAAGTAAACATTAAGGAATCTAAGGATCATACTCTCAATAATATCATTGGTGACTTAAATCAAAGGACCCTAAGATCTCAAGTCCAAAACCAAAGTAACTTCTTTTGTTTCGTCTCCTTGATTGAACCAAATAATGTTAAAGAAGCTTTGACGGACGAGAGTTGGGTCATTGCGATCTAAGAAGAATTGAATCAATTTGTTGCTAATGATGTTTGGGAACTTGTTCCTCCACCTAGAAGTTCTACCATTATAGGAACCAAATGGGTATATAGGAATAAGCTAGATGAGAATGGTGTTGTGTCTCGTAACAAAGCTAGACTTGTAGCACAAGGCTATAATCAACAAGAAGGGATTGATTATGACGAGACATATGCACCGGTAGCTAGATTAGAATCCATTAGAATCATTTTAGCCTACGCTTGTGCCTTAGATATTAAGATTCAACAAATGGATGTAAAGAGTGTGTTTCTTAACGGTTTGATCAATGAGGAGGTATATGTGGCTCAACCTCCCGGCTTCATTGATTTTGAGAAACCGGATCATGTTTACAATCTTAAGAAGGCACTTTATGGTCTTAAACAGGCACCTAAAGCTTGGTATGATAGACTTGAAGCATTTCTTGTTAAACATGAGTATACCATGGGAATGGTAGACAACACTCTCTTTACAAAGAAGAAAGGTTATCACCTCATAATCGTGCAAATATATGTTGATGACATTATATTTGGCTCAACTTGTCAAGAATTGTGTGATGACTTTGCCAAAATCATGCATGAAGAGTTTGAAATGAGTATGATGGGAGAACTTAACTTCTTTTTAGGACTCCAAATTAAACAAATGGACGATGGTATTTTCTTTAGTCAATCTAAGTACGCTAAAGAAATGCTAAAGAAATTTGGATTAGAAGAATCTAGACCAATGATGACCCCAATGGCCTCGGATACTAAACTCACCGTAGATGATGATTGTGAGTCGGTAGACAACACCAAATATAGAGGTATGATTGGTAGTTTGTTGTACCTAACGGCAAGTCGACCGAATATCATGTTTAGTGTTTGCCTTTGTGCTCGCTTCTAATAGGCTCCCAAAACCTCTCACCTTGAAGCGGTTAAGCGTATCTTCCGATACATTAAGGGCACTATACATTTAGGATTATGGTATCCTAAATGGACCGGCATAGAAACCATTGTCTACGCGGACTCGGATCATGCGGGAGACTATGTGGACCGGAAAAGCACTAGTGGTGTTTGTACCTTCATGGGTTGTTGTTTAACTTCTTGGTTCTCCAAGAAACAAACCGCTCTTGCGATATCCACCACGGAAGCCGAGTATGTGAGTGCCAAAAAAGCATGCCAACAAGCTCTATGGATGAAGCAAGCGCTTGTTGATTACGGGATTTTTCTTGATGATGTTCCCATCATGTGCGACAATAAAGGTGCTATAAACCTTAGCAAGAATCTCGTGCAACATTCACGAACCAAGCACATAGAAATTCGTCACCATTTCCTTATGGATAATGTTTAAAAGGGGAACATTTCAATTGAGAAGGTACCCTCCGAGGATAACTTAGCCGACATCTTCACTAAGCCACTTAAGAGGGAACCTTTTAATTACTTGCGTCTAGGTCTAGGATTAATGGAACATATTCCTTAATTGCTTTCCTTTTATTGAGTCTCTTAGTTTCTTTTGAGTCTTTTATCACTTTATGTCATTGAGTCTCCTAAACTCTTCTTGAAAACTTCTCTTCTTCTTTTCAAAATCCTCAAAGTCTCTTTCGAAAATGGTCAAGAAATGTTTTGACATTGTTAATTCAATCTAAAAACGTTTTTCATAGATTCTTGCTATTAATCTCGAGCTTACATAATTCATATGTATGATTCTCTCAAACATAGCAAGAACAAGATAGAATCATGGAGGATCATTGTGTCATGACTTAAGGTCTTGTCTTACACACCTCCTACATCGATTTTTAAAATCCAAGTATTTTGGTCAATCCCTATTTGGTGAGTTTGTATGTGTTCTCTTTGTCTATCTTTGCTTTTAAGCATATCCCTATGATAAGTTAGACTAGAACAATAAGATTTGCTGAAAAATCTTCCTTCACCACCAAAACTCAGCCACTGTAGGCGGTTTCATATATGAACCGCGGTCCCTTATCAATAAGGAACCACCGGAAGCAATAAGGAACCGCGTACAGTGCTTCCTCTTTTTTTTGGGTATTTCTGAAATTCCAAAATTGTTCCAACATTTTTGAGAATCTTTGCTTCAACCCTTTGAACACCCCAAAAATACCTTGAGCCTTCCCTATTTAACCATAAGCATTTTGCCTTACTTCACATCCTAAAATGTCTTACTCTCCTAATGAAATCCTTGATTCTCCTCCATTTTACCCAATTGATTTCAATCCAAATTCACCCAAGAATACTCTTAATCATATCTCTCCTACCAAGAATGTTGATTGTGGAACATCTTTTCTTCCACCACCACCCTTTAGTGTTCTTCCTCCTTCTCATGATAATGTCATGCCCTATGGGACATATTGTCATTGTTGTCAATATCAACATCTTGCTATGGCACACATCTATGAGGAGTTGAGCTACATCAAGAGTCTCTTAATCAAGCCTCCTCTTCACTTTGATTATGAGGTCTCTACCAAGCCACCACCACCACATTCCGCCACTACCTTGTCTTTCATATAAGCATTGGTTGCTTATACTCAAGACACCTAATTCAAGCAAATCTTAGAATTCTAGATTAACTAGGATTAGATTTATGCCTGTGGCTTGTTTCCTCTTTCATACATATTTTGTATGACTCTTTTTATTTTATATGACTTCAATTGGATCTTAGTCTTTGTGTTTTCTTCTCTTTTTAATTTATTTTTTGTGACCTATAGCTATCTCTTGTTGGTTGTCTCTTTTGTTCAACTAACCCTTCTATGTAGCTTGTCACCAGATCTCGATTCCTCGGTGCCCCAAGAAAGGGGGAGTAAGCACCAAGGGAGAGTCTTTGCAAAGTCCGTATCTTCAACACCGTCTTGTGCAACCTTTTTGCTTCGACAAAGGGGGAGCAATGAATAAACTCGTCTTCGAAAAATCTTGTTTTTGTGTGATTGAGTTTATGCATTGTCGGAATCAAAAAGGGGGAGATTGTTAATGCAATAATGCCTAAAAACGTTACTTTCATTTTTCGGTCTCGCTTAGTTTTGATTACGACAATATGTAAAAACAAGCATTTACGAAAACAACGAAAAACAAATTTTTGAGTTCAAGTATTTTTCATTTTACCCATTTTCACTTAAGGTATGAATAAACAAGTACTAACCTTAATCAAGCGATCAAGTGATTTAATCTTTTCTTAAAACTCACTTTTTATTAAGTGTGACAAGTTCTTAATTAAACTTTCTTTTTAAGAAAAAGTTTTATTAAATTAAATATTTGAAAATTTGAAAATGGCATATTCCCTTTTGATTTGGAATATCCTTTCTGGATATTTTTATAATCAGATATGACCTCCACCACTAAAGGACAAAAGGGAGCGGAGTCTAGTCCGGCGGTTCCCTAGCGCCTAGGCGGTTCCTTATCGATAAGGTAGCGCCGGCTGAGATAAGGAACCAGGGGCAGATATAGTCGTTGGCCCTTTGTCCTATAAATAGTGGACCTTTCTCAGATTTTCAATTCACCTCTTTTGCACATAAATTTCCAGATTCAAACATACTTCTTAAATCACTCAAATCCTTGATCATTTGATTGATTACTACTTGTTTAGATGTGAATCTATCTCATCCATCTCTTCCTCTTCAAGTGCAAAGAGAAGAACACTATCATTGTTAAGTGTTGAGTCCACCACCAAAGATCCTTTGAAGATCAAATTTTATACATTTGTTGTTGTGTAATAGTTGTGAAGATCCAAGTAGTTGTGTCTATTTGGAAGTTGTGTATGTACTAAGTATAGTTGAGTATATTGGTCCTAGCTACGATTAGGGCTCTACTTTTAGCTTAGAGTCGGAAATTGTTTAAGCGACGTGTACGGTTTTCTCCACCACAAGGAGCTTGTTGTGTAGTGAATTCTCGAGTAAGGAGTACTCGAGGAGTGGAGTAGGAACGAGGAGTGAGCTTCGTTGCCGAACCACTATAAATCCTTGGTGTTTGGTTTGATCTTTCTTTACCCTTAACTCTTTACATTATTTATTCTTTGTGCATATATATATTAGTTAGTATTAGTTTAGTTACACTATCATTGTTCATATTGTGCATAAGAAGATTTCACTTATTTCCTCAAGTCTAAGTTTTTGAGAAAAAAGATTTTTGAAAACCATCATTTAACAAGTAAATATAAGAAACTATTCAACCCCCCCCCCTTCTAGTTTCTACATGATCTTTTATCTTTTTCACGATATCCATTCCTAAAATACACAAGTAAACAAACACAAGCATATATATGGTATTTTGATGACATTTTATGCATTTAAAGCCCGAAAAGAACGATGAGATCATGTATAAATGCCATCTCATCACTACCTCATACTAAACCATTGTCGTGCCCTCACGCAATGCTAGAATAAAGTATCTAAGCATCTCCAAAATTCAATTTTATTACCCTTTATTGAAAAGTAAAACTTGCTACAATAGTACGAAGATGTGTAAATACATAATGTATTTATATACAATGATCCGCCTCCTTTTAGGACTTGGATATATTTATCCTCATACCTTGTTAGGGTCTTTTTGGATAGACTTTCTCCATGATATTTAGGGGAGTAATTGCTTTTCTTCGTGTGTCTCGATCCTTCATATTGATTTTGGAATAATGATACTTCACATCATCTTGGATCTTTAGCAACAAAATAGAGCTCCTCATGCCTTGTTAGGGCCTTTTTGCATCTTCACCAATCTTCGCATCCCGCTTCAATAAGTTATGCCTTGGCTATGAAATCTATTCAACCCCGAGCAACTTTTAAACGATCTTGGGCTAGAAGCTAAGTAACCATTCAAATCGTACGACCTTACTTATTGCAATTATTTTATTCCTAATGCATTGATCTTATGGGAGAAAAAGCCACAATTAAAACATATGAGTTTTTGAAAGAACATTTATGTTCTACGTTTAGCATGATCACTTGTCTAACTCTATCACTTCTCGTTTTCCACTATTTAAAGACATCTACTTAAAGAGACTCGTGAATACTTAGCCATGCAAGTCAAAATTAAGCCAAATTCGGATTAGCTTTCTTTAAGACTATGTCAAATCAAAGTTTTGGATTTTCAAGCCACCTATAGGATCTTGCACTTTCTTGGACTTTTTCAAGTTTAGAGAATGCATTTTAAAGTTCCCTTGATAAGTGAGTTTCTAAGATCAATTATAGGAACTTACGAAAGTTCTTGTTCTTAACCCGTATGAGCTAAGACTTTCGCGTTTTAAAGTTCCCTATATAAAAGTCTAGCAAAACTTGATTCAAGCGGGTTAAGGAATGTAAAGGGCTCCAAATGCCCATCAAGTCAAAAATTAACTCTTATTCAACCCATCGGAAAATATACATTCTTGTCTTAAAAACACTTATGAAAACTAAGAAAAAAATTAAAATTTGGCCATTTTTAGCCTTATTAGCAACAAAACAAAACGCTGAAAGTTGGAAAACGTGAGGGCGTAGCAAGGCAAGTAGCTATTCACCCCCACCCCCCCCCCCCCATACTAAAATTAAACATTGTCCTCAATGTTTCGAGTCTAAAGGTGGAGCACCCCCATACTAGAGACGAAGAGTCGAATGCTTAGGATTTAGCATGGAAAGGGTGATCAACAATATATCTAAAGCCGTTTATGAATTATGCTAAAAGATAATTGTTAGAACAATAAAGGATATGTCATGGATATCATGAAAAACTCTTCAAGCAAACGATCGAGGCTCACGTAAACGAACACGAGAGTCTTTAATTGTGGCGATGTTGATGATCTAGATAACACATTCACAGAAAACCACGAGACAACGAGTTGGAAGGGCACAAATCCTCTCTCATTAACTACATTAGAAAGAGATAATATATACAATGGATAAGCATGGGATCTCCCCCACGAGGCACCTCGTTTTTTATTACCGAGTCATGAGTTTGACTCGATCCCCTCTAAATGTGAACATTTAGGGAAAATCTTGGTATGGTCAATTTTTGATGGGGCTTACATGATAAACAAGGCCCTAAAAGAAATCGGTATTAAGGACTAAGTCCTTTGATGATGCAAAATACCGGGATCGAAGATGGCGTGTTCGTTTTCATTGGATAAACAAACCAACGCCACTTCAACACGTGCCAAAAACTCAAAGAGTTTGAAGAAAATAGATAAGAAGTAGAAGGGTGGGACAATTGGTAAGACAAACTTTTGATCTACTCGAGGTAGACTCGCACCAAGCAAATAGATATAGTTTCCATTTATTTCATCGGTGGAAGACCGAGATTTCCCTTTATAAGCAATTCCGGGATCGAATATCTCGTCCTCGGTGGAGAAAGGTGAGAGAACATAAGGGGCTTCCCCCATACTAAAACCACACAAAGCTTCGTCAAAAGGAGTAGACGAGCTTGTATCACTCAAAACACGTGGTGATGACAGAGTTAGATTTGTAGAAAAATAATCAACTTTAAAATCTTTTCCTTTTTTATGTTTTAAACTCTCCTTATGAAAACCCGTTTTGATTATGTCGAAAACATTTGGTGTTTCTAAAATGATGTTTGGCACACTAAAAATTATCACATTTAAGTTGCGTTTTGGTGGCGGTAAATTCTCGAAACGTTTATCAATAAAGAAAACATCCCCATCGGGGTCAACATATTCGTCATCCGAAAGATCTTCCGTAAGAACCGGCAACTTATCAACACTTTTCAAGAATGAATGTTCAAGATGAGGCGAAAGATTTTTCAATTCAAGTATTGACGGTTTCTTGTTTGTAGGTTTAACACTCATAACCTCCACCGGCGGAGGAAATGGTAAATCGTTTTCAATTCCTAAAACTTTTGGTGAAAGTTCTTTGCAAACGACATTGGTTGAATCACCATGGTTTAAAGTTGCAATAGAATAAACATGAGAAAGCTTGGAGTTTTGTGTTGCATTGATGACAAGTTCTTCCTCACTGAAACGTAGGGTGATTTTTCTAGCATGAACATCAATAAGTGCTCTCGATGTATCCAAAAATGAACGACCCAAAATGAGAGGAACTTTAGGATCCGTAGGAATGTCTACAACGATAAAGTCAACGGGATGGTAAAAATTTCCAACTTTTACGAAAACGTCCTCGGCTACTCCACATGCTAAAATCATAGAATGATCGGCGAGATTTTAAATATCTCAAGAGGCATCAAATTAATACTAGCACCAAGATCGGCCAAGGCGTAGCATTCCTCCATATCTTGAACTGCACACGGAATCAAAAATTTACCGGGATCACCGACTTTTTGGGGTATGCGGCTAAGAAAAACCGATGAACAACTAGACGATTTTTCTAACTTCTCTTTGTTATTCAACATACTTTTGAAGTTTGCGGCAAATTGAGGCATCATGATTAAAGCGTCGGCAAAACTTATATTAAAACACAAATCACGAAACATTTTCATAAAAAGTTCAAATTGATAATTATTTCGTTCTTGTGCCTTTTCCTTGTTTCGTCTTGAAGGGTAAGGTAAGGGTGGTGTGAGTTGGGGCATAGGCAACGGCCTTGGAATCTCGGGTTCCATAATTGGTATTGTTTCAACCATAGGTGTTGTATGAGCGGTACTTCGTGGGCTTGTGATATGCTCTTCTTCGACCATCACCTCGGCTCTTTCTCGATTTCCTTCTCCGTAGAAGTACTAGGACGAGAGATTGGTTCCTTGAAAGTTTTACCACTACGAGTAGTAATAACCTTCATTTCTCCCCTCGGGTTTGAAATGGTATCACTAGGAAGACCACCCGAGGAAGAGGGTTTACACATGATTGCTTCAAACATTTTAGCCATTCGATCTTCAAATTTTGATTGCCTTAAATCCGCTTTTAACAACTCTTGCTTAATCTTATGTTGTCCTTGTTCCATCTGTTGTTGATTTTATTGAAGACGTTGAACGTTTCCTTCCATTTTATTAGCATGAGTTTTCAATTCATTAGCAAGTTCGTTTTTAAGATCGTTTTTCAACTCGGATCTTAAGCTAATCATCTCACGTTGCATGTTATCAAACTTAGCATCGTTTGTTTTTGCATAATCCAAAAAATTCTCCATTAATATTTTTAGTGTGAGCATTTTGAAAACCTTGTGTAGTGTTTTGAAAATCATGGTTTTGGTTTTGATTTTGAACTTGCTCATTCCCACTTTGGTAATTCCCTTTGTTGTAATTACGTGAATTGCCTTGATAACCACCATTTTGATTGTTGTTTCGATAGTTGTTAGCATTTTGATTTTAGGGAGCTTGATTTGGGCGGGAACCTTGGCCGTTTTGGTTGTAAGTTCCCGTTGCTACGTAAGCATTCGAAGTGTTACCACCGGCGGTAATGCACTCGGAAAGATCATGAGCTCCACCACAAGATAAACAACTCTTTTCAACCGCTTTAACCGATGCGGAATTCAAAGCATCTTTTGCTTTCCAATGTGTCATAAGCGTCGAAAATCTTTCAAAAAACCGATTTTCCTCATTTGCTTCATCATGTAAGGCATTCATGTTACGAGAGGATGACGATGAAGATGAACCCATATTGGCAACACTCGGTGTGTTACGAGGGTTATAAACCTTAGATCTATTCTCGATAATCTTTAAAGCCTCATCGGTCGTTTTGCACAAAAAAATTACCACCCGCGGCGGAATTTAAATAATCTCGTTCATGATCATTAAGCCCATTATATCTATTTGATGTAATTCTGAAAAAATCATGGTGTGGACATTCATGTAACATTTCTTTAAATCGTTCCCATGCCATTGAAAAACTTTCATTATTACGTTGTGTAAACCTTGAAATCTCATTTTTCAAATGTGTTGTTTTAGATGGTGGAAAAAATTAGTTCACAAACTTAGAAACGAGATCACCCCATGTCAAAATCGAATTTTGCGGTTCTTTCTCGAGCCAAATTTTTGCGGGTCCATCCAACGAGTATGGAAACAACATCATCTTAATGGCGTCATGTGGAACATCCTTAAACTTGCTTGTTGCGGTGAGACGATTGAAATTCCGTATGTGATAGTGCGGGTTGTCTTTTTCATGACCTGGAAACTTGTTTGCTTGTAACATCGACATTAAACCCGTCTTAATCTCGAAATTCTCCGCAAGGATGGCGGGAATCACAATAGCTTCTCCAAAACCCTCGGTGGGTGCTTGAAGCAACTCCATCATAGTACGATTAGCCATGGTGACTATTGGTTCTACAACGGTTCAACAATTGGAGTTTCTTCTTCAATCAAATTGCCTTGGTTTTGACGATGTTTGTGAGCTCGTTTTGCTTGATTACGAGTTAGCATAAACTTGACGTAGAATGTGGAGGTGAGCAAAGAAGATTATTTTGGGTGTTTTGTGGATTTTTAATTTTTTTGTGTTTTTGATTGTTTTTAATTTTTTTGGATTTTGTGTGTATTCGTAGACAACAATCTACCAAATCACTCCTCGAATCAAAGAAGCCTCAAAAGAATGAAAACGATCACGTGGAGTGAACGTCTTCGATTGACTTTAGAACTTTGGTGAAAACCAAATTGTTCAAGAGGGTTTAATCACAAAGAAACCAAGCAAATATATATGATACGTAATAATACTTTGGGCGGCAAAACCCTCGATTAGCCTTCAATCTTAAATACTCACAAACAAGCGGAGAAACGAGGCGGCGCGAAGTACTTAAGAGCCTTTTTCTTTAGGGTGTATTTTATAACACCCGCCTTATACCCACCTTATAGTTTGTATTTTTCAAAATCGAGCTTCACGAAAGTATTTATCTATTTTTGCCTTTTTCTTTTTGTTTGAGATTCGAATACAATAATTAGGAGATCAAATCCCAATTAAGGTTGTGTTTTCACACTTTTGAAGATATTTTGAATTGTTGTGATACTTATACAATATAGTCATAATATTTCACAAGAAAAACGAAAAAACCGATAATACGTATTAGTAGAGTATTACTAATACAAATACTATTTATGGTGAGATATTAAAAACAAAATGAACAAATTAATCACGACACACCTCCCCGGCAGCGGCGCCAAAATGATTGTGGTAAACTTACACTTGTTTAGGAAAACAAGGTAAAAGCGGTGAGTATTAAATACGACGGTTTAGAAAAACCGTGTACTAATGACCCAATGAAGTGAAAGTTCGTTTCCCAAGGAGGTATATGTGTGTGAATAATTCGTAATGATTTTGGATTAATATTGAGAGAAAAAAGATGAGAAGGGATAATGACGGATACGTTAAAACTACAATACGACGACAAAACAAAAACCGTAAAAAGTGACAAAATAAAATTTAATTCTAAAAATTCCTAAAAAATTACCAAAACTCAATAAAAATAGACTAAGAGTTTCAAATGATCAAAACTTTTTCAAACCTTTTAATTAGTTAAATATTATTTTTTTTAAATGCTAATTAAAGCCCTAAATATCCAAATAATTTAAAAAAGCCCAAATAAAGATTTTTCACTTTGTAAAACTCTAAAATGACTTAATAAGACTGAAAACTATTTTTAAGAAATTTTAAACTAATGAAAACAATTTTTAAATGATTAAAAACTATTAAAATATTAAAATAATTCTAAAAATTAATAAAATGATGTGAAAATTAATCTAATAGTTTTAAAAATCCTAACTTAATGTATTTGACCTAAGAAAAATATAAAAGTTGCAAAAATATTAAAAACTAAATTTAATAATAAAATAATATAAAAAATCCAAAAATTATAAAAATCTCTAAAAATGTGCAAACTAGTTTATTTTAACCTAAATGAAAAGAAAATGAAAGTGAAAATACCAAAATACCCCTATTGGGCCCCCCAATGGGCTAAAATCAAAAACAGACCAAGTTAATGGGCTTTTTGGCCCAAAAAGTTCAAACTCAACCAAATAAGCTGAAAATCACCAGTCCAGCTTAAAATTCAATTCTAAACACAAAAGTCTAAAGGCCCAAAAGCTGAATGTGAGCTTATCACAGCTTAAATGTACAACAGCTTATTCTTAATGGGCTTTTTGGCCCATTAAGCTATAAGCCAATGCCATAAGCTCTAATTTGACACACAACCTTCTTTTCAGATGCCTAAGAGATATGTGAAAAGAAATTTTTAAAAAGCTCAACCAATAAGCCAGAAATAAGCCAAGTAAAAATCCACTAAAAGACAAAATAGTCGACTTAGAGTTCTAGACCACTTCAGAACTTGATTCAACTTGTAAAAGACTCTAAATGACTTAAATAAGCCAAATCAATCAAGAAAAGTTCAATAATCCAAGCCAAATAAGCAGAATAAGCTGATAAGCACTTATGTAAAAGTCAAAGGAGTTGGTTTTCTAGTCAAACCTTCAAGTAAACCACCCAAATGCTCCAGAATGAACAAATGGGTCAAATGATGAGCACCTATTACCAATTTGAATTTGTTGCAGGTTAAAATAAGCTAGAACAGCTTATTGATATGTTATTTGCAAATTAAGACTAGCAGTGACTAGCAGCAGGGGAAAGGAGTTCCCATTGCTTTGACTATTTGACCTTTGATTTCTGAGAGTTTTACTTGGATTCAATGGACAACAAAGGCACTCTTACAGCCAGTGAGTTGTAAGGAGTCAATATCAAGCAAGAAATCACAAAATTATCCAGCCAAATGATACAGATTAAGCAAACAGTCCCCAGATATGACATAGATATGCAAATAAGCAGATTATGAAGAAATAAGCAGTTTAAGCAAAAATAAGCCAACCAAACTGAACCATATCCATACACAAGCTATAATAAACTCCAATAATCACAAATAAACTTGTTTCATACACTGATTCAAAGATTAACAAAAGTGATACCCAAACCCTTTTGCTGAACTAAATGGCCACATATCCAATTTTAACACCTTAAATCCCTTACCCAGGTTGTATTAACTAAGATTTAGCACTTGTTAACCCTAGTATACCCTTAGATCTAGATGTCCCCAAAATTTCTGTCAAAAACAACAAGTAAAACAGATTTTATGGCCTCTTGATGGATTATGGTGATTCAACCTTCAAAATTTACAAATAAACACATATAAGCACATATGAAACAAGAACAAATACCAAGTACCCAAATACTCCTACTCAAATCAACCCAAACTTAGCTTATGCAGTAGACCCAAACACTCCTTAAATCACTGATTTAACAATTTTTCAAAGGATTTGTATGAATCAAACCACAAATCAAGGTCAAATCAAATCAATAACAACCAACAAACAGGAGTTAACCATAAAAACACAGATTCACAAACAAAAACTCAGATGCATCAAAAATCATGAAATATTCACAAAACTTAAATGGGTTTAGAAATGAGCACCTCCAAAACATACATCCATGCTTTGGGATGTGTGAGCTTAAGTGGTAGCAGAACAACCACTAGCTTCCTTGTACCTGCTAAGATCAACAAATACAAAAGTGAACCAAAAACAATGAAAACTGGTTTTTGAAAACAAGGGTTTTATAACTCAAAATCCTTTCCTCAAAACTCAACAAATAGATAAATGGAACTCAGATCTTAGCTTATCAAACACCAAAATTTTATAAAACATAAAAGGAAATCACAATTTTCAGAAAATACCAACTTATATTTATAAAAAGGAATTACAAAGATTTAAGCTAAAATCTGGAACCAATGGCTACTCACAAGTTGAGGCTCCTTTTATAGACCACAATGGACGATTCTAGAATTGAAAAATACATGAAACCCTAGCTATAAAATCTCAGAAATGCCCTTGATCTTCTAGACGCGTTTGATGTTTGTGAGCTGTCTAAATGAATCCTAGATGTTCATTTTTGCTTTGGGGCCAAGTAAAGAGTGTAGAACGTTGATCTTTCCATGTGGCTTTGCTTGGAGAGGAGGGTGTCACATGATAGGTGGACGAGGTTGAGTGTGGGGTCCTTTGGGTAGTGGGATTGATGAGGTTAAGGTGTGGAGTGATTTGGCTTGAGGTGAATCACACGTGGGTTAGGATAATTTCATTTTACCCTTTGTTTTAAGTGAAAGAGTTACTGGGGTCTTGGGGTGAATAGTAACTCATTTGATCTAGTTTTGGTGGATTGGAAAGGTGTTTGGCGCAATTTTGATATTTGAATGTTTGGTGCGGCAAAAGTAGTCCTCAAACTTTGGTAAAATGTGTAAACAAAGTATTTCAGCTCAATAAAACGTGTCCCTTTGTTATTAAACTTTCCAATTTCACACATTTGCCCCAAAACTTTGTAACAAGGGTTATAAGGGTTTGTTTTGCCATTTTTGCATATTTCAAGGATTGAACTTGGACATTTATCATCTTTGAAGGTCTTCATTGGATCTTTGACTTCATGAGGGGCCATTTTTGACAATTTAGAAATGTTTAGGGACTAAACTTGCCAAATCTTCAAAGATGAAGGACCTTTTTGTCATTTTGACAAACTTAAGGGACCAATCTTGTAATTATGAATATACAAGGGTATTAAGTGTCATTTCTTCATGGATGAGGGATCATTCTTATACATCTTCAAGTCTTCAAGGGTTTTTCTTTGATAAATCACAAACTAGGGCCCGGTTCATTGTGCGGCTTCATTTCTCGTGTTCGTTTTTCCTTGTTTCTTGTGATCTTTTGTCTTTTTCACGATATCCATACCTAAAATACACAAGTAAACAAACACAAGCATATATATAGTATTTTGATGACATTTTATGCATTTAAAGCCCGAAAAGAACGATGAGATCATGTATAAATGCCATCTCATCATAAGGATTATCTTGGTAAATGTTTTTCTATGAAGGATTTGGGAGATGCTGCATATATTCTGGGAATTAAAATCTATCGAGATAGGAAAAGACGGTTAACTGGTCTTAGTCAAGATGCTTATGTTGATAAGATATTGAAGAAGTATAACATGCATAACTGTAAAACCCACATGCTTTTACCATGAATAGTACCCTTATAATCGTACGTACATGGTAAAACTTTATTTTTTAACACGAGTATGTTTCACGAACATGGCTTACAAGAACTACGTACGTGTTATTACACGATAAGTATTAAGTATGTAATAATGCACGATGATTATTATAGATAATAATTAAATCACGAACATGAAATCATGAACATAAGAATCACGAACGTATAATTATGTAATTACATAATTATTATTATGACTATGTGTAAGTATATAAAATAACACGAACATTTAATAAAACATCATGTAAATACGAGCACGAGAACATGTAATAAATTATAACACGAAAAACTACGAGTTTTCCTTGGTGGGCGCTATTAGCCGCGACACACAAGAGAAGGGATGGGCCCAAAAGCCCACTTTTTGGTTTAATTAAAGGAAACTAAAACCACAAAGTTTTCATAAACATATTTTTACATAAAAGTTGAAAACCCTAGCTCTTGGTAACTCCCTAGCCGCGACATCAAACAAGAACAAGGAAGATTCGTTTTTGATTTTTGATCTTTGGTATTTGGTTCGTGTTCGTGTTATTTTCAATCACACGTTGAGGTAAAACATAAAACCTTGATCTTTAATCTTTTTATTTAATTATGTTTTTATGTTAGATCTTTAAAAACAATTAAATACAACATGTTATGGCATTTAATAAATATGGGAAATGGGTTCGTTTGGATTGGTTTGTGGTTTGCCATCCGACCGAGAGTCGAATGACTCTCGGTGTCCCCTTTTAGCCACAACCGAGACCCCCTAAGGGGCTCGGTGTGTGTCTCGGCGCAACAGCAGGCACCACCAGCTTAAGCCGGTGGCTGTTTGGGTCGGACGGGGGGAACAACGAAGGCATCAGGGGGAGACCACCGGCTTGCGCCGGTGGGATCTTGATGCTGGCAGCGGCTAGCCACGACGCAGCAGCAGCCGCTGCTGGCAGCGCAGCCACCAGCCGCCACCGCAGTCGCGGCTGTGGGTGGTGGTTGGTGTTGGGGTTTTGGTTCGGGCCGGTTCATGGGTTCACGGGTCCGGTTCACGACATGTTTTTTTTAATAAAAATAATACATGGGTTCGGTTTATTATTTTTACAAGTTTATTTATTTACAAGTTAATTAAATTAATTTAACATGTCATATAATTAATTTAATTAAAACATGGACTTAGGTTTATTATTAATAATTAATAATACATGAATTTAACCTAAGTATTTAATTATGTAATTTAGACTAAACTAATTAATTAATTATTAAAAACATGACATATAATTAATTAATTTTCATGACTTAGGTTATATTAATATAAATATTAATACATATTTTAATCTAAGTATTATATACACTTTAATTTAATGAAATCATGATTATTTTTAATTAAATAATATAACTTATAGTTTATTTAATTAACATGTTAGAATTAATAAACTATACTATTAATCACATGACTTAGTATATTTAATCAGTAAAACTTAAGCTTATCTAATTTAGCTTATTAATCCAACTTATTTCAAAATATGGAAACATTCTATTTCAGGAAACTTACTAATTCTGGAAACTTTCTATTTTTAGAAAATTGTCTATTTTAAGCAGTTAATCTATTTTTGGAAACTTTCTGTTTTTGGAAACTTTCTATTTTTGGAAACTTTCTATTTTAGGAAACCTGCTATTTTTATAAAGTTACTTATTATTACACAACAAGTATAATAATACAAGAAATACAAGTAATACGTAATCAGAATACATGATAAACACAGCATAACGTTAAAATCAGTAAAACAAGACATGAACATATAAAACAAGCTAAGATATGATATAAAACCAGTTACGTACTCAGTAATCAGGATACTTATACACGTACACTATTTATGTAGCATTAGTGAGATCGAAGTAGGACTCTCTTCCGTTCGTCTTCTTCGTTCACTGGACATAAGGTACGGATTCTCCGTCCTTTCAGTATGGACATTCTTTCCTTATTAGGATTCCCCGTATGCAGCCAACTGTTTTCCCAGTATATGTTTTATATGTTTTGATTTGCTTATGTTTAGTTTAAATGCCTAATACATATACATGCATGACCAGTTTCACCTAGTTTTGGAGGTACCATAACCATAACACTGGAGGCACCAGTGTTATGACTTCACCACGGCGGAGGGATAGCCCGTGGCGTCCCTTCAGCTTTTGGCCATATTATTATGTTATCATGTGGGGCGTATGGGTGCATCCTAGGTTACATGTTTTTAACAGATTATTCAAGTGAATGTGGTGTGTGCCTTGCATCCGTCACAAGGAGTTGATCCCTCCTACCCAAACTTATAATTAATTAGAGGCAACCCCTATAATTGCATGATCAGGTCGCCCCTCCAAGTATTCATGCACGTTGATTTTTCATGACCTATATTGGCTTAATGGATAACATGTTAAACAGTTTTCATAAGATAAACATAAGGCTTTTCAAACTATAAAACCAGTTATTACTAAGTTATACCAGGTTTTCCAGGACTTAACTAATTACGTTGCTATATGTTGTATATGCTTATGTTATTCATTCTATGTTTGTATATCCGTACACTGAGCATTATGCTCAGCCGTTTTTCCTTTCATGTTTCCCAAAACGGCAGGTAGTCAAGGGCGCTCGTAGACTATAAGCGTAGGTGCATATGGATTGGAAGCTTACTAGCCTTCATTACTTTATGCTTATCATCATACATTTTGCTACTAACTCGCATGTGCTTTTATCGAAACTTTTAACTTTGGGACTGACCTATTGGTGTCCCCTCGCCATGTCTTTTGTTTTGAGTGAACTGAACATAGGCGTTCACTCTCGCGCATATAAAAGTTTTCATAAAACTGCATCATGCATTCATGTACTAGTTTTCCTGCATAACATTTTTCTCATGAGTTATTGGTATAATTTTTTTTTCATGTATATATTTTATGTTTTGATCAGTTTTACCACGTATTTTTATGTTATACTGTTAGATGGTTCTCACACGCGAGCAGGAACAACTCAATGCAGCAGTCCAAGCTGCGATGCAAGCTTTGCTTCCTCAGCTGAGGAACGAAATCAGGGCTGGGGTGCAAGCTGCCAACAATCAGCAACAGCACCCAGTACCTCCTCCTCCTCCTCCAGCAACATTGGTCACATGGCTAGAGAGATTCAACAAGCAACGCCCTCGATCCTTCGAGAAAACTGATAGCCCGAGTGAAGCTGAAAGCTGGTTGGCTCATATTGAGAAGATATTTTATCCAATGGGTTGTGACCCCGTCTTCAAGTCGAGGTTGGCTTGTTACAAGTTCGAAGGTGATGTGCTAGGATGGTAGAAGGCACTCAAGTAGTCTGAGGGAGGTGATGATTGGGTGGATGGTTTGACTTGGGCTCAGTTCAGGGAGTTAGTGATGGGACAGTTCTTCCCCAAGGCTGAGTAAGACAAGCTGAAGAGGGAGTACCACGGAATCAGGCAGAGAGCTGGGGAGAAAAGCAACGAGTTCATGCAGCGCTTTCTTCGTTTGGCTGTTTTTCTTGGCGCAGCAGCAAGTACTGCCGAAGAGAAAGCATACTACTTCCGGTGGGATCTTCGTACATCGGTCGCCAACAACTTGGTGTGTGCTACGTTTAACACGGTGGTACAAGTTGTCGATACAGCACGTAAGCTGGAGATGCTGCAAGAAAGAGAAGAGTTTGGGGAAGCAGAGAGACCCGAGAAGAGGTAAATATTCGTTATTCAGTGGTGACCATTCCGAAATCTTTTAGTATATTCCAATATTATATCTCTTTTTAAACGGAATCTTCCAGGCAGAAAACTAGGGACCGGTCTCAGCCGACTACTCAGCAACAGCCTACTCAGCCCAAGGGAAACGGTCAGACTCAAGACTGTTCTGCTACGGATAGGCGTGGCGGTAATGATAATTACCGTAACAATGCTGGAAACTCCAACAGCAGCAGGTCCTTACACTTACTCATTTTCTTACGTTACATGCAATATTTCATAATTCTGACACATTAGCAATCTTTCAACCAGGAATCATGGTAACGAGAGGGACCAGGACCAAAGAGGTTCACAGCCTAACCGTCTAGCAATCACTGGTATTACATCTTACGAATTTACCGCATTGTCCTTTTGTACCTATAAACCATGTCTCATGTATACTGTTCTTAACAGGCTCCCAGCCAACAAGGGCACCTGCTGGAGGGTATACTCATCCTCTTTGCACTACCTGCAACCGTAGATACCCAGGGCCATGTCGCCACGACAGCGACGTATGCTACAAGTGTGGCCTTACTGGTCATCGCATGAAGGACTGCCGCAAGGGCGAGATGGAGGGCACATCTGGACATGCTGATTCCAAGCCGCCTCCTACTAGTGGACGCGTTTACACGACTTCTCGCGATCAGGCCAACAAGTCTACAGGTACCATCATTGGAATCTTGTATATGTATGGTCAAGCTGCATGTGTTTTATTTGACACGGGTGCTACTTATTCGGTCATTTCTACTACTTATGCTAAGAATGTTAGGATATCCCCTATGTCATTAGAGAATGTACTAAACATTTCCACGCCTTTAAGAGACTCTGTACGCATAGCCCATGTGTACAAGAGCCTTCCCCTAGAGTTTGACGACAAGATCCGTCCTGTGACGCACTTCCGCTGGACATGAATGATTTCGACATGATATTGGGCATGGACTGGCTATCCAAACATCATGCCACCATAGACTGCCATACATATCGGGTCATCTTCGGTGATGTTAATGCACCAGAGTACATTCACAACGGGTTCGCACCCGGAAGGTCTGTACAAATCATATCAACCCTGCAAGCACGTGCATTACTTCCACATGGTTGCGAGGGCTATCTAGCTATTGTTCATGACATGGATGCTGAATCTCCATCAATTCAGAATCAGCCGATAGTGTCAGAATTTCCAGACGTATTTCCAGAAGAACTTCCAGGCATACCACTTGCAAGTGAAGTAGAGTTTATATCGTGCTCATCCCAGGAGCTGAGCCGGTTTCCAAGGCTCCTTATCGCATGGCTCCCATAGAGTTGAAGGAGGTGAAGGACCAATTGCAAGAACTTCTGGAACAAGGCTTCATTCGACCGAGCGCATCTCCATGGGGCGCACCGGTCTTATTCGTGAAGAAGAAGGACGACAGTATGCGTCTTTACATAGATTATCGTGAGCTCAACAAGATCACCATCAGGAATAGGTATCCTTTACCACGCATTGACGATCTGTTTGACCAACTCCAAGGGGCCAAACATTTCTCCAAAATTGATCTGAGGTCGGGCTATCATCAGCTACGGGTTAAAGAGCAGGGCATCGCCAAGACTGCTTTCCGTACACGCTATGGGAACTACGAATTCATAGTCATGCCATTTGGCCTTACCAATGCTCCAGCTGTTTTCATGGATTTGATGAACAGAATCTTCCATGAATTTCTGGACAAGTTCCTCATTGTCTTTATTGACGACATTCTAATATTCTCTAAGTCCAAGGAGGAACACGAAGACCATCTTCGTACAGTGTTACAGATTCTTCGCCAGAAGCAGCTGTATGCTAAATTCTCCAAGTGTGAGTTCTGGTTAGACAAGGTGGCGTTCTTAGGTCACATTGTATCAGTAGAAGGAATCACCATAGATCCAGCAAAGGTCGAGGCTATTACCAAGTGGCCAAGACCGACATCAGCGACTGAGGTTCGCAGTTTCCTAGGCTTAGCTGGTTACTACCGTAGGTTCGTAGAGAACTTTTCCCGCTTAGCACTACCATTGACCAAACTGATGCGAAAAGGGGAGAAATTCGTCTGGACTGAGGAAAGAGAGAAGAGCTTTGAAGACCTAAAGCAGAAGTTAGTATTTGCACCGATTCTTACTCTCCCATCTGGTACAGGTGGATTTCAAATCTACAGTGATGCTTCAGGGAAGGGACATGGCTGTGTTCTCATGCAACGCGTACGCTTCACGGCAGCTTAAGCCTTATGAGGAAAATTACCCTACGCATGACTTGGAACTTGCAGCAGTCGTGTTTGCATTGAAGATATGGAGGCACTACTTGTATGGAGAATCATGTGACATCTTCACGGACCACAAGAGCTTGAAGTACATCTTCACTCAACGTGAGCTGAACATGAAACAGAGGTGATGGTTAGAACTGTTGAAGGATTATGACATTAATCTGTAGTATCATCCCGGCAAGGCGAATGTAGTGGCAATTGCACTTAGCAGAAAGTCTGGAATGATAAACGACATTAAAACTGAGGAGGAAATCATAAGAAACTTATAGCGACTAGACATTGAGATCATGGTACGTGGACAACACGGTTACTGGGCTAACCTTAGAGTGGAACCTGAGTTACTCTCTAGGATCAAGGAAGCTCAGAAGGATGATGGTGAAATCTGGGTGATAATTCAGAACTTAGAGAAGCAGGCAGAATTTCGTATAGACGAAGACGGTATCTTATGGCAGGGCACGAGACTTTGTGTTCCTGATGATCAAGAACTCCGGGAAGCATTGTTAGCTGAGGCTCATAGCTCCCCATTCTTTACTCATCCTGGTTCGACCAAGATGTACCACGACATCAAGCAATACTTTTGGTGGAGTGGTATGAAACAGGATGTTACGACTTACATTTCCAAATGTCTTACCTGCCAGCAGGTTAAGATTGAGCATCAGCGATCTAGCGGTCTTCTACAACCGTTAGATATTCCAGAGTGGAAGTAGGACAAGATCATCATGAATTTTGTTACCGGTCTTCCGCAGACAAAGAGGAGGCACGATGCGATTTGGGTTATCGTTGATCGACTTACTAAGTCAACTCATTTCTTACCGATCCGCAAGGAAGATTCGGTTAGTAAACTCGCTGATACTTACAAGAAGGAGATCATGAGACTTCATGGTTATCCATCTAGCATCGTGTCGGACATAGATCCTCGTTTAACTTCGCGATTTTGGAGGAGTCTGCAGAAAGCTTGGGGTACAAAACTTAAGCTTAGCACGGCTTTTCATTCTCAAACAGACGGGCAGTCGGAGCGAACGATTCAGACATTAGAAGACATATTGAGGTCATGTGCGTTGGAATGGACAGGAGATTGGGACGATTATATCTGTTTGGTAGAGTTTGCGTACAACAACAGTTGGCACACAAGTATTAAGTGTGCTCCATTCGAGATGTTGTATGGCAAGAAGTGTCGCGCCCCAATCTGCTGGGATCAGGTTGTGAGCGAACACTTGAAGGACCACAAATGATAGAGTTGAACAACGAGAAGGTCGCTGTAGCTAAGAAGAAATTGCAAGAAGCACGATCACGTTAGAAGAGTTATGCCGACAAGCACCGTAGGGACTTACATATTAACGTAGGAGATCACTTCTTTCTTAAGGTATCGCCGGCACATGGCGTTAAGCGTTTTGGAATCAAAGGGAAGCTCAGTCCTCGATTCATCGGACTGTTTGATGTCATTGAGCGAGTCGGTGAAGTATCTTATCGTTTAGCGTTACCTCCGCAGCTTTCTCACGTACACGACGTTTTCCATGTGTCCTTACTTAGAGGGTACAAGTATCATCCCCTTCACATGGTTGAGTATCCACTGGAACAGATTCGTGAAGATCTTACCTTCATAGAGGAACCCGAACGAGTTCTTGACAGGCAAGAACGAGTCATGAAGAAGAAGACGATTCCATTCGTCAAAATCCTTTGGAGGGATCATACCGAGCGGGAAGCCACTTGGGAGACCGAGGAGTCTATCCAGACTTCTTCCCTCATTTCAAGTTTTGAATTTGGGTATGTTCCTCTTTTTCCAGTTTACGTTATCTATAATTCGGGGACGAATTATTCTTTTTAGGGGGAAAGAGTTGTAAAACCCGCATGCTTTTACCATGAATAGTACCCTTATAATCGTACGTACATGATTAAAACTTTCTTTTTTAACACTAGTACATTTCACGAACATAAATTATAAGAACTACGTACGTGTTATTACACGATAAGTATTAAGTATGTAATAATGCACGATGATTATTATAGATATTAATTAAATCACGAACATGAAATCATGAACGTAAGAATCACGAAAGTATAATTATGTAATTACGTAATTATTATTACGACTACGTATAAGTATATAAAATAACACGAACATTTAATATAACGTCACGTAAATACGAGCACGAGAACACATAATAAATTAGAACACGAAAAACTACGGGTTTCCCTTGGTGGTCCCTATTAGCCGCGGCACACAAGAGAAAGGAGGGGCCCAAAAGCCCACTTTTTGGATTAATTAAAGGAAACTAAAACCACAGAGTTTTCATAAACATATTTTTACAGAAAAGTTGAAAACCCTAGCTCTTGGTGACTCCCTAGCCGCGACATCAAACAAGAACAAGCAGGATTCGTTTTTTTATTTTTAATCTTTGGTATTTGGTTCGTGTTCGTGTTATTTTCAATCACACGTTGAGGTAAAACATAAAACCTTGATCTTTAATATTTTTATTTAATTATATTTTTATGTTAGATCTTTAAAACAATTAAATAAAACATGTTATGGAATTTAATAAACATGAGAAAAGGGTTCGTTTGGCTTGGTTTGTGGTTTGGCAGCCGACCGAGAGTCGAATGACACTCGTCCCTTTTTAGCCACAGCCGAGACCCCCTAAGGGGCTCGGTGTGGGTCTCGGCGCAACAGCAGGCACCACCGATTCAAGCCGGTGGCTGTTTGGGTCGGACGGGGGGAACAGCGAAGGCAGCAGGGGGAGACCACCGACTTGCGCCGGTGGGATCTTGATGCTGGCAGCGGCTAGCCACGGCGCAGCAGCGGCAGCAGCCGCCGCTGTTGCAGCGCAGCCACCAGCCGCCACCGCAGCCACGGCTGTGGGTGGTGGTTGGTGTTGGGGTTTTGGTTCGGGCCGGTTCATGGGTTCACGGGTCTGGTTCACGACATGTTTTTTTTAATAAAAATAATACATGGGTTCGGTTTATTATTTTTACAAGTTTATTTATTTACAATTTTATTTAATTACAAGTTAATTAAATTAATTTTACATGTCATATAATTAATTTAATTAAAACATGGACTTAGGTTTATTATTAATAATTAATATACATGAATTTAACCTAAGTATTTAATTATATAATTTAGACTAAAGTAATTAATTAATTATTAAAAACATGACATATAATTAATTAATTTTCATGACTTATGTTATATTAATATAAATATTAATACATGTTTTAACCTAAGTATTATATACACTTTAATTTAATTAAATCATAATTATATTTAAATAAATCGTATAACTTATAGTTTATTTAATTAACATGTTATAATTAATAAACTATACTATTGATCACACGACTTAGTATATTTAATCAGTAAAACTTAAGCTTATCTTATTTAGCTTATTAAACCAGCTTATTTCTAAATATGGAAACTTTCTATTTCAGGAAACTTACTATTTTTGGAAACTTTTTATTTTTAGAAACTTATCTATTTTAAGCAGTTAATCTATTTTTGAAAACTTTCTATTTTTGAAAACTTTCTACTTTTGAAAACTTTCTATTTTTGGAAACTTTCTATTATAGGAAACCTGCTATTTTTAGAAAGTTACTTATTATTACACAACAAGTATAATAATACAAGAAATACAAGTAATACTTAATCAGAATGGCCAGAATACATGATAAACACAGCATAACGTTAAAATCAGTAAAACAAGACATGAACATGTAAAACAAGCTAAGACATGATATAAAACCAGTTACGTACTCAGTAATCAGGATACTTATACATGTACACTATTTATGTAGCATTAGTGAGATCGAAGTAGGACTCTCTTCCGTTTGTCTTCTTCGTTCACTGGACATAAGGTACGGATTCTCCGTCCTTTCAGTATGGACATTCTTTCCTTATTAGGATTCCCCGTATGCAGCCAACTGTTTTCCCAGTATATGTTTTATATGTTTTGATTTGCTTATGTTTAGTTTAAATGCCTAAGCCATATACATGCATGACCAGTTTCACCTAGTTATGAAGGTACCATAACCATAACACTGGAGGCACCAGTGTTATGGCTTCACAACGGCGGATTGATAGCTCGTGGAGTCCCTTCAGCTTTTGGCCATATTATTATGTTATCATGTGGGGTGTATGGGTGCATCCTAGGTTACATGTTTTTAACATATTATTCAGGTGAATGTGGTGTGTGCCTTGCATCCTTCACAAGGAGTTGATCCCTCATACCCAAACTTATAAATAATTAGAGGTAACCCCTCTAATTGCATGATGAGGTCACCCCTCCAAGTATTCATGAACGTTGATATTTCATGACCTATATTGGCTTAATGGTTAACATGTTAAACAGTTTTCATAAGATAAACATAAGACTTTTCGAACTATAAAACCAGTTTTACTAAGTTATACAAGGTTTTCCAGGACTTAACCAATTCTGGTGCTATATGTTGTATATGCTTATGTTATTCATTCTATGCTTGTATATTCGTGCACTAAGCGTTATGCTCAGCCATTTTTCCTTTCATGTTTCCCAAAACGGCAGGTACTCAAGGGCGGACTCTAAGCGTAGGTGCATATGGATTGGAAGCTTACTAGCCTTCATTACTTTATGCTTATCATCATACATTTTGCTACTTATTTCCATGGACATTGTTTAGTTCTTTTCCTTTAGAGTACTTATGTTTTTGTGTGATGAGCTTATACTTTGGGGTATCGATGTTTGTTTCTGGTATTTCCTTTATGGTCATGTAATGTTTAAGACATTTATCCTTGTATGCTTTGATGACACGCCATAATCACGCGTGACATTCCATTTACCAAAATAGGGTGTTACAATAACTCTAAGAAAGGTTTTCAACCTATGGAGGTTAAGCATGAATTAAGTCATGAGTTAGATGCATCAACACCTGAAGAGGTGGCTTACATGCAGAAGGTGCCTTATACTTCGGCTGTAGGATCTATTATGTATGTTGTAAGATGCACAAGGCCTGATGTAGCGTTTGCTCAGTTTTGCTCAATGGTTACCAACAGAATCCAGGAAAGCTCCACTAGACTGCTGTTAAACATATACTAAAGTATTTGAGGAGTACAAAAGATATGTTTTTGGTATTCGGGGGTAAACCAGACACAGAACTGAAAGTTACAGGTTTTTGTGATGCGTCTTGGTAGTGTGATAAAGACGATATGAAGTCTCAGACAGGTTACGTGTTTGTTATCAATGGAGGAGCAGTTGACTAGAAGAGCAAGAATCAGACAACGATTGCAATGCACGCTACTCAATCTGAGTACTTGGCTGCTTCAGAAGGTGCAATGGAAGCTGTTTAGATTAGGAAGTTTATTGGAGATCTTGGAGTGATGCCTTAAATTAAAGAACCTATTGATATATATTGTGACAATTCTGCTGCAATAATATTCGCCAATGATTCTGGAGTCATGAAAGGCGCCAGACACTTTAAACGTAGATATCACTACGTTCAAGAACAAGTTGAAGCTCGTGAAATAAAATTAATAAAAGTTCACACAGACGATAACGTAGTTGATCCTTTTACTAAGGCTTTGTCTAGACCAAAGGTAGTTAAGCATGCCAAGACTGCAACTAGCTAGCGATTTCATGCAATAAATCTGTGATTAGTATTTGGATAAAGGGTGTTTAAGACATTATTGAATTGATGAAACAAAGATTGAGTTTCGTTTATATTATGTTATTTGATTTTGTATTCTATTTTAAATGTTTTAATCATGAATAAATTGGTATGTTCTAAATGTCCGTTGTTGATTAATAATGTGGGAATATTATTATACTAAGACCATTCAAAATAGTGATAGAGTATACTTGAAAGTATATTGGTCAATTTTGGATGATATTTGATGAATCAAATATTGGACTTATCCCAACTATATGATTTTACTTTATGGATGTTTGTCATTAAGTAAATCATAAATAGTTATCCTTACACTTGAGATACCAGGAAACTGTCACGAGTGTAGTGCGTTTCTGTGAGATAACCTAACGCTAAACGTAACTGGTAGCTATAAGGGTTATTTTCATAAGTGTAGCAAAGTTCGTAAGTTTCGCTTGTAATCAAAATAGGATTTGTTTCCTTCAAATTATTTTATAACCCCTCGGGGGAGTAGTAAGATGTTTGTGTGGCTGCACCCAAATTTGTTTTGGTAATCTTGCTATATCCATAAACGAGAAACAGAATGGTTAATGAAAGGAATGACTGAGATTCATATCCTATTAACGTTGTATTTGAAATGAAAGGATAATGATAATGATGAATCATTAGAAGGTTTTTGTCTAGGAGACCTTACTCGAGTTGTACTAAAGACATTGCTAGGTGTAACTAGACGCTAGTCAATGTAATCACGATATTCGAATTTTGTCCAAGTGGGAGCTGAAAGTTTATGGACATAAAATTAATAGTCGTGTGTTAGGATCGAACTCGAGATTACGGGATTGCACACAATACGTAAAGGGTTAATTTTGTTTAATAAATATATTTAATATATTTATTAAATTAAACCGAGCTTAACTTAACGGTCATTAAAATAATTAAGAGTTAAGTATAAAGAAAGTTGTGGAATTAAATAGAAGAGTTGGAAAGTTCCGGAAACCCCCATGGGTGGGTTTCCACCGTCAGCCAAAGAACAAGGGAAAGGGAAATATTTTATTTCCTAATTTGTTTAGAACTTGGAGAACAAGTTTTGCTAAGCCTATATAAACAATCCTTGGCCTTCATAATTTTCACATCCCTTCACTTTTCTCTCCTCTAGCCGATCGCAACAAACACCCCTTTAGGGTTTCCGTTTGGTTTTTTTGGTTATTGGTATTTAGCTACTATCTAGTCATAGCCCTTCTCTAGGGTTGTTGGGTAGATATTCCACAAGTGTTGAAACTACGGTTTATTAGTGCTAGACTCACGATTAGCCTGTTGCATTACGTGTGTACAAGCGCGTAATATAGTCTTACTTTAAACTATATCTTGGTATTATTCGTCACAAACCCTAATTGGTGATTCGTTGGTGTTCTTGTGGATTTGATCTAGCTAAAAAGTATGTAACCTTAACTCGATTAATTATGAATGTGTTATTACTTATGATCTTGTTAAATCGCTTCCGCTATGTGTGCTTTGATCTTATTTAGGGTTTTGTATAACTGTTATGAGCTTTATAAACCTTCAGTTTCTTGTGTGTCTTTTGTTATGTGACAGAATACAGGAATGATGACCATAACCCAGATATATTGTTATATCAGTTATTTCCATCAAATAACTGTCCAATGTTAGTTAGGGTAGATAATGTCATTAGGGCATAGTTAAGGGTTTAAATGGTTAAGGCCACATTCATAAAGAGATATATTATAACATTCTCCCATTGGTCGTAGAACCATTTATATGTAATACATAAACTTGAAAAATATATTGGCCAATTACAAGTTCATGAGATTCATCATAATTCCATAACAGCATCAAAGCAAAAAGATACAACCACACGTATCGCTTTTGACACGGGACCCCCATCCATTATAACATTGATACTAATATGAAATACATTATTTCATTAAGCCAAAATGACAAATAAATAATGTGGTACAAATACGCTTGTCTATAATGAAGAATAAGTGTACACAGTAAAAAAGTTAATATAGACAAACTAGACATTATAGTGAAGGATATTGTCTTAAAACACTTGTTTTGAAATTTAAAACGTTATCATGAAATAGTGCACTAACTATAACATTATGTAAGGTCTTGGCGTAAACCCATTTTAGCAACGTGACTTATAAACACTTTGGGTGGTAGACCTTTAGTTAGCGGATCCGCAAGCATTTCATGAGTTTTAATGTGCTCAATACATATACATTGTTCCTCCACTCTTTCACGTACGAATAAGTACTTTGTATCGATGTATAAAGCAGCTCCGGTTGAACAATTACTGTTCGAGAAGCTTATGGCGTGGTGCTCGTGCCATTAAATAACCTTTTTAAAAATGGCTCAAGACATGATACAAGATGCCTTATGCTTGCTCTTAGTATTGTGAGATTGTAGCCTCTTATCTTTTTAATCAAGTATGAATGTATGTTGATTATCTAGTTTACAAAATGGTGGAGATATATAAAATAAATAAATATTCAATATAAGTATTAAATCTGTAGTGAGCTAGCTTATATGGATTTTTTTAAGTGTTTTTAAATTTTTATGTTTATTAGAGTTTTAGGTGTCGAGATACACGTCTTTCGCCACTCTTATGTGGCAGCTCACCACCGTTCGCCAGTCTTTGCATCACACCGTCAAAACTCGTCAAACTCAACTCTCGTCGTTCAAACGACACGCTAGAAGACAAATCCTGGTAGACATTGTGTATTTACTTTTTTATAATTTTTGAAAGTGTTCAAAAGAATCGGAATCAAATCTTATTAGTGGTTTTTTCTTGTGTGGTTTGACAAAGAGAAGAGAAGTAGCTTTTATTTTCTGTTTTTACATGGGCTCGGGTCTAACAAACTGTTGAAAGAGAAAAAGAGAGATGTGTTGTTGAAATCAGGCTCAATAAATTTAGTTGTTTTAGTTTTATAAATTTTTTATGTTCCTTTAGTTTTATAAACTTCTTATGCTTGTTTATATTGTATATTATATTTTTATTTAAGTGAAATAAATTTAGTATGTTTAAAAATGACGTTAAATAAAATAAATAATGACGAGTCTTAAATAAATAGGGTGATTTGTTATCATTAGGAGGTTTTTCTAAAATAAAAATGTTAGGCTATTTTTAGTAAAAGTAGTTGTTAGTTGTAAGTTGTAAGCTATAAGCTGTTAACTGTAAGTTGTAAGCTATTAATTATAAAGTTGTTAAAATGAGTTATTAGCTACATTATTTTTCAATAACAAATGTTTGGTAAATTAGTTGTTTACTGTAAATTAAGATGTAAAATAACTTAAAAAGACATGCTTAAATAGATTATACAATATGGATGAATGGCGTATTAGTAATTTATAACTTTAACAACTCTTATCAATTTAAAAGTTTTATGAATCAGTTTTTTATTTAAGAACCACTTGTTTAAAATAAAAAACTAACAACTTAAAAAAACTGTGTCAAACAGAGCTACTTATTTAAAAAAAGATTATTTAAAAAAAAACTAACAACTCTAAAAAATGCTTCGAAAAACTCTTAGCAAACAACGTAGCACTCTCTAAAGCAAAAAAAATTAAAAGTAAATAAATAAAATAAAAAACTAAAACTCTCTCCATATTGTGTCATGTGTAGCTTTCCTCAAGAGTATAGGATGCACGCAAGTGCAAGAATTTGTTTACCTTTAACGTATTAAATGCTTGGTTTGTATTTAAAAAACTAAATTCTTAATTGTTTTTAAACTTTCAAACCGTTACCAGAATTTTGTGTTGTTCACCTAATGTGTTGTTATTCTTTATCTTGCTCAGATTAATACGTGCTTTCCAATTTTGTCTTTTTTTTTGTTAATCTATTGAAAAAATCCAAGTTAAATATGGTTCATAGAGTGTCCCCTTGTCTACTTTCATTAGAAGAGGTATTACATATTCTAATCTGTATCCGGCCAAAAGTGGTACTTTGGAAATTAAATGTTGGATTTCAGTTTTGATGAAGTAAAGAGAATTCAATGCCGCTACATGTGATCGGGATCTTGGTTGTTTGATGTTGTATTTTCAACTATATGGACATTTACATATACAACAACAAAAGATAAAGGAATTGTATATTTTTAACAATTTATGATCAATCAAAAAGTTAAGTTAAAAGTTAAAACAAGTAGAATTAGATGATAAAAATGAATCAAAATTTTTATTTATAATAATAACTTCAATAAAAAAACAACTATGGGCGATTCATCAGATCCGGTTTTCTTGCATTGCTAAAATCAATTCAACGGGCGTCATTCATTGATTAACAAGTGTATATCGTGATTCATTAAGATCCTGAACTAATCTCGTTGCTGCTAAGAGTGAGAAATATAGGCTTGTGATTTTATCCCCCTATCTCTCCTGTGATCTTCTAGTTTACCGGTCATTGGCTCAGATCTTTGTTGGATTCTCGTATCTCTTTTTAATTGATTCGACACGCTGCTGGGTTTTGATTTTTGTTGTGCTGTTTAGGGTTGTGATTGCTCATCAGATCCGCTTTTTCAATTCATTGTTTTTTTAGATCTCTCTTCAATCCAAAATATAATTGATGGCACCGTGGGTTCGCTCGAATGCGGATCGTACTCGGTCCATCTTTAGGTCAGTTTTTGTTACAAATTTTTTGAATCATACCACCTCTAAAGATTTACGGGAGCTCTGTAAGGGTTATGGGTCAGTCATTGATGTTTTTATTCCTAATCGTTTATCAAAAGCTGGGAAAAGGTTTGCTTTCATTCGCTTTATTAAGGTGGATAATATGGAGCGCCTGGTGGAGAACTTATGTACTCTGTGGATTGGGCGTTTTCATTTACAGGCTAATATTGTTCGTTATGAGCGACCAGCTGCAAATAAAACTGGTCCACTTCCTGCTGTGAATCCTATTAGTTCGAAGGGTATGACTAATGGGAACTCATTCGATTCAGTCACTAGAGGTAATTTTGTCGCACCCCCTGTTAACCATGAGTTGCCGGCAATGGTTCTAGATGACGAATGTGTAATCGATCCTACTTTGATCTCACTGTGATGGGTGAGGTTAAGGAGTTTTCATCGATCAATAACTTATATAGGTGGTTGGCTAATGAAGGTTTTCTTAATGTTAGATTTGTTCACTTGGGGGGTCTGTGGGTGATGATTGATCTTCCTTCGGATAAAGCTAAAGTGAATCTGTTGGCACATGTTGGGGTCAAGTCTTGGTTTCGGGTTTTACGTAAGCCAGATCATGAGTTCGTAGCGAAAGATAGGATAGTTTGGGTGGATATAGAGGGGATACCATTATATGCTTGGTCACGTAAAACTTTTGTCAAGATTGGGGCTCGTTGGGGAAAGTTGATGGATTTGGAAGATGGTACGGAAGATTGTTTCTCTCGTATGCGTGTTTGTATCAAAACCAGTTAGGAGGACATCATTCTTGATAAATTTAAAGTTATTGTTCGAGGTAAAGTTTTCATAGTTAGAGCAGAGGAATTATTTGTTTGGTCCCCGACTTTTAAGGATAGGCAAGAGATGGAGCATAATTCTGATGATGATGGGTGTCATGACGAACAGTTACATCAAAATGAAGGTAGTATGGAGTTGAATGAGGACGAAGATGAGGATGTAGAAGGGGTCTCGGAAACTATTTTTGGTGAGGAGGCACAAGATAAGGGGAGGCTTTTGAGTCTAATGCTGCAGATTGTAAAAATAACGGGGAAGATAAGGAACTTTCAAGTGACCCTTTCATCATTCGGGACTTGATTAATAAATCAGGTAAAGGTGATATATCAGCTGAGAAAGGGGATAGCAGCAGAACATGTCCACTGGGATATACACCGGATCCTTGTGGTGATATTAATTAGGAGGACAATTTTTCGGCTCAGAGTGGGTCGAAGGGTATAAGTTCGCGTGTTATGGAGGATGTCCAGGATTTAAATGTTCGTGATCAGGTTAATGTATCTGCTGAGAAGAAAGGGGGTGGTTCGGTTTTGGATATATTAGATGAAGTTATTAAAGTTGGTCAACCAATAGGTTTTGATATGGATGGTTGTATCAAAGATATGGAGAATATTATAGGGTCTCAAGGAGTTGGTGACGGTGTTAAATGAATTGTCTTTCGATCAACGTCCAAGGCCTAGGTTCTAAGGCTAAGAAGGACTGGATTCATGGGTTGAATAATATTCATAAGGTGTCTTTTTTTGTCAATTCAGAAAACTAAAATGGACTGTTTTTCGGAGATGGTAGTAAAACAAATATGGGGTAATTATAGTTTTGAGTTTATTTTTAGTGAAGCTTTGGGTGCGTCGGGAGGTATTCTTTGTGCTTAGGATGCTCGTATGTTTCGTAAAGATCAACATATCATCTCAGACAATTTTGTTGGTCTTTATGGTACGTGGTTGCCTAAACAGGAGAAAATATTCTTTATATCCGTTTATGCGCCACAATCTATAACTAGTAGACGGTTGTTGTGGGATTATATTTCCACTTTAATTTGTAGGCGGGACGGATTGTGTGTGTGGTAATGGGAGATTTTAATGAAGTAAGACATATAGAAGATAGGTCGGGATCTTGTTTTAACGTTCAAGGGGCTAATGATTTTAATTGTTTTATTTCTAATTCCGATCTTATTGAAATTCAGGAGGGTTTCACGTTCACATGGGCTCATCCGTCTTCTAAGAAGATGAGCAAACTTGACAGATTTTTTGTAAATGATGGGATGTTAGCTTCTTTTCCTCATCTTTTAGGCAGGAGTCTAGATCGTCATTTATCTGATCATCGCCCAATTCTTCTTAAGGAATTTTTTACGGATTACGGTCCGTCTCCTTTTAGATTAGATCATTTGTGGTTTAACTTTGTTGGTTTCGATCAAATGATTCAAGATACATGGACATCGATGGAGTTGGATGATAGAAATGTTATGATTCGGTTCAAGAAAAAACTTTAGTGTCTTAAAAAGGTGATTAAGCTTTGGATCAGTGGGTATAAAAAGAACAAGACACGGCACATTGATAACCTTCAATCTAAATTGAGGGAGATCGATCGTATTGTTGACAATGGGGGTGCTAACGATGATATTCTTCTGACACGACTTAATCTAACAAAAGAAGTGCAGGATTTTCATAATAATGCGACTAAGGAAGGGATCTAAAAAGAAAAGATTAAGTGGGCGGTTGAGGGGGACGAAAATTCTAAATATTCCACGGTATAATCAATCGTAAGAGAGCTAATTTGGCAGTAAAAGGGGTGATGGTGGATGGTGAATGGGTAGACGAGCCGTTGCGTGTTAAAGAAGAATTTAGAAATCATTTTATGGAAAGATTTCAGGATCCAGGTACTACCAAATGTCGTCTGGATTTTATATTCCCTAATCAACTAACTCATGCTCACTCTTCTGATTTAGAAAGCATGGTCACTATGGAAGAGGTACGTAAGGCTGTTTGGGAGTGTGGGGAGAACAAATCTCCTGGTCTAGAGGGTTTTACTTTCAAGTTCTATCGCAAATTCTGGGATATTATTAGTAAAGATTTCTTCGAAGCAGTTGTGTGGTTTTTTGAGCACGATTCGTTTGCGAGAGGATGTAATGCTTCGTTTATTACGCTTATTCCTAAGAATCATGATCCCAAATTTGTTAATGATTATCAGCCTATTAGCTTGATTGGTGGTCTATATAAGGTTGTCACAAAAATCCTGGCGAATCGTCTTTCGGTTTCTATTACTAGTCTTATTTCAGATGTTCAATCAGCTTTCTTACCTAGTAGGCAGATTTTGGATGGTCCTTTTATAATTAACGATCTTTTATCATGCTGTAAGTTTAAAAAACAACAAGCGTTAGTTTTCAAGGTTGATTTTGCTAAGGCATACGATTCAGTTAGGTGGGATTTTTTACAAGAGATTCTTCATAGGTTTGGTTTTGGTTCGCGATGGTGTGCCTGGATTCAAGGTTGCCTTAGATCTGCGTCGGCATCAGTTCTTCTCAATGGGAGTCCAACTTCTGAGTTTCATTTTCAGCGTGATTTAAAACAGGGAGATCCTCTAGCTCCATTCCTTTTTATTCTATTAATGGAAGTTCTTCATTTAGTTGTCAATAGGACTGTAGCAGCGGGCGTTTTCAAAGGTGTGGATGTCGGTAATTCTATGTTGATATCTAACCTTATTTACGCTGATGATGCGTTATTTATTGGAGATTGGTCTGACGCTAATCTTTTGGGTATTACTAAAATTTTGAGGTGTTTCTCGTTATCTTCTGGTCTTGAGATTAATCTCAAGAAGAGTCAACTTCTAGGTGTTGGTCTTCCTAGTGAGATAGTTGAAAAGGTTGCGGTTAATATAGGTTGTTCGCCTTTGAAGACTCCTTTTATCTTACTTAGGTGTTTTAGTGGGAGGTAACTATTCTAAACGAAACGCGTGGGGGGCTTCTATTACTAAAGTTCAAGCTCGGTTGTCAAATTGGAAGCTCAAAGCTTTGTCGATTGGAGGAAGGTATACGCTTCTTAGGTCTGTTATTGGGTCTATGCCATTATATAATATGTCTATTTTCAAGGTCCCCTGTATGGTTCTAAAAGAGCTAGAATCTTTGCGTCGAAATTTTTTTTAGGGAGAGAAAAGTGAGGAGAGGAAAATGGCTTGGGTTAGCTGGCCTAAAATCCTTGCAGCTAAGAAGTTTGGTGGATTAGGTGTGTCGAGTTTTTATGCACTGAATCGGGCTCTTTTGTTCAAATGGGTTTGGAGATATATATCAGATGATAATTCTTTGTGGTGTTGTTTTATTAAGGCTATGCATGGTTCTATTCTGACTAAGAACTCCAAGTACAAGGCATCTAATAGGGTGGCTATAGTGCGAGAGGTTTTTAAGTTGAAGGATCGGGGGGTTGATTTGATTTCTCATTGTCATCGTCGGGTGGGCAATGGGAGGGATACTAAATTCTGGTCAGATATTTGGATTGGGGAATCTCGGCTTAGCGTTCGATTTTCGCGTATATTTCCTCTTGAGACTGAGAAAGATTGTTCCGTAAACGTTAAATTATAGGCGGGTATTTCTTCGCTTCGTCGGCAGGTTAGAGGGGGAATAGAGGCGTCCCAATTATAGTGCTTTAAGATCTTATTAATAATGTTTGTTTATCTAATATGGGGGATCGGTGGGTGTGTGATTTGAATGGGGATGGGATTTTCAGGGTTAAAGACGCGTGAGTTGCTGTGGATGATGTTTTTCTGCCTAGATCTGATGTTGTCACGAGATGGGTCAAGTATATTCCCATCATATATGATCCTGGCTTCATCTTTACTTCTTTGAGTGTGACGTCGCTAAAGATATTTGGAGGATCATTTGTCTTATGGTGTGATATTCGTTTCCAACTTTCGTCTCTAAGATCATTAAAGAGATTGCCTGCATCCAAGGTCTGTGGCTAGAGAGAAGTTTCATCGTTTGTTCGTTATTATTGTGGCTTCTTTATTGTTTATTTGGCGATATCACTACAACAATGTCATATTTAACTCTTAATTTAAAAAAATGACATTTTTGATAATATTCGTTAGTCTTCTTTTTCTTAGCTTAAATTTAGATGTCACGTGTTTCGTAGTTAAACTAATTAATTAAAATATTTCATTTATAATATTTCGAGTTTTGATACATCTACAAAGGTACAAAGAAACATCCTCAAAGATATGATGTTACGCTTTAATTGAGTTAATAAAAAACAGACAAATAAAATATTAATAAAACTATCAATTAATACATGACATTTTATTTAGATATTTTTCTTTAATTCTTAATAATATTTTAAAACTCAAATGCTAAAAAAATTTCTTAAATGCTCAATGTTTTTAAATAATATTGAATAAAATGTTAAAAACAAATACTTAAAAAGACTATTTAATAATCGTCAAACAAACATAAAAATTGCAACGGTTAATAGTTACCTTAATAAAATTTGGCTCGAACTCGGCTCGTATTATATTTAAATTAAACCCGTTAATAAGCTTGTTATTAAGCTCGTTAAAAAGCTCGTATATAAAATATTAGGCTCGTTTAGGCTCGCGAGCCTAAACGAGCTTTATACGTAAAACTCGGGCTCAAGCTCTTTAAATAAACGAGCTACAAATTAAGCTCAAGCTCGAACTCGTTTAGGCTCAACTAATTCAAACTTTTTACCCGATCTCAAACTTTTCACGAATAACTCAGCTCGTTTCCACCTTACTTATTTTAAATTCTCTCTACCAAAGAATCGTGCCTTACTTGAATTATTCAAAGTTTCAAACTAATAAGAGTAAAAGACTTTGTCACTGTTCTTAAAAAGAAAATTTTCTTACCGAGACTTAAACTCACAACCTTTAGGTTAGAGGGTCACTCACATACCGTTAGTCCAAGAGACATTTGGTTAAAAAAAATAAAAAAAATTCTTTTATTTCTTGCCACACTCAAATCTTTTCCGTAGGATGGCAAATTATACATTACTCGTATACTTTTTTAAATGATCGATTTTGTTTGCGTAGGTTTTTGGTTGGCTAACTTTCCACGTGTAATAAATTTATAATCAAAGATCATGGGCAGACAAACAATTGGCCAACCACAAGTGACGAGTATATTTAGATAGATTAGCACAACATTTATTTATAGCGAATTTGGTTTGTGACGTTTTTTTGTTTCGGTTAACATAATAATCTATGATTTTAAACTTCAATTATTGGCACCAAACAATATGAAAAGGCTGATAGATGTCAAAAGATTTTGATAAAGTTTTTTCGAAAGAAATATTTTTAACTTTGCTAAAAGTAAGCTTAAACAAATCATGTTGGTGCAAGTGTTTTGTACTTATTTAACTGTCGGTACAATCTCTAAAACAAAAAAAAAACTGTCGGTATGATATTATATATATATATGCATGTTTTCTTTTATGCAAAACTGGTAAATATATATTTTTTAAGGTAGGTTAACTTTTCTTTTAATAGAAAAAAGAGTAAATTGCTTTTTTAGTATTTGCGGTTTGGTCAAATTGCAGATTCAGTTCATATCTCTACAAAATTGCAGTAAACGTCTCTATTTTCAAGTTTGTCTTGCATGTTTAGTCCCTGGGTAGGGACTGAATCTGCAATTTAGCCAAACAATAGGGACCAAAAATGCAATTTAAAAGGACAAAAAATGCAATGCAAACTTGAAAAGATGTCCACGGCAATTTCGAAAAGATAGGGACTAATTTTGCAATTTGGTCAAACCACGGGGAGAAAAATGCAATTTACTCAAAAAGATAAAAAAAAAGACAAAGGGGCATGTTGATCATGTCATCCATAACACAAACCACACTCATCTACCTATCCAGATCCAATCACTCCCGTCACTCTCCCCTAAAACACACAGTAAAAACACATAGTGTGTGTTTCATCAATCCATCATCTCCATACTCGTCAATAGATCTCAATCATAAAATAGATTATCAAATCGGTAATCAATCATCAAATCAATGATCAATTGAGACTAAATCGATACTAAGTCGACCATCTCCTTCACAAATATATGATCTCATTCTTATTTAGATCATGCACAATCACCATATATTTTTTAATTTTATCCTGATTTAATTTGTTTGATGTGAATCAACTTATAAATTAACATCATCTGAATTTATAAGCTTATAATTAAGCCAAATTGATGACTTATCTAAATTTAATATGAAAAAAAGACTTAATCTCCTTCTTCAGGTTATCTAAATTTATTGTACCAAATAATAAGCTAACTTATTTAGTTGATTAATGTGAATAAGCTTATTAGGAGAGTTATGTGAATAAGCATATGAATTAGAATAGGGTTATATGAATAAGCTTATAAATATAGTTTGTTGAAGCTGTAGGATAAGCATAAGGTAAGTTATGTGAATAAGCTTATTAGGAGAGTTATGCTGAAATTGTAGGTTACTCTAAACAGATGTATCACATATGACACCTTCATATATCATATGTGATATATGGAGGTATCATATATGATAATATGATAATGTGGTTGAAAACAAATGCAAGCAAGTCTGTGATTTCTTGGTGGGTAATTAGGAGAGTTATGCTAAAATTGTAAGTTATGCTGAATAGATGTATCATATATGATACCTACATTTCATATATGATGATATGATAATGTGCTTGAAAACAAATATAAACAAGTTTGTGATCTCCTGGTGGTTAATTAGGAGAGTTATGCTGAAAAAGTAGGCTACGCTGAACAGATTTATATTTGATACATTCATATATCATATACGATATATGGAGGTATCATATATGATAATATGATAATGTGATTGAAAACAAATACAAGCAATTATGTGATCTCTTGGTGGGTAATTAAAAGTTAGTTGTGTGTATATTATCATATATAATAATCTGGTTGAAACTAAAACCAAATCTTTTTATTTATGTAGTGAAAACTGTTTTTAGTGTATTTTAAAGAACTCAATCATCTCAAGGCCAAGAAGTGGAACATCAGATTCCTAACTGAAAGAACAAGATCATCTGCATGAGAATGACAAAGACGAGCCCAAGTTTGCAACAAAAATTTTGATGACTGAGATCAACATCCATTGTTTTGAACATTTGAATAATTTATCTCTTTGTCATTTGTGTTTGGTGATGTATTGGTCTAACTTTGTAATTCTACTCGATCATCAGCATTTTTGTTGAATATGAAAATGGTGAAACATATGTAGATGTAAGTTTTGGATAATATGTATTTTGTTAAAGTTTCTATCATATTCTTAAAGCATAGTTTTTACTTTTTTTGAATATCATATATGAAAATACATATAACTCTTAACTTCTACCATATATGATACCGCATTATCATATATGATAATGTAGTATCAAATATGATACTAAAAAAAAGTTTGACAGGTTAAACAAATGGTTTGATGAATTCATGATTAAAACAAAGAGTTTGCTAGATTCATTATTAAACATTTGTTTAGAAAATGAAAAATAATATTTTTTTATGATTGCCATATATGATTATATGATAATGCATTATCATATATGATACTCATAAAAAATTTTGAGAGATTAAACAAAAGGTCTGTTGAGTTCAGGATTAAAACAAATAGCCTCTTGTATCAATGATCAAACACTTGTTCATAAAATAAAAATAAATGGTTTTTAATAGCATACAATTAATGATTAAACACTTGTTCAAAATAGAATGCAACCATTCATGATTAAAACACTTATTCATAATAAAAAAGACACAAAAACATAAGAGCCTATTGACTTCATAACTAAAACCAAAGCATTCTTATTATTGAAACTTTTATTCTTCTTCTCTAATCAATTCTTCTTCATTTTCGGCCAAATATACTTTTCTCTTGTAAAACTTTCTCCTTGGCCTCGACAACGACTTCATCTTATCAAATGTGTTCGCACAGTCTGTATTTATTTACAGTATATATGAAAGAACATATTAGCTATTATTTTATCAACAAGTGAATTATATAGCAAACAATATAAAAATGCACAATAGGTCAAAAAATGTAAAAAGTCATGTACATTATCAAAGTCTGGTTTTTCGTGTGATTTGTGAGAAACATCATATATGATAACTCATATATGATATAACTATCATATATCACATATCATATAACTATCATGTATAATAAATGGGGTATCATATATGATACATAAAACTTAATTCAACTTACATCAGCAACTTAATTAAAATGCCTAATAATACACCTTATTCACACTAACATAAGCTTATTCAAAACTGCATATATGAAACCTGATAATAATCCACAAGCATATTTGGTTATGATATTGAGTCTTGTCAAACATATATGATTCTCAACTCTAAGCCATACACCACTTATCATAGCCATCCATAGTCACTTTTGAGTTTTATGGCTAATCTATATATAATATCATATATACCCTATTATATATGATAGAAGGCATATTTGAAGAGTTTAAAGATATTTTGTGTAAGTTAGTCATAAAGTCTGATTTTTTACTTGTGGTTTATCAAAAATATTTTTATATGATACCTCATGTATCATATATGATATACATATCATATATCATATATCATATATCATATATCATATATCATATATCATATATCATATATCATATATCATATATCATATATCATATATCATATATCATATATCATATATCATATATCATATATCATTTATCATTTATCATATATCATATATCATATATCATATATCATATATCATATATCTATCATATATGATCAATGGGGCAACATATATGATACATCAAGCTTAATTCAGCTTACATCATCTATATAAAAATCCATGATAATACAGCTTATTAACACGAACATAAGCTTATTCATAAATCTCTTATTCATAAAACCTTATCATTTGTTAAAATAAGCTAATAAGCTAGCTTCTGAAACAACACAATAAATTCAAATCATCTCATTCATAAGCTTATTCACAACTCTCTTCTAATTCAAAAGCTTATTCATAACTCCCATTTAATTCAAGAGCTTATTCAAACAAATCAGCTTATTCACATAAATCACCTAATAAGCTAACTTATAATTAGAACGATAAATTCATATAATTCATTCAAAATAATCTAATTAAAAGCTTTTAAATTCAAATGATGATACATTAATAAGCTTATTTAAATCAAATAAGCTAAAATAAGAATTGATCAAATTAATCTAACTTGATGATGGATCGATCGATTCGTGGTGATTGATTCGTGATGGATTTGTGATTGATTCACGATGATCGCTTCGTGATGGATTTGTGATGATCGATTCGTGATGTTAGAGGATTTGTAGAGAGAGAGAGAGAGAGAGAGAGAGAGAGAGAGAGAGAGAGAGAGAGAGAGAGAGAGAGAGAGAGAGAGAGAGAGAGAGAGAGAGAGAGAGAGAGAGAGAGAGTGTGTGTGTGTGTGTGTGTGTGTGTGTGTGTGTTTTATGAGAAGGAAAGTAGAAAAAAGGCTTATATAGTAAACGGGTGAAATGACCAAAATAACTATGTAGTATAAAATGAGGATTTAATCTTAGCCATTGGATGGTAGGGAGATGGAGGGTGGAGATGAGTCCCCCATATCGTAGATAAGTTTGATATCCAAATGAACTTGAATCATATTTTTCGCTAAACAAATGCATACACGTATTCTCAATCATTTTTATTGTAAAACTTAAAACTTTGAAATCCCTTTAGGTCTGTCGAAATCTTATAATGCTGCATTTAGCAGCTGCTTAAGAAGCCTTCGTGAGGCAAAAACAAGGTAATCACGTGTAAATATTGCTATGAGTAGTTGGGCCATGCGTAAACATGGGGCAAAAATAAGTCATACGGTGAGACTATGTTTATCAACAAACTATCACAACCCAATCTTTTATTAGAATATTATTTTTTACTCTTCTACTTATACAACCTATATACACAACCAACCTCAAGCTATTTTATCATTTATTCACAACCCAACCCAACTCAATCTAATCTAAAATATAATATTAATACTATTATGTTTTATAATTAACTAATGTCTCAACAGATCTCGATACATTCATTGCCACAAACATGATCTGCTTCTTTTAACTCACCCATCTTCTTCATTCCTATTATCTTTATCTTGCCACAATATCTCTATTTTCATTCGTATAACACTTGGTCATCTAATTCTATCGTATCTTTTTCTTTGAACCGCATTTACCAATATCTATCCATCTTCAAACTCGAATCTTATAACCAGTAGAGAAAAAACTCATGCTTAGTAATACTAGCCTTTCAATCTTAAGAAGATGAAAACTCATGCTAAGATAAACTTCATGCTTTAGAGAAAAAAAATCACCGAGAGAGAAATTTAATTGTTGGGTATTAGGGAAGAGTTACCAATGTTTGAAAGGCACGTGTTAAGGTTGGGTGAAAGATTGTAGAGAAATACTATAATCACATAAATTTTACATACAAACTTCCACATAATGATGTGGCAAGTGAATTGGACCAATTGCTACCTTCTTCTTCCACTAACTCTTTATTTCATAACAAATCATTTTATTACACATCATTGTGTGGATGTTTTTATGTAAAAGTTATGTGGTTGTAGCATTCCTCAAGATTGTAGTGTCACTAAACGACTAGGTCGGGTGATTTAGTTTATTTACATTGTACACTTTTAATATTATTTTAATTATGTTTTTGTCTTATGCTTACAACCGGTTGCAACCGTTCATGAATAAACACAGTCTGAGAGGCTCACTTTTTGGTTTATTTGTTTACATAAGATGTATGCAACTCTTATCTATACTTAATAAAAAAAATCTCACTATCGCTTTATTTATCAATAAATATCTCTTAAACTTTAGGGTTAATATACAAATATGTTACTAAACTTTACAAAAAAAATATCCTAAGTTAATAAAGTTTCATTTTGTGCTTTCAGATCACCAATGTATACGAGTTGATTAATTAGGTTACTCAACATTTATATAGGTTACGCAAATGTTACTAAGTAGAGGGATGACCTGTTATCAACCGGTATTCCATGGACATCACCAAAAAATAGTCCACATAAGTATTCCACTAAATATTTTTATTTATAAAACCTCAACTTCATCTTCTTTCTTTATTTCATCTTCAAACTAACCTATCACCATTCTCTTCCACATATATCCAGTTACCACCACCTTCATATAAAAAAATGCAAGGCTTATATCATTGAAGGTTGCTTGTGCAAATCCGACATATATCCTTGCTTCTTCTGAAATAACATTATGTACAAAACCAGATAGGTGTGATTGTCTTGTAAAAGTATTCATAAACTGTATGATGAGTAGTCAATTAATATCTTACTATCTAGTCACAGACAAAAAATTTCTCTCGTCATTTGGTGCAGTTACTTCTAAACATAATATCTCATCCCATAACCATTTCCAAAAGGCAATACCAAAGACTCCCTGATTCAATCTTGGGTTGGTTAACACTAAACATAAGTAGAAATTGAATTATTATAACAACGCTTTTCTAAATTTACTTTTGTTCACTTTGAATATAGTTTGTGAGCTCATCGTTGAAAGACCCCGCTTGGAACCTTATGTTTCTGATACTGCAGTTGCACTAAGATACAAGTTTAACCATGGAATCTGTTTATGTTGCAAATCCCTTGTTTGACATATACTTTCTTGAATTTCATTGAAATATAAATATACAGTAGTTTGCTTGTTGACATTCCATCATCATTGGTTGGTACTGTATATAAGTATATTTTTTATATTTTTTCTTTTTGAGTTCTTGGTGCTGACATTTAAGAGCACATCCAGTAATTCATCCATGCTTTATGAAATACCATTTTGAATCTAGTGTCTTGTTAGTTTGACTAGACTGGACACTCTTATTGCTGCAACAATTGTTGAACTTTTGCTGTTATCTTTTGGTATGCCTGATGGTTTATATATTTCATAACAATTATTAAAAACTTTAATATGGATCAAAGTACATACAGCGGAAGCAAATTAACAAGATCATTAATTTAACACCAATATTTTCAGACCCGGGTCGATCCGGCCGGGTCAGTCGGTTGAACCGGTTCCGGCCGAAAAAACGGGTCATATTGACCCGGGTTTCATATTTTCGAAACCCGGCTTGACCCGGCGGGTTTGGGGTGACCCGGTTCTCAAGACCCGGCCGGGTTTCGAATTTTTCGGGTTTTTTTAATTTTTTTTAAATTTACGTATTTGCGACGAAATTTTATTTTTACATATTATTTTGGTTGGTAAACAATTTATATTTTCAATATACGTAAGTTTTTGTAGTTTTTATAAGTATAATTTTGTTAATTATTAAAAATATAAAAAAAATATTTTTTTTAGAAAACCAGGTTGACCCGGGTTGACCCGGACCCGGCGTCTCGACCGGGTCAATCTAAGACCCGGGTTTTAAAACATTGTTTAACACAATTATAATTAATCAAGATTAAGGTTACATACTTTTATCCTAGCAAGATCCACAAGACGACGGAACAAACGGCAACTAGGGTTAATCACGAACACCACCAAGAATATAGTCTAAAGTAAGACTATATCACGTTCTTGTACACACGTAATACGGCGAGTTAACCGTGAGTCTAGCACGAACAAACCGAGCTTCAACGCTTATGGAATATCTACCCAACAACCCTAGAGAGGGGCTAGGACTAGATAAATAGACTTGATTGAAAACCAAACGAAACTCTAAGTTGGGTGTTGTGGGGCCGGCGATCAAAGCAAAGAAAAGAGAGAGGGATTGGAAAAATTATGAGGCTAGGGGTTTGTTTATATAGGCTTGGCAAACCTTGGGCTCCAAGTCATAAACGAAAAAGGAAACAAAAGTTTCCCTTTGCCCCCTCTTGTAGCCGGCGGTTAACACCCCCCAAGCGGTGTTTGTGTAATTTTTCCTTCTTCTTTTTAGCTTCTATTTAATTCCATAACGATCGTTTAAACTTAACTTTAATTTATCAACGATCGTTAGTTAAGCTTTGGTTTGATTTAATAAATATAATAAATATATTTAATAAATTAATTAACCCTTTACGTTATGTGTGCAATCCCGTGATCCCGAGTTCGATCCTATCTCACGACTATTAATTTTAAGTCCATAAACTTGCAGCTCCCACTTGGACAAAATTCTAATATCGTGATCACATTGACTAGCGTCTAGTTACACTAGCAATGTCACTAGTACAACTCGAGTAAGGTTTCTTGGACAAAACCTTTTAATGATATATAATCATTATTATTATTATCCTTTCATTTCAAATACAACGTTAATAAGGATATGGATCTCAGTCATTCCTTTCATTAACCATTCTGTTTCTCGTTTATGGATATAGCAAGATCACCAAAACAAATTTGGGTGCGGCCGCACAAATATCTTACTACTCCCCCGAGGGGCCCAGCTGTATTATACTTCAAAATAAATTTTGAAGGAAACAAATCCCATATTGACTACAAGCAAAACTTATGAATTTTGCAACACTTCTGAAAATAACCCTTATAGCTACCAGTTACGTTTAGCGTTAGATTATTCCACATAAATGCACTAGATCCACGACAGTTTCCTGGTATCTCAGGTCTAAGGATAACTATTTATAATTTACTTGATGAAAAAGATCCATAAAGTAAAATCATATAGTTGGGATAAGTCCAATATTTGATCCATCAAATATCATCCAAAATTGACCAATATACTTTCAAGTATACTCTGTCACTATTTTGAATTGTCTTAGTTTAATAATACTCCCATATTATTAATCGACAACGGACATTTAGAAACATCATAATGCTCATGGATTAAAACATGTAAAATAGGATACAAAATCAAATACCAGAAAAATAAACGAAATCCAGTCTTTATTTCATCAATTCAATAATGTCTTACATCCTTTATCCAAATACTAAAAAATAGATCAATGCATAAAACTGGTACATGCATCATGCCTCTAGTAATGACATTCATACTTGTTTGGCAAAGCATAAAATAACCAATCTTGACCGATTGGAATTTTGAGAATACTTTCTTCAAGAATTCAATTCATTGAAACTCTTGTACATGTGCATTCAAACAATTTGATATTGCCACATAGTATCAAAATTGTGAAACATCCTTGATCACCAATTTCCTAAACTTCCAAAACATATTTGAAGTTCAAAGTATTCTAATTCTTTAATGTATAATGCAACTTTAATCAACATGTCATCTCCAAAGATCCCATGACTAATATTGAGTGTTACCTCAATTATATCTTTTTAAGTTTTACAACTTGTCATAAAAGATATAAATACGTTACCTTTAATATCTATTATGTAATGTTTGATTCCAACCAAAACCTTCAAGTTTGTTGGCTATGATAATTTGCACAACGATTGACAAATTATTCATCTATAGAATATGGAAGCCGATCCAAGATTTATGATGTTATTCTATTTCCAAACATATTCCTTCAGAATATTCATTACACAAGTTATTTAATAACTTCTTAAATAGATTAATATATTCAAATCATCATGTATTTTAAGCATGATATAAATACAACACGACACACATGAAAATTTCTCAAACCAGATTTAGATTTCTTCATGTCCTAAATATCCATGTAAACTTACTACATGGCATATTACGTTGTATTTTCACCGCATAAATAAACAAATATTATTTGTTTCATGGTTATGTATATCTTATTTTCTAAATCTCCAAAGCAAAGTTTCATCTCAAATGTAAACCAAATCAACATTTAATTTGAATGAAAACTTACTTTCTTACATGTCTATTTGACACATATAATTTAAGAAAATAACCATAATACTCTCACTAGCTTTTAGGAATACTCAGAAACCATCTTATTTAAATTTAAATCCAAACTTGGATTTCAAAGTAAACATAAGAATAATCTTCTAGATGCATGCTTTTATCCATTAATGGATAATTGCATTTTGTACTTTCCAAAGATTTTATATTTTGAAGTAATAAACTCATTTCGGTTACGTAAGTCCTTTCTCAAGTAGTCATTCAAGAAATAGTTCATACATATCCAAATTTGTCAATTAAAATATGACCATCAAAATCTTTATATATCTAATGCATTTAGGAAAGAATACTCAATCATAATTAATTACTTAAGTGTGACTAATAATCTATTCATAATACATACATTAAATATGTGTACAATTTTGTCCATAGAATTTCGACACAAAGATTAAACCACTACAATTGGCGTTTTTCTTCCTTTGACGAAACTCATCTCCAATTTCTAGTCAAACTATTTAAGATAAAACAAATCTAAAATTGATTATCTTATTGGACAACATCTATATCGTTCATAGTATGAGTAATTTACCCAATTCAATATTTGGTAACAAATCATAACAATTATTTGTAACTCATAATTCTCAGCATATAAATCGCATATCCGAGATATCCTTACAGACCTATGACATAAATTCCTTTATCTCGAGGTTTAGCATTTACACGCCTACCTCATGATAATTACTAGTGTATTTTAGAAGATCATGTATCTTGTAATTTTATCTTTCAAGATCAAAACTCCCACTTGCTTTTAGTAACTTAAAATTAATCTTTAAATACATAGCAAATAGATCAACACTCCAACGTTATCTATATGGGACATTACAAAACACAATGACAGTTCCATACTCTTTATTTTCTAAACAATCCACTTCATAAGTAGTTTAGCAAAATCCGAACTTCATTTAAGATATAACGTGATTCATCACATTCCATATATAATGGTATCTTAATTAATCGTCTTAGCTCAAGTCATACTCAACTTTCTAACCTTGATATCTTTTTGGAAGAAAAGGAAGATATAGTTATCTTGAATCAATCATCACCATCAAATTGAGAATTTTTATTCTCCTAATGAACATACCATAACAATGATGTATTTCATTTAGGGAAATATTGTAAGTCAATCTTAACAATATTTAAGATAAATATATATCTTTAGGCTTACCTATATACCAACTAAATCATCTTAATGGTATAATAGATTTCCTAACCATTTTGCATGCTTTATAACTCAAGTACTTATAATACAAAGTCACTTCATAAAAGTTATAAGTCCATTACGCGTTTCATGTATATGTCTTTAGTGAAATAGAGACAATACATTAACGTCTTACTTTATATTATACGTCTTCCAAGACTTTATGTTTGTGACTTTATACAATAAATCATAAACATGTATAACTAAAGTAAATCATGAACACCACTAGGTTTCATTCATCTTTTCAAGTTAATTCACTCCTATACTATTATATGAACACCACTAGGTTTCATTAGTAGTATAAGATTACTCTATATATCTTATGTCATTCCAAGAATTTGTCCATTCTAAGAAACTACAAAACATTCCACGCCCGATCTTACGACATGTGGATATTTTACCCTTGTGTTTACAATTTAGTCCAAGCTTTCACATGACTAAATCAAAACAACAAGTGTCTCTTAACGTGAATGATATATATACTTTTAAGTAGTCTTTTAATCATATTGACACATGATCTAAATATTAATTAGATTGTTAATCTCTTATCTTAAAGACAAGAGAATCATATCTTTATGAGTTGTTTCTTGCACACAATGTTCATTTCTCCCACTTGTGCATGGAACAACCTCATATATAAGATAAACATCACGTCTAACGTTCGTCTATACAAAATATGATTGTGCCACATATATTAGCTTTTACAAGTAGATGTAGAACCACTTAATCAAAAAGAATCAGTACATAACTATCTTTGAAGATATTAGTGTCAACAATTAGAAAGTAATTATCTTAGAACATACTAAAGATAACATGGGTTATTACCAAGACAACAAGGCTTGTAACTCCCACTGAATTAGCGAATGTTTTAATAGACTCAGATTAAGTAATACAACACAATTCTCCCACTGAACTTGACAACATTGAAAAAGTTTCATAATCGGTGAAAAATAATTAGTGTTGTGTTTACTTTCTTACACTTTTGAAAAACACATTCGCAACAATTACTTATAGTGTTTAAGAGTGTACTCTACTTCGTAAATGATGACTTATCCATCAAATACTTTTTAACTTGAAAGACTTGACATGCAATTTCTTCCTTAATAGGTCTACCAACCCCACAATGGTATGTAGTGCCTATAAATGGTCAAAGCACAACTACTAGACAAATATGCTAGTTTGCCTTATAACCAATTAGCGGTAACTTTTAATAACTCAAAATATGCACTTTTCTTAACTATTAAAGTTTGCTATGAGTTATGGATTTTAATTTGACATTTCTAAAATCCTTATTACTCCTTCTTCACTCATGGAAAAGAGTTTAGGTTTATCTTTTCATTGTAAATTGACTTTATCCTCAACCATACGGTTTTAGATCAATAAATGAATAAACCACGTTTATGGTGTAACGTTGCATTAATACATTTGTAAAAGAATTTACAAAATTCAATTTTAGTATTTTCGATATTACCATTCAAGAAAATAAAATTACCCCGGTAATAATAACCATAGTATTTTCCTTGAAAACTAGAATCCAATATGACATAATTTCATCACATCAGTTGATCTGCTAGCAATGAAAGTATTCAATATGGTAACTTGTCGAACAATGATTGACAAACAAATTTGCAATTTCTTTCATCCCTTCTTTATGCCTTAAGTTTCCAAATCTCGCTGAGTGTGAGAAGCCGTACTTTCCTAACATTATTTTATTCTTTTTATTCGTGTTTTTTATTTTTCCAACGTATTACGTTTTCTTGTATTGCTATATGTAAATCCTGAGATTTTTAAATTATACTTTTAAGTATTATTTTGTTCATTGGCAATGTTTCATATGGAATTATAAAATTTTTATTTTATTTTTTCATATTTAATTTAAATCAAAGTTTTTGATTTAAAATCACCCGCGTGCGTTTTACAACGAGTTTATTCAAAATCAATGTACAACGAGAATTCCTAGTGATCGCGATACCGACGGATGCCCAAAATATTACGTTTATTTATCGATTGTTTCGATAATTAATATTTTCGATGACGTCGTTTTAATTACGTATTAAGTCGTGTCAGGAAATCATATAATCATTTTTATGATGCATTGAAACTTTTGAAAAGTATTTTTACGAAACCCGAGCCCCGTAAATATTTTCAAGATTTACTAATACACATTTTCTACCCTTTAAAACTACTAATTGTTTTTAAGTCCACAACTTTCAAAGTTGGCAATATTGGTCCCTCCACTTAAACCACCATATAAAATGCCTATTTTTCCACCAACTCACACACATAAACACATTTAAAAAAAACTCACCATCCTCCTCTCCTCCTCCATTTTTGCCGTGAGCTTCACCACCACAAAACACCATCTTCCACCATGATTTGATCAAAACAATTTAAAGACCACATCTTAGATTTTTATGGTGATTCTATTGATACCAAAATCATCTACATGCATCAAGTTTTTATAAACTTATGATTTCATGGTGGATTGATGTCTAAATCACCTTGCATTATTTTTGGTATGATCATCACATTTTAATCATTAAAAGTCTTGTTTTTAATCTTTGATTTTGTTAGATTTTACATGCAAGTGTTTTTAGAAGTGTTTGGTAGAATAGGAATGATAATATAGTGATCCTAGAGGTATGAGAATGAGTGATTTTGCTTGAAAAATGGATTTGTCATGTTTTCTAAAATGCTATTTTGGGACAGCAGCCTTAAACAGTTTGTTTTGTGGGTTTAAGGTCTGTGAAAGGCTAAGATTAGTTGAAATTGTTGTAGAGTTTTCCGAGACGGTCGTTTTGGTATAAAATAGAGCTTTTAAGTCATTACGAGTCAAAAGTTATGCTAGTTTTAGTTTTCGTGTACCGGGAGACGCAAGTCGGCACAATCCGATATTGTGGCTGATTTTGGGTCGACTCTCGGGGACTTTAGGCTTTGATAGATAAATGTATCTACTGGTTTTCAAAGTTTATAAACGGAGTTTGATGAGTCTAGTAGTGGTTTCAAAAGTCGGATTGTCGAGTTAGTACTTTTAAAGCGGTCTAAACGGTTTTACAAAACAAGTGCACAAATCTGTCCCAAATTTGGAATCGAGAAAAGTGTCGAGCTGATGGATTTTAAAGTGTGAACTTTGGCACAAACTTCGGTGAGGTCTTATACAGGTTATAAGTGACCTTGACACCAATTTTTATTTAAAACGGACAAGTCTAGATAGGGTAGATCGGTGTGTACATTCGGGGTGTACTTGTTGATTTTAATTTTGGACACATAGTTCAATGCTTGTGTTGCGTGAGTTTGAGTATTCACCATCGGGCATGGTGACTTACTCATGTGCTTAGTCATTATATAAATGACTTAGATACTGGTCTAATTAAGGTAAAGGAATAGTTTGACTTGCGTTGACTTGGTGTCTATTTACGGGTCAATTTCGAGTGTACAAGTGTTTTAACGAGTAACGTTGGATAAATGGTTCATTTGGTTCGAGTCAATGGTTTTGAAACATGAATACTTTGAAAACATTTGAGTCATATTATATTTGGTACATATCGATATTCGAGTTCGAGTCTTAACGCGCGCCTTATTTTGATAGGTTGCGGTTTTCGTGTTTTCCCGGGCATCCATATCGTCAGTGATCGTCTACCACTACCGTTTCTACTCAGTTGCTGAGTACCGTGATTGACTTACCTCATGGCTAAGGTGAGTTCATAGCCCCTTTTTACTTGTACATGGTTTCTAAACACGGGGTGAGATTTTACATGGTGGAACACAACCATTAAAAAACTGTATGCTATCCAGAACTTGTATGCTATCCAGAACATGTATGATTTCAGGTTTTCAATATTATTATTGCTTTTTAGTCTAGCCTTGAGTTTCCTCTCCCGATCATGAACCGTTAATTTCGAGTACTAAGCGCGAATGTTGTGGGTGGATCCATCGGGATTGACAATCCCCGTCTCAAGTACCTTGATGCACTGATATTCGTTTATTTACTTGAGTATTTAGGCTGAATACTCCCTAGAGGAACTTACATTGAGTTAAGCTTCGGTTCATGAACTGAACAGCAATAATAATGGTTTCGGACTATGGTTGACGTATATAACCATACTCCACACTACTTGTTTTACAATTGAATGCTTGTGTTCCACACCTTTACTGCTAAACCTATGAATGTCACTCAACTTTATGTTGACGATTTTACATGTTTAATCTCAGGTATTATTACTTAGCTTTGCTTGGATGGGAGCCCGCAGGATATTATCGCAGCTTGGAGATTTCTGTGATGCTTTTGAAAGATCGGTTTTATATAAACTGTCAGGAGTTTATTCTATCTTTTGGGCAACTTTATGTTATAAATTGAGACGAAATAATAAAATTTTCCGCTTTTAAAACTCTGGGACCTATGTTTAAAAACTCTGACCTTTTATGATGTAATGTACATGTTTTTATTTCGTCATCTTTGTATGAACTGTAATTCATTGTTTCTTGTACTATGACGTGTTACCCCCTCGTTGCCTAGTTGTTCCATGTCAGATTTTGGGGGTCTCACAGAGTGGTATCAGAGCGGTGGTTATAGGGAACTGAGTCGTTTTCAAAACTTAGTCTATAACCGAAAGTTCAAAAAAATTTCATGTTTTAAGTGTCAATCACAGAATCTGCCACTGTTGTTCGATATCTGCGCGGGTAACTCTCTAATCCTTATTATTTACGTTTAATTATCGTTATAGTATTTCATCTCTTGATTACATGTTGAAATATTACGTTACCCTGATGACGATAATTACTATGTCTTTTCAAAGCCTTGTGCTTCATGGATTATCATTGAATGTTACTGTGATTACATCTGCCTATACTGTATTTCTGGAATTCTTGTTCTTGTGAACTGATCTTTTTACAATGATTTCATATTGTTATGACGTTACATACTTGTTTCAGAGCGCGTATGCTACCGACTTTTCATGCTCATTTTTCTGAGTACTGTCGCTATTTCATTTATGCGTGATACGACTGACTTCATATACTCGTTCGTTTTGAATCATCTGTTTTTCTCGACTCGCTGATACATGTTGTGCATACTCTCGAGATACCATTGTTCGGGATTAATAAGTGTTGTTTTTGACGAAACTTCTTATTTTCATTCTACTACCGTACGTGTTGCTTTCATTGTTTATTTCCTTTAAATGTCTATTTAGATACGCAGATTTTCTTTCCGACCATTTGTGATTGAATGTCTTAGAAAATAGTCTATAGACCATTGTGTAGCTCAATGTGTCTCCGAAAAAGACTAAAAGACATCGTGTGAGTCACACATCTCGAAGCATTCGTTAAATTAGTACCTGAATAATATTGTGGGTCTTCATAATCTTGATTTACCTTTACGCCACCATTTTACACGACAATTGTACATGGACTACATTTTATTTCTTTGACCATTCTACGTTTCGACTTCGACTTACAACATCCGTTGTACCTTGAACACATGATCGTCATTTATTATGTGCAATTGTGTGGAATACGATCCTACTTGTATCCTCCCCTTTTCATTAAACCTCCTCGCCTCAGGAGTGTGATGTTGTTAATATTTCGTTTCTTTCTCGGTATGTCTTATGATTTTGGAAAATCACGCCGCCAAAAAACCTTCCTGCATTGCATCTTGCAACCGAAGAGACGGATGATATGCGTCGTTTTTTTATCTCTCAGATTTCCGTTGGCATTCTTGAACCATTTCCATACTGTGTTTTCTTTACATGACTAATTATACAGTTTATCTTCCTTTGTCTTTATGGAATCCACAAGTCTTGTGTGTACACTAATTCTAAGTTATTATGAAATTTAGATTTAATTTCAAGCTGTGTCGAGAAAATATTTTTATAACTTTAGACATAAAAATATATATTTCTACTTGTTGAGACGTCCGTTTAGGACATAAAATTGGCCAATAAACATTAAAATCGAGCAGGTTACGCTCATTTGAGATTGTGAAATTTAAGAACTTATTTTTGCGTAGTTGTAAAATATCGTTTTGCTGACAGATTTAATGCAAGGGCATTTTCGTCTATTTTTATTCCGTTTCAAGTCTCGGGTAAGACTAGAAAGTTGTTCAAAACATTGTTTTACATCGAAATGCATTAGACTTTGAATCTTAGAATATCGTTTAGCGAGTTAATTGGTCTAGTTAAACCCAAAAGTCAAAACTGATAGACTTTAAAAATATGTTTTGAAGCGTTTTTAAGTTCGTGTGAGCTCGTAAAATTTTAGCTAATAATATTTTACAACCATGAAACTTTGATTGTGTTTGAAAACGTTTACAAATAGTAACTTGAGCTCGGTCATACATAAATCTTGAACTTTTAGAAATCAAATGATTTGACAAACTGATGTTCTACTTCCTTAAAGTATATTTTTGTCAAATAAATTACCATGTGCACATACGGATTCCTTATTCTTTTCTTTTATATATGACTTATTTGTCATTCTATATTGTCGTCCTTTGTTTCTATCGTACCACTGATTTGGACCGAGAATTGAAGTTCTTATTTTCGTCGTTCTTTATCATCTTGGCACGTGTCTCCTGACGATTCCTGCTAAACCTCTTGAAACTTTAGCACCTTGTAACCATTTCATTGACTGTCTTGAACTACCCTTTATTTCCCTCTTGTAACCCACTCGCTACTTTATAAACTATTGTCATGTTACCATATAAACTCAAACTGGTCTTGTTTGCGAATTATTTTACAAAAGGTTTCATTTGGGCTTTCTTAAAAAATTGAATGCTATCTTATAAAATTAATTTATATTAATTTTACAATGTATTCTCACAAATTGTTCTACCTTGGGTCTTGTAAAGAATCTTGTAACATTACAATTGTTGAATTAAATATCTAGCCAGTAACTTATTAGTGAATAGTTTCATAAACTATTTTGATTTCTGTTTTTACAAATGGGATTATATACATATTTTTAATGATATGACCTGTAATACTGGTTTGACGAAGATGAGCATCGCATTGCTAGTCCTAAATTATGCATGGCCTGATCACCTATGCTTAATTTAGAAGGAGCCATGCAAGGCCGAATAGTAGTCACCTTAAAATTTTAACCAACAATCAACTTTTAAACTATGTTCCTTAAAAAGTTTGATAAAATAAAGTTTTGAAAACTTTTGCATTTTATGCAAGTAACAACAATTCGTGACTTACACATATGAACCCTTATCTTTTCTTAAACAAAGTACATGCCTCGAGCACATATTTCCTTACTCAGCGATCTTTGCTTTACTTGTTACCTCATCATCCTCATGATACAATTTTCATTACCATTTGCCTAAATTCTTACCATTGATACCAGACTTGAAAGTTTCAACGTCATTCTGCCTCTTCATCGATCGACCTTCTCTATCAATCTTGGTAGACCTACGAAATATCTCTGGACGCGATTAGTGATTTACGACTGGACGTGAACGATGATTTCTTGTATCCATCATGATGTGTGTTAGACTTTGTCGTCTTGAAATTCATTCGTGTGAATCATGTGTTGATTTTGCTTTTCATTGCTAATGTTTTCATTTTTTTTACTGAATTTACGCTCAACTGACCTCTTAAGAATTTTCTTTGATTTGAAAATTCGTTGTGTGGCTTTTCTCCTTCGATCGTGTAACGACCACCGAGAACTTAATAAGCCGTTATTGGTGACGCCAACCGCACTCGTGAACTAATCTTGCTGAATCCTTTGTTTCTTATTATTTTTATTATCATCGACGCATCTATTCGATCATGTTCGTTAAGAGTTGATACGACTTCCGTTTTATTCCCTCGTGCTATTGCTTGTATAATAATTGTTGATCGATATTCGTTTCATAATCGTTTGCTATTTTGTTGCTTTCTGAAAACCAGAAACTGTTACGTGTTTATCGTTTGATATCTTAAACACTTTCTTGAATTTTTAACAAATTATTATTAATTTTAAGAACGTTTTATACATTTTACCAAATGTTTAAATTGTCAAAATACCCATTTCAAGTTTAATATCTAATCTGTACATCCTCTTGGGTAAATTTATAACTTATGTTTAAACAGTGTCAAGTTGTATCTTTTAAAATAATTGATTTTATCATACTTTACTGTCAACCTAATGAAATTATTAAATTAGTTTATAATTCTAGCAATGATTCTAAATAATTTGGAAAATATGATTTTTCCTAATGGTAATGTTAAACCTAAGTTTTAACAATAATTTCATACAGTCACCCAAAAGTTCTTAAGCCGATCAGGATAACTATTTTGAACTGTTCTACTTTTGCTTCGAAAATCCTGATCAAGAAAAAGATTTGACAACTGTTTACCCACTCATGTTATACAGAGTTTGATTTTTAATCACTACACCCGGTAAAATTTTCTTTTAATCAAGAAAATATTTAAAACTAAGTGTTAAAGTAATACCAAAATCCTTGACAACTGATTTTGACAGCCTATATTTTGAATGATCATATGTAATCTATTTTTTCCCTTCTAGTTCTTTTGTAACTGGATTATTACGTTTTAAGATTGTCACGTTTTACAGTTGCACGATTTGCAACCCCTTGTTGATTTACAATCTTGATTCATTTTATCGCACTTTGCCTGTTTAAGCGATTCTTGTGTTCATTCATGTTAGTTTATCGCACGTATTTCCAACAACTTTATCTCTCGATGTATCTCCGTATTGAAAGATCGTTATTCTAATCCAAGTTGAATAAGTTATACGAAAAGGACTTAAGAACTGAAGCATAGTAAATTCTAACCGTTAATATTCGTCGTGGTATGGAAATAACCTGGGAAGCGATGAATTTTGTTCTACATTTTGTACCTCCTCTTGTTTGCATCTTCTACTGTTTTCAGGAGAACTCTGGGGACCAGAGTTCCTTTAGGGGGGAAGACTGTGAGAACCCGTACTTTCCCAGCATTATTTTATTCTTTTTATTCGTGTTTTTTTAATTTTCCAACGTATTACGTTTTCTTGTATTGCTATATGTAAATCCTGAGATTTTTAAATTATACTTTTAAGTATTATTTTGTTCATTGGCAATGTTTCATATGGAATTATAAAATTTTTATTTTATTTTTCCATATTTAATTTAAATCAAAGTTTTTGATTTAAAATCACCCGCGTGCGTTTTACAACGAGTTTATTCAAAATCAATGTACAACGAGAATTCCTAGTGATCGCGATACCGACGGATGCCCAAAATATTACGTTTATTTATCGATTGTTTCGATAATTAATATTTTCGATGACGTCGTTTTAATTACGTATTAAGTCGTGTCAGGAAATCATATAATCATTTTTATGATGCATTGAAACTTTTGAAAAGTATTTTTACGAAACCCGAGCCCCGTAAATATTTTCAAGATTTACTAATAGACATTTTCTACCCTTTAAAACTACTAATTGTTTTTAAGTCCATAACTTTTAAAGTTAGCAATATTGGTCCCTCCACGTAAACCACCATATAAAATACCTATTTTTCCACCAACTCACACACATAAACACATTTAAAAAAAAACTCACCATCCTCCTCTCCTCCTCCATTTTTGACGTGAGCTTCACCACCACAAAACACCATCTTCCACCATGATTTGATCAAAACAATTTAAAGACCACATCTTAGATTTTATGATGATTCTATTGATACCAAAATCACCCACATGCATCAAGTTTTTATAAACTTATGATTTCATGGTGGATTGATGTCTAAATCACCTTGCATGCATTGTTTTTGGTATGATCATCACATTTTAATCATTAAAAGTCTTGTTTTTAATCTTTGATTTTGTTAGATTTTACATGCAAGTGTTTTTAGAAGTGTTTGGTTGATAGGAATGATAGTATAGTGATCCTTGAGGTATGGGAATGAGTGGTTTTGCTTGAAAAATGGATTTGTCGTGTTTTCTAAAATGCTATTTTGGGACAACAGCCTTAAACAGTTTGTTTCGTGGGTTTAAGGTCCGTGAAAGGCTAAGATTAGTTGAAATTGTTGTAGAGTTTTCCGAGACGGTCGTTTTGGTATAAGATAGAGCTTCTAAGTCATTAGAGTCAAAAGTTATGCTAGTTTTAGTTTTCGTGTACCGGGAGACGCAAGTCGGCACAATCCGAAATTGTGGCTGATTTTGGGTCGACTCTCGGGGACTTTAGGCTTGGATAGATAAATGTATCTACTAGTTTTCAAAGTTTACAAACTGAGTTTGATGAGTCTAGTAGTGGTTTCAAAAGTCGGATTGTCGAGTTAGTACTTTTAAAGCGGTCTAAACGGTTTTACAAAACAAGTGCACAAATCTGTCCCAAATTTGGAATCGAGAAAAGTGTCGAGCTGATCGATTTTAAAGTGTGAACTTTGGCTCAATTTTCGGTGAGGTCTTATACAGGTTATAAGTGACCTTGACACCAATTTTTATTTAAAACGGACAAGTCTAGATAGGGTAGATCGGTGTGTACATTCGGGGTGTACTTGTTGATTTTAATTTTGGACACATAGTTCAATGCTTGTGTTGCGTGAGTTTGAGTATTCACCATCGGGCATGGTGACTTACTCATGTGCTTAGTCATTATATAAATGACTTAGATACTGGTCCAATTAAGGTAAAGGAATAGTTTGACTTGCGTTGACTTGGTGTCTATTGACGGGTCAATTTCGAGTGTACAAGTGTTTTAACGAGTAACGTTGGATAAATGGTTCATTTGGTTCGAGTCAATGGTTTTGAAACATGAATACTTTGAAAACATTTGAGTCATATTATATTTGGTACATATCGATATTCGAGTTCGAGTCTTAACGCGCGCCTTATTTTGATAGGTTGCGGTTTTCGTGTTTCCCCGGGCATCCATATCGTCGGTGATCGTCTACCAGTACCGTTTCTAATCAGTTGTTGAGTACCGTGATTGACTTACCTCATGGCTAAGGTGAGTTCATAACCCCTTTTTACTTGTACATGGTTTCTAAACACGGGGTGAGATTTTACATGGTGGAACACAACCATTAAAAAATTGTATGCTATACAGAACTTGTATGCTATCCAGAACATGTATGATTTCAGGTTTTCAATATTATTATTTCTTTTTAGTCTAGCCTTGAGTTTCCTCTCCCGATCATGAACCGTTAATTTCGAGTACTAAGCGCGAATTTTGTGGGTGGATCCATCGGGATTGACAATCCCCGTCTCAAGTACCTTGATGCACTGATATTCGTTTATTTACTTGAGTATTTAGGCTGAATACTCCCTAGAGGAACTTACATAGAGTTAAGCTTCGGTTCATGAACTGAATAGCAATAATAATGGTTTCGGACTATGGTTGACGTATATAACCATACTCCACACTACTTGTTTTACAACTGAATGCTTGTGTTCCACACCTTTACTGCTAAACCTATGAATGTCACTCAACTTTATGTTGACGATTTTACATGTTTAATCTCAGGTATTATTACTTAGCTTTGCTTGGATGGGAGCCCGCAGGATATTATCGCAGCTTGGAGATTTCTGTGATGCTTTTGAAAGATTGGTTTTATATAAACTGTCATGAGTTTATTCTATCTTTTGGGCAACTTTATGTTATAAATTGAGACGAAATAATAAAATTTTCCGCTTTTAAAACTCTGGGACCTATGTTTAAAAACTCTGACCTTTTTTTATGTAATGTACATGTTTTTATTTCGCCAGCTTTGTATGAACTGTAATTCATTGTTTCTTGTATTATGACGTGTTACCCCCTCGTTCCTAGTTGTTCCATGTCAGATTTTGGGGGTCTCACACTGAGTAACTCAATTAAGTCGACGAATCTAAATAACGTAAAACCTTCATGTGCAATCTTATTCAGTCATGAAATTTTCTCTCCGTTACTACATCGTCCAATATCTTATATGACGACAATTGTAACTTCAAGTGTTCGTCAATTAGAAGGCATATGACTTAAATTTTTAGGGTATAGATTTTGGTGTCAAAATCATGTATGGAGAAGCATGCATACATCTCCATAACATAAGTTTAATAAAACGTTTAGTAAACTTTTTGGTGAAACTAAAAGTTCATCATATATTTGCAAGTTGAGGTATTGGTTAAACCAATTAAAGATTTTACACACAACTAAATTTACACTGTACTTTTTCTAGAACTCAGCTAAAGCACAAAGCAATAACCTTATTCATTGTGTTTCGGATGTGAATTAATGTTGTTGAATCAACCTTAAAGAATTATACCAATAACAACCGTAGGTAATTCCAATTTTTGACGCACAGGCGAGCCGGGAATTCGGTCAGTGCTGAAGCATAACACCTCCTTCCATAACCGGGTATATGACCAGTGGTGCGTTATACCCACTTTATAGTTTGTCGAAATTGAGTAGGCCGTTAAGTTGCTATTGCAATTCTAATCAACGCAAATCATATGTAATTTAGATCTCAAAACAATTCATTTATTTTAATATGATTTAGTCCATATTAATTTTCTTGTAAAAAATTACCCTTGTTTACAACATACAATTAAAACAAAACGTATGAAAACAAGTAGGTACAAAAAAAAACTAAATCATAAACACATAATAACAATTTATATGTGCAATAAATAAATCAAATAGCCACATGCATACGATTTATTCAATAAATAATATCAAATCTAGGTTTTTATATTCATATAAAAGTCTTCCCTAATTTTAGATTTATTGAATCAAATAATGTATGTAGCAAAACACGTAACAATTACCACATAAAACATATGATCCATGAAAAACATGCATGTTCATCACGGATCTCCCACATAACTTAACAATTAAATCTCTACGGATCGAAACATGAATTCACATAACATAACAATTAATCATGCAATTCATCAAAATTCCACCCAAATCACTTAACAATTAATTTAATCACTACGGATCGTAACCTTAAATACATGACATAACAATTAATCATGTAATTATCTAAAGATCAAAACATGCAATTTTAGGGTTACACAAAAAAAACTATTTTTTTTAATCGGCTAAAAAACAAAACAAACCGACCCTTTTTTTTAAATCGGTTTTTTTTAATAAAAAAAACAAAATCAAAACCCTAAATTTTCTTTTCAAAAAAACATGTATTTTAACTCAAAACAATTATTAGTTAAAAACAATCTTTAGATCTCGATAATTATAATCATGTTAAAACGGCTCTCGATGCCACTGATGGTTTATATAGTTCATAACAATTATTAAAAACCCTAATATGGATCAAAGCACATACAGCGGAAGCAAATTAACAAGATCATTAATTTAACACAATTATAATTAATCAAGATTAGGGTTACATACCTTTATCCTAGCAAGATCCACAAGACGACGGAACAAACGGCAACTAGGGTTAATCACGAACACCACCAAGAATATAGTCTAAAGTAAGACTATATCACGTTCTTGTACACACGTAATACGGCGAGTTAACCGTGAGTCTAGCACGAACAAACCGAGCTTCAACGCTTATGGAATATCTACCCAACAACCCTAGAGAGGGGCTAGGACTAGATAAATAGACTTGATCGAAAACCAAACGAAACCCTAAGTTGGGTGTTGTGGGGCCGGCGATCAAAGCAAAGAAAAGAGAGAGGGATTGAAAAAATTATGAGGCTAGGGGTTTGTTTATATAGGCTTGGCAAACCTTGGGCTCTAAGTCATAAACGAAAAAGGAATGTAATTTTTTCTTCTTCTTTTTAGCTTCTATTTAATTCCATACCGATTGTTTAAACTTAACTTTTATTTATCAACGATCGTTAGTTAAGCTTTGGTTTGATTTAATAAATATAATAAATATATTTAATAAATAAATTAACCCTTTACGTTATGTGTGCAATCCCGTGATCCCGAGTTCGATCCTATCTCACGACTATTAATTTTAAGTCCATAAACTTTCAATGCCAATAAGCAAACATGTACACAAAGCGCTTTAAGATCAACCTAGTGTTTATACAGGGCCGGTCCTGAGTTTTCGGATGCCTTGAGCAAGGCGATAAAAAAACGCCCCTCTAAGCGAATAAGATGCTAAAATTACGCCGCTCATCATCACACTATTATTCGCTAGTAAATAAATGTTACGGTATAGGATATAAACTTTGAATCACTATTTCAAAATATAACACTTTAAAATGGCGTTGTTGCTTGAATCTTGATAAAAAAAACCATTCATTACATCATCAGATGATACATCCACTAATCTTTTTTTGACCGAAACATCCGTTAGTCGAATATCGTCATATCATGAAAACCAAATATTATAATCGACCGCGAAAAAAAAAATAGATCTTATGAGTTCTATTACTATAAAATTAGTAACCTAAAACACATACTTTAAGATACATATGTAATGTAATAAAGTTACGTCCGAGTTTTTCTGTAAATCTAATTTACATATATGAATAACAAAATTCATAGTAGTATATTTTGAGAGTACTTGACATTTGACAAATATGCTTTTAAAAAATTGGGTAATCTATTCGGAAGTAAAAGAAGCACAAGTGGATATTAAGAAATATTACAAACCAGTAACTTTGATTAGAATAATCAATGAAGAAAAATACTTTATTTTTGTTGGGACATTTATGATGTAATTCTAACCCCTTGTCCATACGTGAGTCATTTCACAACTTCAGTAAAAAGTTGTTTTATTTATTTTGCTTTTCTCTATTCCCTATGTATCCTCTTCTTCACCATCTTCTTCTTACATTTTTATCAAAACAGAAATCTGAGATCTATCTTTTATATTTTCTCTCTACTTAATATAAATGAATCTAAAATTTGATGCCTCTAAAAAATTTGCTGCCGGGGGCCGTCGCCCACCTCGCCCGGTACCAGGGCCGGCCCTGTGTTTATAGAAAACACAGCTTGTGGAGGCAACTAACCAGTTGTGGTTCTAGGGACGGAGCTAGGAGGTTCTCGCGGGTGGCCGTGACCCCTATAGATTTTTTATATGTAGTGTTAATTTGTGAAGAAAATATCGATTTTTTCTAAATTCATGTTAAATGCACCCAGTCAATCAGAACGTGTTTCTACCCTTCGTTTTAATTCACCTTTTACGTATGTTATATTATGGTTCAAAAAATTTTGTGCACCCAGTCATATATTATCCTAGCTTCGTCCCTATGTGGTTCAATGGCAATATTTATGACTCCTCACAATGTCAACAGTCATTTTGTAAGTTTGGAATTGGTTCTAAATGTGTAAATTTGGAGATAGGAATAGAGAACTAAGGCTGGTAAGATATGACAGAGGTTGAATTTATGATGTTGAAGACGAGGGTAGTTTTGTCATTTAACGCTGTCACGTAGGATTTCAACCTGTTATTCTAAGTTGTGATATAGGGAGTAACCTAAACAACAGGTCACACAAACATAAGTAATATGAAAGTACAAAATGAAACTTTAGTTACTTAGGACAAATTTTTTGTAAACTTTAGTAAAATCTTTGTATAATAACCCTAAACATTATCTATACTTCTATACTACTATATAAAAGGCGCATATTCCCTTCTTAACCCTCCGATCTTAAAACCAAGCCTAAATCTATACTTTCTTTCTTAACTCCAAACCTAACTCCAAGGCAAAAACTAAGATAAACATATGGGATTTGAGCAATTAGATCACTCTTTATCAAATTGATCTCATCCATTCATTTCTTTTTGTAACAAACTTTTGTAACAATCTATTAATAAAATATTTTTATTTTAAAATTGAAATATCTTTTTATCTATTTATTTTTTTTCATTATCTAATTTCACCATATTTTTTAAAATTTTATTCTCTTTAATTTAACATCCACTTTTATATATTTTTATCAAATTTTAGTTTTTTTCAACTTTGTATAAATTTAATTTTAATTTGAATACAAATTCGGTGAGAAGAATGTAACATTTAATAAAAAAATAGTCACCGTTAACCGTCGCCACATTACACGGGTAACATGCTAGTTATTTTTAAACACAACTTCAAATATTACAATCTATCACTCTTTATTTTTAACAATTTCAAATACTACACTCTCTACTTTCTTTTTACAACTTCAAAAAATTAATGATGTGTTTCGTTCCACATACCGTTGATGAAATCTTATCGTATTTTTAAAAAAAAATGTATTATGCTTTAATAATTAATGTGTTTATTTTATTAATGAAAGATTCTTTGTTAAAAATAAAAAAGTCGGTTTATCCAATGAGAGTGTTCGGTGAGTGATATGAATAAATTGTGAAAAAGAGTAAGAGTGAAAAAAAAAGTTGATATTGCATTGATTTTCGATCAGAAAGTATATTATACCATGACTCATAAAAACAGTCTAATAAACTTTTAAAAGGTCCAAAGATTCATAAGAATATAAGAATTGTTTTATTTTCAACTTTTTTCATATATTCTGTTTTCTTACAGTTGTATTTCTTTCATTTCACTCGTAATTTTTCCTTTAACCTTTTTACATTTAATATAACAATTTTTTTCACTATGATTTTTTTCTCTAAAAAGTTACTATAAAACTATTATCATTTAACTTATGAGCAACATAAGTGATGAATATGATGAATGTAAAAAAAGAAAAAGTTATTTGAAAAGATATCTAATGACAATATAATAAAATTGATAAAGAATGTGATATTGTTTATAAAGAAAAACTAATGAAAATAACAAATAAAAGAAAAAAAAGTCATTTAAGATAAAGCTTATGAACTACGTGATTGTATGATGAACATCGTTGTTCATTAAAAAAGAACAACATAAACATTGCGATAATAAAAAAAGTTTTTAAAAAGAAAATCGATAAACAACATAATTTAATTGTGGTATATTTTGATGTTCATTATTGTAAAGTCAAAGTTTATGTCAATATATCGGTCCTTATAAGAATTCTCTATTTTATTAATAAAAATAACATATTTTACAAACAATAAATCGTCAAACTACGATAATTTATAATCCTTTCAATAGCATTAGAATATTTTGGTTAGTAGGGTTGTTTACTAATGTTTTCTTAACCAATAAACCTGATAACTCAATAAACCTAACTAATTACCCGTAACTCAATATATCTGAACTCGATAACCTAATTTGTTGTAAGTCGGGTTACGAGTTACTCCCTCTGTCTCGTAATTATAGTTCAATTTTCTATTTTGTGTTGTTCTAAATTAATTGTCAAATTTTAAATATAAATAAGAATTTAGATACTTAAAATAATATTTATAAACTTTAATTTTTGTTAATTTATTGGTTAAAAGTAAAAATTGTTTTTGTACAAAAAGTAATAAAAAAAGTTTTATAATAATACTTTTTTAAGCTGTGTATTTTTTTGTCGATAAAATATAGGCTTAAAGCTACTAAATACCAACGTGGTTTCTTTTTTTTTCGACTTTACTAATATGATGACTAAAATAATAATATCACCAATGAAACCTGCTGGTTACCGACTAATATTACCAACATGACCTGCTATTACTGGTTAAGGACTTACAATATGACCATTTAACCATGAAAAGTTGCAAAGTTAGTCTAAATGCAAAAAAAAATCATTTACAAAATTAGTACATTAATAAATAATTGCAAAGTTAGTCAAAATGCAAAAAAAATATCATAAAAATTATTAAAAAAGTTTATAAAATTTGAAAATTTTGTTTTTAAGAAAAATAACATGTCCAAAAAAACTATTTTAAAAAAATTTTGAAAAATTATTTTTTTAAGAAAAAAACTTTACTTTTTTTAACTTTTTTAAAAACTACGAAGAAATTTTTTTATATTAAAAATTAAAAAGAAAATTCAGATAAGAAACCGTTTAGTTTTTTTTAGCTTTATACAAAAATCGAAGAAAAAAATATAAATTAATTAATTTTTTATAAAAAATTCAAAAAATCTTTTTTTAATAATTTTTAAAAAGATTTAAAAAACTAAATTTTTTCTTAAAAAAACTAATTTTTCCATTTTTTTTTATTTTTTTCTTAAAATTTTTAAAAAGTTAAAAAAAATTAAACGTTTTTTTTCACTCTTTTATAATTTTTTTATTTGTTTCTTAGAAATTTTAAAAAGTTCAAAAAAAGTAATACTTTTAAAAAAAAACTATTTTAATTTTTTTATGAAAATATATATATTTTTTCGAAAAGTATTACAGGTTTTTTCTGAAAGAAGAGAAATATTGATGAAAAAGAAGAAATATAGATGAAAAAGAAGAAAATACCCTCGTAACCAGTACTAGCAGGTGATGTTGGTAATATTAGTCGGTAACCAGCAGATTTCATTGGTAATATTAGTATTTTAGTCACCATATTGGTAAAATCAGAAAAAAGGGAAACCATGTTACTCCCTCCGTCCCATAATAATAGTCCACCGACAAAAAACACGCAGTTTAATAAAAACATCACTTTTTTAGCTTTCACTCTCTTACTTTTTACACAAAGACAATTTTACCATTAACCAATTAATTTACAACTTCTTTATTCTTTGTAATAATACTCTCAAGTGAGGATGTTATAGTAAATTTAATCTACATTTCTTATCTATTTTTGGACTGGACTATTAATATGGGACGTTCAAAAATAGTATACTGGACTGTTATTATGGGACGGAGGGAATAGTATTTAGTAGCTGCAAGCCTAAAATAGGGTAAACTGCAAATTTCGTCCCTTCACTTTGCGAAATTGGCAGATATGCCACCCAAGAGAAAACACACGCAATTTTGCCACTATACTTCAAAATCTCGTGCAATTTTGCCACTAAGTTAACGATTTTTTACTTTTTGCCATTTTCTTCCGTTAACTCCCACACATGCCTGGCACGTGAGGGTATATTCATTATTTCCCGTGCCACACAATCTCGTCATCCAATATCCACTTTTCCTTTATGCAATTTTCGTCCCCGAAACACTTTAATACCCGCCACGATTGCTTCCACCTTCCGTTTATGCATATTGCGTCCCTGAAACCGTTTTCCCGCAAAAAAAAGTTAGTGGTCCACATTCTGGCACATTTTGAAGGACGTAATTTGCACGACCTTTGAGTTACTAAAACCTTTCAAGGACTTAAATTGCACGACCTTTCGGACGTTTATATATTCTTAACACTCGGTGGTTAATCAACATTCGCTCCCCAATTCAATTATCTGTAACACTAACTCTTTCACAAATCCTTTCAATTAATCAATTTATCTCAAGTAAAATGACTGAAAGAACTCTAATCCTTAATGAACGGAAGGAAGTATGCGGAGATTCAGAGCTGAACGCGTATATGGGTCTGTACATTGGTCAAATGGTTGCGGCTAAACAAGCTTGTGTCGATGTTTTGCGCGGTCAATGTGACCAACTGAGGAATACCCTAGGAAATATTGGAATGTTGATCAACGAGATCGAGACGAAGGTTGATGAAGATGAAGATGGTTGGGTCAACTGTTTGAAAGAAATGTGTGATAGCGACACGCAAAAGTTGGTTGATCTAACAAAGTTGATTGAGAAAGCTAGGGATGTTATAAGCCAGAAGCAAGCTTATGTAGATCACATGGAAGACAGTGACAGTGATTAGGATGTGTACCATGTTTTTAATGTTTATGATGTTCTTATTTTGATTACCCTATTTTGATCAGGGTCTGTTTTGTACCCTCTTTTGTTTATAAATGAAAGCACCTTAAGTGACCCCTTTATTTAAGGATCTAAATTACACAATGTTTCAACTTTCACGTCTATATAACACATGACTCTATGAAAAACCTTTCGCATTCCAAACAAACTTTCTTCTAGCATAGAATGGCAAGCATTCAATCTGAATCTACTTCCAAGTCCATTGACTTAGATGTACGCCTAATTGGGTTCATGGAAAAGGAATTGGAGAATGTGCTTCAATTGGAGGAGAAATTCAAAAGTCTATGTTCTGAGTTGGAGGAGACTGTTAGAAAGAGATCAAGGTTCATTGAGGAGATAGAAAGTTTTATACGGATTGAGGTTAATGATGACACTTACCAAACAGCAAGAGTTTTGAAGCATGCTACAAAAAGGGATAGGGATAAGGCAGTTGATCTCCAAATTATGAATGACCAGTCTCATCTTGGTGCGCGTGAGATGGTCAACCTTGTGAAGAAAATGAAGGACGGAATGGTAGGATAGTGTTTAGTTGCAACTGGTTTGTCCCATGTGTTTTGGATATCTGGATGTACCCTTGTTTTTCTAATGTTTTATGGAAAGAAATATATTTTGTTTTTGGTATCTTGACATGGAACTGGTAGGCTTACATGGATGTTTAACTCTAGAATGTCAAACATCCTAACAGATTTGTTAGCCTCAAAATATTGAGTCAAACAAGAATGCTCGGTCATAGGTTATTATTGTAACATTAATTAGAACGTTGTAATAGGTAGTTAATTAGTCGTGGTTTACGGGCTTGATTTAAACTAATTAAAGTCCAAAAGACAAGCCCGACCCAATATATAGCCCATTAAAGCCCGCATGTGGGTGGACTATATATACTCCCCTCCTAGCATGTTAGGAGGGTTGATTGTTCACTTTATTCTTTCTTAATCTAATATTCACCAAGTTAATCATCTCCTTCTCTCTACTTTCTCTCACTACTTTCCCTTTTTAGGAATCCAACTCTTTTCATCTATTTTCTATCTATAATCATCTAAATATATGGGACAACATTTGGTATCAATCGCCATGGGGTAGATACGTGATTGGTTTTGATATTCCTATTGTGTTCGTGAGTTTTTCTTCATATTAAAGCTCGAATCATCAAATTGTTTGTGTTTTGTGGTGTTTGTGAGTAGACAAATCATCTACATAGGCTTGGTAGTGATTTGGGTTACTTAGATCGGTTAAAACCACCAAATTTGGTGGTGTTTGGCTTGATTTTAGGTGTGAAATCACGAATTTCATAAGTGTTCATCCTTGTTCCTATTTTTTAGGAAATTCTGCTACAAATTCGCAATTTTGTCTCCAATTGAGAAATTGTATACTCTTCCAATTGCGAAATTGTTCCTATTGCGGAATTGTATGTGTCTGAGAATTGCGAAATCATATTCACGTGTTAATTGCGGAATCTTGTGACTTTAGAAGCTATTGCGAAATCTTAGCCTATTGCGAAATCCTTGCTTGATTGCGAATTTGAATTTTGTCTTCATTGCGGAATTGTTGAAGGTTTGCGGAATTGAATCGTTGGCCATTGCGAAATCTTAAAGGAATTGCGAAATTGAATTTGTTGGATAATTACGGAATTATGACTTATTGCGAAATCTTGTGATTCTGGGGATTGCGAAATCTTGTGACTTTAGAAGTAATTGCGAATTTGAACTTGAGTGATTGCGAAATTTATCAATTGCGAAATTAACTCACCCATTGCGGAATTAATTCAGTTTTTGTGGAATTAATTAAACATTGCGGAATTACATACCACATTGCGAAATCTTTGCTTATTTTCGAGAAAATGTGTCTTTTTGAAAATTTTTATCGTGTGTTTTTTCGCTTTAGAATTTTTGGTTTATTGTGAAGACAAATTTTAAGGGATTTCAACATCTTTTCTCGACAACACCAATCACACCATATCTACTTAAGATCTGAAGTCACTTCATCAACTGAGACACCATCATCATGGAAACGAGCAATGCGTGTTCAGACAGAGAAGAACGAGAGATGCAACTACAAGAACAAGTCCTTAAACAACGTTGTATGCAAGCTTTCAGTGATCTTAAAACGAATCTAAAACGTCTGGAAAGAGAGACCTTCACGTACAATCCTTTGTATATGCATGCTTTTCATTCCTTTTTCGAACATGATCATCGCACGTTCACTTATGACTTAAGAGACCACTTGAAGAATCTTGAGAATGAATTACTCAACAAAAACCTTCATAAGAAAAATTCCAAGAAAGCCTTCAAAACACTCAGAACACCGTTTCAACCATTCTTTGCTTCAAAACTATTCAAGAATCCCAATTTTGATTCAGAAGTTCGAGATACAAAACAACACTTCAAAGACTACACTACAATGGAAGCAAAATCATTCAGAGGCTTGATATTTGGAAACATGGAATCAATTGAGAGGCTTATGGATGAACGCTTACTTCATGCAACAGACATGATCAATAAGATGAATGACAAAAGGCTCAAAATGGAAGAGTTCACGGTAGCAAAGATTCATGTAGTGGATACGAGTCGAGTCTCAACTGTAAGTAACGGGACAATATCGAGTAATGCAACTGACAGCTGCAGAACAGGGAACACAACGCTTGGTGCGCAGAATGATCATACCATACATGGGAATGAAAGCAGCAGCACTGGCACACAAGTCATCAGTTCTGAAACTGTCATCAGAAATACACCTTCCAAATGATAATGGTCCTGTTTACGATTCTGAACCGTTGGAAGAGGTACACAATGATGAATTTAATGTGTTTGTCCATGCCAATACGCATGAGCATAGTGATCCAACAACAACCCTTATTGACACATGTATGATGGAAAAGGTTGATAGCAATACCACACCCGATTCATCATACATGTGCAATAATGAGTTTGAGGATGATCAACATGCAAATGAGTATGATGATGAGGAGCGTGTCGCGCTTGCTAATTTAATTGCTAGTTTACAAAAAGATGTCAATGAAACTAAAAAGAGTCAAAAGCAATTAAAGAAGGCAAACGCTACGCTCACTCAAAATTTTGAAGAATGCAAAACTGCTCTAATTAAGTCTAATGAGACCCTTGATAGTTATAGAGCTGAACTTCTTCAAAAGACCAAAGAGCTTGAGGGGTACAAGGGTAGTGTGTTAACAAATCAAAAGGACGATCTTGAAAATAAATACAAAGAAACTCTTGAGTTATTAACCAAAGAGAAACGTCAATTTAATGTTATATTAATGGATGAACGTCAAAAAAACGTACCTTGCTACCACCAAAGTTAATTAACTTGAAAAAAAGCTCTCTATGACCGTTACCGATTCTGCTAAAATTCTTGAGGTTAAGAAACAAGAGGTAGATGCGTTAAAACAAGACTTCAAAAGTAGATATGATAAAGAAACTGAAAAAGTTACAAAACTAGAAGAACAAGTCGAATTTTTGAAGAAAGTTGTTTATAAGACGCATGATTCAATTCAAACCGTAAGAATGATAGAACCTCCGTCGATGTTTAAGGGTCAAGCTAGCTTTGCAAGTCCTGAGTACCTTGCCAAAGCTCAAGCTGCGAACCCGCGTCTTTATCTTGATGAGTCTGAAAGGACCGATCTTGATTGCATGACTGTAAGTGCCGATAGTGAAGAGACGGCCCTTTGGGATGATGATAGTCGACCACTTGTCAATAAGGAGTTTGTGAAACCATATAATTATGCTTATATGAATAGTCTTTATGGCATTTTCAACAAACAAACTCAGAAAACTCGTGAGGAAGTGTTCTTAGAATGCAAACAAAAGAGAATTCAATGGAAGAAAGCTTTTGCCACTAAGATATCTAATGTTTACAAATATATAAACTATCTTCCTCTAGATGAGTCCAAAAGCAAGAGTAGGAAAACATTAGGTATTCTTAAACACCACATAGATAATGTTAAATCTATTGTTGAAAGAGATTGGGCAAAACGTGAAAATGCTGAGTGGCAACGCCCGATTCCTCAAGATATTACCTTGCTTGTGAAAGAACTCTTAATTCCAAACACGGCGTTGATTAAAGAAACTGTTCTTCAACTTGAGGAGTTCATTCGGACTGAAATGTATGATGATTTAAAATATGTTGAATCTCTTGAGAAACACATTGATGATCTTCAAATGGAAAAGTCTGATTTTTCAGATGAATATGATTTACTCTTGCAAGAATGCGTTTCTAAAGATGTTATGTGTGCTTATTTTACATCTTGTGCTGATATTGATGAATATTCTGATGTTGCATGCAAATATCTTGATAAGATCAAAGAATGTGGGCGTCTTGAAATTGAGCTTTCGAAACGTAAAGAAAATGCTGATAAAAAGGCTTTTGAGTTACTTCAACACAAAACTGATTTCCTTCAAAAACATTGTCATTCTCTTGAACTTGCTTTGCAAAAAGACGTTGGTAGTTTTCCACATGATAATAACTTTCAAGAAAAACTTTCCAAAACATTTCGAGAAATGAATGAACAGAATTTGGAAATTAAAGGGTTGAAAGCTCAGTTACAAGACAGGGAAAGAGCGATAGCAGAGTTGCAGAAACTCGTTGCTAAGATGGTTGGGAAAGTTGTGGAACCTAAAGTTGTGAAACCGGTTGTTAGACAACCCAATGCCTACAAGGATCCAAAGCCATATATCTTAGGAAAACCGACTCCGTTCTCCAATTCTTCTCATATGAAATCTAGGTTACCCCCTAAGACTGATGTGCAACCAAGTGTTCCAAAACCATCCATATCACCCTATGTTCCTCCATTTAGAAAGCACACTGTTGCTAAACCCAACCATGTGAATGCACCTAGCACTTCTAGGACTCCTCCAAAATGTGTGACATTCACGTCCACAAAGGAATCTGTAGGTTCAAATGACCTCGTTCATATCCACAACTTAGAGGATGCGAAACAAAAAGGGAAGATTCAGAAAGACAAACCCGTGTATGAAAAACCTAGTTCACCAAATCCCGCTAGAGTTCCACACACTCCTAATGGTAGTCAACCAAAACCTAGGATCCCTCTTCAGAAATCTAGGAATTGGAAACCATCCACGAATAGTCGTGTTTCAAACACTACGCCTGAACGATTTGGAAAACAAAGGAATACAAGTACTTTCGTGAATCCCAAATTCCTTGTATGTCCCACTTGAAAAAAAGGGCATTCACAATGGAAATCATGACCATTGCATTTTGCAATACCTTTATGAGGTCAAATCTCGTTCCTTTGAACGGAGATCGAATACAGAATCCCATAAGAAAACAAGGAGATATAAACCCGTCGAAAAGAAAAGCAATAACAACAAATCTGAAACATGGATTAAAAAAGGACATAGTTTCTCTCAAAGAAGTCTTCCGTTGTGCAAGAGAAAGCTACTCCTAAATCTAGTCTTCAGTGGAAACCAACGGGTCGGATCTTCACGGAAGTTGGTTTTAAGTGGATTCCAATAGAGAAGAGTGATGACACCTGCACCAGCACTAATGCTACTGTTATACACTCTGAAAAGGAATTTGTTACTCCTAATTCTAGTATTTGGGCAAACTCTTCTTCTGTGATTGCAGGTACAACAGCGGATTCTGAACCCACTTCTCCTTCTTCAAAGGGTTCCAATTCTGTATATTCGATATCACCTTCTTCTGTTGTACAAAAATCTATTTTGGATTATTTTCGAAAAACTTGAGAAAACACAAAAATAAAATAAAAATGTAAATATCATTAGAAAAACAAAATAAAAAATGGAAAAACTTTCAAAATACCAAAAATATTCTTCTCGACATGTCTTTCAGTATCGATAATATGGACGTACCTAGAAATGTCGCTCAATAACGACACGGGGATGTACATAAAGCTCGAATGAAAGTTGTAAATATTTTTCAAAACATGTCATTTCAATGATTTATAATTACTTTCAGATTGTGACTCGTGCTTCAAAGAAAGGAAAGTTGATCACGGATGATAACTTATCCTTCACAACGGGAAAATAAATTTTCTCGGTCATGAGCTCTCATTAAAAACATTCCAAGTTTTTAACCTCATGTAAACGACTTACAGTCAAATGTCAGACTGTAACTCGAACTTCAAATAAAGGAAAGTGTATCTTTAAAGATAACTTATCCTAACAACAGGTAGAGCAATCTATACGGGTTGAGCTTGTCACAAAACATTCAACGTTTTGAGCTCAACACAACGGCTTGTAATCACTTTCAGATTGCAACCCGGAACTATATTCACGGGGGAGTGTACGATTTCGTGCTCTTACCCTTAGCAAAAGAAGTTAAATCTTCTTACACTTGAGTGGATTTGTCAAGACATTCAAAGTCTAAGAACTCAAGTTTATGCTTTAGGAAAACCTCTTCGCCAAAAAGAAATAGGATTTTTCAAAAAGCGTTGAACACAATTTTTTCAAGAATTTTTAAAGATTATTCAAAATCTTTCAAAAATTGTGTGTTCAACAAATCCCATCCTCAAAAAGTGAAATGTGGATCATATCCTCACAATGACAATTCAATTGGATCAATTTTTGAGGGGGAGCATTTCAACTTCATGCAAAAGAGTAACACATCTTTTTCTCGAAGATTTTTAAGACTATTTTAAAAATATATTTTAATCAAATTTGGTATCTCTAATATCAAAAAAATTTATATATTAGAGATAGGGGAGAAAATGTGATTAAAATGTGATCATATATAGACTCAAGCACTTTAACTCTTACCTACATGTGCGAAACACTTTCGATTATCGATGCACATGTGAAGGGGGAGCATTTCTGAAACGACAAAACTAGCAAGGTGTTAAATGTATTTCAAACACTTTGTTAGAACTTAAAGTTGTTTTCATGGTTACGATCAAATACCCACAACATCTTTAATTCACGACGTTATTGGTGTCAAAAGGGTGGTTAGGTTTAAGTCCTATGATCCAACCAGAACCGAAGGGATATTCCCAGGGACAATCCAATAGATTATTAGAAGTCCTTAGGAAAGATGGAGTAGAGTGTGAACGAAGCTGAATGCCGACTAAGAACTGATGCTAGCACTGGAACAATCACAACAAGGTGCTAGTAATGATGTCTTGGTAAGCATTGAAGGGGTTGAAGAATAAAAAATAAATGTAAGGATAAATGGTCTAAAGAAAGAAGCCCTCCATACAACTTAGGCAGAAACCGGGTCAACACATCATGAAGACAACTCATCATGGACCCAGTGATGTGAAGCACAACCCTTTACTAGCTACTCAGACTTCTCTCAAAATAAGATGGTTTTATTATCACGGAGATCAACACGACTTCTATTGACTTTCTCACTCCGAGATAGTTAATATTGAATAGGTGGCATCTGCTCCAGCCTCCGACCACTAAAAGTACACAAATCGAGTCTAGAGCCAAGAGATCAATCAAATCTCGTTAGGACACACGGATCAAGATCAAGATAGTCCTACGCTATATCCTTGTGATATTGCTAGAACACTCAGAGTGATACTACGTAGTATTCATAATGATGAGTGGAAATCCTTCCAGTGTTAACATCAAACAGCACTGCGGTAGGTCATATGCAAGATTCTTTATGAATTGAACATATGTAAAACTGAAAAGCAACAGTGGTTTGATTCTGAATTTATTCAAACTCGTTTCAGGTTTCTACACAATATCTTTATGGTCTTTCCAGAACATTCAGAGTGATATTCATTAATATTCACAGTGACGAATGGAAATCCTTCTAGCGTCAACATCAAACAGCGCTACGGTGGGTGACTTGTGAGATTCTTATGAATCAAACTTGTGTCAACTGGAAAGCAACAATGGTAAGATTCTTAATGAATCAAACTTGTTCCAGGAATTTGAATTGACGACTTTAATCAAGCGGATATTTATCCAATTGATTCACTCTTTATGTTCGCAGTCTTGCTTTGAGACGGTCGAGTAAAGAGAATGGCTAGTACAGCCGCAAAACCCTGTCAAGGAGATTCTTAATTGAATATACCTAATCACAGGTACGGTATTTAATATCGTATAACGGTCTTCACCGACCGGAGGTAAAACGCTACCGATTTAGGACGAAAGTCAAAGCCATTCAGTCCGTATCTATGTTTTGTCTCGAGAAGGTGGCGTCACGGTGTATTCAGCAAAGTTAAAGATTCAAACCACATATTCATGCCCAAAGACTTATTTAACAATTAATAGTGTGAGCATGTGGATAAAGACACAAGATCGCAAGATGGCAAAGACAAGTCAAGAATGATTTGAAGATCTCAAGATAAAAGACTAAGTCGAAAGACAATGACAAAGGCTCACAGATCATAGCATGAAGGAACAAGACTACTGTTACACGTTCAAGACTCATTTATGACGAGATTCGTAATCTCCATTGATCTCCAAATATCAAAAGGGTATGACCTCACATTGGGGGAGATTGTTAGCCTCAAAATATTGAGTCAAACAAGAATGCTCGGTCATAGGTTATTATTGTAACACTAATTAGAACGTTGTAATAGGAAGTTAATTAGTCGTGGTTTACGGGCTTGATTTAAACTAATTAAAGTCCAAAAGATAAGCCCGGCCCAATATATAGCCCATTAAAGCCCGCATGTGGGTGGACTATATATACTCCCCTCCTAGTATGTTAGGAGGGTTGGTTGTTCACTTTATTCTTTCTTAATCTAATATTCACCAAGTTAATCATCTCCTTCTCTCTACTTTCTCTCACTACTTTCTCTCTCTAGGAATCCATCTCTTTTCATCTATTTTCTATTTATAATCATCTAAATATATGGGACAACAAGATTCATGTTGATTTGCAAGACCCAGTGACCAAACTAATAAATGAATGATTGATATTGGTCTGCAGTCACCATTTTTGGTATTTTGACATAGAATTGGTAGGCTTCCATGGATGTTTGACTATAGAATGTCAAATATCCTAACAGATTCATGTTGGTAGGCTTCCATGGATGTTTCACATGAATTTATATCTGTAAAACCCGTATTTAAGAATTTCCAAATATTAAATACGCACGCTCAGTTTCAGTTAAATATTATAAATATTAATTATTTAGGAAAGAATTATTAATTTTCAAAAATTTAAGTTTCAGAAAATATTACGTATGTATGGTTATTATACAGAAATAATTAAACGTAATTACGCAGCCTGGTTTTATTTAAAACCTTACGTAGTTAATTATTTCAGAAAATAATTAATAGTAATTTAGTCAAAGTATTATGTAAGTAACCATTATTCAGCATTACGTATGTATTTATTTTCAGTATAATAAATAAATACATGACGAGTTTTAAAAACGAACACGCAAGTTAAATGTGTATAAACGAAGCGAAACGAAAACGTGAAATAGTATATATGGGCTGTTTGGCCGTTTGAAACAAAGGAAAACAGAAAAGGGTTTGGGCTTGAGCCCAACCCATTGCCAAAAAAAAAAAAACTGTCGGGGTATTTTGGTTGAGAGAAAAAGTAATAGTAACCCTAATCCATAAACAGCCATCATCTCTTTGTGTTTTCTCCCTGCCGACAAACAAAAAAAAGAGAGTGAAAGAAGGTGGCCGCCGACCAGGACACCATAGAAGAATCAGGCTAAAAAAAAAGTTCTATCCTCGATCCATGTTTATTTTGCCTTTCCTTTATTAATATTTAACGGTAATCACCTCATTCTTTCGAATCTGTTAGTTCTTTAAATCTATACAGGCGAATATATATGGGTTAATCACATAAATATATGAGGGAGTGTCGGGTTATGTTGGTTTCAGGAAAACCGAGAGTCAAGGACTCTCGGTGTGCTGCTGTTCCACCCAGCCGAGACCACAGCAAGGTCTCGGTGGTGGGGGTGTTGTTGTTTGTACAGCCACAGCAAACCGAAAGACCATCAGGGTGTGTTTGGTTGGCAGCCGGGGGGTGAAGGAAACAAAAACAGGGGTGTTTTGGTTACACAGACCCAAATCAAAAAAAAGGGGGGCGTTTGGGACTGCAGTCCAGCAGGGGTGTTTGGGACTGTGTCCAGTGGGAACTTTTGTAACAAAAGCAGTGGGAACTTATATATAGCAGTGGGAACCGTCTATATACAGTAGGAATACTACAAAAGCAGTGGGAACGTAAAAAAAAAAAAAAAAAAAACACAGTGGGAACGTATAAAAAGCAGTGGGAAACTTAAGTCTTATAGTGGGAATCATTTATGCTTTGGTTAAATCATTTTTTATAAATAGGTTTTAAAAAAAATAAAAAATTAAAGTTAAATATATTGTTTTGTTTATTAAATGTGATTAGTAAAATTACATTGATAATAACTTTATCATTTCGTTTGACTACTTAAAACGTGGGAGTTCGTTAACGATTTACCCTTCAACGGAACTAAATGATTTGGAAACCTTCTAATTTAGGAAACTTTCTATTTTTAGCGGGTTACCTTATATAGTATTATTAACGTCATAATACGTTTGTACCGTAATTAATAATAGGTCGATAATACATTTAATAGAATTATAAGATAGATCAAATTTATAAATTAACTTATCTTCGCATCCGTTATGTATGTAGTAACCGTGAAGTCGGAGTAGATCTTTCAGCTTTCGTTCTTATTTCATTACTGGACACGAGGTACGGATTTTCCGTCCTTTCAGTAAGGACTTCCTTTCTATGCATGATTAGGATTCCCCGTCTGCAGCCAAATGTTTTCCTCAGTATATGTTTAAGTTTATCAGTAATCATGTTAATAACTAAGTAAATTGCCCGAGCATTATATACAAGCACGACCAGTTTATGTACTAGTTACGGAGGTACCGTAACCACGACACTAGAGGCACCGGTGTCGTGACTCACATGCAGGAGAGTGATATCCTGCATCGTCCCACTCAGCTCAGCTTGGTCATTTTATCAGTATTATTAGTGGGGCGTATGGATGCATCCTAGGCTACAGTTTACAGTTTAGCAGGTGAATGTGGTGTGTGCTCTACATCCTTCACATTGGAGATGATCCCTCCACCCAGCACAGTTATTTAGAGGTCACCCCTCTATAGCATGACGAGGCCACCCCTCCAGTTATTCATGCACGGTTGTTACAGCACGTGACCGATATAAGCTCTGGCAAATTAAAATACAGTAAATGCATGTTTTCAAAATTTATAGTTATATTTCAGTATCAGTTTATATGAACCAGGTTTCTCAGATTTTATGCAGAGTTCTACCACATGTTACATATTAGTCTTACAGCTTCAGTATTCTATCGCCTGTTTTATTCAGTATATTCTTATCATGCTTGATATCTGTTCACTGAGCGTTATACTCAGCCGTAGTTCCTTTCATGTTCTAACGGCAGGTACACCAGGACGTTCTTAGGATTCTGAGAGCATGTGCATTTGGATGGAAGCTATCCAGACTTCTTATTTTATGCATTTCTTACATTATTCTGCTTATTTGGACATTGTTTAGTACTTTCCTTCAGTATTTTTACTTTTCATGTTTTGGGCTTATGTTGGATTACCGATGTTTGATTCCGGTATTCCTTTATGGTCAGTTAATGTTTTAGGACATTTACCGTATGCTTTGATAACACGCCATAAATACAAGTAACGGTCCACTTATCCAAGTAGGGTGTTACAATTATGGTATCAGAGAGCGCAAGGTTTGACCTGTAGGCTCTAAAACTTGACCTGTGACTAGTGGGTAGTCACCAAGAACTTCCCAGATCTTTGGCGTTGTTATCTTTCATGTTTCTCATGCATTTATAAGTCAGTTTTCTTAAAGATTTTGACTAAGTAAAAGGTTGGTATAGGACTGGCCATATTTAGTCGCATGTGCTTTTCTGCGAATTTTGTTTTGGTGAACCGACCCATTGGCGTTCACCCTTGCCGTTCAGATTTTGTATTGGTAAACCGAACCATAGGCGTTTACCCTTACTCATGTCAGATTCATGTTATCAGTCAAGTATTACTTGGTGAACCAGCCATAAACGTTCACCATTGTTCAGGTCAAACTTCATGCCTTTCAGTCGAAGGTTGTTTTGTGAACCGATTCATAGTTGTTCACCTTTGTCATATCAGGACATTTCATAAATTTGGACAAGTATGGACTGGACTACAGCAAACCATATTTAGTCCCAGATTATAAATTTCTATACATGACAGTTCTTAGAAAATTTTGACAAGCATGGATCGAAGCAGAATCGCCCATACTTAGTCATATGTTTTGTTCCTTGAATTCTGTGGATTGAACCACAGCCATCCACATCAGTTGATGTTAAACCACAGTTGATCATCCTTTTATAGTCTTTATAACAATCCAATTCGCTGTCCCATGTTGATGTCGCTTTCACGCTGTGTCAGTTTCATGTCTCCGTGCGAGGGTTTTATGTTCAGCAGAATGATAAATGTCTCCATGCTAAGACACAAAAAGAATTTTAGTAAAACCGTTTTCATGATAAATCAGGATTGGCATTTATTGATCATGCTTCATGCTGACCACTATTGGGACTTCGATTATATCATACTCTTCAGCCTCGATACAACCAGCAGTAAGTCGACGCATGAATTGTCAGCCTATCATGTTACTTATTTCAGATCAGTTTACTACCGTTTAAATCAATTGTTTGCTTGATCCTGTCAGACAAGCGACACCAGTATCGATCATTCCATAAAATTCCCACCAGTTCCATGTACAGTATTCCATGTGTACCCTATGTACAGTGTCTCAGATATGCTCCATGTGCAGTATTCATTTTGTACTTCATGTACAGTAGTCCAGGTGTACTCTAGGTACCCTACTCCATGGATATTGCTAATCGATTCTCAATCATTACAGACGTTTCCACTTGTCGATATTTTACCAGATACTGATGCTGCTCGTGAGTTGAAGATTGTACCAGATGATGATGCTGCTAACACTTTGAAGACCTCACAAATGCTGATGCTGCTAATACTTTGGAGATCTCTTAAGATGTTGATGTCGTTCATACTAAGAAGACTCTGCAGAACAAGGACTAAAACCATAAATTTGGAATTTCGGACAAGAATAAATTTCAACCAGCAGACACTACCATTTTATTCTATGCTTTTACTTTCTCAGTTAGATGTCACACGTTACTCAGCTAATCTTTTAGTCAGAATAGTTGCATGAATCACGGTCATGGGAATGACCGTAAAGTGACAGACAAAGTAGTAGTAACAACCATCCTACTTATATTTAATCAGTCAGTAACCATCAGAACTCCGGCACGGACGTGACCAGAAATACAAGAGGTCAGTAGTCTAACCAGTCCGCCAATCCTAACAGTTACCAAAAATTTTCCGCCTTGTCCAGGTTCATCTATTAAAATACATGTCCAGACAACAGTCAAGACACAGTTCTCAGGTATACTTTCGGAAAACACATATCAGGACACCAGTCATGGTACACGTCATACGGATCTTTCCTCAAAATATGAGTCAGAACTCATAAAACCCAGTATGTTTCCAAACCAGGCCCTCAGTAGTTCAGGGTGCCTTTCAGAAAAGGGTATACCCGTCTATTATGCCACGCATGAATCAGATCATTTAAAAATTCAGTCACCAGGTTAAACACGCATTATTGATTCTGTAAGGCTACGCACAAACACATTCAGTGAAAAGTCGCCATGTTTACTTCACGTGTTCCTGCGTCAGCTTCATCTTAAATCAGGTGGTCACCTGCCTCTCAGCCAGAAAGGACTCAACAGTATCACCATATTTATTAAAATATTATTTTCAGTTAACGACGAGATCCGTCTTAACATATTCATTTTACTCCTGCCAGAAAGATCAATACAAATTGTTTCAGCTTTACGAGCACGTGAATTATTATCTTTTAGCTACAAAGACTTCTGGTCACCATTTATAATGCGAATTCTGAAGTCACCATTTATAATGCGAATTCTGAAATTCCTTAAATTCATGACCATCAGATTTCTCCAGAGTTCCCAAACATAATTTCAGAAAGTTTTTCAGGAATTTCCTTTCTCATCACGAGACAAAATTTAACATCAAGCTGGTCTCAAGAACGGAACCTGTCTTCAAAACTCTTTATTGCAAGGTTTAAGCTAAGTTAAAGAGTTGCAGCATTTGCTGCAATAGTTACCGGAACGAGGCCTTATTCACCCTAGCGCACCACCAGGAAGTGCACCGCTTATGTCTATCAGGAAGAAGGCCGGTATCATGAAGTCATATATCAACCACTAAAGATTTTACAAGATCACCATTCTTAATCAATGTTCATTCCATAAATAGCAGGTTTGTCTGACCTGCTACGATGTCTTAAATATTTCCCAGAACAATTTGCGACCCTGCCACTAGAAGTGGTGAGAGAAGAACATGATGTTTTTCAGATTTCTGTTGAACACGTCGCAGTCTCTATAAATTTTGACTTATACGTCTGGGATCCCTAATGCCACAGCTGTAGTATGAAATTTATGAATAAATTTTATTTTACGACTTCGCAGACAAAATCGTCAGTATATTCATTGATCACCTTCTGAGCTGCTAAATTTTAAAGAAGAACACGAGAATCATCTTCTCACAGTTGTACAGAATCTTCGATAGGAGAAAATTTTATGTACAGCTTTCCAGATATGAATTCAAATTGAACAAGGTGGAATTTCTGAGCATTTTACCTTAGCAGAAAGAAGTTACAAACAATGCTGCGAAGGTGAAGGCCATCACCTGATGGTCCCAACTGACGCCTATGAACGGAATTACACCAGAATGTACCAAAATTCCAGGCAGAATTTTGATAGAAACAGTATAACGCGTTGAGGCATCTATGTTCATATCTAATACCTTCCATTCCAACAGGTTCAAGATAGAACGTCGTCATACTATCGAGTTATTACTACCAGTAGAAATTCTGGACCGAAAGGAGACAAGACTCCATGGAGATTTTTATCAAATTACCACAGACTCAGAAAAGTATAACACTATCTAAGTGATTGTCGACCATGTAATCAACCTACGCGTTTCCTCTCATCCGGAAGGATTACGCAGTAGTGGACCTGCAGAAAATTTAGCAGTAAATCGTACGATTTCAAGTATTCCGGCGACCATCATATCAGACAGAATTCATGTTCATGATCACATGTATGTTTACGTTTATTTTAACTTTCACGTATACGTCTCATTCGCAGAATGATGCTGTTTCAGTTCATCTTTATGCTATCTCTTTATTTAAGCTCACGTTTGTGTTCATAACATTGTTCACGTTCAAGTTCGTGTGCCATTTCATGATACACGTTTCTCAGTTTATTACTGTATACGGTTACAGAAAGCTTGAGAAATTAGACTCAAGTCTAGCACAACTATTCCATAACCAGGCAGACGTGTCACATCTCAGGCCGTATCGTTTGGCATTCATTCCTCAGTCAGCATACGTTCGTAATATGTCTAGTATCACGTTCACGGTATGATTCACTTATCATATTCTAATTCCATGCCAGCGCTCCTCATATAATTATGAACCACGTTCACAATTGCTCACTTAGCATGTTCACAATTGTTCACGTAGTTCGTCCCTATATATATATTCTCAGCAGCTTGCTCAGAGATATAAATGTTATCTTTTCAGGATAATTATACGTACCACTTCATGTATCCTACATGCTATAGCTTATTCACTCAGATTTAGAAAATCTATCTTAAGTATAGAACCGGAAACTATTCAGCATCATCAGGACAGGGTCATCAGGACCAAGATTTTGTTCATTATGTTTAGACCTTTGAAGGAATCGTTTCGAGCGGGAAGCCTGTTAGAAATACGTTTTACGTATATTAGAAGTATCGGTCACTCCACAATATTATTAATGTTGTAATAGCTCGTAGTTAACAAATAGTTATTAGTTGCTTATTAAGTTAAGTAAGAACCGGTCCATGGGCTTGTCATGGACCGGCCCAAGCCCATGTAGCTTGGAAGTATAAATACCCCTTTCCACCATGGAAAGGGGTTGGTTGTTGTCATTTTCTAGTTTCCACTTAATGAAATAACACATAGTTTCTCTCACTTTCTCTCTCTAACTTTCTCTCTCTAGAAATCATCAACCCCCTTCATAGATTCATAGGTTATCAATATTCTAAATCATGCAAAGGGATCAAGTTTACTTTATAACTTGGTCTGACACGAATTAGTGTACGTCTCAGTGCATTAATTTGTTAAAATAAGAGAAATCTTATTGACACCACGAATCAAACTTTTTCAAGATACAAATTGGAAATGCTTTCATCAATATTTGACTCTTTAAACAATGACTACAACTCTTTAAATAGAAAACGGGTCATCGTTTAAGGGGGAGAAAATATTAAAATCATCTTCGTCATTAAATTGATTTTTCAAAAGTGATTGTGAAAATTAATGGCTAAATGGTAATTGAGTGGTTTTGCTTTAGAATAAGACTTGTGTTCGTTCTATGTGATAGGACTTGCTTTAGAACTTGGAGATATGCTAATTAGATGCGATACTTAAGTTGTGTGAGATTGTCAAGTTTAGTTTAACTAAGCAAAATTAAGTGGACTAAGTTTATCAATGGAAAGGTAAAATGAATTGAAAAAGTTAGAAACAAAAAGGAAAAGGAGAGAAAAGTAGAGGGACTTAAGATGACATTGTGTGTAAGTTGTAAAAACTTGACCTAAGTCAAATATAAACACCCCCGCCCCTTTTTCCTTTCACTGTATCTCTATTCACTTGCCGTCATTGTTATATCTCACACACAAGATCTAAAACCTATCGTTTTTAAATCAATCCGATCCTGTTCATTCGATAAATAAGGTAATAACATCTATATTTAACTTATAATTCGTTACATTCATCATCTAATCTTGTTAAAATTGATTCGGGTAGTAAACTTTACCAAATCTAGGGTTTAATTGCCAATATAGGATTAATTGTTACAGATTTGTGGTGGGTTTTGTGCGGATTAGCATGATATGATGTTTAAATGCCTTAGATTACCTTAGAAATTCACAAACGCGTTTAGAATTAATCCTCTTAGACTGTGTATTAATGTTCCGGATGAACAAGGATAAGAACTTCCGAATGAAGGACATTTTGAACAAAACTTCCGAATGAAGGGAATTTTCTGAAAAACTTCCGAATGAGGAAGTTCCGAATGAAGAACTTCCGGATGAAGGAAGTTCCGAATGAAGAACTTCCGAATGAAGAAGTTCCGAATGAAGAACTTCCGAATAAAGAAGTTCCGAATGAAGAACTTCCGAATGAAGAACTTCCGAATGAAGGAAGTTCCGAATGAAGAACTTCCGAATGAAGGAAGTTCCGAATGAAGAACTTCCGAATGAAGGAAGTTCCGAATGAAGAACTTCCGAATGAAAGAAGTTCCGAATGAAGAACTTCCGGATGAAGGAAGTTCCGAATGAAGAACTTCCGAATGAAGAAGTTCCGAATGAAGAACTTCCGGATGAAGAAGTTCCGAATGAAGAACTTCCGAATGAAGAAGTTCCGAATGAATAACTTCCGAATGAAGGAGTTCCGAATGAAGAACTTCCGAATGAAGGAAGTTCCGAATGAAGAACTTCCGGATGAAGGAAGTTCCGAATGAAAGAATGTTCCGAATGAAGAAGTTCCGAATGAAGGAAAGTTCTGGATGAAGAGTTGTTTGATTATTAGTGTTTGCATGTTATATGTACTTGTTGTATTATGTTATGAAATGTGTTATGCTCAGAAGTAAGAATGATATATATCTATATGTTTTTGTGCATCAACCTTTCATGTCTTATCTTAAGCAGATACAATGACTAATCCAACAGTACAAGCAATCCAAGACTCTAGGGAAGCCGCTATTGCTAAAGCACGAACCCTTAAGTTTATACCCAACAATTACCGGCTGAAGCAAGTCTCAAAATCCACTCACCATGGTTTTAAGGTCGCCATAGCCATCCTCGATAACTCTCATTTTAAGAACGCCCTTAGGAGTACTGCCTCGGTGCCGTATGAGTACATGTATGAATTTTGGGCTACCAAGGAAATCACTTCAAACAAGATCACCTTCACCATCGACAACAAGCAGCAGACGCTCACAGTTTCAGACTTCCGTAAGATTTTTGGTATACGGGATACACCCAAAGGCATGTCATTTTCGAGGGATCCTACTAAAGATGAACTCGTGGAGTTATTTGACGCTCTTGGATGTCCTGGCATACGAGTTGCGTCTGAGTTTACCACTGCTAAGGTAGGACAACCTTGGAGAGCATTGATGGGTATTCTCAGTAGATGTCTTACACCAAAAACAACTGGCCATGATGCTTTGCGCAGTCCTATAATAAACCTCTTCTATGGCATGTACAAAGCTGCAAATGCAGATTATGCATTGTTGATATGGGAAGAATTCACCTTTCAACTCTTCTATAACAAGAAGCTGAAGACAAATTTCTTTCCTTATCCAAGGTTTATCAAGCTTATCATTAATTATTTTATGAAACATGATGCTACTATTGATAGGCGTGTAGCAAGTCGTTATCACACTGAAGAAGCTGATGATACTGTGGATCTGAGGCATGAAGGACCTTCTATTGGTGTGATTCCGGGTCCTATTCCTGATTACCTTCTGACTGATAAAATTAAGGGTTCTGCTGATTACAAGCTACTGCAGCTAGAAATCAAGAAACTGAAAGTAAACCTTCAGACTGGAGAAGATTCGTCTACTACAGTGAAGAGTAAAGGTAAACGCAAGCAACCAGCTGCTTTACCTGAACCTGAAACTAAGAAGAAAAAGACGGAGGTTAAGAAGGGAAAGGGTAAGGCTGATGAGATGGTTTTACGTGATGAAGAAGATGTTGTTGATCCTGCTCTTGACAAGACAGCGAGAAAAATGATGAAGATAGCAATTCAAAGGAGTAGGAAAGATACTGGCGGTAGTGGTTCAGGTGCAAGGGTAGATGTTGAGGAAGAGTACGTGGAACCAGATGATGTTGATGAGTTTGGGTCACCTGAACATTATTCCACTTCGAAGGAGCCATCAATCCCTATTTCAGCAAGTGTGGAAAAGGAGTCTGTTGCTCCTACGATCATGATGTCAACTCAACCTTTAGCAACTCAACCTCCACAAATCCAACCCTTACCAACCAGACCGACGTCAACACCATTCCTTCCACCACCGATAATTCCCATCCTTAGTACCGCAGTAACAACCGAGCCTCTTCAATCAACCCAGAGCAGTTCTGCAACATCTACCATGGCTGCATTGGTGATGGCCGAAATGTTGGATAAACATGTGGATAATCACAAACGAGAAATGGATGAACTTCGCCAAGAGTTACAAAGACGAGCTCAAAGTGAAGAAGCTTCTAGGAAAGCCCAAGAGGAGATGATTGCTAAGTTCGCTGCAGATATGGAGTTGACTCGAAAAGCACATGCAGAAGAACTAGCTCGGGTTAAGCAGGCTGAGGCTGATAAGCATGCTGCACGTATCACCCGACTTCAAGCGATGAGGGATAAATACAAAGAGCAAAAAGAAGCACTTGAAGCCTCTGTGGAAGAAAGAGTGCAAGAATCCGTTGAATCCATTATGCCTAAACTGCGTGATGAGTTGAAGACGCTAGCCGCTGATAACTTGTTGATCAAATCATCCAATCCTTCAGAATCCGCCTACAAGATTGCTTATGACTTGACGGATTTTGAATTGAAGAAGATCATGAAGGCTCGTATGGTGGAACTTGGATCGTTTGATAAGTCTAGGATTCAACGGGCTCTATACAAATCCCTGAATGATGCTATCATGGAGGATGATAGGTTATTCAAAACGTTTGGAAGTGTGGTACCTTATCACATTCTACCTGATGAAGAAAGGGAAGAAAGTGAGCAGGAAGAGGGTACTGGTGAAGAGGAAGAGGAAGAAGAAGGAGAAGAAGAGGAAAAGGATGACGATGATGGTGATGATGAGGATAAGGATGAGGATGATGATGAAGATGATGATGATGATGATGATGGCGATGATGGTGGTGATGGGAATGAGGAGAGTGCTAGGGGGAGTAACGGGGATAACAATGAGGATGATGATGGGGGTGAACATCCTAAAGAGGGAGACAAGGTTACCAGCTCCAAGAAAACTGCTAAGACTGGAACCAAGTCCAAGAAAGATGCAGCACAGAAGGACAAATCAACATCATCGGAATCAAGACGATCTAAGTGGCGCCACGATGTGAATGCTACTACGGCGTCATCGATTCCCGGTACCTCTATTGCTGTATCTTTACCTATTACCACTAACCCCATTAGTTCTGTTGTTGTTGCTCCTGTGATTGCAGAATCAGTAACGGAACCCGAAGCTGCACAACACTCACCAGTTCACGACACTGCCGAAATGCCTGAATCAGAACCAGCAGATGTTCGAGCTTCTACTCCTCTACAACAAGCACAACAATCTACGGTTCCTGAACCAAGCACACGAGACTGGGCAGACACGTTGGAGATAGACGAGACTGCACCACCACAGGCTTGGATCACGGCAGCAGCGCAATATGATCCGATCACAGACGCTGACAAAGATGTGTTGTATCTCCGTATCCGTAGTCCGATTGACTTATGTGCATTTCTTGCACATGAGTATAAGACTTCGGTTACTCCATCCTTGGTGAAGAAAGCGCTGAAGGATAAGAGACTTCGTGCCAAAACCCGGTTAACCTGAATGGAGTTCGAGTATTATGCCGATGAGATCCTGAAGGCTCTGAATACCGTTCAACGACCAGGCCTTCATGAATCAGAAAGAGCTCCACCTCCAATGGATCCTTCTCAAGATAATCAGATTGCTCTTGACTTCTTCGTCACCAATGATCTTGTGTATCTTCTGAAGGGGTCATCAAAGTACGCAACCTCCCTGACCTTGCTGAAAGCTGCCAACTGGGGGACAATACCCTTTATCGAGGAAAAGGTAAACCGACTCTGGATCCCTAAGGTAAATCGTAATTATGATATGTATGCTGTCATAGGTGCATCTCATTGGGACGAACGAGTCCGAAGGGCGTACAGGGGTTGCTGCCTAGTCAATTTTGGAAGCAACGTTAGATCCGATATCCGCATCTCCAGCATTTTAGGGTTGAAAACTGAAGCCAAGAATGGCTATTATCATGTGACGGAGATTCGTTTGAAAAGGGAGGATGACAGGGAATACAAAATCCAGCAGGGAGATTTTTCTATCATTCGCCTTGAGGATATCGAAGATATGCTGCTTCTGATGACCCGAGATCAACTCACACATATTCCTCGTGAAGACCTCATTGCTTTGAATACAGCACTTCGTATGTTCACACGAAGCATTGTCATCAAGACACGAGTTGAAGATCTGCAGTTGGGAGTCGAAAGCTACCAAAGGAAGCTCAACTTAACCCGTCCAGTGAATCAAGTTCTACCTGAACATGTAGAGAGATGTCCTTATACCGGTATTTCTGTCCCGAATTGCGGCATCTTCTACTTGAACAGTCGAGGTTTAATGAAGTTTATGAGGGTGGGTGAGCTATACAAGTACAGTGATGGGACCCTTCTACAAGTCAGAGGAAAGTTGGAGCATCTGAACTCGGGTGGGACTTTGCCAGAAATGACGGAGGATTGGCATCCGGGTTACCGGCAGATGGCGAAGTACGTGATCAAGAAGATAGATCAAAAGCTCCGTGAACGTAGATTGATGAGGAGCTTGGAAAGGTTCGTTGGTGGAAGACCATATTTAGTGCACCACAAGCTACTGCAACGATCCATCTAATGGGTCGTACATTTCAGGTCCACTTTATATTGGTTTTCAATTGTGAATATGTATATTTGTGAATAATGTGCTTTAATGGCTTGCTGTAGTGTTAAGGTATGATAATTTTTCAAGAATTTCTCACGAGATTCTAAATCTTTCAAAATATATCATACTAAAGCACTACAACTATCCCTTATTAACTTAAGGGGGAGCAATAACTTGTTCTATGGCCAAACATCGATTTCATTTTTACCCAAAGACCGGTTAATCCATTTAATATCCCAAATATTAATGGTTAACATTTTGGATAAGGGGAGAAAATGGGATTAAGGAGACGTAAGTGATACTTGGCTAAAAGATGAAAAAGACTTAACGATTATCCAACTTAATATGTGTAAAGCACGTGTTAAGGGGGAGCGTTTTTTATGAACAAAGCACCTAAGGTACAAAACTTTTGATTTCAATATCACAAGTACTTTAGGTGATTTTCAATGATTTTTCATGGTGGCAATTCCTTCCCAAAACACGCTTAATTCACGACGAATGTGGTGACAAAAGGGTGGTAGGAATAGGTTTAGTCCAATGATTCATCAGAGCTGATGGAATCTTCCCAAGGACAATTCCCTAAATAGAATTAGAAGTCCTAGGAAAGATGGAGAAAGAATGTGAACGTAGCTGAATGCCGACCAAGTACTTAAGCTAGCACTGGAACAATCACAACAAGGTGCTAGTGATGACGTATTGGTAAGCATTGAAGGGGTTGAAGAATGAAAAAGAATTGTAAAGATAAAGGGTGTAAAGAAAGAAGCCCTCCTTACAACTTTAGGCAGAAACTGGGTCAATACATATGCTATTGAGGTCATTTTTGCTAATGATTCTCGGTATTAAAGAAAGACATCATGGACCCAGTGATGCAATGCACAACCCTTCCCAGCTAACTCAAATATCTCTCAAAAGGTATTTGTTTTAATCACACGGAGATCAACACGTTATCTATTGGTTTATTCACTCCGAATAGACTGGTATTGAAAAGGTGGCACTCCTCTCCAGCCATCGCTCACTAAATCAAAACGCACAATCGAGTCTAGAGCCAAGAGATCATCAAAAGTCTCATTAGGACACTTTCCATTTATTCCTTGCTTTCTCACACACTGTGAAAAGTAAGAGATTTTCATGAGTCCTACGCAGTATTTTTATAATATTGCCAGAACATCCGAGTAATACGCAAGTATTACAATGAAGATGGAAATCCTGCTTGAGCCAACATCAAACAAGCTCATGGTAGGTTACACGTGTGGTTCTTTTAGAACCAATCTTGTGAAAAACTGGAAGGTAACAGTGGTTTAATTCTTAATTGAACTTAAACTCGTTCCAGGCCTCTTCGCATTATCATATGATCTTGCCAGAACACTCAGAGTGACTCTTTATTGACCACAGTGACGAGTGGAAATCCTTCTAGTGTTAACATCAAACAACACTTGGTAGGTGACGTGCAAGATTCTTTATGAATTGAGCTCGTGACAACTGGAAAGCAACGATGGTGAAAATCTTAATTGAAATTCACTTGTTCCAGGTTTCATGAATTGACGGCTTCAAATCACAAGGATAATTTATCCAAGTGATTCACTCTTTATGTTCGCAGTCAGCTTTGGACGGTCGAATAAAGAGAACGGGTTTACCCGCGAAATCCTGTAAGGAAGTTACTTAATTGAAACTATCCGTCACGGGTACGATATCTAATATCGTCCAACGGTCTTCACCGACCGGAGGTAAAATGCTACCGAATTAGAATAAAATGTTCAAAGCCATTTTATTCGTGTCGTTGCTGTGTACCTGTTAAAGACGGTGGCGTTGCTGTGTACCTGTTGAAGACGGTGGCGTTGCTGTGTACCAGTAAAGACGGTGGCGTTGCGGTGTACCTGTAGAATTCGTTCCCACATGCTTATGTTTTTCTGCATCAAAGTTTTGCAAAAATTCAAGAAAGTACAAGATAAAGTCTTCCGCTGTACCAAACTCTGAAACTTTCGAGAATCCAACAAAAAGACATGAGTGTGTGGAACATGGAGTCACGAGAAGGCAAATTCACAAGAGAGGCAAAGATCGCACGTGAAAGGCCAAAGAACAATGCTCTCAAGCCAAAGCCAAAAAGATCAAACCAACATATTCACAACAAAAGAAAGAAAAGAAGAAAAGACTACGAGCTAAAGAACGAAGACTTAGTATAGTATGCTAGGTTTAGAACTTTGTAACGTGGAGTGACCTCCCTTAGGGGGAGATTGTTAGAAATACGTTTTACGTATATTAGAAGTATCGGTCACTCCACAATATTATTAATGTTGTAATAGCTCGTAGTTAACAAATAGTTATTAGTTGCTTATTAAGTTAAGTAAGAACCGGTCCATGGGCTTGTCATGGACCGGCCCAAGCCCATGTAACTTGGAAGTATAAATACCCCTTTCCACCATGGAAAGGGGTTGGTTGTTGTCATTTTCTAGTTTCCACTTAATGAAATAACACATAGTTTCTCTCACTTTCTCTCTCTAACTTTCTCTCTCTAGAAATCATCAACCCCCTTCATAGATTCATAGGTTATCAATATTCTACAAAGCCACTCGAAACGGAGGAGTCCATCCGGACCTCTCATTATTTTCTTCAATAAATTCAGTTATGTTCTTTCGGTCATGTCACGTTCCATGTTCTCTTCAGCCATGTCACGTTACATGATCATTTCAGTCATGTCAGATTTATACCTATCATCAGCATTATGTCTTAATTAGAAGACAATTTATCCTCCAGCTTAATTGTCTTTTCAGTCTACGTGTTCTTTTAGTTTTTATAACTTCATCAGCTTATTACCTTTAATTCGAGGACGAATTTCTCCTTTTTAGAGGGGAAGAATTGTAAAACCCGGTATAGTCGTATCTTTAATTCGGGGACGAATTATTGTTTTTAGAGGGGAAGAATTGTAAAACCCGTATTTAAGAATTTCCAAATATTAAATACGCACGCTCAGTTTCAGTTAAATATTATAAATATTAATTATTTAGGAAAGAATTATTAAGTTTCAAAAATTTAAGTTTCAGAAAATATTACGTATGTATGGTTATTATACAGAAATAATTAAACGTAATTACGCAGCCTCGGTTTTATTTAAAACCTTACGTAGTTAATTATTTCAGAAAATAATTAATAGTAATTTAGTCAAAGTATTATGTAAGTAACCATTATTCAGCATTACGTATGTATTTATTTTCAGTATAATAAATAAATACATGACGAGTTTTAAAAACGAACACGCAAGTTAAATGTGTATAAACGAAGCGAAACGAAAACGCGAAATAGTATATATGGGCTGTTTGGCCGTTTGAAACAAAGGAAAACAGAAAAGGGTTTGGGCTTGAGCCCAACCCATTGCCAAAAAAAAAAACAGTCGGGGTATTTTGGTTGAGAGAACAAGTAATAGTAACCCTAATCCATAAACAGCCATCATCTCTTTGTGCTTTCTCCCTGCCGACAAACAAAAAAAAAGAGAGTGAAAGAAGGTGGCCGCCGACCAGGACACCACAGAAGAATCAGGCTAAAAAAAAAGTTCTATCCTCGATCCATGTTTATTTTGCCTTTCCTTTATTAATATTTAACGGTAATCACCTCATTCTTTCGAATCTGTTTTATGCCACGAACTAGTTCTTTAAATCTATACAGGCGAATATATATGGGTTAATCACATAAATATATGAGGGAGTGTCGGGTTATGTTGGTTTCAGGAAAACCGAGAGTCAAGGACTCTCGGTGTGCTGCTGTTCGACCCAGCCGAGACCACAGCAAGGTCTCGGTGGTGGGGGTGTTGTTGTTTGTACAACCACAGCAAACCGAAGGACCATCAGGGTGTGTTTGGTTGGCAGCCGGGGGGGGGGGGTGAAGGAAACAAAAACAGGGGTGTTTTGGTTACACAGACCCAAATCAAAAAAAAAAAGGGGGCGTTTGGGACTGCAGTCCAGCAGGGGTGTTTGGGACTGTGTCCAGTGGGAACTTTTGTAACAAAAGCAGTGGGAACTTATATATAGCAGTGGGAACCGTCTATATACAGTAGGAATACTACAAAAGCAGTGGGAACGTAAAAAAAAACAAAAAAAACAGTGGGAACGTATAAAAAGCAGTGGGAAACTTAAGTCTTATAGTGGAAATCATTTATGCTTTAGTTAAATCATTTTTTATAAATAGGTTTTAAAAAAAATAAAAAAATAAAGTTAAATATATTGTTTTGTTTATTAAATGTGATTAGTAAAATTACATTGATAATAACTTTATCATTTCGTTTGACTACTTAAAACGTGGGAGTTCGTTAACGATTTACCCTTCAACGGAACTAAATGATTTGGAAACCTTCTAATTTAGGAAACTTTCTATTTTTAGCGGGTTACCTGATATAGTATTATTAACGTCATAATACGTTTGTACCGTAATTAATAATAGGTCGATAATACATTTAATAGAATTATAAGATAGATCAAATTTATAAATTAACTTATCTTCGCATCCGTTATGTATGTAGTAACCGTGAAGTCGGAGTAGATCTTTCAGCTTTCGTTCTTATTTCATTACTGGACACGAGGTACGGATTTTCCGTCCTTTCAGTAAGGACTTCCTTTCTATGCATGATTAGGATTCCCCGTCTGCAGCCAAATGTTTTCCTCAGTATATGTTTAAGTTTATCAGTAATCATGTTAATAACTAAGTAAATTGCCCGAGCATTATATACAAGCACGACCAGTTTATGTACTAGTTACGGAGGTACCGTAACCACGACACTAGAGGCACCGGTGTCGTGACTCACATGCAGGAGAGTGATATCCTGCATCGTCCCACTCAGCTCAGCTTGGTCATTTTATCAGTATTATTAGTGGGGCGTATGGATGCATCCTAGGCTACAGTTTACAGTTTAGCAGGTGAATGTGGTGTGTGCTCTACATCCTTCACATCGGAGCTGATCCCTCCACCCAGCACAGTTATTTAGAGGTCACCCCTCTATAGCATGACGAGGTCACCCCTCCAGTTATTCATGCACGGTTGTTACAGCACATGTCCTATATAAGCTCTGGCAAATTAAAATACAGTAAATGCATGTTTTCAGAATTTATAGTTATATTTCAGTATCAGTTTATATGAACCAGGTTTCTCAGATTTTATGCAGAGTTCTACCACATGTTACATATCAGTCTTACAGCTTCAGTATTCTATCGCCTGTTTTATTCAGTATATTCTTATCATGCTTGATATCCGTTCACTGAGCGTTATGCTCAGCCGTAGTTCCTTTCATGTTCTAACGGCAGGTACACCAGGACGTTCTTAGGATTCTGAGAGCATGTGCATTTGGATGGAAGCTATCCAGACTTCTTATTTTATGCATTTCTTACATTATTCTGCTTATTTGGACATTGTTTAGTCCTTTCCTTCAGTATTTTTACTTTTCATGTTTTGGGCTTATGTTGGATTACCGATGTTTGATTCCGGTATTCATTTATGGTCAGTTAATGTTTTAGGACATTTACCGTATGCTTTGATAACACGCCATAAATACAAGTAACGGTCCACTTATCCAAGTGGGGTGTTACAATATCACCATTTAGACAAACTAAAAATGTAAGTCAAATATGCAAATGATATCCGAAAAATTTATGTTTTATACGATTTTGTAGTGATTTGTTTTTACAAATTGGTCATACAAGTCCACTATTTTTTTTCTCTAAATCAGTCAGACTGCCTTGTTCATTAACTGCCAATGTTAGGCTTTCTTATTACATAACAAAAGTAAGATTAAAACCTAACATCATATTATTCTACAACTTAGCCATAACAAAAGATTAAGGGTGTTTGAAACTATTCATTTTGCTTTATTTTCTTCTTTCTTGTTAGTCAGCAATACCATAACTCTTCTACTCTTGAGGTCTTCCTCCAGCTCTTGTCTAGTAGCATGATCACCATCATTTGCCTCTTTCTTCACCTCAACAAGCTCTGCTTTGACCTCAATAGCCTCTGGTTTAACCTCAACAGCCTCTGGTTTAACCTCAATAGCCTATGCTTCATCCAATTGTTGTTGATAATAAGGAAAAATGTCATCCATATCTTCAGTTTGAGTTATTTGCTTAAGCTCATTCAGTGCTTGATCAATGTTAGCAAACATGTTACTAATCTCTTCAGGCTCATTATCAAGATGGTAAAGATCATCATTCCAGTCAAAAATCATGGCAACATTCATGGCTTCATCGAAATCTACATCGATGTCCCATGTAGCAAACTCCCCTGATTTGCCACTGATGTTATCATTAGTATTAGTCTCATATTGATGCATCTCCATCCCCATACCAAAATCAGCATAATCAGCAAAATCATCACAATCGACCTCACTAAAAGAGACATCATCACTAGTGGCATCGTTTGAAACTTGTTCTTCCTGGCTTGAATTATCAAACCTAAACACGTTGTCAAGCTCTTCTAATACTCTCCTAAACTCATACTCAACACTCATCCTTCTACTCCTATCTTCAAACATTTTTTTTGTTGACCATGGTGGTGGGAACTCAATGTCATCATCACAGACACGAAAATCATTAGCCAATACTGTTCTGTCCCTCCCAACAAAGCTAGTGTGACAAAATGTCACCATCTTCTCACTGTTGACACTTTTTGGAGCCAACTCTTTCACAACATCAACACCAACATTTTCTTCTACCATCACAACCTTACCCTTACTTGCCTTTTGTTCCATCAGGTGCTGCTGTCCAACGAAACACCTGATTCAATATACACCTCCATTTCCTTAAACCTAGGAACATACTTCAAAAATCTGTCAACGTCTTCTTCAGACGATAGTGGTAGCAAACCGTCGTCAATGACTGGGCAGGACTCCTAAAATGCGGGAACAAAACCATACATTCTATGTACCCTAGATCCTTAAACATTTATGCGAGTGTGTACATACCAAACTGGTCACTGTGAACTAAGTCAAACCAACTTATACCACCAAAGCGATAAATTCTTTCTGGTGGTGAGGTAAATTCACCATTGTGATGGATTTGCACAGTAAACAAGTTTTGATTCGATTATATGAAACAAAAAAAGCGAAAACACAGATCAATTATAAATTAGGCAATGTACATAAGAACAACAACATACCTAAACTAAGCTTACCATACAGAACACCTAAATCAGGGATGGTGGTACCGCGATAGCGATTTTGCCAAAAATTATCAATATTCTGATTGGTGTTTTTGTGATGAGATACAGATTGATGGAAGGAAACGAGATGGTGTATTTATAACATAAATGATAGATACTTTTTATTGCAAATCCAGACCTCGAAGTGAATTTTTTTACCGAGAAAGCAAACGTGTCGTGTGGGAAAATGTCTCGGGGACGAAAATTGCATAAAGGAAAGGTGGATATTGGATGACGAGATTGTGTAGCACGGGAAATAACGAATATACTTTCACGTGTCAGGCACGCGTAGTTTGCTCTCGATGACATATTTACCAATTTCGCAAAGTACATAGATAAACGGAATTTGCAGTTTACCCCCTAAAATATACATATGAGACTCAGAGAATACTAGTTTTTACCTTTTATTTTTTTTTAAAATCATAAAATTATTGGATAGTTCATTATCCAAAGAACTCGAATAACCCATGATGTGAGTTTAGATCAAATCACACTCGAATAAAGAAGTTTCACTGTGAAAGTATTTGGGCAAAAGTTATTAGGAAAATATTAAACCATTAAATAATAGCAATAAACCTGTCATAAAAGCAGTGACTAATAGTAGTACGTTTCAAACATAACCCAAGAATGAGGTAACCCTGTCTAAGTATAAATTTCATGTCTTAAAGACATAACCCAGATTTCATTTAATCACTCAACTCTCTCTTCTTCACCCAATCCTCCAACAACCATGAATATTTTAATGGCTTTTTTTGTTTATCTTACGTTATTATTCACTGTTGAAATTAGTACAATTGCTGCTAGAGTCAAGAATCTTGAATCTTTTTCACCTGTTGTTGCTCCAATGCCTTCATTGGCTGATTCATCTCCTGGTATGTATTTTTTTTTTTTTTTTTGGGTTTACGAGCTTATCTGATAAGCCCATAATTTTCAAAATAAGCTAGAAAAAGAATGGTTATGAAATTGTAAATATTTGAATATTTTTATCTTCGGGGTGTTTGGGAATTGGGGTTGTTTATTTAAATGCTTATCTGCTTACTGCATTGTTTTTATCCTGTTATTTATTTATTTTATAAGTAAAACAGAGTCAGTTTTAGTGGATATTGGTTATATTTAAAGTAGATAAGACCAATTTTAAACACCCTTAAATTGCTTATTACTTTGTAAATAAGTAGTTTTTGAGACTGTTTGGAATCGGTTATCTGTTAGTATATGTTATTTGCTGCTTGTGAGTGAATGAGCAGCTGACTATTGCTTATTTGAATAAGTTGGTTTGAATAAGCAGCTTTGTAATCATGGGTGTTTGGGTTTGCTTATCCTAAAACTTATGAGTTTTGTAGCAAGCTAGTTTCAAAGTGCTTTTTCCCAAATGCCTTTTTAAACTTATATAAGCTAATAAGTGTTTGGATAAGCTTACGGTAGGGTGATAGTACAATAAAGCTTAATTATAACTAGTAAGATTAGCGAAACACGCCCTCAATTTGATTAAAAAAAACTTGGTCTTTGCTTGTTTCAAAGAGGAGCAAGAAGATAAGCAGTTTTAATATGCAACCCCAAACACCCCCTTAGGCATGAAGAATCTCTTTAATTTCGCAAAGATTGTGTTACTATAATGTAAATTGGACAAATTTTGTCAGGAACTTCACTGGATAGCACTAGCCACAGCGAATCACATTCGAACAAAAAGCTTATTATAGGCCTCATTGCAGCCTCTTCTTTTACGGCAATTGTCTTATTGCCCTTGATTTGTTTATTGGTATACCGCAGAAGCAACAAATTCAAATCCGAGAAAACAAAAGGATTAGGTAAGAAAATTTCCCAGAAATTAAAAATAGTTGGTTCCAATTATCTGTAGTTTGGTATTAAATCTTATCATTTTTTGTGGTGTTCTTTTGAAGATTCGTTAAGAGGCCTTCCTTTAAGTTCGTTTATTAGTAGGACTAATTTTACCTTTAAACCAAGCAACGAAAAGCCACCGGTGACTGTTATGGATTACAGCTTACTCAAAGCAGCAACAAATAATTTTGAAGAAAGTGAAATATTGGGTTCTGGGGGATTTGGAAGTGTGTATAAAGGTCAACTCGATGATGACTTATTAGTTGCTGTCAAGAGACTAGACAATCATAGTCGGGACGGCATTAAAGAATTTCAGGTTACTTTTTAATATCCCATTCAGTTTAGCTCTCTCTTGATATCAATATTCGATTCCAACAATTTTTTTTATTTGGTTTTGCAGACAGAAGTTGATATATTGAGTAGAATTCAACACCCGAATATAATCAACTTGTTGGGATATTGCGTTTATGATGAAACAAGGTTACTTGTTTACGAGTTGATGCCCAATGGTTCTTTAGACACTCAGTTACACGGTAAACGCTTTTAGACTTTTTTTTCAGCCTACTTTGCATTTAAGTTTGTGTCTTCTATGTGAATTTAATGTGATTTCAAGTTTATAGGGCCTTCTTGTGGATCCAATTTAACATGGCATTGCCGAATGAAAATTGCTCTTGATACAGCAAGGTAGGACTTCCTTAAAACCATTTAATGTTCTTACAATTATGAGACTGTCATTTTCGCTTCTTAACTTTAGTTTCGGGATTTGAACAGAGGATTGGAGTATTTACATGAGCATTGCAAACCATCTGTGATTCATAGAGATCTTAAAACATCCAATATTCTTTTGGATTCAGATTATAATGCTAAGGTACTATTAGCAATCAGCATACATAAACATGACTGCTTTTTTGAAGATAAAATGTGACCTTATTCACTTTCGGTCACTTGTTGTTGTTGTTTCTATAGCTTTCGGATTTTGGTCTTGCTGTTATGGATGGAGCCAGTAGAGAAAAAATCAAGCTTTCAGGGACGTTGGGTTACGTAGCACCAGAGTATCTTTTGGACGGTATGATCCGTTTATTGTTAACTACTTTTCTTATGTCTTGTTTGGTAAAACAAACTTATATATCTTTTTTTAACAACGTTATGATTTTTATTTGACGATAGTAGTTATAAGGAAACATAACAAGACAACCCAACATGACCCTTTTTGACCGGGGTGTTAACATGAACTCTTTCTACCCGGAATGTCAACACACCCTTTTTTTTCACCTCTAGTAACAGCTAACAAGCATTTGGAAATACTGTTTCTCTTTTCCATTAAAATTACAGAAACTAAATATCAATAATGATGTTTTTAAGAGGCTTTTATCTCTTGATAAGGATGAGCACGGTACCGGTACCGTACCGATCCCATACCGAATTAGTGGTACCGATTTTTTCCCTAGCATAAACTAGTGGTACCGGTACCGGGAAATCGGTTTTTTCCCTTTTTTTCCGGGAATTTCCCGATTTGGTACCGGTTCCATACCGAATTAGTGGTCCCGGTTTTCTTTCACCTTATATTGTAGTCCCGGTACCGTACCGAACGTAATTCGGATACCCGGAATCGGTGCGGTTCCTGTTCGGTTTCGGGATTCGGGTCGAAATGCTCATCCGTACTTAAAATTGTAGGCGCTTAAAAAATGAAACAGTTGACATGCACGAATAATTTTCTTCTTAAGTTGGTTGGAAAGATTAAAGTAGGTGGTCTGTTCAAATCATATCTAACTACTTTGAGTGCAACAATGATTATTTTGCAAAGTTAATCAAAGGGGGAATTATATACCTTTTTTTTGCTTGTATACTATATTTATTTGTGAACCTTTTTTTTAATAATGTCGCGTAAGTAAGACTTTATCTGAATGTGATTGTCTTGTTTATAGGAAAACTGACCGATAAAAGTGACGTATATGCATTTGGAGTTGTACTTCTAGAGCTTCTACTAAGAAGACGACCTGTCGAAAAACTAGCACCGTCTGAATGCCAATCTATAGTCAATTGGGTTAGTTTTTCGTGTCCTTGGCTCAAATTAAAAAACAGCAACATTCTTCAAATATTGAAAGAAAAAAAATTGATTTCATGAAATTTGCAGGCTATGCCACATCTAACAGACAGAACAAAGCTTCCGAGTGTCATAGATCCTGTGATAAGGGATACAATGGATCTCAAACACTTGTATCAAGTATGTTCACCACAATCCTTATGACAATGAGTTGATGCTTGTATATATACTATGTGATTAAGATGAAGTCAAAATTTGGTGGTGTAGGTAGCCGCTGTAGCTGTGCTATGTGTTCAACCAGAACCAAGCTACCGTCCATTAATAACCGATGTCTTATATTCTCTTGTTCCTCTCGTACCGGTTGAGCTCGGAGGGACTCTAAGAGTTGGAGAGAACAGAGTTGCGGCAACGCTTGAACCATGACTCCAATTTTTGTTTCTGGACTATTTACGTAGCTGTGATCTTGTAATTATATTGACTATATCATTTTTGTTTAGTTTCAGTCTGATTGTTATATATACATCCGTACTAATTCAATAAACAAACAAAAAAGCATTTTTGGGGTATTTTAGACATGAACAATAAATCGAATAGAAATGGTATAGAAATCTAAATAAAATGTAAATTTAAAAATTTTAATGTATGTATGACAAAAGTTCAAATACATTTTTGTTTATGCTCACATGTTAAGAGGCTGATTTGGACATCTATTTGTGATTGATCTAATGGTAGATAATAATTTAAGATTTAATTTTATTAAACTTTATTTTTCAGCTATATAAAGCATTTATTTTATTTTTTTCTTCTTATTTAATCAATTTTTAAACACGTAGTTAGAGCAAAAGGTGTCACGGCGGAGGGGCTCGTCGCTCCGACGTGGCGCCCTCGCCGGTGCTCGTCGTGACACCGTCCCCCTCGCCGCTCCCCCTTCGCCATTCTTCAACGATAGGAAAAAGAGAAAAAAACGGGTCCCCCATCTTTTTTCTTCTTATTTTCTTATTTTTTTTCATAGGAGGCTATTGTGTCTGTGTTTGTCTGGGTTTTCTGGGTTTTTTGAGTTTTCTAGGTGAAGAAGAAGAAGCCACTGTGTTTCTGTATCTCTTAAGGGCCGTTTGGTTCACATAATATTTTTAAAAGAATTGTAATCTTAGGAAGGAATTGTAATTTGATGTAATTGTAATTTAAAAGTTTGTAATTTATTGTAATTGTAATGTGTTGTAATTGTAATTGATTAAATTCTTTGATGTGTTTGGTTGACTTGCAATATAATGTAATGCATATTTTTTATTAAATAAAAAAAGTAATAGTTAAAATATAATATTATAATAAATAATAAATGAGTAATTATAAAAGTTATTAAAATAAAAAATACTTTATTATTATTATTTTATTATTTAAAATAAATAATAATAAAATTAATATAATATTAGAAATAAAATAATAATATTATAAATAATAATACTTTTATAATTAATAATAAATATTATTATTAAAAGATAATATTTATGTAAAAAATTTAAAATAAGTAATAAGAATGAACTTTCAAAATAAAATTGATAAAAATATTAATAATAAAATAATAATATTATTAAATAATTTTAATATATAATAAAAAATAATATAAAATAATAAATATCTATAAAAAATAATAAATATTTTTAAAAATAATAAATTAATAAATAAATAATAATTAAAATAATAATTAAAAAATAAAAATTAGTAAAAAAAATAAAAATAAATAATAAGAAGAATAATATAATATTATTATCAATATTAATATTAATAAATAATATTAATACTAATATTAAAATTAATTATTATTACTTTTAATTTATATAATGTTAATTGAAATATTATTATTATTATTATTATTATTATTTATAAATAATCATATTTTAATATAAAAATACTGAATTACGACGTAATTCAAAACTTTCCATCCAATTTCCTATGTAATCTCAATTCCTTCATTTAATGTAATTGTAATGTTTGAATTACAAATACAATTCAAACCAAACACCCTATGTAATGTAATTTGGATTACAATTCCTTCCATTTATGAACCAAACAACCCATGTAATGTAATCTAAATTACAATTACATCCAATTACCTTAAATTACAACAAACCAAACACACCCTTAGTGTGTGTGTGTATGTGTTTGTCTACGTGAAGAAGAAGCCATTGTGGTATCTCAGAGTGTGTTGGTTAAGATCGATAGGAGTTTATTTCTTTATAAATATTAAATATATAATTTTTACCCATGTCGTTTGATGTTTATCATTTTTTGGTTAAAATTTTCTATTTTTTGCAATTTTTAAAACGTTTTTAGTTTATGTTTGTATTTTTATTTTTGTAATGTATTTTTATTTGAAGTATTTGTAATTTTTATTTTTATGAAATGAATTTTTAGTTTGTGTGAAAAATAAAAAAAGAAATAAAATGGTGAGTGGTGGGATCCAAGTGAAGAGGAGAGAGACTAGTTGTGAGTAAGGGAGTGTTTAGTTGGTTTTTTGTTTATATGACGCTGAGGTAACACAAGTGAAGAAGAAAATGTTAGTTGTGACACCTTTTACTCTTAGGGCCTGTTTGTTTGATTTTTTTATTAAGTTCTGTAAAATTAAAATGACTGTATTAATATATAATGTCTGTTTGTAAATAAATATATACCTGTTTGTTTTAGGTGCTGAATAAAGTGTCTAAATTTAAAAGAATTACTAGTTTATCCTGAAAAGAAGTTACTTGGAGGTTACATCTGAGGAGTGGAAGGGTAAATATGTAAAATTATAAAATAAGTCACTGACTTATAATGGAGACCCTTCCTCACCTGGCTTTTTCTGGAAAGACATGTGTCAGTTTTAAGCTCAAAACAAACAAATCATAACTAACTTAATTTACTTACTTATTTTACAATTAAGACCAATTAAGCTTTTATCAAACACCACCTAAGTGTTTATTTTAAGTGCTGAATAAAATGTCTGAATTTGAGAAAATTACTATGTTACCCTAAAAAGAAGTTACATTAAAATTACAAGTGAGGAGTTAAGGGGTAAATATGTAAATTTAAGAAATAAGTCATTGACTTATTGTAAAGACCCTTCTCCACCTGGCTTTTTCTAGAAAGACATGTGTTAGTTTTAAGTCCAAAACAAACAGAGTGCAACTGACTTAATTTACTCACCGATTTTCCAATTAAGACCTATTAAGTTTTTATCAAACACTACCTTAGTGTATGTTTTCTTTCTAACTGTTTTTCTCTAACCTTCCCTTTATTAACAGATTATGTTACACAGTGGTCAATCATCTTCTATCATCAATCGTAATTATCTATCATAAATCGTTCATCAAGATTATCAATCCTTCATCATCATGATTGATCCTTCGATCATAATCATCATAATTGTTCATTAATCTTTTCAAATCATCATCATTTAGCTAGTGTCTTTCGATTTGAATCAACCAAGTGTTTCAGGAGGTGATAATGTTTTGAATGTATCTGAATGCGATACTAGTGCTTGTGATGATGTTAATGCAAGTTGTGAATATAAGTTGATTATTTAGCTTTTTGTTGCATATTATAGTGTAACAAGGACTTTAGCCCGGGCTTCGCCCCGGGTTGTTGAATGTGTTGTTGCAACCTGGTCATGCGTACATGAAGGTGTTGGCGTGCTGCTGCGCCTGCAAATTTAGGAGCTTTTAGAGGTCCGTTCTTGTATCTCCTGTTAACCAAAGGAAGTATAGTTTACAAAGTCTGGAACCAATCTTAGACAGCTAGTATATATAAGCAATATCAATGATCAGCTATAGTGATCCAAAACAATTCCTATATAAGTAAAAAAAGGTCTTTCTCGAATACTCTAAAAGGTAGTGACATGATGTTAAGAATACCACCAACTAAAACCAAGATTTTTCCCACTACTGTAACTCTGTTGACACAACATCTGTGAAAGAGTTTCATTAATGGGGCCAAACGTTAAGAAAATCTACATAGCCTTCCAAAGTGGTCAAATATTTTGTCGAAAGTAACTTTGATCAAATATTGCATCATTATTGTGGATTCACAGCAACGTAAGTGGTGTTTGGTAGATCTTATTTTAAAATCTTATGCTTATTTTTGAATCAACCCTTTTAATGTAGCTTACAACATATAATATGCATATAATACATAATTTAACAAAGCCAATGAATAATAAAATTCTTCAATACATTAAAATGCGCTCTAAACATTTAGGTCTCTTCAGAAGTGGCTGCAATAAGTGCACATACACCCCTTAAATAATGTAATGAAAGGGATACAAACTAAATAGAACAAACATTGGTTAATTTTAATAATTTGAAGATTCACTTTTGGTTAGTCTAATAATTAGAACATTGGTCTTTATGGCGCCACGTTCAGTTTAGGTTGATTGACTATAAACAAACATTTAAATTATAGTGCTAACAAAAATAGTAAAGAAACTTATTATACCTTCACTATGTACGTATATTTCAACTCATAGACTACGATAATCTTTTGTAGTCTATTTTCTTCTATGCTTCTTGTACCAAAGTACGTATTACCCATCACATTCAGCATGTACAATTCCTCTCCAGATCGAGTTTGACATAGCTCTTCCCCAACACCATTATAACAGCACACCAATTCGGGCATAAATACATACTTCCGTCTCCTCCTCCTTTATACTGGGTTTATCTTTCGAGATTTCCTTCAAATCAGCTTGAAATCTACATAAAAGTGCTATGTAAGTGATCGAGCTACATATATTAGAACGTTGAAAATGCATACCCCTAATAGTCGAACGCTCGTGTCATACATATCGGACGTACACTTATGTTGTAATACGCCAAGTCTATTCAGCTTGACGTTGTTTTGATGTATAACATAAACCTATTTTTATTGATTCATGTAGTATATGGTGCTACCAACCTTTGGAGAGTCGAGTTTAAGTCTTTTTGCTCTCTGAGACTCTATAGTTGAATGCATCATCAAACCCACACGTCAGTTTCAGCAAATCATCCCCTACATATAACACACTGCGTAATTTATCAACAAAAAATTCATCGAAAGCAGAGAATATTTACTTTTAGCTTTGGCCGTTATAAACAATGAGATGCAATGTATAAGCAAAATTTTATGGTCTTTTGACTAAAATTAATGGATCTTGTGATATGAAATATTCGGATCGACAAAAAGCGAAGGTCGGTGGCAGGAAGCGCATGCATAAAGGAGGACACGAAATGCAAGAGAATGTGGCGAGAAGGTAACCTAAACCAAGTTACTTATCACGACGTTCTCTCGAATTTCGAGCCCTCATTTAGTGCAAGAGTTCGGCTAATGGCATTCGTCTTTTGTCGGTCCGAATATGACATGGCAAAAAAATGCTTGCGTATAAGAAACTCGTGCTGAAGTTGGAACATGTTATCTATATCGTCTTTGTATCTGCCAATTGTTCTTAAGGTCCATAAAAATCCCTTCCCTAACTTCGTAAATGTAAGCTCTTCTAACAATGGCTTCCATTCAGATTGGTTCTTATTTATATCCGAACCCTCTTCCATTTTAGTTGAATTTATGGACTCGAGATATAGCACACCATGAAAGCCTTATGCATCTATGTCACACTCTTATACGAACTTGAACAATCAAACATACGTGTCACCAATAAGGCTAAATGTTCCTGGAAATGGGTCAGTTATTCGGGGAAAAACAGCCTATAGACTTAATTAGATACAATAAACATGTAATGCTACTTATCGGAATTAACACATACGTTTGAGCTTACAGTTGAAGACATATAAGTATACAACCGCAATGACCCCTAATCAGTTTTTCCGCAATACTCTCTCAAGGGTTCTTTCATACATACTCACCAAGTGTGTCGATGCTATAGGTCTCTATAATGAGAGAGAATCTCATTTCTCCTCTACATAGTTCATAAAAGGCCTAAATTTTTTGAAGTAAGCTCACTGTTTAGAGCTAATGAACTATGGCCTGTTAACTTAAGCTTATAACACCATAAACTCAAAAGCCTAAACAATAGCCTTGTTAGCTTTCGAAGATGCCCATAAGCTCAAAAAGATAAGCTAGTCCAAATACCCCCCATATAGTATATGATGCAAGCAAAACAAACTTTTAAAATTGGGGTACCTTTATAAACCGCTGATAATGTCAAATAGCCACTCAAGCATCGTTTTCTCCTTCACTCACAAAAGAGTGTGTAGGTACATGTCAAATTATACTATACTATGTGAGAGAGATCAGTGTTGGGAGGGGTCTAATACCTGTATAAACCGTTGCCACCAAGCATCGCTTTTTACGTATCTTCAAATCGAACAAAACAAAAGCGTGATCATAAATACTAATACTTGTCAAATTATACTATACATGAGCTTGGAGCGGGCCTATCGACTAATAACTCTATAAGCAGGATCGTTGACATATAACTTCTTATGCTATATACAAATTAGCAATCCCAAACATCCTCTCTATGTACTGACTACCGACTTAGATGTAACTCTAGAGGTTCTACCGTTCGGGCATAGTGAAACTGATTCTAATTATCTGATTATTGAGCGATCACATAGCTAGTTTCAGGCAATTATCTTTATTTCTACCCATTTGACACATAAATCCTTAGATCCTTAATATAATCGCAAATGACATACAATCTGTCATTTTGCTTATCCATTATATATGTCACATCTTAAAAGCAAACCATATCTAACTGATTTAAGTTATACCCTCATGATCCTATATTGCAAAATTCATTTTCAGCCTATTAACTTTGTGATAAATCACCTGCAATAGACACCCGCGTAACTACGAATTCTAATTGTAGAAAATCAAAATAAACTCTAAAACACGACTAATGAGTAAATGTTGAAATTAACAGACTTCGCATTACAGCGTAAACATTTTTAATATGGTGCAGTTTATAAACACGATGGATATAATATCCATGTATGTATACACCCTGTAACGAACCAAAGATACATACCAGACTAATTCGGGTTCGTTGTAAATCATAGTCGCCCGAGTTCTTTTTTCGGCATGAGCCAATGGCTTCTGGTGTCGACTCATGGTAGTGATATTGGCATGCCTTCCTTTCTCCTACTGCCACTGCGTCATTTAATTTTACCCATGAATTAATTATGTAAACTACTACATGATACGACTACTATGTAGAAAGCTTTGGTGTTGACTTGTTGGGACGATACATGTAAAAATGTCATTGGTTCTCTTATGGAGTTGGATGTCTGATAATAAAGAAAAAACACAAACCTTTACTTGTTTCAGGTTCCTCCTTCAAGCTTGCGTTCAACTATTCGAGTTCCTTCATATTCAAACATTCAAGATTCACACCTCGTAACAACACTCTACACTTTAAAAACCCGCAAAATTTAAATATAATCAAAGACAAAACCATCAAGTCTGAACTTGATTAACCCCAATTAACCAATCCAATTAGGTGAATAAGAACCCCATTTAGTTTGTAAACATATATTAGACAAAAAACCATACCTTGATTTTTATTATAGAACTTGTTGAAGCCAACTTTTTTTCTCCATCATCATCAACTACAAAAATGAAATTCGAAATCAAACCCCTTAGATAAAAATCAAAAATTGATAAATTAATCAACGTTACCTGTGATAATATGAAATGGTAGCGTTGTTTCAGGAATCCACCATTGATGTTTCTTTTAGCTTCCGTGGAAAGATCTTGGTTTTTTATTTACCCATCCACCATTGATGTTCTTCGTGTGATATGAATCTTCTGGATGTGAGATGTGGGTATTAAGAAACATAGGGGGTGAGACACGTTTGTAGCATACGTGTTGGATGGGATTAAGAAACAAAGGGGTGAGACACTAATTTTTATTTCTAGGCTTTTTTATTCTGGCGAGTGAGGTAGTTTATACCTTCAGTTAGGAAGAAGATAATTTTTTATAGTTAAGTTATGTGAGACTGAGCGCGTGAAGAATAAACGTTGTGAGTTACGGGGAGTGGTGAGCTTATTTTTTAACAATATACTGGTGTTTATATAGGATGTATAATATTGTTTATTAGTTGAACATTTTTATGTTTTTTCACTTATTCTATTTGTGTGATATTACTAATGATATTTCATAGTTTTGATCAAGGTTCTAATTAGCGTGAGGCGTGGCGTGGTGGCATGATCAAGCCTCAAGCTTTAGCGGCTAAAACGAAGCTTTTGCGTTTTTAAGACGTGAAGTAAGGCGGCATAAAATACGAAAATATTTATAAATTATTAGTATTTATATCATATTTCAAATGTATTAAGTTTATAAAAGCGTCTTACATACAAACTAAGTAAAAAAAACTATATTTACATGTAATCGTTTTCATTTCTATATAAAGGAGATCGATTTTATCGAAATCAAAATGAAGAAAGCCTCGATCCATCATGACTTATCACGTCTTATGATATTTTTTGTTTCTCATTGCATGTTAAGCCTTAAACTCACGCCTTGGCCTATAGCGTAGCGTGAAGGTGGAGCCTTACGCCTTGGCGAGCCTTTTAGAAACATAGTTTTGATGTTTAGGTTTTTAAGCTTTTTATAATGTTTCATGTGATGTATAGCTTGTCATATTTTGTTGATATTTTGATGTTGCATATTAGTTAATTTGTGTATGTTTTATGTAGGGTTGTTCATAAAAATCGAGAAATCGATGAATCGAGTCGAACCGTTCAATCCGAAACCGAAAAATCCCGCTTATCACAGGTCGGTTTCGGTTTTCATTTTTAGATATCCGTGGTTAACCGAACCGAACCGCGCATATTATGCATGAAATTTTTTATGTAAATATTCAAATAATAACACATGCATTAATTATATTAGTATACTATTTTTATTGTACAACTACTTTTTTACTCTTAATGTTAAACATTTATATGTAAAACTTAGTTAATATGATCGTAATCTATAAACATCGAATAATACTCTTTGTTAATATGTTATTTATTAATATTCGAATCCATTTTTGTAATGAAATAACTTTTATATGATTTTTATCTATTCAGTGTCATTGAATTATACGAAGATGACATTCTATGTTCTAAACAATGTTATTATTTATAAACTTAAACTCGATGAAACTTATAAATGGTTAACCGTAACCCGAACCGCGGGAAACCGCTCATTTTGGGTAACCGCATGTCCGGTTAATCGCCTTGTACGGTTCGGTTTGGGGTAGTAAAATTAACTACCCAAACCGCGATGAATAGTTAAAATTGTCTAATTAACCGAACCGAACCGACCCGTGAACACTCCTAGTTTTATGTAATGTATCATTTATTTTTTGTTTGTGGTATATATTCTGTAGCAGTTGCTCCGGGGGTAGTGACCATAGAGGCGGTGGCTTTAGATTGCAAAGACGTCGATGAATTTATAATAGGACGATACAACCGTTTGGAGATTTGTAGAAAACTTGTTGGTTGTTATATTCGGGAACGAATGGACGATTCTGATAAAACGTGATTGGATTGTGTGGTTGTTGTTATTGATAGATGAAAACGATGGGTCGAAAGCGAATGGTTGGTGAGACACAGGATAATCAGAAATTCAAAACCGGCGTTAAATGCAAAACAGTTTTTTGGGGACCTCGGGATTTTATGGTTCTTATATTGGGAGTTCTCTTGTTAGACATTATGAAATGAGTAATTTTTTGAATTGTAACTTGAATGCTTAAGAAAAAAAATTAAACTAGTTGGATATTTATTTTAAAATTAATTTTTTTGTTTTAAGCAGTCGAACGGTTACTTTTTATCTTGATTTGGTTAACAACTCGATTGATGGATTTCGATTTGGCGACCGATTTTACTCGGTTGCATCGAGTCGATCGAGTTTCGAAATCGATCGATCCTGGGAGTCCTCCAGCCTATGTATTTTGTTGGGGCTTTTTTCTCCCTCTTGGGCTTCGCGTTATCCATGGGCTGAACTGATGGGTCGTTGGTCTGGTATGTTTATGCTTGGATTAAAAAGATGAGAGCAACATTACTTGATATATCATATTTATAGACGTACCCTAAAAGAATGTTTCGGCAGAAGCACACAGAGTCTTTCGTCACTTTTCCACGATTTAGCAAGGTAATAAATGTCTTTTGATTTTATATTTCCGTAGAATGTATTCGATTTTATTAAACTGGTAAATTAAGAACTATCTTAGTCTTATGCATCTATTGTGAGGTATTTGATTTGATTTATATAATGTAAGCTCATTTTGATTTATATAACATAAGTTTTAATTTTGTGGCTTATTTGGAGGTTTATTAATTTATATAAGTTTATTATATTATGATAAACTTATATAAGCCCCTAAGTCTCAAAATAAGCCACAAAATTGAGGCTTACGTTATATAAGTCGAAAATAAGCCATATGTCGGCTTATATTTCATAAACCCTCATTTTTTAAGTTTATTGGTGACTTATGGGCTTATATAAGTTTAGACAAACCCATAAGTCCTCAAATAAGCCACCAAATTGAAGTTTATCTTAGGCTAGGCGTACGTTATATAAGATAAAACAAACAACATATATAAGAGTGGTATAATGTACTACTAGTTTTATCGTTTTTAATTAACCTGTAAATTCAAGTGTTGAGATTAAAATAGTTCGAAAATAATTTTGTAAGGTGATTTTATGTCACCAATATGATTTAATTATAATAAGTTGATGGGCAAATAGCATAAAAACGTACTCATCTTATGTTAAAATTCAATTAAATGTACTCAACTTTTTTTTTCTCAATTTAAGGTACCGATCTTTTTTCTTGTAGCAATGTTGGGATACTAACAAGTTTAAAGGTTATATATTAACGGCCGTTTACTTTATTATTGCATCGTTAGTCCTTTATATTAACGAAACTTTATAATAACCTCAAAATTCGTTTTTTTACAGTTTTAAACCGTTTTCTCTCTTTTTCGTTTGATTTTTACCATTTTCACTCGGTTTTTAATCGTTTTAGTCCGTTTTTTCGTTTGATTAAAAACAAACGAAAACGGTAAAAATTAGACGAAAAAGGTGAAAAACGGTCTAAAACTGAAAAAAATAAATTTTAAGTTTATTATAAAGTGTTATTAATGTAAAGGACTAACGATGCAATAATAAAGTAAACGGTCGTTAATATATAACCTTTAAGTTTGTTATTGTCCCAACATTGCAACAAGAAAAAAGATTGTTACCTTAAATTGAGAAAAAAAAAGTTGAGTACCTTTAATTGAATTTTAACATAAGATGAGTACCTTTTTATGCTATTTGCCCTAAGTTTATTTAGTTATCAATTTATAATCGTGATACATGTTCATCAAATCGAAGTAATGCTATATTAAAATACAATTAAAAATAAAATTTCAGTTCTAAACTCGGTTTTGCCCATTAATATACAATTATACATCTGTTCTTTGGTTCTGTTTTTATATCATTCAAAAACACGTTCTCGATTCTAAATCTGAGTTTTATTTAATACTCCTTTCGTCCTAAAATAAATGTCTATATTTGACTTTCGAATTTTTTTTTCGGGAACTTTGACCTTGAAGATAAATGTTTGTGTTATGTAATACTTAATAAATATTATATCTATGGAAAATACATTTAAAACTCTATCCAATCTTATATTTTGCATAAAGTATTATATAACACGCATAAAAATAATTATGGTCAAAGTTACGGAAAAAAAGATTTCGAAAGTCAAATGTGGACACTTATTTTAGGACGGAGGTAGTATGAGATTTCCATAAAATCATCTGAAAGTGTTTACACGATTCTTAGGTTAATGTCATAGGCGGAAGGAAGTGTAGACCAAAGGGGGTGGTGGCCCTCTCACGATATTTGTGGTAAGTTTATTTTTATGCTATTTGTGTGCTAGAAATTTTTTTATTAGCTTTCGGCCCTTTTAAAATACAAAATGTCTCTTTTTAGCCTTTTCACAATAAAAATTCGCTACTGATATTTACTGTGATCCTATTATGTTTTTAGTTTAGCTGTGTCATCTCATTGATGTTGTATGAGTATGACAAAATGACAAAAAGATCCAAATAAAGTTGATATTTGTGGTTAACTTCCTTACATCTTATATTTAAATCAAATTAGCTTTAGTTCTACTTTCAGCTATATGTATCCATCTGTTATTTTCATCCTTAGTAAATATGTATGGTGCTGTTTCAGATTTGAAGTTCTAATGTTTTATTAATACTGCAGGATGCATCTATGTAGACCATGGGCCGATCTTCCTAGAGATATTCTCTCATGCATTGCCAATCGATTAGAGCTAATTGAACTCTTAAGTTTTCGAGGAACATGCAAAGACTTCCGAGCAGCTGAATTAACATTTACGGGATCCCCATGGTTAATATTTTACAATACTAATGACTCCAAGTGCCTAATCTACAATGACAAATCAGATTTCTACCATCAAATTATTCCAGATTTCCAAGGCGCAATTTGCCTCGCATCATATCTAGGATGGCTCCTTCTTTATAAAGAAGGGTCGATTGTAAAACCCGTATTTTAAATCGAGAATTTATAAATACGCGGTTTATTATTATTTTGCGCGGGATATTTTTCCTTAAAACGTACACGTGGAAAATTTTAAACAAACGCAAGAAATTTATTACAAAGTACTATTTATTACAAGTATTATTAAGTAAAGACACAATTTCGTAACTGCCAGCAGCATCTATTGCGCCGCAACTCATGTGTCTTGCGCCGCAACTCGTGATCCGCAGCACCATGATCTGTAGCCCCTTCAATTGCGCCGCAACTCTTGCGTCTTGCGCCGCAACTCGTGATCCGCAGCACCATGAACTGTAGCCCCTTCAATTGCGCCGCAACTCATGTGTCTTGCGCCGCAACTCGTGAAAACAAGTTTGGGCCAAGCCCGTGTGAAGTAAATAAAACAGACGGGGGGTGTTCTTTTCCTTTCTATGCCGACACAAAACTCAAACAAGCAGAAACCCTAGAAATCAAAAAGAGCCGCCACCTCCTGGCCTCCTTTTCTGCCGACGGTTAGACACCAAGATCAAGGGCAGACTCGTGGATGCAAGTAATCATGACGATACGTGGGTTGCTAAACCCTAAACGATTGTAAGCATATGAAAACCCTAATTAGTTTTAATTATTTTTCGTTTAATCCGAATTAATTGGAGTTTAAAAACATGTTTAGCAAATTGAATGTATTAGGTTTGTGTTCTGGACGTGGCGGGTTCGTTGGCACCCAAACCGAGAGTCAAGAGACTCTCGGTGGTGATGATTTCCACCAGCCACAACCAAGTTTAGGGTGTTGGTTTGGTTTATGCCGTCGGGGGAAACAAGAAGATAGGCAGGGGGTTTGGTCTGTTTGGCAGTGGGTTTTAGAACCAGATTTAGGGCGTTTGGCAGTGGGTTTAAGGACAAATTAAGGGTGTGTTTGATTAACAGTTTAAAAGACACAAAGGGAATGTTGGGCTAGACTTATTTTAAAACTTAGCACGAGTTTTCGGAATCGCTTATAATAATTATTGAACGGGATTATTTAAATGCTTTAAATCATTTTAAAAAGGGATTTTGTAAATAAAGAAATTTAATTGTCGATTTTATTATCTTATTAATAAAATTATATCGATATCGTTTTGTCATGTTAATTGTTTAAAACATAGGATTTATCAAGGATTTAATTTATAGGAACTATTTTGGATACGTTCTATTTCAGGAAACTTTCTAATTCGGGAAACTTTCTAGTTATGACAAGTTACTAATTATAGTAATAGTATAGTAACATGCTACAGTACAATATACAGTAATCAGGAACACAGGTTATACGTTATTTAGCAAATATTTAAAGACCAGTCAGATTATCAGAAATACACCGGGCTATCAGATTAACCAGATTATACATAAATAGTAATACAGGAATAAATTAAATTAAAATTAGATCACATAAGAATCAGTAACAGCAAACGGTATTTAGACGACTTATTTTCCGTTCGTATTTATGTAGTATCCGTGAAGTCAGAGTCGATCTTTCAGCTTTCTGTCTTATTTCATTTCTGGACACGAGGTACGGATTTCCCGTCCTTTCAGTAAGGATTTCCTTTCCTATGCATGATTAGGATTTCCCGTCTGCAGCCAAATGTTTTCCCCAGTATATGTTTAATTTATCAGTAATCATGTTAATAACTAAATGGAATTGCCTGAGCGTTATATACAAGCACGACCAGTTTATGTACTAGTTACGGAGGTACCGTAACCACGACACTAGAGGCACCGGTGTCGTGACTCACATGCAGGAGAGTGATATCCTGCATCGTCCCACTCATGTTCAGTTGGCCATTTTTTATATGTATGTTTTAGTGGGGCGTATGGATGCATCCTAGGCTTATAAGTGTTTCATGTTTATCAGGGTGAATGTGGTGTGTGCTCTACATCCTTCACATTGGAGCTGATCCCTCCACCCAGCACAGTCATTTAGAGGTCACCCCTCTACAGCATGACGAGGTCACCCCTCCAGTTATTCATGCACGGTTGTTACAGCACGTGACCTATATAAGCTCTGGCAAATAAAATACAGTAAATGCATGTTTCAGAATTAATAGTTATATTTCAGTATCAGCATATATGAACCAGATTGCTCAGATTTTATGCAGAGTTCTACCACATGTTACATATCAGTCTTACAGCTTCAGTATTCTATCGCCTATTTCTTTCAGTATATTCTTATCATGCTCTATATCCGTTCACTGAGCGTTATGCTCAGCCGTAGTTCCTTTCATGTTCTAACGGCAGGTACACCAGGACGCTTTTAGGATTCTGAGAGTATGTGCATTTGGAGGGAAGCTATCCAGACTTCTTACATTATGCATTTCTTTTATTATTCTGCTTATTTGGACATTGTTTAGTCCTTCCATTCGGTATTTTATATTTCATGTTTTGGGCTTATGGTTGGATTGCCGAAGTTTGATTCCGGTATTTCCTTTATGGTCAGTTAATGTTCTAGGACATTTACCTTATGCTTGATGACACGCCATAAATACACGTAACGGTCCATTTATCCAAGTGGGGTGTTACAATTATGGTATCAGAGCGCAAGGTTCGACCTGTAGGCTCTAAAACTTGACCTGTGACTAGTGGGTAGTCACCAGGAACATCCCAGATTTTGGCGTTGTTATCTTTCACGTTTCTCATGGCTTATTCAGTCAGTTTTCTTCATTTATCAGTCAGTTTTCTTAAAGTTTTGACTAAGCAAAAGGTTGATACATAACTAGCCATACTTAGTCGCATGTGCTTTTTAGCGAGTTATCGTTTTGGTGAACTGACCATAGGCGTTCACCCTTGCCGTTCGGATTTTTGTATAGATGAACTGATCATGGGCACTTATCCTTACTCATGTCAGATTCATGTTTTCAGTCCAATATTACGTGGTGGATCAGCCCATATACGTTCACCAATGTTCAGATCAAATTTCATGATTTTCAGTCAAAGGTTGTTTTGTGAACCGATCCATAGTTGTTCACATTTGTCATATCATGACATTCTATAAATTTTGACAAGTATGGATTGGACTACAGCCATCCATATTTAATACCAGATTATGAATTTCCATACATGACAGTTCTCAGAAAATTTTGACCAGTATGGATCGAACCAGAATAGCCCATACTTAGACTCATGTTTCCTTCCTTGAAGTACGTGGATTGAACCATAGCCGTCCACATCAGTTAATATTACACCTCAGATGATTTAACTTTTTGTGTTCCTTATAACAGTCAAATTTTCATACCCTCACGTTGAAGTCATCTACATGATGAATCAGTTTCATGATTCCTTACAAGGATTATGTTTTCAACAGAAAGATAATGTTTCATGCTAAGATACGTAAAGATTACAATGAAATACTAATTCATGATAATTCATGTTCTGATCGTTATCAATCATGTCCTTATACTGAACGTTGACGAAAACTCCATTTAATCATACTTGTTAGCCTCTATACAACCAACATTAAGTCCATGCAGGAAATTTTCAGCCCATCATATTAACTGTTTCAGTTCAGTTGCTAACCAGTTAAATCAAATTATTTTCCGTTGAAAATGTCAGATAATCGACACCAACATCGATCATTTCATAAAATTCACACCAGCTCAATGTACAGTATTCCATATGTACCCCATATACAGTATCTCAGTTATACTCCATGTATAATCTATTCAGGTGTACTCCAGGTACATCATCCCAGATATGCTCCATGTGCAGTATTCATTTTGTACTTCATGTACAGTAGTTCAGGTGTACTCCAGGTACCCTACTCCATGGATATTGCTAATCGATCCTTAACCATCTCAAGCGGTTCCACTTGTCGATATTCTACCAGGTACTGATGCTGCTCGTGAGTTGAAGATTTTACCAGATGCTGATGCTGCTAACACTCTGAAGACCACACCGATGCTGATGCTGCTGAACCTTGGAGATTTCTCAAGATGCTGATGCCGCGGAACGAGGACGAAAACTATAAACTTGAAATTTCTGACAAGAATAAATTCAACCATCAGACACTACCATTCGATTTTATGCTGTTACTTTCCCAGCTAGATGCCCACTACACTCAGCTAACCGTTCATTCAAAAGAGTGGGAACCAGAACCCAACCGGCCACTCAGCAGAAATAATTACATTAATCACGGTCATGATAACGACCGTCAGGAAACTGACAGACAAAGTAGTAGTGACAACCACCGTACTCATAATTAATCAGTCAGTAACCATCGGAACTCCGGAACGGACATGACCAACAATACAAGAGGTCAGTAGTCTAACCGGTCCGCCAACCCTAGCAGTTACCATAAATTCTTAATCTTATTCAGACTCACCCATTAAAACACATGTCCAGACAACAGTCAAGACATAGCTCTCAGGTATCATTTCGGAAGACACATATCAGGGCACCAGTCATGATACACGTCATACGAATATCTTCTCAGAGTACGAGTCCGAGCTCCTAGTTCCAGTATGTTCCAAGCAAGACCCTCAGTAATTCAGGGTATCTTTCAGAAAGGGGTATACTCATTCTATTGTGCCACGCATGAATCAGATCATTGGAATTTTAGCCACCACCACTAGAGTATGATTCAGGTTACACACGCAGTATTCACTCTGTGAGGTTACAGACGAACACATTCAGTGAAAAATAGCCATGTTTACTTCACATGTTCCTATGCCAGTTTTATTTTGAAACAGGTAGTTACCTGTCTCTCAGCCGGAAAAGACTCCACAATACCACCCATGTTTATTAAGGTGATTCCTTTCAGTTAATGACGAGATCCGTTTTACTAACCCCGAACATGTTCATCATATTTCTGCCCGAAAAAAAAAAAAATCAGTACAAATTATTCTGCCTTACATGCGCGTGACTTATCAGTCCATAGCTACGAAGACTTTTAGCTACCAGTTATAAATTCACTTCTGAAATTCCTTAAATTCATGATCAGCAGATTATTCCAGTGTTCCAGATAAAATTTCAGAAAGTTTTCAAGAAATTCCTTCCTAACCACGAGACAGAAATTTAACATCGAGCTTGTCTCAGGAACGGAACCGGTCTTCAAACTCTGTATTGCAAGGTTTAAGCTAAGTTAAAAGGGTTGCATCATTTGCTGCAAGAATTACTGGAATGAGACTTTATTCGCCCTGGCGTACCACCGTGAAGTGTGTCGTTTCTGTCTATCAGGAAGACGACCGGTATCATGAGATCATGTATCGACCACTTAAATTTTTACAAGATCACCATTCTTAATCAATGCTCATTACATAAATAACAGGTTTACCTGACCTGCTACGATATCTTAAAGATTTCCCAGAACAAATGGCGACCATGCCACCAGAAGTGGTGAGAGAAGAACATGATGTTTTCCAGACTGCTGTTGCACCTATTATAGCCTGTCTAAAGATTTTGATTTTATACTTCTGAACTCCCTAATGCTCTAGCTATATCATGGAATGTATGAATAAATTTTCCTATGATTCTCAGACAAAATCGTCAGCGTATTCATTGATCACATTTTGGTATGCTAAATTCTAGAGAAGAATACGAGAATCATCTTCTCACAGTTGTACAAAATCTTCGATAAGAGAAAATTTTATATACAGCTTTCCAGATATGAATTCCAATTGAAGAAAGTGGCATTTCTGAGCCATTCTACCTTAGCTGAAAGAAATTTCAAACAATGCTGCGAAGGTGAAGGCCATCACCTGATGGTCCCGACTGACGCCCGTGAACGAAGTACAAATCTTCTAGAACTCAATTAACTGCTACCGCAGAAATTACTGACAGTTTCCACCAGAAAATTTTCTATGGCTGTCCAACCAGATTTCCACCAGAGGGTCCCAAAATTTCATCGCACATTGATGCAGCTATGTTCATATCTAATGCCTGACATACCTCAGGTTCACGATAGAACACCGACATGCTATTACTACAAGTAGAAATTCTAGACCGAAAAGAGACAAGACTCCATGGAGATTGTTATCAGTTTACCACAGACTCAGAAAAAGTATGATGCTATCTAAGTTATCATCAACCATGTAATCAGTCTGCGCGTCTCTTTCATCCGAAAGGATCACGTAGTAGCAAATCTGCAGAAAATTTTAAAATTCAGTAGAAATCGTACAAACTCAAGGCATTCCATCGACCATCATATCAAACAGAATTCATGTTCACGATCAAGTGTCTGTTTACGTCCACATTAAGTTCATGTTTATTTCCACTTTCTCGTTTACATCTCATTCGCAGTATGATGCTGTCTCAGTTTATCTTTATGCTGTCTCTTGATTTAAGCTCACATTGGTGTTCATAACATTGTTCACGATCAAGTTCGAGTGCCATTTCACGATACTCATTTCTCAGTTTATTACCTATACGGTTACAGAAAGCTTGAGAAATTAGACTCAAGTTTAGCACAACTATTCCACAACCAGGCAGACGTTTCACAGCTCAGGCCGCATTATTGGCATTCCTTCCTCAGTCAGCATACATTCATGACATAGTCCATTCCAAAGCTCCTCATATAATTATGAACCACGTTCACAATTGCTCACTTAGCATGTTCACAATTGTTCACGTAGTTCGTCCCTATATATACTCTCAGCAGCTTTCTCAGAGATATAAATATTACCTTTTCAGAATATTTACACGTATCGTTTCATGTATCATACATGCTATAGTTATTCAGTCTATCGGATTTAGAAAATCCATCTTAAATATGGAACCAGAAATTATTCAGCATTGTCAGGACAGGGTTGTCAGGACCAAGATTTTACTTATTATATTAGACCCTTGAAGAAATCGTTTCGAGCGGGAGGCCACTCGAAACAGAGGAGTCCATCCGGGCCTCTCATCCTTTTCTTCAATAAATTCAGTTATGTTCTTTCAGTCATGTCACGTTACATGATCATTTCATTCATGTCAAGTTTATATCTATCAGCAGCATTATGTCTTAACTAGAAGACAACTCATCCTTCAGCTTAATTGTCTTTTCAGTCTACGTGTTCTTTCAGTTCTTATAACTTCGTCAGCTTAAATACCTTGTAATTCGGGGACGAATTTTTCTTTAGAGGAGAAGAATTGTAAAACCCAGTACGCCGCATTTTAATTCGGGGACGAATTATTTCTTTTAGAGGGGAAGAATTGTAAAACCCGTATTTTAAATCGAGAATTTATAAATACGCGGTTTATTATTATTTTGCGCGGGATATTTTTCCTTAAAACGTACACGTGGAAAATTTTAAACAAACGCAAGAAATTTATTACAAAGTACTATTTATTACAAGTATTATTAAGTAAAGACACAATTTCGTAACTGCCAGCAGCATCTATTGCGCCGCAACTCATGTGTCTTGCGCCGCAACTCGTGATCCGCAGCACCATGATCTGTAGCCCCTTCAATTGCGCCGCAACTCTTGCGTCTTGCGCCGCAACTCGTGATCCGCAGCACCATGAACTGTAGCCCCTTCAATTGCGTCGCAACTCATGTGTCTTGCGCCGCAACTCGTGAAAACAAGTTTGGGCCAAGCCCGTGTGAAGTAAATAAAACAGACGGGGGGTGTTCTTTTCCTTTCTATGCCGACACAAAACTCAAACAAGCAGAAACCCTAGAAATCAAAAAGAGCCGCCACCTCCTGGCCTCCTTTTCTGCCGACGGTTAGACACCAAGATCAAGGGCAGACTCGTGGATGCAAGTAATCATGACGATACGTGGGTTGCTAAACCCTAAACGATTGTAAGCATATGAAAACCCTAATTAGTTTTAATTATTTTTCGTTTAATCCGAATTAATTGGAGTTTAAAAACATGTTTAGCAAATTGAATGTATTAGGTTTGTGTTCTGGACGTGGCGGGTTCGTTGGCACCCAAACCGAGAGTCAAGAGACTCTCGGTGGTGATGATTTCCACCAGCCACAACCAAGTTTAGGGTGTTGGTTTGGTTTATGCCGTCGGGGGAAACAAGAAGATAGGCAGGGGGTTTGGTCTGTTTGGCAGTGGGTTTTAGAACCAGATTTAGGGCGTTTGGCAGTGGGTTTAAGGACAAATTAAGGGTGTGTTTGATTAACAGTTTAAAAGACACAAAGGGAATGTTGGGCTAGACTTATTTTAAAACTTAGCACGAGTTTTCGGAATCGCTTATAATAATTATTGAACGGGATTATTTAAATGCTTTAAATCATTTTAAAAAGGGATTTTGTAAATAAAGAAATTTAATTGTCGATTTTATTATCTTATTAATAAAATTATATCGATATCGTTTTGTCATGTTAATTGTTTAAAACATAGGATTTATCAAGGATTTAATTTATAGGAACTATTTTGGATACGTTCTATTTCAGGAAACTTTCTAATTCGGGAAACTTTCTAGTTATGACAAGTTACTAATTATAGTAATAGTATAGTAACATGCTACAGTACAATATACAGTAATCAGGAACACAGGTTATACGTTATTTAGCAAATATTTAAAGACCAGTCAGATTATCAGAAATACACCGGGCTATCAGATTAACCAGATTATACATAAATAGTAATACAGGAATAAATTAAATTAAAATTAGATCACATAAGAATCAGTAACAGCAAACGGTATTTAGACGACTTATTTTCCGTTCGTATTTATGTAGTATCCGTGAAGTCAGAGTCGATCTTTCAGCTTTCTGTCTTATTTCATTTCTGGACACGAGGTACGGATTTCCCGTCCTTTCAGTAAGGATTTCCTTTCCTATGCATGATTAGGATTTCCCGTCTGCAGCCAAATGTTTTCCCCAGTATATGTTTAATTTATCAGTAATCATGTTAATAACTAAATGGAATTGCCTGAGCGTTATATACAAGCACGACCAGTTTATGTACTAGTTACGGAGGTACCGTAACCACGACACTAGAGGCACCGGTGTCGTGACTCACATGCAGGAGAGTGATATCCTGCATCGTCCCACTCATGTTCAGTTGGCCATTTTTTATATGTATGTTTTAGTGGGGCGTATGGATGCATCCTAGGCTTATAAGTGTTTCATGTTTATCAGGGTGAATGTGGTGTGTGCTCTACATCCTTCACATTGGAGCTGATCCCTCCACCCAGCACAGTCATTTAGAGGTCACCCCTCTACAGCATGACGAGGTCACCCCTCCAGTTATTCATGCACGGTTGTTACAGCACGTGACCTATATAAGCTCTGGCAAATAAAATACAGTAAATGCATGTTTCAGAATTAATAGTTATATTTCAGTATCAGCATATATGAACCAGATTGCTCAGATTTTATGCAGAGTTCTACCACATGTTACATATCAGTCTTACAGCTTCAGTATTCTATCGCCTATTTCTTTCAGTATATTCTTATCATGCTCTATATCCGTTCACTGAGCGTTATGCTCAGCCGTAGTTCCTTTCATGTTCTAACGGCAGGTACACCAGGACGCTTTTAAGATTCTGAGAGTATGTGCATTTGGAGGGAAGCTATCCAGACTTCTTACATTATGCATTTCTTTTATTATTCTGCTTATTTAGACATTGTTTAGTCCTTCCATTCGGTATTTTATATTTCATGTTTTGGGCTTATGGTTGGATTGCCGAAGTTTGATTCCGGTATTTCCTTTATGGTCAGTTAATGTTCTAGGACATTTACCTTATGCTTGATGACACGCCATAAATACACGTAACGGTCCATTTATCCAAGTGGGGTGTTACATCGATATTCTTCTTTAATCCATTCTCTTTCGCCAAAATTATTCTCCCGGATTTCAAGTTTAGGATTATCGCATGCCATACAGCCATGGCAGGCTCGTTCTCTGACCTACCAACCTCCCACTGTTGCACCGTCTCCATCATAATGCACGATGAGATAATCATGATTTCAAAAGGCGAAAGTGTTTGGACTCAACATAAGGTACCAAAATTCGTTGATTCCTTATGGCCTTATTTTGTTCGTAGTGCAACATTCGACCAGAGAGTCAAACGTTTTATTACATGGGTTGTCAGGAGAATGTGGTCACATTTTCGGTGAAAAATAAGGAGTTTAACCTGAACCCCGTGATGGCTAGCGATGGTTTGCCTTATTCATATGCGCACAACACGGTTCGAAACGATAGGTATTTTGGTAAGAGAAAATATACTAATCTTAAAGATGATGAACATATTGAAGTTTGCGGATTAACACTAAACAAACCTGTCAATTTTCGTCAACTTGTGTACCTAAATGAAGCCGAAAATGTTTGGCCTCCCAGCAAATGTGTGCGAAAGGCAGTTTGGATTCAACCACGGTTCTCTGAAGCTGATTTTAACCAGCATTGGTAGTCCATTTCACCTAAAGCAATTGCATTTTTACACATGTACCATTCTAGCCAGATATTGTTACTGCTTCTTTTGAATTTTGGGATGTTATAAAACAATTGTTTGTTTGATCTTGTTTCTACTAAAATATCACCTACTGAACCAGATTTTATTAGACTATACTTTGAATAAGGATCATACTACAGTACAATTTTGCATAGTGAGCAAACTCCAACATTAACCTTATAGGGCTCCTATATGATTCTGAAGACTGATAGGCCCTTTGAGGTGAACCTCCGTGGCCACCCCAAATGTAGGTTTGAACCCTTGACCTCTTGTATGAAAGTCAAGGACCTTGCCACTAGGCTATTTGGTGATGGTTGCCCTTTGAATTGTTTAACTCTCTAGATCAAGAACAATCCCTGGTGACGTTTAAATGTTTAAACTCTCAAATAAACATGTCGGTCAAAAGTCGACCAACTGAAGCACCCAGAAAAACAAATAGTACAATATAGACGAATAAACCACGGGAATCTTCAATATCCTCTTAAATAATGCAACCCATTACACTCAAGAGTTCATTATGCTAAAAGGTCCCACAAATGTCTTCCCAAACCCCAAGGGAAGAAACAAGATTTGTATAAGTTCAGCTATAAGGGTTTTTTCACAATACGAAATCAACATTATTACAGCCATTTCTGCAAAACTAGATCAGACAGTATAAAGGCTAACCTGTCGAATTATTACTGGTGTTTCTTTTTAACTTGAAGCAATTGTTTTCTAACTGACGTTGTGGTATGAATCGATGATGGCATCAGCAAGATACTCACATTTTGCAGCAGATAAACCAGCTAATGATATTCTTCCATCTTTTGTCATGTAAATATGCCATTTATCAGTCATGTTATCGCTCTGCAAAACAAGGAAAACCATACATATAAGAACTTCTCCCCAAAACAGTCTCTATGTGAATTTATGATATTAATGTGGATCCAAGAGATTGTCATTCTTTTTGTCATTCTGAGTAAACTAAAAGTGACCAGCTTCTCCATCCAATGTGTTTGTAATATTTTTAATTTGTACTAATATAAATCACAGCATACAAAATTGCCAAGGAACTTTTCTATAAAGTGGAGCCGTGGAGGTCTATGGAGGATATATGTCATATATTTTTACAGGCCAAGACTTTGACCTGCTCTCAATAAACGGTCTAAAATAAAAATTAAAACCCAAATAGCAAAAAAGTTATATTAAAAAAAAAAATATGAACCAAAAAGCATTTTTATAAATAAAAACAAAATAAAATACTATGAACCAAATAGCATTTTCATGAAAATAAAAAAGTGATATATAGAGGTAGAGTTACTAAAACAAAGCAAAGTTATAAGGAAAAATCTTTTTTTTTTTTTTTTTTTTTGGTAACCGTGATTTCCGACTCATTGGCCGACTAATCCACGGGGTTTGAGCACACCGCCACACAGACTCAAACGAGTGTGAATACCCCGTAAAGCTACATAACAGGTAAATTAAGGAGTTGCACTTTGGGTATTGCTAGTTGTACTCCCCAGCCCTCTTGACCCACGCTTGGCAGAATGTGTACCAAAATAAATTAATGGGTAAAAGTTACGAGAAGAGGTTAGCTAGATGGATCAAATCAGGTAACTTTGTGAGTCAGGTCAGGTTGGCATGAGAATCTTCTTGCCCGTTCAGTCAGTCATTTTTTAGATAAAAAATTTTAGGAGCCATAAAGCATAGAATACACACACTATGGGCAACTTTCAGCCCGTTCGCCATTTGACCCGCCTATTTTTAGCTATATATTTTAACTAGTTTGGCGCGTTAAACATTAAACATGACCCAAATCAACAAATTAATAAGTGGGCTCAAATGGCTACCTCTAGGTAAGACTTACAAGGCGACCTTTTTGTTATGGAACTTTACCTGAGCTTTGTTCAGACCCGTAAAAGAAAACATGCCGATCTGCTTAAGAACAAAAGACCAGTCTTTTCCGCTCTTATCCTTTGCTGCGAGGTTATTATATAGCTTTTGCCTCACGCTTTTGATCCTTCCAGCCATCATTTCCATTTCATCTTTCCACTCATTAAAGAAATCTGGATTTCCTACAACATTAGCAACAATTCGAGCCCCATGAACAGGAGGGTTCGAGTACATTGGCCTGGCAATTCTTTTCAACTGACTCTTCACCCTGTAAGCAAAATTGCATTTACAAAATGTTTGTTTAGATGTATATGCTGATTATGTGTCTAATGTTCAAGTGTCATATGATTGGATGAAGAAATTTTCAGTAAAAAATAAGATCTTTGCTAATAGAGACGAGTTGAGTTCGGAAGTATGATACAACCGTCATTGACCAGTTCCTGTTGAGATGACGTGAAACTGATATTTACTTGCTTATTCTCATCTTTTACAAAATACTAGTAATTATTTTGAGATCTACAAGATTTCCCTATTTTGTCATAACTAAAGGGATTTTTCAGGCATTTGAAGTGAAGAGAACCAAGTGGAAATGGATCGCAAGTAAATTATTTAACAACTATAAGTGACGTAAGAGATACATATCTGGTATTATATGACAGGCTAGATGAAATGCAACAAAGAATGGAGTAATATATATTTTGTATGTTGCATACCTCACAGCTGCTTCGGCAGATGAGCAAAGAACATTAATTGCCCCAACTCTTTCAGCATAGAGACCTAAATTTTTACTATATGATTGCGCACAGAAAAGCTCCATTCCACGAGCAGCAAACAGCCTCACAGAAGACGCATCTTCATCAAGACTTCCACTTGCAAATCCCTGCATAGACATGAGATTATATATGTATTTCTTTTTAATGCTTTTGTGAATAACAAACTTTATCCAACACTCGAAAGTCAAATGTGGACTGTTTTCTATGGAAATATATGATTTTTTGGACTGTTCAATCTTAATTTTGAGTATTTTTGTTATAGTTATAGGACCAACTGTTCCACAATTTGTGAACATATACAGCCTTAACTACTTTTCAAAACTTAACTTTTCAAGGAATCAAAACTTAACTTTTCAACAAGTTTAACTGGGGCAAAAACTGAAACACATGCATAGAATTATACAATCGACAATTGAAGAATGAAAGGATGGTGATAACGTGAAAGAAGAAAATTATTTAATGGAGAAGAGATAAACCTGATAAGCAACATCAAAGAATGGAATATGGTTCTTCTCTTGAATGACATCGGCAATTTTCTCCCATTGTTCGGGAGTTGGATCAATGCCTGTTGGGTTGTGAGCGCAGCCATGAAGAAGTATAAATGATCCTTCAGGAGCTTCCTGGCAATGATAAAATTATTTCTAATTCCAGATGCTGGTATTCAAAGTTAATTATATGAAGCGTCAACTCCCATGACAAACAGCACAATTATCGAGACAAGAAATTTACTTTTATGTCTGCAATCATCGCCTCAAAGTCTAAGCCGACTGTTTTTGGATCATAGTATCGATACTCAGACCAAGGAACTCTAGCATCATTAAAAATATTCTTGTGATTACCTGCACACGTGATTTTTTGCAACATCTAATCAGCTTTCCACATAAAATAACTAAAAACATAAACCAAATTCGTGTTAGAATCTGTACCCCAGGTTGGAGCTGATATAAGAACTTTAGCTCCAGGGAAGTAACGCTCAATCAGTGCTGCAGCAACACGAAGGGACCCAGTGCCTGATAGACCTTGAATGGTCGCAACCTGCATTGTATGTCTCATTAATCAGATGATGTTTGAATCCTACTTAATTTTACTTAGAAAGAAAAGAAAGCCTACTCTTTGTTCATGAAGTACAGGATTATCTGCGCCAAACAACAATTCAGCGGTTGCTTTGTTGAATGCAGCCAAACCTTCTATTGGAAGATACTGCGTAGATTAAATCAGGTAAAGGAAACCTCTTTTACATACAAAAACTAGTTCCTGTAACAAAACTTATTTGAGCATGATCACATACCTCTTTGTTCTCTCCCCTTTCAAGCATAAGATTCTCAGCCTACAGCATCAAATTTAGCGTTATTATAACAAAACACATAATTATATACCAATTACCATACACGAAGGTTTAGTTTTACCTTTTTGACAACTTTAAGCACATATGGCTGAAGTTCTTCTGTACGATAAGCACCAACACCAAGGTTGAGCTTCATGTCACTTGTGTCAGCTTTGAATGCTTCTGATACTCCAAGAATAGGGTCTGGGGGAGCCATTGTTATGTTATCGAATCGTGAAGTGTTGACAGCTACAGCCATCGTTACTCGACCATGTGACTACATAATAGATACAAAATCTATATATCAGATCAAATGAAACTAGCTGGAACATGGTCAAAAAGGTTACTAGCAGTTTCTAGCCAAACTATTAATTTGTGGATTGCAGTTTCTGTCACGCGTTATCTGAGCAGTCTTTGATGCTAAGAATTCTTATCATAAAATTCAATCAGCCAACAACATGACATTCGAATAAATATATGGACGGAGCTTAGGGAACATAAAAGGTGAGAACTTTCTACATATTTACAACTATTTCTAGCATACACTTGAGTAACTATGTAAGATACAAGTATATACTCTCTATACATATATACCTTTGTTTTCATAGAAAGGGGTTGTTTTTCCTTTCCAAAGAAAGCGCTTCCCGGCTTCAGTTTGTCCTGATTAATCAACAAAAGCATCGAGATTAACCTTCTACAACTTATATTCAAGAATTAGAACCATGAAACATATACAAATCGACAGTACCTTGCACTTATCTTGGAAAGACAGAGCAGCAGACGGAGAGACAGACGGGAGCGACATCATCGACGAAGCCATCTGAATCAAATACAGAAGAAAAAGCTGAGGTCACCAGCTTGTAACTTTAAATGATCTCACATATATAAGGGGGTGTTTGGTTTGGCTTATATAAAGTAAGCTAATTTTGGCTTATATAGCATAAGCTCCAATTTTGTGGCTTATTTGGAGACTTATGGGCTTATATAAGTTTATTATATTATGATAAACTTATATAATCCCATAAGTCTCAAAATAAGCCACAAAATTGGGGCTTATGTTATATAAGCCAAAAATAAGCCATATTTCGGTTTATATTTCATAAACCCCAATTTTTAAAGCTTATTTGGAGACTTATCGGGTTATATAAGTTTACCATGATATAATAATAAACTTATATAAGCCCATAAGTCTCCAAATAAGCCACAAAATTGGAGCTTATGCTATATAAGCCAAAATGGGCTTAGGTTATATAAGGTAAAACAAACAGCCCCTTAGACGGAAAAAAACAGAACACGGTTTCGCAAACGTATTCCAAAAAAACCAAATGTGCAATAACTTTTTAACTTAATCCAACACAAATTTCAATCCTAAAAAACCGAACATAATATAAAACTTAAACACGACATGTTGTCTTATGATCTTCATGGTACCACATATTTTAAACAACTAAACCATACTGATCAAAGCAAATATTCAAATAAAACAAATCATGAAATGAAAAGATGATGAACAGATAATCAGTAGAAGAAATATAAAAATTAAGTGGATATAATATATAAATGGAGGAAATATAATTAATGGTACATTTACTTAAATGTATAAGAAAGAGTGAGAGCTTTGCCTGTGTGTGTTGTGTCTGTGTTTTTGTGTTTTGGTGATGATGAGAAGAAGGGTTTATGTTAAGGCTAAGCGATGCAATCGAGATTGAACACTTTGGTTTGATAGTGCAAGTGCAATCGTACTTTACTGCTTTTTTATATCTCATCCTGGTTTTGTTTTTGTTTATTTTAATTATTAATTTAAATTAAAATAATCAAATTTTTATTACTATTACTAAGAGCATCTGCAATGGTTCAACTAACAAAACTTTTTCTAATTTTACAAAGTCATTGTAACAAATTTTTATCAATATGGCTAAAGCTTTGACTAAGGGGTATTTCTTTTTCTTTTGGAACCTCTTAGTGGAAAGAAAAAATGGGCCCAAATTATTTAAACCTCTTAGTTGGAAGACCCACTAAAGTTATACTTTTCCCACTAAGAGGCTTATTAAGAGGCATATATATTGCCACTTAATTTGGTAAACACCCCCTAAAGCTTTTTAAGAATTTTTAAGAATGACTTAGAGAACTCCAAGCTATTGCAAAAAGTTATAACCATTCAATGACAAATGCATTCAATGTATTAAATGTAAACTCTTCATAAAAAATTTGTATTTAAGAAAAAAAAGCTATTATGACTTTTTAGGAATGTAGATGCTCTAACTTATTAGGCTATTCTTATTTTTTCTGTCATTTTAGCTTTTTTTCTTTCTACAACAAAACAACTAAGTTTAACTTTGTTTCTATAAAATTAAAATTTATTAATAGAATTAAAACATACAGTATTACATAATAATTGAAAACATTACAAAGATAATAAAAACATTACATTACTAATAAAATTTCTAATCGATTCTCGGATCTGATTCTGATATATCCATAATCGTCTGAATCGTATTTTTTATAAAGCCAAACAAATTTAATTTCCATTTGTCGTTCGATTTTAGCTGTCTTTCGAAACAAAACGTTATGCATCTCGTAATCTTTGTTTGATTCTTCTTTCAAACAAGTGTTGATTAGAGCATGGCTCTCTTTTGAAATATCATTGTATTTCTCGTATGCTTTATGCAGATCATTTTTAGCTATATAAGTTTTTTCAAACGTCGTGGCTAACTCCATACTTTCTGACAAACAACATATTCGAGAACTAGTTTTTTAACTAAAACTCTGATTTTGTTAATAGTATGCGAAAGTGAGCAAACTTTTTTTCTTTTAATAAAATAACTTTTGATAGAAAATAGTTAGGTGGGTTGAGTATTTATAGAGGTTAAGTGTTAAAATTTCTAAAATTAAAAAGTTTTTTTTATATAAACGAAAATGTGAGAAATTACAATGTAAACCTTTCCCATAAAATAGGTTGTGGATGCAATGGGTTTCGAGTCGGCAACCGATCCGACTCGTCGTCACAACGCGGTCGATCGAGTTTGAAATCCGTCGACCTATTCGAAAAGGTCGTCGTTGCATTCAGCATTGTAGATTAGACGTGCGATCGTTTTGCTGATAATAATGCCTTTATTGAGATCGTTTTGAGTGGATGTGTCATTTTGGTTAACAGTTATTAGAAACTTGGGTACTATAACTGTTCGCATATGACTCTAGCAACGGACTCCGGAAATGTCACCGGGACTACAATGGCATCCAAAGGTATGCCACGTAGGAAATAGAAAATAAATGCCCTCACAGATATCTAGGAGGAAAGGGTTTTACCAAGGTATTAAGGGTTTGCCCAAAGGTCAAGGCATTACCCAAAGGTCCTAACCATGAACCATCGCCAAGCAGACATAAGCACAGGTTTCACGCCCTCGTGTACAGTGCCTAGGGCCTATGGATGTGACTAGTCCTTCAGGGTTGCTTTATCTCAGAGTATAAATACCCTAAGATACTTATTTCACTTTTAACTAACATAGTACACTTACATTCACTCTTCATTGACTAACGTTTCAAGTTAGCTTACCACTCCGGTTCACATACTTACTCTCAAGCTGGAGCTTAGTCTCGGGGTCACACTTGGGACAGGGCTAATGTATGTTGTTCATTCCTTTCAAGATTCATACCAGATCACAAGCATCATCTCTACGTAACAGAAGCATAATCCCGGATACTTTAACAACCTACGGATTTTTATTTCAACATTTGGCGCCATCTATGGGACCCAACACTCGATCTATCTAAGTCTAACATATCATGGCTGGTCCATCGAATGGAGGGTCTCCTTCACACGAGTCTCCGGATTGTGAAAATATTTTTAGAGGAGAAGGCATTGGTTCCCCTTCTCTGCAAGAGCAAATCCTCGAGAGTATGAGTGCCCTTTGGTCGTTGGTTGAACGTCACAGTGCCACCGCGAGGGATAACATATCTCCTTTGAAGCTGGTATTCGATGATGAGATCGTAAATGTCCAGAAGCCACGAATGAAGTAGTGAATGAATTACATAAACCGTTTAAGGACGTCCTTACATCTTCATTCATCCGGAGGATTATTGAATTTTCATCTCCAAAACACATACTCCCGACCACAGTCAAGTTATATACTGGAGCTATCGATCCGAACAATCATGTTACACGGTTTGTCGGAGATGCCAATTCTGGAGAATGGACGATGCTTGTATGGTGTAGATTCTTTCAACAAACTTTGGATGGTGCAGCGAGAGGATGGTTTGAAAGGCTACCCCCCGGGGATCATAAATAAATGAGAAGATTTAAAAGAGAAATTTTTAAAAAGGTTCGCCCTCAGAAGGAAAAGCATCCATGACACTATAGAGATCACCTCCATTGTCAAAAAGGCCCACGAATCACTGGCAACATTCAAGGAAAGATGGATAGAAGGAGATAGTATATTCAGGGAGTACCTGAGGTCATGAAGATATTTGCTTTCATTGTTGGGGCCAAGTGTCCGGAGCTGGCTAGACGTTTTTCAGACAAGGTCCCTCAATCGGTCGCGAAGATGATGAAAAATGTGCATGATTTCATCACATCCGAAGAGGTATTTAAGAACACCGAACTCCCACAAGGGGAAGGGGGAGAAAAGGAAAACAAGTTGGCCAGAGGAGACAAATATTTCTCCTATGTGGCTAGAAATCAAAATAAGAATGATAGAAGGGGTAAATATAGGTCGAGACCTAGCTACTCTCCATATGTGCCTCCGAGTAGTCTAAATGTCAGAAGAAGAATCCCTCATCAGCGCCCAGGGTTGGAATGACTCACCAAGTTCCCAAAGGAAATACTAGCAATAGTGTAACACCCCATTTGGATAAATGGACTGTTACATAATAATTATGGCGTGTCATCAAAGCATGCAAGGTAAATGTCTAAAACATTAAATGACCATAAAGGAAACCGGAAACAAACATCGGTTCCAACATAAGCTCCACACATGAAATGCATAAGTATAGAATGTAAAGGAAAGGACTAAAAAATGTCCAGCAAAGCAACAATATGTAAATGCATTAAAGAAGAAAGAAGACTAGGCGCTTCATTCCATGCACGTACTCTTGTTTCCTAGCTTTGCCCAAAGAAAAATACGGCTGAGCAATACGCTAAGTGTGTGGATATATAACAATGTGTAAAACATAAACATAAGCAAGCAATGAAATGAAATGTATAACAACGGAATAAGTGTATGTCCTGGAAAACCTGGTTTAAGTTCCTAATACTGGTTTTTATATTTATGAAAAGACTTATGTTTAGTTCATTCTGAAAATCTGTATTTTAAATATGCCCGGAGCCCATATAGGTCATGTCATACCAACGTGCATGAATACCTAGAGGGGTGACCTCATCATACAATTAGAGGGGCTGCCTCTAATTAATATATAATATGAGTGGAGGGATCAACTCCTGTAACAGATGCAAGGCACACACCGCAGTTACCATGAAATCTTACTACTTGTCCTATGATGCACTCATTCGTCCCACATGATAATAATAACAAAGGCCAAAATACTGTAAAGGGACGCTACGACCAATCACTCTCACCGCAAAAGAGTCATAACACTGGTGCCTCTAGTGCTATGGTTATGGAACCCCCATAACTAGGTGAAACTTTCATGCATGTATATGGCTCAGACAATCTAAAATAATCATAACATATACTGATGTGTTTAAGACACGTAAACTACTGGGGAAAACAGATGGCTGCAAACGGGGAATCCTAATATAGGAAGGAATGTCCTTACTGAATGACGGAATATCCGTACATTATGTCCAGTAAATGAAGACGAAAACGAACACGGAAGATCACTCCGGCTTCACGATAGCTACATAATAAAGGGACATGAATATTGTTGTCCCATATTATATGATGATTCTACATGAATTATAGAAGAAAATAGATGAAAATAGATGAATTATAGAGAGGGAAAGTAGAGAGAGAAAAGAGAGAGAATGGTTGGAAACTTTGGGAATATTAGATTAGAGAGTGAGAAAAGAATGAACAACCAACCCTCCTAACATGCTAAGAGGGGAGTTTATATAGTCCACCCACATGTGATCTTTTATGGGCTATATAGGTTGGGCCAGGCTTGAATAAATGCTTACTACCTTGAAAGAGGTCTTTTAAACTAGCCATCAAGCCCGTATTATCACGACTATTTTACTACCTATTACAACGTTCTAATAATCAATACATAATAAACCTATGACCGATCATTCTTGTTTGACTCAATATTTTGAGGCTAACAATCTCCCCCAATGAGAGGTCATTTCCCTTCGACATTTGGAGATTTGTAGAGATTACTAATCTCGCCATAACTGAGTCTTGAACGTGTAATAGTAGTCTTGTTCCTTCATGTTGTGATCTTTGAGCCTTTGTAGTTGTCTTTCGACTTTGTCTTTAATCTTGAGATCTTCAAATCATATTTGACTTGTCTTTGCCATCTTGCGATCTTGTGTCTTCGTTCACATGATCACACTATTCATTATCTTGAAAGCTTGCTTTAATCATCAGAGTTGCGGAAGACTTTTGCTTTCTTGATTGTTGAATATGTCTTTGGGCATGAGTATGTTGTTTTGAATCTTTGACTTTGTTGAGTACACCGTAACGCCACCTTCTCGAGATAAAACATAGATACGGACTGAATGGCTTTGACATTCGTCCTAAATCGGTATCGTTTTACTTCCGGTCGGTGAAGACCGTTATACGATATTAAATACCGTACCTGTGATTAGGTAGTTTCAATTAAGAACCTCCTTGACAGGGTTTCGCGGCCGTACTAGTCGTTCTCTTTACTCGACCGTCTCAAAGCAAGACTGCGAACATAAAGAGTGAATCAATTGGATAAATATCCGCTTGATTAAAGTCGTCAATTCAAATTCCTGGAATAAGTTTGATTCATAAAGAATCTTACCATTGTTGCTTTCCAGTTGACATAAGCTTGATTCATAAGAATCTCGCAAGTCACCTACCATAGCGCTGTTTGAGGTTGCCGCTAGAAGGATTTCCATTCGTCACCGTGAATATTAATGAATATCACTCTGAATGTTCTGGCAAGACCATAAAGATATTGCGTAGAAACCTGAAACGAGTTTGAATCAATTCAGAATCAAACCACTATTGCTTTTCAGTTTACACATGTTCAATTTTAAAAGAACCTTACACATGACCTACCGCAGTGTTGTTAGATGTTAATACTGGAAGGATTTCCACTCATCATTGTGAATACTAAGTAGTATCACTCTGTGTAACACCCATTTGTTAGGATAAAATGCTACAGTAAATTATGGCGTGTCATCAAAGCATGCAAGGTAAATGTCTAAACATTCATGACCATAAATAGAAATATCGGAATCAAACATCGGTAGTATAGTAACTTACACACAAGCAATATGAAGTACTGTAAATTAAAAGACTAAACAATGTCCAAAAGAAGTAAGGTATGATAAAGTAGGAATAAATGCATAAGGTAAAGGAGGCCGGATAGCTTCCAATCTGAATGCACATACTCTGGAGTTCCTACTTGCGTCCTTAGGTACTTGCCGTTTGGGAACATGGAAAAATAGACGGTTGGGCATAACGCTCAGTGCACGGATATACAATAAAGCATGGAAGACAAAGAATATGAAAGCATATAAAGAGTATAAAGCATAAATAACAGCGTAAATGAATAAGTCCTAGAAAACCTAGTTGTCTGTCATATTAACTTGTTTTAGTTCTGAAAACATAGCTTATGTTACTTATGAAAATTTGTATTAGTTAATGTACCAAAAGCCAATATAGGTCATGAGGTCAACAACGTGCATGAATACTTGGAGGGGTGACCTCGTCATGCAAATTAGAGGGGATGCCTCTAATTAATTGGTAAGTGGGTAGGAGGGATCAGCTCCTTGTGAAGGATGCAAGGCACACACCACATTCACCATGAAATCCTGACTGAAACTTGTAACTAGGATGCACCCATACGCCCCACATGATAATATAATAAATATAATGGCCAAATAACTGAAAAGGGACGCCACGAGCTATCACACCGCCGTGGTGAAGTCATAACACTAGTTCCTCTAGTGTTATGGTTATGGTACCTCCATAACTAGGTGAAATTGGTCATGCATGTATATGGCTAAGGTAACTAATAAACATAAGCAATTAATCTATAACTACTGGGGAAAATAGTTGGCTGCATACGGGAAATCCTAATGAAGGAAGAGATTGTCCTTACTGAAGGACGGGAAATCCATACCTTATGTCTAGTAGAAGCTAAGGAAAACGATGAAGACTAATCCGCCTCGACCGATAACACTACATAATAAATATGGACGTGCATGAGTTGTCTGAATTACATGTGTTTTTACTAGCTCCGTGTGTTATTAGCTTGTTATACGTATTCTGTCATGTTTTACTGTTTATTGTGTTAACTATAGTTATTCTGATGTTCTACTGTGTATTATTCATGTATTAGTGTATTATAATACTTGTATTGTAATACTAAGTAACTTTCTAAAAATAGCAGGTTTCCATAAATAGTAAGTTTCTAAAAATAGAAAGTTTCCAAAAATAGTAAGTTTCCATAATTAGAAATAAGCTGCATTATAAATAATAATTAAAGTTTAAATAGTACAATACAAGTCTTGGTTATAGCTTATTAATTAAATAACTGGTTAAATAATTAAACTATACGTTATATGGAATTTAATTAAAAATACATGTTTTAATTAAATTAGCTAAGTTAAATACTTTAGGTTATACATGTAATATTAATTTAATATTAAACCTAAGTCATGAAATTAATTAAATTAAAAAGTCTAGTAATTACTTTAATTAACATGTTTTTCTGATTTTAATATTTAACCCGAGACCCGAACCCATGTTTTAAAAATTAACCCGAGCTCGAAACCCGGTTTACATATAAGCCGAGCCAAACAGCCCTACCAGTGGCTAGACCGGCTAGCCGGTTACCACTGGTGGCTCTCGGTCCACACCGGGTGGCCACCGGTTCACACCGGTTTACCCGATTTCCCCCTCATAGCTTTGTTTGGTTCCCACTGTTAGCCAAAAGAACCCACCGAGACCCTATAGGTCTCGGTTGGCACTCGGTCCAAACTAAACCCCACCCCCGATATACGGTCGGGGTTCCCATGTGTCGTCCGAGCCAAACCCAACCAAGCCGAGCCCCTTGTGGGTCTCGATGGTAGTGTTGAACGCAAGCCGAGAGCCTTTTGGCTCTCGGTGGTGTCTCGGCCGGAACAAACAAACACAAACACCCCTTAATCATGATTTAATTAATCCCCATGTGTTCTTATTACTTGTTTTTAATGATTAATTAAATAATACATGAATTCCATAAGAAATAAATAAAAGAAAAGGGTGATTGATTTACCGAACACGTGAAAAGGAAAAGGTTAAGAACACGATCGCGTACACACGATTAATCACCCAAGAAAATCGTCCGGTTTGTTCTTGTGGTTTATGGTGGCCGACGGCAAGGAGCAAAAGGAGGCAAGGAAACCTTTTTCTGAAAACCTAAAATTATGTTTATGTTTTCCTGTGTTTTACTTAACATGTATTTGGTTGGGTCATGGGCCAAAGCCCATCCCTTCCCTTCTTTCTTGTGTAGCCGTGGCATCAAGGGAGCCCACGGGGTGACTTGTAGTTTTCCCGAGTTAATAAATTACGTGTACGTTCGTGTTTTAATGTCGTGATTTTATTATCGTGATCGTGTCACATTTATAATATTCGTGAATGTTCGTTATCTAATATCATGACACGTGTATAAATATTATAAATGGAAACTTTTAAATTTTACCGTATTTTCATGTGCGTACTGTTCATGTGTACTGTTTATGGTATTTTAATGCGGGTTTTACAACTCTTCCCCTCTAAAAGAACAATCGTCCTTGAATTGGAGAAACGTAAACTGAAAGAAAACATACCCGAATCAGAACTGGAAATGAGGATAAGAAGTCCGTATAGACTCCTCCGTCTCCCAAGTGGCTTCCCGCTCAGGATGATCCATCCAGAGGATTTTGACGAAAGGGATCGTCTTCCTCCGCATGACACGATATTGACGCTCAAGAACTCTCCGGGGTTCCTCAACATAAGAAAGATCCTCTCGAATCTGATCAAGTGGATATTGGACAACATGAACTGGATGATAGTTGTATCCTCTGAGTAAGGACACATGGAACACGTTGTGAACGTGTGATAGCTGAGGCGGTAACGCTAAACGGTATGACACTTCACCAACGCGTTCTATGATGTCGAACGGTCCGATGAAGCGAGGAGTGAGCTTCCCTCTGATTCCAAAACGTTTAACTCCTCGTGCAGGTGATACCTTGAGGAAAACGCGATCCCCTACGTTGAAAGACACATCTCTACGACGTTTATCAGCATAGCTCTTCTGACGAGCACGAGCTTCCTGAATCTTTGCCTCGGCGACAGCGACCTTCTCATTGGTCACTTCAATCATCTCTGGACCCTTGAGCAGTCGTTCACCCACCTGATCCCAGCAGATTGGGGCGCGACACTTTCTGCCATACAACATCTCAAAGGGAGCACACTTGATGCTAGCGTGCCAGCTGTTGTTGTATGCGAATTCTACTAGGAATATATAATCATCCCAGCTTCCTGACCACTCTAGAGCACATGATCGCAGCATGTCCTCCAATGTCTGAATGGTATGTTCCAACTGTCTGCCGGTCTGAGGATGAAAGGCAGTGCTGAGCTTAAGTCTGGTGCCCCAAGCTTTCTACAGACTCTGCCAGAAACGTGAAGTTAAACGGGGATCTATGTCAAAGATGATTTCTGATGGAGTACCATGTAGTCTCATGATCTCCTTCTAAAAAATGTCTGCTAATTTGCTGACCTGATGTTCCTTGCGAATCGGCAAAAAATGAGTAGATTTAGTCAATCTATCCATAATAACCCAGATAGCGTCGTTCTTCTTCTGAGTAACCGAAAGACCAATAACAAAATCCATGGAGATTTTGTCCCACTTCCATGCTGGAATATCTAATGGCTGTAGTAAACCACTAGCTCGCTGGTGTTCGATCTTCACCTGTTGGCAGATCATACATTTAGAAACGAAGGTGACAACATCCTACTTCATACCACTCCACCGAAAGTGTTGCTTGATGTCGTGGTACATCTTGGTAGAACCAGGATGTATGGTAAATGGAGAACTGTGAGCTTCAGTCAGCACAGCTTTCCTGAGTGTAGAGTCACCAGGAACCACTAGTCTAGTGCCCTGCCATAAGATACCGTCGTCGTCAACACGAAACTCCGTTACTGATCAAGGTTCTGAATGATAGCCCAAATCTCACCATCGTCCTTCTGAGCTTCCTTGATCCTAGAATGTAAGTCTGCTTCCACTCTAAGATTAGCCCAGTAACCGTGTTGTTCTCGTACACAAAATTTAATATCAGTCATCTCTAGGTCACGGATGATCTCCTTTGCAATCCAAATGCCAACAATCATACCCGACCTTCTGCTTAGAGCATCTGCCACCACATTCACCTTACCGGGATGGTACTGAATGTTGGTGTCGTAGTCCTTCAAAAGCTCTAACCATCTCCTCTGTCTCATGTTCAGTTCGTTCTGGTGAAGATGTACTTGAGACTCTTGTGGTCGGTGAATATGTCACATGATTCACCATACAAATAATATCTCCAGATCTTCAACACGAAAACAACTACTGCAAGCTCTAAATCGTTAGTAGGATAGTTTTCTTCATAAGGTTTCAGCTGTCGTGATGCGTATGCAATAACCTTCCCATGTTGCATGAGAACGCAGCCTAAACCCTTTCCTGAAGCGTCACTGTAAATCTGAAATCCAACTGAGCTAGATGGGAGAGTAAGAACAGGTGCAGTCACTAACTTCTGCTTCAGATCTTCAAAGCTATTCTATCGCTCTTCCGTCCAGACGAATTTCTCTCCTTTGCTCATCAGCTTAGTCAAAGGTAAGGCTAACCGTGAAAAGTTCTCTACAAACCTGCAGTAGTAGCCAGATAAACCCAGAAAACTTCTAACTTCAGTTGCAGATGTAGGTCTCGGCCATTTAGTGATAACTTCAACCTTTGTAGGATCCATGGTGATCCCCTCTGCGGAAACAATATGGCCCAGAAATGCCACCTTGCTTAACCAGAACTCACACTTAGAGAACTTGGCATACATCTGCTTCTAACGAAGAATCTATAAGACTGTACGAAGGTGTTCCTCATGTTCCTCCCTAGATTTGGAGAATATCAGGATATCATCAATGAACACGATAACGAACTTGTCTAGAAACTCATGGAAGACACGGTTCATCAAATCCATGAAGACAACTGGAGCATTAGTGAGTCCGAATGGCATGACTACGAACTCGTAGTGCCCATAACGTGTACGGAAAGCAGTCTTGGAGATGTCCCGCTCTTTAACCCGTAACTGATGGTAGCCGGACCTTAGATCTATTTTGGAGAAATACTTGGCGCCCTGAAGTTGATCGAAAAGGTCATCAATTCGTGGCAAAGGATAACGATTCCTGATCGTGATCTTATTCAACTCACGATAGTCTATACATAAACGCATGCTGCCGTCTTTCTTCTTCACGAACAGTACCGGTGCACCCCATGGCGATGCACTGGGACGGATTAAACCTCGTTCCAGAAGTTCCTGTAGCTAGTGTTTTAGTTCCTTAAGCTCTATGGGAGCCATACGGTAAGGAGCTTTAGAAATCGGCTCTACACCTAGTATGAGCTCGATTCCAAACTCGACTTCACGAACAGGTGGTATGCCCGGAAGTTCATCTGGAAATACGTCAGGAAACTCTGATACGATAAGCTGATCTTGGATCGATGGAGACTCGGTAGTAATGTCATGAATATTGGCTATGAAGCCCTGACAGCCGTGTGATAGCAATGCACGCGCCTCTATGGATGAAATAATTTGTACTGACCTCCCTGGCAGAAAACCATGGTATATGTACTCTGGAGCTTTAACATCACCAAAGATAAGCCGATAAGTGTGCTAGTAAATCGTAGCCTAGTGATTGGATAACCATTACATGCCCAAAATCAAGTCAAAATCGCACATGTTCAAAGGAAGTGCGTCAACTCTGCGGATCTTATCATCAAGTTCTAAGGGAAGATCTCTGTACACCTGAGTGATTCGTACAGAGTCCCTAAGTGGCGTGGAAATGCATAAGGCATTATCTAATGACATCGGGGAAATCCTAACACGTACAGCAAAAGTAGTGGATACGATTGAATGCGTCGCTCCAGTATCAAACATAACACATGCTGCCAAACCATTTATAAAGAGATTTCTGGTGATGGTACCTGAAGTCTTATTCGCCTGGTCTCTAGTAGTAGTGAACACGCGACCAGAAGTAGGAGGTGGCTTGGTGTCGGCGTGCCCAGAGGTGCCTTCTATCTCACCTTGGCGACAGTCCTTTTGTTGATGGCCTTGTTGGCCACACTTGAAACAACCACCAGTACCTCGGCGACAAATACCAGAGTGTCTGCGCGAACAAGTAGGACATATAGGATGCGTGAATCCTCCAGCAGGCATCCTAGTTAGCTGAGAGTCTGTTTAAGGATTACATGCATGAGACATGATCGTGGAACATAAACATGATTACATAGAAGGTGTAAAATTTACCAAATGGGGTAGAACGGTTAGGCTGTGAACCCATACGGTCCTGATCTCTGCCATTATCATTGTTCCTGAATTAACAATTGTTGGAGTGTCAGAATACCATAACATAAGATAGTTTAACATGAAAGAAGGTTAATGTAGGGACCTACTGTTGTTCGAGTTGTTAGCGTTGTTACGATAACTATCATTATCGTCACGCCTCTCAGAACCATAATGGTCGTTAGTCTGACCGCTTCCCTTAGATGCTTGCTGCTGAGCGGCCGCAGGCTTACGGTCGTCAGTCTTCTGCCTGGAATATGACGTTGAACAGAGGATTATATAAGATGAAAAATACCGATGGAAATGAATTGTTTACAATTGGTGATTGAAGATACCTATTCACTGCTCTGTCATCACCAAACTCCTCGCGTTCCTAAAGCATCTCGAGCTTACGGGCTGCATCGGCCACCTGTGCCACTGTAGTAAAAGTAGCACACACCAAGTTGTTGGCGACCGAAGTGCGAAGCGCCCAACAAAACTTCTCAGCCTGCTCTGCAGCAGTTCCTGGGGCTGGACCCAGAAATCCTGCCAACCAGAGAAACCTTTGCATGAACTCGTTGTTGTTTTCACCAGCAACCTGCCGAATGTTGTGGTAGTCCCTCTTGAGCTTCTCTTGCTCAGCATGTGGAAAGTACTTATTAAGGAAGAGCTCCTTAAACCGGTCCCATGTCAGCTGTGCAACCCAATTATCACCACCGTTGGACTGCTTGACCGATTTCCACCACTACAGCACACCACCTTCAAACTTATAGCAAGCGAGTCTTGCCTTGAAAACACCGTCACAACCCATTGCATCAAAAATCTTCTCGATGTGAGAAATCCAAGCTTCAGCCTCGTTAGGGCTGTAAGTCTGCTCAAACGAACGGGTTCGTTGTTTGTTGAACCTCTCCAACCAAGTCATAAGAGTAATCGGTGGAGGAGGAGGTGGAGGATTGTTGTTGTTCTTCTGATTACCATGAGCCTGGAATTCCGCCATTAACTTCGTCTCTGATTTCATTGCGAAGTTGAGGAAGGAGGGCTTGCAGAGCTGCATTGACAGCTGCTGTCAAATCTGGAGTATTGCGTGAGTTCACCATCTGACAGTGTAAAGACAAAATGCAACATAAATCATAAGTCTGAAATGAGATAACATAAAAATGCATGAACAATGTATAAATCAATGAAGCAGTTTATAGTGCATGAAACTATGTAACAATGCATGACGCAGTTTATAAAACTTTTATATGAACGGGAGTGAACGCTTATGGTCAGTTCACTCAAAACAAAAGACATGGCGCGGGGACGCCGATGGGTCAGTCCTAAAGTTAAAAGTTTCGATAAAAGCACATGCGACTAAATAGGGCCAGTCCTGTACCAACCATTACTTAGTCATAATCATGCTATAATGATATGAATGCATGAATTAATTGAAAATGAATGAATGCATGAAAACCAACTGTCAGTTCTAGGAAGACACTGGTGACTACCCGCAAGTCACAGGTCATGTTTTACAGAGCTACAAGTCGAAACCTTGGCTCTGATACCATAATTGTAACACCCCATTTGTTAGGATAGAATGCTACAGTAAATTATAGCGTGTCATCAAAGCATGCAAGGTAAATGTCTAAACATTTATGACCATAAATAGAAATACCGGAATCAAACATCGGTAGTCTAGTAACTCACACACAATCAATATGAAGTACTGTAAAGGAAATGACTAAACAATGTCCAAAAGAAGTAAGGTATGATAAAGTAGGAATAAATGCATAAGGTAAAAGAGCCCGGATAGCTTCCAATCTGAATGCACATACTCTGGAGTTCCTATTTGCGTCCTTGGGTACCTGCCCTTTGGGAACATGGAAAAGTAGACGTCTGAGCATAATGCTTTGTGCACGGATATACAATAAAGCATGGAAGACAAAGAATATGAAAGCATATAAAGAGTATAAAGCATGAATAGCAGCGGAAATGAATAAGTCCTAGAAAACCTAGTTGTCTATCATGTTAACTGGTTTTAGTTCTGAAAACATAGCTTATGTTACTTATGAAAATCTGTATTAGTTAATGTACCAAAAGCCAATATAGGTCATGAGGTCAACAACGTGCATGAATAATTAGAGGGATGACCTCGTCATACAAATTAGAGGGGATGCCTATAATTAATTGGTAAGTGGGTAGGAGGGATCAGCTCCTTGTGAAGGATGAAAGGCACACACCACATTCATCATGAAATCCTGACTGAAACAGTAACTAGGATGCACCCATACGCCCTACATGATAATATAATAAATATGATGGCCAAATAACTGAAAAGGGATGCCACGAGCTACCACTCTGCCGTGGTGAAGTCATAACACTAGTGCCTATAGTGTTATGGTTATGGTACCTCCATAACTAGGTGAAACTGGTCATGCATGTATATGGCTAAGGTAACTAATAAACATAAGCATTTAATCTGTAACTACTAAGGAAAATAGTTGGCTGCATACGGGAAATCCTAATGAAGGAAGAGATTGTCCTTACTAAAGGACGGGAAATCCGTACCTTCCAGTAGAAGCTAAGGAAAACGATGTAGACTAATCCGCCTCGACGGATAACACTACATAATAAATATGGACGTGTATGAGTTGTCTGAATTACATGTGTTTTTACTGGCTCCGTGTGTTATTAGCTTGTTATACGTATTCTGTAATGTTTTACTGTTTACTGTAGTTATTCTGATGTTCTACTGTGTATTATTCATGTATTAGTGTATTAATACTTGTATTGTAATACTAAGTAACTTTCTAAAAATAGCAGGTTTCCATAAATAGTAAGTCTCTAAAAATAAAATGTTTCCTGAAATAGTAAGTTTTCATAATTAGAAATAAGTTGATTATAAATAATAATAAAAGTTTAAATAGTACAATACATGTCATGGTTATAGCTTATTAATTAAATAACTGGTTAATTAATTAAACTATACGTTATATGGAATTTAATTAAAAATACATGTTTTAATTAAATTAGCTAAGTTAAATACTTTAGGTTATACATGTAATATTAATTTAATATTAAACCTAAGTCATTAAATTAATTAAATTAAAAAGTCTAGTAATTATGTTAATTAACATGTTTTTCTGATTTTAATATTTAACCCGAGACCCGAACCCGTGTTTTAAAAATTAACCCGAGCCCACAACCGGGTTTACATATAAGCCGAGCCAAACAACCCTACCAATGGCTAGACCGGCTAGCCGGTTGCCACTGGTGGCTCTCGGTCCACACCGGGTGGCCCCCGGTTCACACCGGTTTACCCGGTTTCCCCCTGCTAGCTTTGTTTGGTTCCCACTATTAGCTAAAAGAACCCACTAAGACCCTATATGTCTCGGTTGTCACTCGGTCCAAACCAAACCCCACCCTCGAAATACGGTCAGAGTTCCCATGTGTCGTCCGAGCCAAATCCAACCAAGTCGAGCCCCTTGTGGGTCTCGGTGGTGATGTTGAACGCAAGCCGAGAGCCTCTTGGCTCTCGGTGGTGTCTCGGCCGGAGCAAACAAACACAAACACCCCTTTAATGATGATTTAATTAATCCCCATGTGTTCTTATTACTTGTTTTTAATGATTAATTAAATAAGATATGAATTCCATAAGAATTAAATAAAAGAAAAGGGTGATTGATTTACCGAACACGTGAAAAGGAAAAGGTTAAGAACACGATCACGTACACACGATTAATCAACCAAGAAAATCGTCCGGTTTGTTCTTGTGGTTTATGGTGGCCGGCGACAAGGAGCAAAAGGAGGCAAGGAAAGCTTTTTCTGAAAACCTAAAATTATGTTTATGTTTTCCTGTGTTTTACTTAACATGTATTTGGTTGGGTCATGGGCCAAAGCCCATCCCTTCCCTTCTTTCTTGTGTAGCTGCGGCGTCAAGGGAACCCACGGGGTGACCCATAGTTTTCCCGAGTTAATAAATTACGTGTACGTTCGTGTTTCAATGTTGTGATTTTATTATCGTGATCGTGTCACATTTATAATATTCGTGAATGTTCGTTATCTAATATCGTGACACGTGTATAAATATTATAAATGGAAAGTTTTAAATTTTACCGTATTTTCATGTGTGTACTGTTCATGTGTACTGTTCATGGTATTTTAATACGGGTTTTACACTCTGAGTGTTCAAGCAATATGGCAAGGATATAGCGTAGGACTCTCTTGTTCGTCATCCGTGTGTCCTAACGAGATTTGATTGATCTCTAGGCTCTAGACTCGTTTTGTGCACTTTAGTGGTCGGAGGCTGGAGCAGATGCCACCTATTCAATATCAACTATCTTAGAGTGAGAAAGTTAATAGAAGTCGTGTTGATCTCCATGACAATAAAACAAATTTCTTTTGAGAGAAGCCTGAGTCAGCTGGGAAGGGTTGTGCATTACATCACTGGGTCCATGATGTGTTGTCTTCGTGATGTGTTGACCCGGTTTCTGCCTAAGTTGTATGGAGGGATTCTTTCTTTTCACCCTTTATCCTTACATTTCTTTTTCATTCCTCAATCCCTTCAATGCTTACGAAGACATCATCACTAGCACCTTGTTGTGATTGTTCCAGTGCTAACATCAGTACTTAGTCGGCATTCAGCTACGTTCACATTCTACTCCATCTATCCTAAGGACTTCTAATAATATATTGAATTGTCCCTTGGAAGATCTCTCCGGTTCTTGTTGGATCATAGGACTTATACCTAACCACCCTTTTGACACCAATAACGTCGTGAATTAAAGATGTTGTGGGTATGAGATCGTAACCATAAAACCACTTTAAAATTCTAACAAGGTGTTTGAAAAACATTTAACACCTTGATAGTTTTTTTTGTCGTTTCAGAAATGCTCCCCCTTCACATGTGCATCGATAATCGAAAGTGTTTTGCACATGTAGGTAAGAGTTAAAGTGCATGAGTCTTTAGATCACATTTTAATCACATTTTCTCCTCTATCTCTAATATATAAAATCGTTGATATTAGAGATACCAAATTTGATTAAAATATATTGCAAAAAATAGTCTTGAAAAACTTCTAGAGAAAAAGGTGTCTTAATAGCATGAATTTTTTGAACGCTCCCCCTCAAAAATTGATCCAATTGAATTGTCATTGTGAGGATGTGATCCACATTTCTCTTTTTGAGGGTAGGAGTTGTTGAACACACAATTTTTGAAAGATTTTAAATAATCATTGAAAAACTCTTGAAAAAAATGTGTTCAACGCTTTTCGAAAACCATTTCTTTTTGGCGACATGGTATTTCTAAAGCATAAACTTGAGTTCATAGACTTTCAATGTCTTGACGAATCCACTCAAGTGTAAGAAGATTTCTCTTCTTTTGCTGAGAGTAAGGGCACTAAAGCGTACACTCCCCCGTGAATATAGATCCGGGTTGCAATCTGAAAGCGATTACAAGTCATTGTGTTGAGCTCAAAACGTTGAATGTTTTGTGAGAAGCTCAACCCGTGATAGATTGCTCTACCCGTTTTTAGGATAAGTTATCCTTAAAGATACACTTTCCTTTATTTTAAGTTCAAGTTACAGTCTGACATTTAACTGTAAGTCGTTTACATGAGCTTAAAAACTTTGAATGTTTTTATCGAAAGCTCATGAGCGAGAAATTTTTATTTTCCCGTTGTTAAGGATAAGTTATCATCCATGATCAACTTTCATTTCTTTGAGGCACGTGTCACAATCTGAAGTAATTATAAATCATTACGAACTTAGTTGTGAAACCCCTGAGACACTTGTTTCTCGGATATCTACTTCTTCAGCAACCAAACTCTGAGTGTGTCTTTTGTTGAACGGTATTTAAAGATTGGACCTTTGGGTGTCCGTTGAGCCTTGCCTTTGGTACCTGTACTCTTTACAATAGTTTTTATGCTTGCATATTTGTTAGTGATATCTTCGTGAGAACCATATGGGGGTTCACAGTCAACCTTTGTCGTGCTAGAGGGAAATATTTTTTTTAGTAGGAACCCATTTAAGACCCATTGATGATATGGCATTTATACATGATCTCATCGTTCTTTTAAGAATTTAAATGCATAAAATGTCATAAATATACCATATTATATGCTTGTGTTTGTTACTTGTGTATTTTTGGTATGGATATCATGAAAAAGACAAAAGATCACAAGAAACAAGTAAAAACGAACACGAGAAACGAAGCCGCACAATGAACCGGGCCCTAGTTGTGATTTTCTGAAGAAAAGTCCTTGAAGTAATGAAGATGTTCAAGAAAGATCCCTCATCAATGAATAAATGACACTTAATACCCTTGTATATTCATAATTACAAGTTTGGTCTCTTAATTTTGTCAAAATTACAAAAAGGTCCATCAACTTTGAAAAATGGGCAAGTTTAGTCCCTAAAAAATGAAGACTTGTCAATATTGGTCCTCCTCAATGTCAAACATACAAAGAAGACCTTCAAGTTCAAGAATGTACAAGATCAACCCTTCAAATATCAAGAAAAGTTCAAAACAAGTCCTTGAAATCCTTGTTATAAAGTTTTAGGGCAAAAGTGTGAAAAGAAGAACTTTCATAACAAAGGGGATAAGGTTTGATGGCTGAAATAACTTTGTATTCACACTTTTCCAAAGAAAAGGGACCAAAGTTGCCCACTGAAACATTCAAACACACAAACACGCGCCAAACAAACTCACTCCACAAAAAACGGATCAAATGAAGTTACTATTCACCCTTCACCCCCAATTACTATCTCACTTAAAACAAGGGGTAAATCCCAATTACCTATACCCACGTGTGATTCCCTTCACACGAACCTATCCCGCACTTAACCTCAATCATCCCATCACCCAATGGTCCCCACCATCAACCTCGTTCACCAATGAGAATGCAACTTACTCTCCAAGACATCCCACGTGGCAAGATCAACGCTTTAAGCTTCATACTTGGTCCCAAATGAAAAAACAAACGACCAAGATCATTTTGGACAACTCATCACTCAAAACGTCCATTAGGCAATTCTGGAAATCCATAGCTAGGGGTTTACTTGTATTTCTTGTTCTAGTATCTTCTCATTAGCTCTATATAAGGATTCCTCAACCTATGAGAAAGCCTTTGTTCCATTTTTTAGGCAATCTATTGTAATACCTTTCATCTCAGTATAAAGTTTGTGTATTTTTCATTTGGCAATTGTAATTCCTTTTATATTGAATGAAGTTGGTTCTAGTTGCTTGAATGTGAGTTCCTTAATCATTTGCAAGTTGTTTTGTTGGTTTATGTTGGCTATGTTTGATTTTGTTTAAGTTTTTAAAGTTTTTCAAAAGGTTTATGAGTAGGTATTTTGATCTAGGGTTCAAGGATTTACCAGTTGAAGCCCTTGGAATATAGGTGTTAGAATCCATTCATAGGCTGCCCAAGACCTTAGTTCTTGAGTGGTTTAATTGGATTTTGGGTGGAAAAGTTTTTACAAAGGTTTGAAAGGTGGTTAATACCCCTGATTGTTTTATATACCCCAGCTTGCATATTTTCTTGTACTAACCCCTAACCAAAAGCCATAAGCTCTTGCAAGCTTGTTGACACCAAGCTTGTGAAGGGTTTTAAGCCTTTGGTGAGGCTGTTTACTCACTTGTGTTGAAGATCCATTGATATAAGGTCTAGGTTCAGCTGTTGAACCATCAACAAACCTTCTCCTTTGTTCAAGGACCTTGATCTTGTTCTAGTTGTTGAACAAGGTCCAAGGAGCATTACTAACTTCCCCTAGGAAGTTGTGGGAAAGAGGTTCACTCCTTCTCTCTTTTCTCTTATATAAATTTTGGTTGAAATATGCTATGCTAAGTGCTATGTGATTTTTGAGTTTTTTTGTTTGAGTTGCTAGTTTTATTGTTTAAACCTGTTAGTTGTCACCTAGTTGAGATATTAGAAGCATAAAATCAATAGGTTATTTGGAAGATTAAAAAGTTTCTTTGAAAAAGTACTAAAATAAGATTGTTTGGGAAAATTGGGTTCAAAAGGCCTTGTGGCCTTGTGCCCTTGGTTCTTAGGGTTGTTTGACTCTAAACAAGTTTTTTGGAAGTTGTTTTGGTCACTGGTTAAGTTCCACAAGGTGTGGAGTAGTTTTTTCAAGTTTTGGAAAAATCTGTCATAAGTGGTTTGAAATTGGTCAAATACATCAGCAGCTCTCAAATCTTCAATTGTTGGATTGAGAGGCTGATTTTTGGTTTGAGAAGAGTTTTTGTGGTGTGCTATCTGTGTAATATTTGGTTGCTAACTTTGGTGGCTTATTAAAAGAGTTATATCTTATAGAATTTGGCTGAAGTGGTCATTTGCATCAGCAAAGTGACCACTCCTATTTTGCTTTGCATTTGATTAACTATTGATTGCCCTGCTATTCTATTGCTTGTTACTTGTTATTTGACTGCTTGTGTACTTGGCTCGATACTTGGTTTGCTTATTTAAAAGCTCATAAGCCAACTGGCTTATTAGCCTTTATTTGCCAAAACTGAAATCAAGTTGGCTAACTGGCTTGCTTGATTCAAGGGATTCATCCTTGAATCCTTCACAAAAAAGTCTTAAAACAAGCTCATAAACAAGTTCTGGAAGTTTGGTAACATTTGGAATACTTTGACTTTTGGTCATATATGCTCAATTTGGCTTATTTTTCAGTTCTGGTTATTGGTATATGCAACAACTTATTTTTTGTACTAGGTGTCATTTTTCTTAGCTTAATATCATTCTTGGAAGGTTCCAGCTTATTTGGTTAAGGTTTTGTTAGAAAACCAACTTATTTGGCTTTTTCAGCCAGCTTATTGGCTTATACAGCTTATTCTACTTGGCTTTTTGGGATTTTCTTTATTGAATCTTCTTAGTTTGCTTATCTGTCACCTATTGCAAAAAGAATCAGCTCTTGAAACGCCTTAAATCTCTAACCCGACTATTCTGTCGTTTAGTAAAATTATGTTTTGCTTATTTTTAGCTCATTCTTTGAGCTTTTTCAAAATTTCTTTTTACAAACATCTTTATAATCCCAAGAGAAGAATGTGTGTTGAATTAGAGCTTATGGCATCAACTTATAGCTTATTGGACTTATTGGCCCATTAAGAATAAGCTGTGTGTAAGCTGTGATAAGCTCACTTTTAGCTTTTGGGCCCTTAGAGTTTTTTGTTTAAAATTAAATTTTAAGCTAGACTGGAGATTTTAGGCTTATTTGGTTGAGTTTGATTTTTATTGGGCCTAAAAGCCCATTTAGCCCACTGTTTTTGGTTTAAGCCCATTTGGGGGCCCAATAGGGGTATTTTGGTAATTTCAACTTTTTTTTATGTTTAACTAGATTAAAATAAACTAGTTTACAAGTTTTTAGAATTTTTTATAAATATTTGATTTTTAATATTATTTTAATATTTAATTTTAGGTTTTAATTCTTTTTAATAGATTTAATAGTTTTAAAATTTTGGAAAAATACTTTTTAGTTTTATTAAGTCATTTTTGAGGTTTACAAATTGAAAATCTTTATTTGGGCTTTTTATTAATTTATTTGATTTTTAGGGCTTTAATTAGCATTAAAAAATTAAATATTAATTAAATAAAAGGTTTGAAAAAGGTTTGATCATTTGTAAACCCTAATTGTATTTTTAGGAATTTTTGATAATTGTTTGGGAATTTTTAGTGCAAGTTTTAATTTTATCTATTTTACGGTTTTACGTTTTGTACGTCTTAGTGTAATTTTCTCGTATTCGTCATTTTCTTTTCTCACCTTTTCTTTTTTCAAATATTAATCCAAAATCATACAAGTTTTTCACATACAATCAACCTCCTTGGGAAACGAACTTATCAAAAGGTCATTAGTGCTTGATTTCCATAATCGACACTTAATACTTACCGCTTTTACGCCTTTTTCCTAAAGGGTGTAAGTTTACCACAATCACCCATTGTTTTGAAGATTCTACCCGTTGGTATCCAGTTAAGACAAGGTCTAGGAACCATAGTTTTCTCATGCATAGCGGAAGTCTTAATTAGAGAAAATCTATTTCCTGTAGGGTGCCGTTTTTGAGATGCTCTAGCTTTTTGGTTCACGTTGTTCAGGATTTTTGTGATGCAATCATCATGAATGGCATTAAACACGCATTTGTTACATTTAGTGCAAACAAAGTGCCTAGCATCTGAGAAGGATCTAGAGTACCTAGGTTTTGCGGATTTGAGCACATCTGAGAAGGGTCTATAATTCCTAGATGTGTGAATAACGCTCCTAGGTTTGGTTTTGGTCTTATTCTTGATTTCGTGAGTTTTTGTAGCTTAACACCTCTTGCCTCGATTTTATTTTTGTGTTTTCGTGGTCCAAATCTTCATAGATATCTCCTACATAGGGGGAGAAAATGTGATCTAAAGACTCAAGCACTTTAACTCTTACCCACATGTGCAAAATGTCTACTTAAGTTCTTTCGCATTTCTATGCACATGTGTAGGGGGAGTTTTTCCGAAACGACAAAACTAGCAAGGTGTTAAATGTTTTTCAAACACTTTGTTAGAATTTAAAGTGGTTTATGGTTACGATCAAATACACACAACAACTTTAATTCACGACGTTATTGGTGTAAAAGGGTGGTTAGGCATACGTCCTATGATCCAACCAGAACCGGAGGAATCTTCCCAGGGACAATCCAATAGATTATTAGAAGTCCTTAGGAAAGATAGAGTAGAATGTGATCGTAGCTGAATGCCGACTAAGTACTGATGCTAGCACTGGAACAATCAAACAAGGTGCTTGTAATGATGTCTTGGTAAGCATTGAAGGGGTTGAAAAATGAAAAAGAAATGTAAGGATAAACTGTGTAAAGAAAAGAGCCCTTGATATGAGCTAAAACTCATATCAATTTATCAACAAATAACCCTAAAACATGAAACAAAATACCAATTTATCTTGCAAAAACAGTGTTATGTGGTATGTTTGTGTTTGTGTTCACTTGTGTAGGTAAAAGGATACATTTTCAAGCAAACAAGGAAATATCAAGCTTTAATTGATGAAAAAGACAAAGAAGGATCAAAAGTGTCCGGACTTTGAAGTACAAGGACCTATCTTGACAAATTGCCAAAGTTGAAGGACTAAAGTGTAAATATTGTAAAAAGTCAAGATCATAGTCAAATTTGGTCAACTATCAAGTCAACAAAGTCAAAGGACCAATTCTGCTCAAAGATAAAGTTGGAAGGACCAAAAGTGCCAAAGAAATGAAGTTACAAGCCTTTAAGTGCAATCTGCCAAAGTTCAAGGGTTAAATCTGCCAATGTTGGAAAGTTTACTAGCTTAATCCATGTGTACATGTTTGGGCCAATAAGAAGAGAGAGAAAGGAGCACACGGATTGCCAAATAATGTGCATTAAATCCCCACTCAGCCGCCACTCATTAATGACAAAATCCCAACAGTGCAATCCGTGTGCACTTGTTTCAACCATTCAGGCAATGACACGTGTCATCTTCAAGCAACCAAAAATTTCCCAGGATCGTTTTTGAGCTAGACTGAATTTCATGAAGAGTTGTAAACATCAAAAGTGCTTATTTTTGAGAGACGAACACAATGGTAAACATCAATTAACAAGAAATCAACTCAAGAAGAAAGCCCCAATTCATGTTCATACTTTGAAGATCAATTTTGCAGAATTGTGCCACGTGGAGACATGAGATTGGTCTCAACACGTCATCATCCCCAACAAACTTCCTCCTCAAGCCTATAAATAGCAGCTTAGGTCCTCATTTGTAACAACTAGTTAAATTTGTAAAAAACACACACTTTACATTTCCTTTCATTTTTCTTCCTTTTTAGCTAAACTACTCAAGAGTTTGACACACTCTTGAGTTAGTTAGTTAGTTAGCATCATTTCAACAACTTTGTAACCAATTTCCATTAATAAAATTTGAATTCTCCATTTCCCGCCAATTCTTATCTTCAATCTACTGTTCATATCCTACTACTTCTTGATACTTGAGTTACTGCATTGAGTTTGTTATGATCATTCATTGATCATAACTGACTTTGAAGAAGAATTGTAGCTGTTTGAGTGATTTCAGTTCAAGCCTTAGCATTTTTGAAGATTTCATGCCATGATGATGATTTCTAGTTGATTTGTAGCTGTTGTTGATAGTAGATTGGTTGATCTAGTGCTAAGGTGGTGGTTAGCACTAGGATAGAGAGTTCAGCACTCCTCTACTTCCCAATGGTTACTACAAAAGGTTTTAAATGTTTCTGATTTTGGTTCCACTCAACTTGTAAACTGCATGCTATTTTTCGTAGTGTAAAACTTGATGATTGCATGATCAAAGTTGTTTAGCTTGGCTGTTGTTTGATTGTATACTTACTTGTAGCTTAATTCTTGTTTTACTGCTTATAATTTTGGATTGTGTTCTAGTTATAGCCTACTTCAGTCAATTTCAGTATTTGCATCTTAATTGAGTAATAGTTGTCCTCATTACTTGCTAGTAGTTCTTATACATTCCATTTTGAGTATCAAGTTTGGTTAGTCAAAGGATTTCATTCAGTTTGAACCAGCTCTTAAAAAGTCTTTGAAAATTCTCAGAAATCTCAGATAAAGGAGTGTTTGGAATTAGCTGTTAATGAATTTTCAAGTATTGATTCTTGGCAAGTTAAAGTTCATTTTCAGTCATTAGGTGGTTACAAAGTGTTTTGAATAAATTTGAAGTCAAAATACAGTTCAAAAATGCAATTGGTAAGAAAAAAGTTTGGGTTAATATACATTCAGTTTAGCCTTTTAAAAGTTGTCATTTTCATTTAGCTAGCATTTACTGATTTCTTGATGAAATTTCACCAAATTTGTTTTAATTTGTAGGTTATATCATAAAGATTCATAGTCTAAAAGCATTTTATATAGTTTCATTTCAGCTAGGAGAAATAAGCTGAAATCTGAAAAGCTGAGTTAAGCAAAGTTTCTGTAAATGGAAACTGGATTTTGAGATCTTTTGATTCTATTCATTAACCAAGCCATTTTCTTTCATAAATCCACTTAGTATATGGTATTACATGATAATTGAGAGTTTCAGCTTTTTGTCAAAATTTTTGGTCAACGCTTGGTCAACGATAAGCCAATTTCAGCTTAATTCGAATTCCCAGCTTATTACTTGATGAAATTTGTTCTAACTTGATTTCCCGTTCATCATTTGAGCTTTTTAATCAGTTTAGGCACAAAAATCAAGTTGTGCTTGTTCAGATTGACCTAGAGCTTATTTTGTGCTTATTTTGAAGTGCTTATTTGCTTATTTTACACTTTCAGTCAAAATCCTCTTACAGGTCTAGCTTATTTTGAATTCTAAGTGTTTTGAAATTGGTTTTAATGAATTTGGTTAAGTAATAAGCTAAAACGAGCTTATTTGTCTTGTTAACCCGTTTTTGCTTAAATAGTTTCAAAATTTGCATTTTGGTCCTTGTTGTATCAAAAGGTTTCTAAATCTGGCTAAACTTGCATCTTTTTAGGGTTTTCACATATTAGTCCTTTCAGTTTGAAGTTGGTTAAAATTCAGTTAGCAAGTTTGATATTTTGTTACAATTTGGTTAGTTTGTTACAAGTTTTACATTTTTGATCCTTTTAGTTTGCTGATTTGCATTTTCAGTACCTATACTTGTTAGAATTTTCATTTTAAGCATTTATATTTCATAGAATTTACATTTTCAGTCCTTTTAGTTTTAAAATTTACATTTTGAATCTTACTTGAATAAAAATTTGGTAATTGCACTATGTTTTACATATAAGTAGGTAATATTTTTCAGTTTTGCAAGGCTTTGTTGAATTAGCAAATAGAATATCCAAAAAAGTTTAACAACCAAAAACAGTTAAAAACCCGATATTGGTTGGACTTTCAATTAGCAAGAACTGAGAAAAACGAACTGCATTATACACAATTTCAAATGGCGCCGCTGCCGGTTCTTTGACTTTACGAGAGACTATCGATTGACGGTTTTCATTGGCTTTTGGGATCCGTTCACCTTGTGAACGTTATTTTTACGTATCATAAATAAAAAACAAATAAAAAAAATCAAAAATATAAAAATATATATAAACTAAAAATTAACAAAACAATTCTTTTCCTAAAGAATTGACCAAAAAAAATTAAAAAATCCAAAAAGCAATCTTTTTCCTAAAAGATTGCACCCAAAAATATATATTATTGGATTCTCTCGGTTTTTATGTACATATAGTATTTTCTCTTAAAAAACTCATAAATACAAAAATATTTTCCATATATTATTATAAGTAAATACGTATACGTATAAGAACAACCAATCTACATATCTTCCATAAGTATTGCCAAGGCAATACACCGTGTTGAGGGGCGTTCCGGTCCTTGACACGTGTATCGATCAAACAAAATAAAGCAAGAATAGATAAATACTCTCAATAAGCAACAATTCGAAGAATACGAACATTTAAGTGAATAGAAAGGCGATGTGCTATAAAATGCCATCTAAGGGTCAATAGGTACTTAAGTGCTTCGCGCCACCTAACCCCCCGTTCACTTGTAAGTATTCTAAGAAGGAAGGCTTCATTGGGGGTCTTGCACCCAAGTAGTACATACGTATATTGTTATTTTCTTGTGGATATTTAATATTGAAACTCGAAGAGGATAATCCATTTCTCTTCAAAGTCACACGAGAGCTTCTCTCTCATTCCTCGTATTGAGTTGCATGCTCACTCGCGGGCGTGCACAAATACCGATTGATGTACAACCTCTTCCTCCGAAAAGGAAGAAAAAGAGAAAGGGTAAGACCACCACCGTCCATCAAGCCGATCACGAGAATCGTGCTTTGACTCCTCCACCACAAGAAGCCATGGCTATTGATAATCGCTCTTTGATGGAACGTATGCAAACCAATATTCATGGATATGCTAGTGCTATTAAGATTCCCGACTTTCCCGCAAACACATTTGAGCTACACACATCTATGATTACTATGGTTTCACAATCACCTTTCTATGGTAACAAGAATGAGGATTGATAGTTGTAGAGTTAGACACTTTCTTTAGGAAAAACAAGGTATAATGGGGGCAAGTATTAAGTTGCACGTTTTAGGAAAAACGCGAAACCGAACAAAGGCGGGTTCGTTCTCGAGGAGGTGTGTGGATTAATGTGCCAATAAGTATAATCAAAGGTTTAGGGTAGTGTCGTTTTTAGATGAGAGAAGAAAGAAAAACTAAGACGAACTACGATTACAATTAAACTACGACGAAAGACGTAAAACGCGAACGTAAGTACGAAAAACGTGAAAATTTAAAAATTTTAAGCTAAAAACAAATTAAAAATGAAAAAGTAGTTCAAAATAATATAAATAAGGATAAAAATCCAATAAAATATTTTAAAACCTTTTATTAATTAAATATTCAATTTTTAATGCTAATTAAAGCCCAAAAATTAAATATAATTAAGAAAAAGCTCAAAATATTATTTTATTGGACAAATAACTCACTTATATTATTTAAAAACTAAAAAGTATTTTTCCTAAATTTTAATTACTATTTTCCTATTTTTAAAACACTAAAAACTATTTTAAAACTAAAATAATTATAAAAAAATAATTAAATAATGCTAAAAATAATTTACCAATTTTAAAAATCCTATCTTACTCTAATAAACAGAAGAAAAATGAAAAAGTTTGGAAAATAATAAATTTTTCACTAAAAGACAAAAACAGTTTTAAATTAAACCCTAACTAAACAAAATTAATTATAAAAAATAAATAAAAGATGAACAGTGAAAACTTTTTATACCAAAAATCTTAAAACATTTTTCTTAATCTACGAAAAATTTTAGACTAAAAAATATGGACTTTTCACACTAAAAGACAAAAAACAGATTTGAAAAAGTTAATTAAAAATGCTATTTAACCTAAAAATTATCAAATGAACAGTAACTTAAAAAATGATTAAACAGAAAAATCAAAATTAAAATAAAAAAAATACTGAAAAAAGAATCAAAGCCTAAAACCTATTTTTCACCACAAAAGACAAAAAAGTCAAAAGCTGATAGTGACATGTTGACTGATTTTGTTTTCTAGCTTGGCAGGGGGAACTTTTACACTAGTAGTGGGAAGTGAGTTCCCACTGCCTTCACAAAAAATAGGGTCTGGGCACCTTTTGGCTTATATCTTGAGTGTTGCTTGGATTTGTGGGCAAACAAAGGCACCCCCACAACCAGTTGGGTTGCGGGGAGTCAATAAAATGATAAAAGCAATAAGTTGATTCACAAAATGAAGCTCAAAAAGCCCTAAACAGTTATTGTAATTCAGAAAAAGAGGCTTAGGCAGTTTTGCTGAAGTGTTTGGCAGTTGGGTGAGTTTTGGTTGGCCAAAACTCACTCAATCCACTCACAAACTCCCTCTAAGCACATACAAATCCTAACTTGCCCTATATACTAACAACCTACAAGAATTTGATGGCAGAATTTATAAAAATCAAGTTGTTTATGGCTATGACAGATTTAAGGCAATGATTTTACCAAAACTTGCACACAAAGATTACCAAATCTCACCAAGACAAACCAACTAGACTAATTAAACATAAGCTGCCAACTTGAGTGGTTAAAAACTGATTTCAAAACATTTGCATATCACAAACTCATTTTAAAACCTGAATCCAAACACTCTTTTAAATCAGAAAAATGGATTTTGATCAAAGACTTCTATCCTAACTTGCACCAATTTCATATACACCTATCCTAACATGCTCTAATCTCACAAATATACTATATCTAGCATTATCCTAACATTCAACACCCTACTATCTAAATCATCATGTTTCAAACAAAATCTCAAAGCAAGAATGGAAAAGTGAGAAAAGTCTTTACCTGGTGATCCTACATCCAGATATCACAAAGGGAAGCTTTCCCTTCTCCATCAAGCCCGGGCTTGAGCTGACAATCTTTAGAGAGGAACTGTTGGTATGTGGGATGATGGTGATGAAGATTTTCAAAGCAAAACTCCAACCTTCCAAAACACTGGATTGTAAACCTGCTGATAACAAACAAAGGGAACAAGAATAACCTGGAAATGATAGCTGAAATGAATATAAGCCAAGATTATTTATTAAGCTGGCTTATCTTCATAGCTTATAATAAAAAAACTTTTAAAAACTGATTTTCCTTCCAACTTTGGAACCAAACAGAACTTTTGAAACTTCTTGTTAGAAACTTGGGACTTCCAATCTTTGAATACTGAAACACAAGCAAGTAAAAGTGACACAAGATGGACAGCCAACTTATAGCTTATACAATAAGCTATAAGCTAACAGACCAAATGTGGGTCTCAACAAAATTTTCCAAAACCTTTTGGAAACCTTTTGATGATAAACTGAATTTAAACAGACTAAATTTAAATAACAAGTAAATTGAAAACAAGAAATTTAAGGGAACTCAAACTTTTATTTCATTCAAAATTACACTAAAAAGTGAAAGAACAAAAATTTGGAACCAACTAAAAACTAACTAGTGGGTGCCTTATATAATGGCTACATGATTTTTCTAGAAACAAGAAAGTTGCTAAACCCTAATGTGCTTGTGATGCCAATTCTGCCCTTGAGATTCTTAATAGTCAAAAGTGATCCGTGACTTCTGAATTCTTCACATGAGGTTGTCAGCTTGCAAGACATGATCATGGCCTTTAATTTGTTGTGGAGAACACTCAATTGTTGTGAACCATTGATTTTACTGGCAAAAGTTTGTTTTCTAGCAAAAAGGGTGCAGGGGAGGGGTCCAGGGGTCACATGGGAGTGTTGAGATCGAATCTTGGTGTGGGGTTGTGTTTGGGGAAAGGGTAATCGTGTTTCTGGAGTAGATGGAGATGTAATTTTAGATTAATTGGGAGGTACGGATTAGGGTTTATAGGGTAGGATTTAGGGGAATGATGATGAACAGGAGGTGTTTAGCGCTTATTTTGTTATTAATTAATATAATTCAAAAAATTGTATTAATTAAGTTGGACGGTTTGGTTAAATGGGTATTGGGCTGGTCGGGTAAAAGGGTTTGGTTGGGTGGGTAGGGTGACGTGTTATGATGGGATTGGTGGAAGGGTTTTGGTTGTCTGGGCAATAAGCACCCCCAAAGTTTCAAGAAATGTTCACAACTAGTTTCCAACAACTTTCTTACTATATTCCTTTGATACAACTTTCATCTACTTGCTGATTTTGGCACAACATTCTTCCAAACTTTGCATAAGGACCATTTATACATTTTTTTGCATTCTTCAAGGACCAAAAAAGTATATACTTGAAATATTAGGGACCCAATGTTAAATTTTAAGTTTCACAAGGGTATAATATGACAAGTCTTCAAAAGATGAGGGACCAATCTTGACAAATCTTCAATCTTCAAGGACATTTTTGCAATTTCATTTCTTGGGCCCGGTTCTTTGTGCGGCTTCGTTTCCCGTGTTCGTTTTTGCTCTATTCTTGTAATCTTTTGGTGAATTCACGATATCCGTACCTGAAATACACAATGAACAAACACAGGCATATTTTTGGGTATTAATGATATTTTATGCATTTTATGCCCGATTTGGACGATGAGACCATGTATAAAAGCAGTCTCATCACTCCCCCATACTAAACCATTGCCGTGCCCTCATGCAATGCTAGAATAAAGTATCATAGCATCTCCAAAATTCAATTTTATTCACTTTATTGAAATGATAAACTAGCTACACTACCACTATTACTACTACTTGTGTTTTAGACATAATGTATGATTTTCATCGCAAAATGGGACGTTTAGGTTCATAGAACAAGAACACGTGAATGCTTCGTTAGAAATAATTTCATCATCCTCGATTTTCACCCCAGTTCCATGCTAAGCGTGCAACGAGATCATTGTTATTATAAGTTAGCAACACAATCATATCTCATGAGTGTTAATTACGAACCTAAACTCCCTTATTCCTAATTGGTATCTCTTATATTTTATTTTGTCTTAATGATCACGAGGATACATCATTGACTTATGCGTGAATAGAGATTAAGTCTAAAAATAGAGTCTTAACGGTGTAACCAAAATCATTAAATTAATAATTCATCCTAATAGACAACGATGTCAAAAAATTAAGTCAACAAGAAGGATCGATAAACACGGTTTTATAACGGTTTTGAACATGAGACTTATTACCAAGACTTTTATACGCCCCCTAACGGAAGGGCCTTATTATCTTTGGTTTACCTCCATCTTTTATTCAACTTCACCATGAAGCTTTTATTATGACTTCGGTCTTGCCTTGCCTTTTATTATCCGCCTCATCAGTGGTTTTATTAGCCAAAGACGTATATCCTCACGCTAAAGCGAATTTTGGATCTTTAAAGCTTCGAATATTAAGGCTTGATTCACTTTCAATTTGGGCATAGATTTTTCGGCCTTGTGAGCTTCAAATTTTTGCTTAATTTAGGTGAGCACTTGAAATCTTATTATTAGGTGAAGCTTTCGATTATTCGGGTGTCAATACTTCAAAATCGTGACGCTGGCGATACCTTAATGTTTTCCCAATTTAATTACATGGAAGCTACTAAAACAAATTAAGAACCAACAATAGTGACTAAACCGCTAAATCAATATTTATTAACAATTTATTATGCAAAAGCGTGGGGAGAATAAGCTAATAATTACTACACATGAGATCGTGACGATTACGAGTCTTATATATAACTCTATCATTTCTCGTCCTCTCTTAAGAGACTTAGCCTAAAAAGTTAAGGAATCGAAGCTAAGTGCTCAACACGCACGGTCGAGTCAAAAATTACTCTTATTCTCACCATCGGAAAACCTACATTCGTGTCTTAAACACTTATGAAAAACTAGAAAATTTTTAAAATTTGGCCATTTTTAGCCTTATTTTGCATAAAATGATAACAAAAAGATGAATATTGGATTGCGTGGTGACGTAAGCAAGGTAAAGTATCTACTCACCCCCCATACTAAAACTAAACATTGTCCTCAATGTTTCGAGTCTAGGGGTGCAAACACCCCCATACTAGAGACGTAGTCAAATGCTTAATCTCGAGCATGGAAAGGGTAAAACGAATAACCTAAAAGCCGTTTATGAATTATGCTAATAAGATAAACGTTAGAACATAAAAGGATATCATCTGATATCGGAATCTCCAAAGGCAACGATCGAAGCTCGAGTGCTACGTAAAACGAACACGAGAGGCTTCAATGATGTCGATGTACCTAATGAATCACAATCACAAACAACCACGGAACAAAGGTTGGAAGGGCACAAATCCCCTCACATTAAACTAAATTAGAAAGCAATAATATGTACATGGATAAGCATGGGTCTCCCCCACGAGGCACCTTGTTTTTTATAACCGAGTCAAAAGCTCAACTCGAATCCCCATAAATGTGATCATTTAGGGATAATCATGGTTCGGTCATTTTTGGTGGGACTTACATGTAATCAAGGCCCAAAAGCAACCGTGTATAAAGGCAAAACCTCTATACCGGGATCAAAGACCATGTCTTCGTTTTCGGACGATAAACGAAACAACACGACAAGTAAAAACGTCCCAAAGGGACACAAGAAAATAGCATAAGAAGAGAAGGGTGGGACAATGGTTGGGCATAAAAATCGAGTTACTCGAGGTAAACTCTCACCGTAAGTGTAGAAAGGATTTCTAGTGACTACTTCGGTAAAAGACTGAGATTTTATCTTAAACGTGATACCGGGGTCAAAAATCTCGTCCTCGGTGGAGAAGTGTGAGGGAACAAATGAGGCTTCCCCCATACTAGATCCACACAAAACGTCGTCAAAAGAAGTAGACGCGTTTGTAGCAAGCTCAATTAAGCGAGGTGATGACGGAGTTATCTTTGGAAAATCTTTAAAATCAATTTTAAAATCATTCCCTTTTTCATTATTTAACTCTTTGTTACGAAAACCCAAGTTGATTAAATTGAAAATATTTGGTGTTTCCAAAACAATTCTAGGCACACTTAAAATTTTCACATTTATCTTGAAGGCGGGAGGAGGATTTGAATTTTTAAAACGTGAATCGGCTAATAAAATCTCCCCCTCCGGGCTAACGCAACGGTCCTCATTAAACTCGAAAATCGAAGGCGGGTTATCAAGAATACGTTTGATCTCGGAAAAGTCTCCATCGGGATCAAAAACGTCTTCTCTTCCTCGTGGAAGAGGTCGAGCAATAAAGTCATCGATAATCGAGTCGCTAGCTTCAACCGTCGTGAAACTAGGAAAAGAAGGCTCTTCGGTTGAAGATTTTGCCTTTGTCGTTTCGACCTCGATATCGAAAAATGTATCGATGTGAGCAAGGCCATCGGCGGACTTCTCACATGATAAATCCAAAATCTCACTCGGTGTGGGATTAGGAGTAAAAGGCTCGTCTCGTGACGATTTTGCCTTGACGGTTTCAACTTTGTCCTTCGAAGGGATCGAACGTGGATTTTCAAACATTTTTGCAAAACTACTAACACGTCCCTTCGGAATTAATTTTCGCTCATCTTGTAAAAACGAGGGTTTAACGATTTCCTTTAAAACCTTTTCACATTTTTCTTTTTTAAAATCATTTAATGGAATTTCTTCGTCAAAATTAAGTGTATATTGATTTAGAAAATCCTCAATAATTTCATCCTCATTAGAAAAATTAGGTTTAGAAGGTACAAGATTTAAATATCCCAAGTATCCTACGAGTTTTTCCTTTGGTTTATTTGCAAAAACATTTTTCAAACTTCGTTGGATGACGTTTTTGTTTCCTCAACGTTTTTGCAAGACGACGAAGGTTGCACGACTCTAAAATTCGAGAGATTGGGATCAATACGAGACGTACGAGTCTTAGGAGTCGAAATAACTTGAACCTCTCCCTCGAGATTAGGATTGGTGACGTTCGATGAAGAACTCGACTCGTATGAAGCTTGTAAAACCCGCATGCTTTTCCCATGAATAGTGCCCTTAAGATCGTACGTCCTAGATTAAAACTTACCTTATTCAGTATTGATCACATTCATGTGCTATTAATCAAGTAAGTACATACGTGTATAACATGATAAGTATCGTTTACGTACGAACTCATGATAAGCAGTTAATAAGTATTTCACGGGAACATAATTAAATCATGATCACCATTAAAACACGAACTAAAATAATCACGTAAATACATATAATATAATTACGAGCATAAATAAATACGTTAAGGTACGGTAAATATTTAACGAGAACACACTAAACATGAACACCAATAAACACGAATAAACACGTAACAAATTAAAACACGTAAAACACGAACACGAGAGCACACTATAATATTTTAGACACGGAAAACATTTGGGCTACCCATTGTGGGCCCCATATCCACGAATTAAGGAAGAGAAATGGGCCTAGCCCATCATTTTTACTAAACAAGGGGGTTAAGGGGAAAAAGTCTATCATTTATCACATTTTATTAAAAACAACTAAAACCCTAATTTTGTTCTTCCTCCTCCTCCCTTGTTCTTGTGTGCCGCCACCTTCAAGACACCATAGGAGGGTGTTTGATGATCTTGGATAATAAAATCATTGCTAGAAATCGTGTTTGTTCATCCTCTATTGATCCACACATTCGGTATAACTTTTTAACCTTTCTTTTTAATCTTTTCTTTTGATTTGATTTAGTAAAATTAATTAAGAACATGATGTTTTTAAAACCTAATTAAAAACATATAATAAACATGTATTTGATTAAGGGGTAAATTAAAAAGGGTGTTTATGGGTGTTTTAGTTTGGCCGCCGCCTAGCCCGTGCCCTAGGGGGTCACGGCTTGGTCATTAAGCCACCACCGAGACCATATGGTCCCGGTTTGGTGGTGTGGGTCCCACGGGAGCAAGGAACCAAGGGGAACCCCGATTTGGTTCGGGGTACGGTGTCGATTTCATGCCCGGTTCACGGTTCATTGGTTAAAACACGATTTATGCTACATGTTAATTTTATGAATCATGAACTTAGGATATAAATTAATTAATAACATAATATATTAATTAAACCATGACTTAGGTTAATCTAATTATTAATTTAGCATGATATTAATTTAACCTAAGTATTTTTATGTTATGAGTTATAATTAATTAATTATTTTAAACCATGCTTATAATTAATTAATTTAGACATGACTTAGGTTATATTATTAATACATAATAATACACATTTTAACCTAAGTATTTTTATTCCATTTTAATTGAAACATGTTATACTTTAATTAAAATGCTTAACCTATAGTTTAATTAAAATACATGAAATAATAATTAAACTATGCACTATATCATATGACTTAAGAAATAAGCATATAAACACTTAGACTTATATTTTTAGCTTATGTAACCAGCTTAATTCTAATTATGGAAACTTCTATTTATAGAAACTTAATTAAATAAGGCAACTAATCTAATCATGGAAACCTTCTATATATGGAAACTTATTTAATTAAGGCAGCTGATCTATTTTTGGAAACTTTCTATTTTTAGAAACTAATCTATTTTAAGCAGTAAATTCTATTTTTGGAAACTTTCTATTTTTGGAAACTTTCTATTTTTGGAAACTTTCTATTTTTGGAAACTTTCTATTTTTGGTAACTTTCTATTTTTTGGAAAACTTTCTATTTTTGGAAACTTTCTATTTTTGGAAACCTGCTATTTTTGGAAAGTTACTTATTATTACACAGTAAGTATAATAATACATGAAATACCAGTAATACTTAATCAGATTAATCAGAATACAAGATAAACACAGTTTAAGGCTTTAAACAGTAAACCATGACCTAAAACATACAAAGTAAGCTAAGGTGAGACATAAACCAGTACGTAATCAGTGATTCGATACTTATACACGTGTGTATTCATGTAGCGTTAGTGATCCAGAAGTAGGAGTCTTTCTTCCGTTCATTCACTGGACTTGAGGTACAGATTCCTGTCCTTTCAATGTGGACATTCTTTCCTTATTAGGATTTCCCCGTATGCAGCCAACTGTTTTCCCAGTATTTGTTTTATTGTTTTTGAATTGCTTATGTTTAATTAGCATAACCTATAGCCATATACAAGCATGACCAGTTTCACCTAGTTATGGAGGTACCATAACCATAACATTGGAGGCACCAATGTTATGACTTCCCCACGGCGGAGTGATTGCTCGTGGCGTCCCTTTCAGTTTGGCCATATTATTATATCATGTGGGGCGTATGGGTGCATCCTAGTTACATGTTTTATTCAGTATTTCATGGTGAATGTGGTGTGTGCCTTGCATCCTTCACAAGGAGTTGATCCCTCCTACCCAGACCAGTATATTAATTAGAGGCATCCCCTCTAATCAGCATGATGAGGTCACCCCTCCAAGTATTCATGCACGTGACCTTTTCATGACCTATATGGGCTATGGTATATATATGTTAAAACAGTTTTCATAAGATAAACATAAGGCTTTTCAAACTATAAAACCAGTTTTCTCAATACTTAACCAGTCTACTCAGAACTTAGTCTTCCGCTGTTATATGTTACATGCTTATCCTATTTCATGCTATATTGTATATCCGTGCACTGAGCGTTTCGCTCAGCCGTTACTTTCCTTTCTATGTCCCAAAACGGCAGGTACCCAAGACTCGAGCATTTGGAGGACATGCATAGGATGGAAGCTGCCATAGACTTTTTCTCCTGTGTTCCTTCATATATTTATGCTTGTTTAGTCGTTCTTTCAGTTCATTTACTTTGTTATGTTTTGGGCTTATGTTTGGGAACCGATGTTTGATTCCGGTTTTCCCTATGGTCATGTATGTTTTACTACATATTACCTTGCATGCTTTGATGACACGCCATAATTACGCGTGACATGCCATTTATCAAAATGGGGTGTTACAATTATGGTATCAGAGCCAAGGCTTCGACCTGTAGGCTCTAAAACTTGACCTGTGACTAGTGGGTAGTCACCAGGAGCTTCCTAAGTTAACGCTTGTTATTCCACGTATTGACGTTTTTCAGCACCTTTTGTTTTAACCATTACGTTTTCAGCACCTTGTTGTTTTAACCATGATGTTTTCACCAGTATCGTTTTACCAATATGGAATGAACAACCGTCATCCATATTTAGTTATGTGTCAGTGTCTATGCATGATGTTCCTAGTGAACTGTGATTATGTGAACTGAACCCCAGTAGTTCATAATTTTCACATAAAATTTTTTCTGTTAAGTTTTGACAATGACTTTTAATTATTTATGTTTCATGCATTCATGAATTTATATCATATGTCATCTATTGCAGGAATTTTGACTAAGTAATGGTTGGTACAAGACTGGCCCTATTTAGTCGCATGTGCTTTTATCGAAACTTTTAACTTTGGGACCGACCCATAGGCGTCCCCTCGCCATGTCTTTTGTTTTGGAACCGACCCATAGGCGTTCCCTTGCACATATAAAGGTTTTATAAACTACATTACGCATTCATACACTGTTTTTCATGCATAAATTTTTTCTCATGATTTAAATTGGCATAAATTTTTTTTCATGTCCCCTCATAAGTTATTATGTTTTTATGTCAAGTATGTTTTCATACTGTCATTGTTAACTTCAGTTTCATGCTGATTATATTATACACTTCTTTGTGATAGATGGTTTCATGTTTCTTCATGATAATTCCGTCTTCATGTTGATTATGTTTTACGCCTCTTTTGTTATTTACGTTGTCCTGCAAGACATTGTTGGATTTCATTGAATTCTGCTTTCATGATAGTCATGGTTGGTTTTCATTGATCATGCTGTCAGGCAAATCATCGTTGAATTTTGTGTAACCACACTTTAGCGTTTCTCTATGCAACCAGAATGATGTCTATGCTAATACTGCCAGGTTATCATGATGGTTTTCCTAACCGTTTAACCGGTATACTTTCCTTAAATCATGACAAATGATCGAGCCCATACCGATCATTTCATGTGCATTCAACGTGTACTCCATGTACTGTGTTCCACATGTATTACACGTACCTAAATCCATGTGTATTTCACTTGCAATACTTCACGAGTATTCGCTAGTCGATTCTAAATCATCTCAGGCGTATGTTCACTTGCTGATATTCTACAAGATTGTCGATGCCGCTCATAGCTTGGAGATGTTACTGAAGGTTGATGCTGCTGATGTTGGGAGACGCTACGAAATGCTGATGCTGATGCTGTTCACAACCTGGAGATCCAAAAAGACGAAGACAAAGGCGTCGGAGCAAAGCAATTGGACGAGAAGATGCTTCACTATCAGACAATTCCCATCAATCATTGTCCCAAATTCATAGTTACATGTCACACGTCGTCCGGCTGTCATTTCAGCCATATGAGTGCAAACCGGCACCAGCCGTCCACTCAGCTGAATAGTTACATGAATCACGGTCATGAGAATGGCCGTCATGGAACTGACAGACAGGACGATAGTAACCACTACCATGACAGAAAATATCCTAGAAATCGCAACCGAGGCTCTGGCCGTGGACGTGATCAGACATACAAATGATCAGTAGTACAACCGATCCGCCAATTTTGGCATAATAACCTTATATTGTGGTTATATTTGTTTCACATCTCGAGACACATGTCAAGACACCAGTCAAGACATATGTCATGCTTATTGTTCCAAGAAACGAGTCAAGACACATGACTCACGTCCAACTATGGAACATTTCTAAGGAATTCAGGGTACCCTCCAAGGGTATATCTATGTTGTTGTGCCATGTATTAATCAGGCCACAAGAATTTCAATACCATTATCGGCGCATCAGTGAGAACTGTCACGTTGCCGATGTCACTTTCATTTCTTTCACCATAGTTCATATATTCATAACCATGAAGGACGCCTTTCGTATTCCCACGCATACGAAGGTTTTCCTTCAACTTAATGATAAGATCCAAGCTGCTAACGCATTTCCTCAGACAGACACGAGATGAATTTTATCCTAATTAGGTACTATGAACACCACACCATGCTATGATTCATAATTATGTACAGTAATGTTCAGGCTCCTGAATACATTCAGCTTGATTTTCCATCAGGAAAATATGTACAAATTATCTATGCTTTTTAAGCACGTGCTTTGTTAGCCATAATTGCTAAAATTTTCTAGCTGTCAGTAACACACGACTACTAAGGTCCTTTTACGCATAACCAACGGATTATTCCAAAATTGTTCCTTACACTCCAGAAGAACCTTCAAGGAGAAGGATGGTACCATGAGATTATGTGTCGACTACCGTCGACTTAAACAAATCACCATTCATGACAGTTATTCTCCTCCACATATTGACAACATGTCCAATCAACCGTATGGTGTTAATCACTTTTCCAAGATCGAACTCACGATCATGTTGCCAACAGTGACGAGTGAAAAAGCAGGACATGTCCATGACTGCTATTCGTACACGACTCGGTCATGCTAGATTTATGATTTTGAATTAGTCTCATCAATGCTTCAACCGCATTATGGACTTAATAAATTGAGTTTCCATGAACTCCTAAACAAATTCATCAGTGTTTTCATTGAGGATAACCTGATTTCCTCTAAGCCTAGAGAAGAACAGGAAGACCATATCTGCACTATGTTGCAAATTCTATGACAAGAGAAATTCTACCCTGGAATATTTTTTCCAATATCAATTCTGTTGATTACAGTGACACACTGAATCACATGGGTTTCTATGGTTAATATTACCATGACTCAGCTTATGCGTAAAGGAGAGAACCCTACACTACATTAGGTGTTCTAGAAAATTATACGCTAGGAGAAGTCTAGATTCAGAGACTCAGAGTTTCGCAAACTCCTAGGTATCAAGTTCTACGAAGCAAGATACAGTTAAGTTCATATCTAGGTACCTGACATACCAACAGGTTAAGATAGGACACCAACAAACTGGGATGTTTTCATCATATGAAATTGTGAATCGAAAAGGGACAAGATCTCCATGGATTTTAGTTACCAGATTTCAGCAAACTCAGAAGAAGCATGATGCTATCTGGGTTATTGTCAACAGTTTGATCAAGTCTGCAGAATCCTTACATCCATACGGATTTCAGAACCAACAGATTGAACGAACATGTTCCAGCCAAGGCTCATCCGATCACTTGGCAATCCCTCAGCTATCGGGTCAGACAAAGATTCGTAATTGTACTCCTAACTTACTTCACGTCTTCATTCTAATTCCACGACTTGCTTTCGCGCTCACGTTCATGACACTATTCACGTTCATGATCGTATTTTGGCTTACGATTTTACGTTCATTTCTTGTCTCATTCTGGGAAGTTTGCAAGAACTTGTGAGACCAGACCCAAGTTTAGTATAACTCTCCATCATCAGATAGACGTTTCACGTCATATTCCACGTCTCACCTTGTAGCGTTTGGCGTTACCGCCATTATATTCTATGATCACGATATGTCTCACATGTCATGTTCATTCCACGTTCCTCATATCATGATCAAGATATGTTACACGTATCATGGATCACGATATGTTTACTCATACTACACTCGCCATATCTCCACGTAGCACGTTCAAAATTTTTCACGTATCACGTTCAAAATTTTTCACGTACTACGTTTCTTTATGTCTCGTGCATCGTTTCTAATTATCAGTTAAGTCAGATTGTCTTGCATCGTAACGTTTCATTTACCCTTGCACGTTAACTCTTATTTTCCTCGATCGAATTTAGGGGATCTACCTTCCGTTGATAACCAAGAATTTCTTTGTATTCCAAGTCAAGGTCAGGAGGACCAAGATTTATCATTAGTGTCAGGATCTTCTGAAGGAACCGTTCCAAGAGGGAGGCCACTTGGAAACGGACAAGTTCATCCGGACTTCTTATCTATTTTTCTCTTATCGATTAGATATGTCCTTTCAGTCACGTCACGTTCAATGTCTTTTCAAGACAGGTCACGTTCCACGTTCCCTTCTACCATGTCACCTTCATTTCCGTTATTTTGCATACCTTTCCAGTTTGATTCGGGTATGTTTCGCTTCCAGTTACTTTATCTATAATTCGGGTACGAATTATTCTTTTTAGGGGGGAAGAATTGTAAAACCCGCATGCTTTTACCATGAATAGTGCCCTTAAGATCGTACGCCCTAGATTAAAACTTACCTTATTCAGTATTGATCACATTCATGTGCTATTAATCAAGTAAGTACATACGTGTATAACATGATAAGTATCGTTTACGTACGAACTCATGATAAGCAGTTAATAAGTATTTCACGGGAACATAATTAAATCATGATCACCATTAAAACACGAACTAAAATAATCACGTAAATACATATAATATAATTACGAGCATAAATAAATACGTTAAGGTACGGTAAATATTTAACGAGAACACACTAAACATGAACACCAATAAACACGAATAAACACGTAACAAATTAAAACACGTAAAACACGAACACGAGAGCACACTATAATATTTTAGACACGGAAAACATTTGGGCTACCCATTGTGGGCCCCATATCCACGAATTAAGGAAGAGAAATGGGCCTAGCCCATCATTTTTACTAAACAAGGGGGTTAAGGGGAAAAAGTCTTTCATTTATCACATTTTATTAAAAACAACTAAAACCCTAATTTTGTTCTTCCTCCTCCTCCCTTGTTCTTGTGTGCCGCCACCTTCAAGACACCATAGGAGGGTGTTTGATGATCTTGGATAATAAAATCATTGCTAGAGATCGTGTTTGTTCATCCTCTATTGATCCATACATTCGGTATAACTTTTTAACCTTTCTTTTTAATCTTTTCTTTTGATTTGATTTAGTAAAATTAATTAAGAACATGATGTTTTTAAAACCTAATTAAAAACATATAATAAACATGTATTTGATTAAGGGGTAAATTAAAAAGGGTGTTTATGGGTGTTTTAGTTTGGCCGCCGCCTAGCCCGTGCCCTAGGGGGTCACGACTTGGTCATTAAGCCACCACCGAGACCATATGGTCCCGGTTTGGTGGTGTGGGTCCCACGGGAGCAAGGAACCAAGGGGAACCCCGATTTGGTTCGGGGTACGGTGTCGATTTCATGCCCGGTTCACGGTTCGTTGGTTAAAACACGATTTATGCTACATGTTAATTTTATGAATCATGAACTTAGGATATAAATTAATTAATAACATAATATATTAATTAAACCATGACTTAGGTTAATCTAATTATTAATTTAGCATGATATTAATTTAACCTAAGTATTTTTATGTTATGAGTTATAATTAATTAATTATTTTAAACCATGCTTATAATTAATTAATTTAGACATGACTTAGGTTATATTATTAATACATAATAATACACATTTTAACCTAAGTATTTTTATTCCATTTTAATTGAAACATGTTATACTTTAATTAAAATGCTTAACCTATAGTTTAATTAAAATACATGAAATAATAATTAAACTATGCACTATATCATATGACTTAAGAAATAAGCATATAAACACTTAGACTTATATTTTTAGCTTATGTAACCAGCTTAATTCTAATTATGGAAACTTCTATTTATAGAAACTTAATTAAATAAGGCAACTAATCTAATCATGGAAACCTTCTATATATGGAAACTTATTTAATTAAGGCAGCTGATCTATTTTTGGAAACTTTCTATTTTTAGAAACTAATCTGTTTTAAGCAGTAAATTCTATTTTTGGAAACTTTCTATTTTTGGAAACTTTCTATTTTTGGAAACTTTCTATTTTTGGAAACTTTCTATTTTTGGTAACTTTCTATTTTTTGGAAAACTTTCTATTTATGGAAACTTTCTATTTTTGGAAACCAGCTATTTTTGGAAAGTTACTTATTATTACACAGTAATTATAATAATACATGAAATACCAGTAATACTTAATCAGATTAATCAGAATACAAGATAAACACAGTTTAAGGCTTTAAACAGTAAACCATGACCTAAAACATACAAAGTAAGCTAAGGTGAGACATAAACCAGTACGTAATCAGTGATTCGATACTTATACACGTGTGTATTCATGTAGCGTTAGTGATCCAGAAGTAGGAGTCTTTCTTCCATTCATTCACTGGACTTGAGGTACGGATTCCCGTCCTTTCAGTATGGACATTCTTTCCTTATTAGGATTTCCCCGTATGCAGCCAACTGTTTTCCCAGTATTTGTTTTATTGTTTTTGAATTGCTTATGTTTAATTAGCATAACCTATAGCCATATACAAGCATGACCAGTTTCACCTAGTTATGGAGGTACCATAACCATAACATTGGAGGCACCAATGTTATGACTTCCCCACAGCGGAGTGATTGCTCGTGGCGTCCCTTTCAGTTTGGCCATATTATTATATCATGTGGGGCGTATGGGTGCATCCTAGTTACATGTTTTATTCAGTATTTCATGGTGAATGTGGTGTGTGCCTTGCATCCTTCACAAGGAGTTGATCCCTCCTACCCAGACCAGTATATTAATTAGAGGCATCCCCTCTAATCAGCATGATGAGGTCACCCCTCCAAGTATTCATGCACGTGACCTTTTCATGACCTATATGGGCTATGGTATATATATGTTAAAACAGTTTTCATAAGATAAACATAAGGCTTTTCAAACTATAAAACCAGTTTTCTCAATACTTAACTAGTCTACTCAGAACTTAGTCTTCCGTTGTTATATGTTACATGCTTATCCTATTTCATGCTATATTGTATATCCGTGCACTGAGCGTTTCGCTCAGCCGTTACTTTCCTTTCCATGTCCCAAAACGGCAGGTACCCAAGACTCGAGCATTTAGAGGACATGCATAGGATGGAAGCTGCCATAGACTTTTTCTCCTGTGTTCCTTCATATATTTATGCTTGTTTAGTCTTTCTTTCAGTTCATTTACTTTGTTATGTTTTGGGCTTATGTTTGGGAACCGATGTTTGATTCCGGTTTTCCCTATGGTCATGTATGTTTTACTACATATTACCTTGCATGCTTTGATGACACGCCATAATTACGCGTGACATGCCATTTATCAAAATGGGGTGTTACAAAGCTACTTTTTTCTCTAAGGTCTCAATCGTTGAAAGAAGTTCATTTTGCTTAATAGTGTAAGCCTCCACAACTTTATCAACAATTTTATCCCATCTCTCGTCAACTTGGTCAGATAAACGTTCTTGTTCTTTATAAGCGGCATCATATTCGTTTTCCAACTCGGTTCTCATGGAGGCCATTTCCTTTAAGTAAAATTCCTTTTGAGTTTCCAATTGTTTTTCGTGATGTTCCTTAAGGTTCATAACTTGTTCTTGAATCATCATTAAGTTTGCATTATTGCGTCTCACATAGTCACAAAAGGCGTTTTGATTCATTACACCATTTTGATTTTGATCACAATTAAAAGACGAATCATGTGACGAGTAGAACGAAGACGATGGGTGATCTTGGTTGTAAGATTGAAAATTGTCACCAAGACCACGTGGAGCGGAGTTATAGATATAACCCTCTCGACCTCCAATAACCTTACAATTAAAACAATTGGCACCATCGGGCGGGCCTCCACAATATGGACACGAATAATATCTACTAACATTCGACATGATGCAACGAGAACGGTGTTACGAGAATTAAACGTTATAGAGGGTGAAAGAAGAGAATTATGAAATTAGAGGGAATGTAGAAGATTATTTTTGTGCTTTTGATTGTTTTTTAATCTTTTTGGTATTTTGAATGTATTACGTAGACAAAAATCTACAAATCTCTCCTCGAATCGATTTTCTCGATTAAAAGAGCCTCAAGGAATGAAAACGATCACGTGGAGTGAACGCCTTCGATGACTTTAGAACGTTGGTGGAACACCAAAACGTTCAAGAGGGTTTAATCTTGAAAACAAGTAAATATATATACATAGATAATACTTTGGTTGGCAAACCCTCGATTAGCCCTTTTTCTCAAAACACGCACAAGCAAGCGGAGGAAACGAGGCGGCGCGAAGCACTTAAGAGCCTTTTTCCCTTAGGTCGTGAAATACAACCGCCTTATACCCACCTTATAGTTTGTGTTAATTGAAATTAAGCCTCACGAAAGTATTTATCTATTTTGCCTTTTACTTTTGCTTTGGATTCGAATACAATGATCGAGTGATGAAATCCCGAATCAAGGTTGTGATTTCTCACGTATTTGGAGTACTTGTATTTTTATTGTTCTACGTAAATACAATATATTAATAATATTCACAATAAAAACGAAAACCAATATATCTACAATATAGTAAAATGATGTTGTGTGTTTAATTTAGGAAATCTAAACACAGTTTATTTGGATACTATAATATAATAAGGAAAAATAACAAAAATGAGTATGTACGATATTCACGCTTTTCAAAATGTGAAAAGCAAAAACGCACCACTCACAAAAACACGATACTAATAATGACACACTAAAAACACCTCCCCGGCAGAGGTGCCATTTTGATAGTTGTAGAGTTAGACACTTGCTTTAGGAAAAACAAGGTATAATGGGGGCAAGTATTAAGTTGCACGTTTTAGGAAAAACGCGAAACCGAACAAAGGCGGGTTCGTTCTCGAGGAGGTGTGTGGATTAATGTGCCAATAAGTATAATCAAAGGTTTAGGGTAGTGTCGCTTTTAGATGAGAGAAGAAAGAAAAACTAAGACGAACTACGATTACAATTAAACTACGACGAAAGACGTAAAACGCGAACGTAAGTACGAAAAACGTGAAAATTTAAAAATTTTAAGCTAAAAACAAATTAAAAATGAAAAAGTAGTTCAAAATAATATAAATAACGATAAAAATCCAATAAAAATATTTTAAAACCTTTTATTAATTAAATATTCAATTTTTAATGCTAATTAAAGCCCAAAAATTAAATATAATTAAGAAAAAGCTCAAAATATTATTTTATTAGACAAATAAATCACTTATATTATTTAAAAACTAAAAAGTATTTTTCCTAAATTTTAATTACTATTTTCCTATTTTTAAAACACTAAAAACTTTTTTAAAAATAAATAATTATAAAAAAATAATTAAATAATGCTAAAAATAATTTACCAATTTTAAAAATTCTATCTTACTCTAATAAACAGAAGAAAAATGAAAAAGTTTGGAAAATAATAAATTTTTCACTAAAAGACAAAAACAGTTTTAAATTAAACCCTAATTAAACTAAATTAATTATAAAAAATAAATAAAAGATGAACAGTGAAAACTTTTTATACCAAAAATCTTAAAACATTTTTCTTAATCTATGAAAAATTTTAGACTGAAAAATATGGACTTTTCACACTAAAAGACAAAAAACAGATTTGAAAAAGTTAATTAAAAATGCTATTTAACCTAAAACTTATCAAATGAACAGTAACTTAAAAAATGATTAAACAGAAAAATCAAAATTAAAATAAGAAAAATAATGAAAAAGGAATCAAAGCCTAAAACCTATTTTTCACCACAAAAGACAAAAAAGTCAAAAGCTGATAGTGACATGTTGACTGATTTTGTTTTCTAGCTTGGCAGGGGGAACTTTTACACTAGCAGTGGGAAGTGAGTTCCCACTGCCTTCACAAAAAATAGGGTCTGGGCACCTTTTGGCTTATATCTTGAGTGTTGCTTGGATTTGTGGGCAAACAAAGGCACCCCCACAACCAGTTGGGTTGTGGGGAGTCAATATAATGATAAAAGCAATAAGTTGATTCACAAAATGAAGCTCAAAAAGCCCTAAACAGTTACTGTAATTCAGAAAAAGAGGCTTAGGCAGTTTTGCTGAAGTGTTTGGCAGTTGGGTGAGTTTTGGTTGGCCAAAACTCACTCAATCCACTCACAAACTCCCTCTAAGCACATACAAATCCTAACTTGCCCTATATACTAACAACCTACAAGAATTTGATGGCAGAATTTATAAAAATCAAGCTGTTTATGGCTATGACAGATTTAAGGCAATGATTGTACCAAAACTTGCACACAAAGATTACCAAATCTCACCAAGACAAACCAACTAGACTAATTAAACATAAGCTGCCAACTTGAGTGGTTAAAAACTGATTTCAAAACATTTGCATATCACAAACTCATTTTAAAACCTGAATCCAAACACTCTTTTAAATCAGAAAAATGGATTTTGGTCAAAGACTTCTATCCTAACTTGCACCAATTTCATATACACCTATCCTAACATGCTCTAATCTCACAAATATACTATATCTAGCATTATCCTAACATTCAACACCCTACTATCTAAATCATCATGTTTCAAACAAAATCTCAAAGCAAGAATGGAAAAGTGAGAAAAGTCTTTACCTGGTGATCCTACATCCAGGTATCACAAAGAGAAGCTTTCCCTTCTCCATCAAGCCCGGGCTTGAGCTGACAATCTTTAGAGAGGAACTGTTGGTATGTGGGATGATGGTGATGAAGATTTTCAAAGCAAAACTCCAACCTTCCAAAACACTGGATTGTAAACCTGCTGATAACAAACAAAGGGAACAAGAATAACCTGGAAATGATAGCTGAAATGAATATAAGCCAAGCTTATTTATTAAGCTGGCTTATCTTCATAGCTTATAATAAAAAAACTTTTAAAAACTGATTTTCCTTCCAACTTTGGAACCAAACAGAACTTTTGAAACTTCTTGTTAGAAACTTGGGACTTCCAATCTTTGAATACTGAAACACAAGCAAGTAAAAGTGACATAAGATGGACAGCCAACTTATAGCTTATACAATAAGCTATAAGCTAACAGACCAAATGTGGGTCTCAACAAAATTTTCCAAAACCTTTTGGAAACCTTTTGATGATCAACTGAATTTAAACAGACTAAATTTAAATAACAAGTAAATTGAAAACAAGAAATTTAAGGGAACTCAAACTTTTATTTCATTCAAAATTACACTAAAAAGTGAAAGAACAAAAATTTGGAACCAACTAAAAACTAACTAGTGGGTGCCTTATATAATGGCTACATGATTTTTCTAGAAACAAGAAAGTTGCTAAACCCTAATGTGCTTGTGATGCCAATTCTGCCCTTGAGATTCTTAATAGTCAAAAGTGATCCGTGACTTCTGAATTCTTTACATGAGGTTGTCAGCTTGCAAGACATGATCATGGCCTTTAATTTGTTGTGGAGAACACTCAATTGTTGTGAACCATTGATTTTACTGGCAAAAGTTTGTTTTCTAGCAAAAAGGGTGCAGGGGAGGGGTCCAGGGGTCACATGGGAGTGTTGAGATCGAATCTTGGTGTGGGGTTGTGTTTGGGGAAAGGGTAATCGTGTTTCTGGAGTAGATGGAGATGTAATTTTAGATTAATTGGGAGGTAGGGATTAGGGTTTATAGGGTAGGATTTAGGGGAATGATGATGAACAGGAGGTGTTTAGCGATTATTTTGTTATTAATTAATATAATTCAAAAAATTGTATTAATTAAGTTGGACGGTTTGGTTAAATGGGTATTGGGCTGGTCGGGTAAAAGGGTTTGGTTGGGTGGGTTTGATGATATGGGTGGGTAGGGTGACGTGTTATGATGGGATTGGTGGAAGGGTTTTGGTTGTCTGGGCAATAAGCACCCCCAAAGTTTCAAGAAATGTTCACAACTAGTTTCCAACAGCTTTCTTACTATATTCCTTTGATACAACTTTCATCTACTTGCTGATTTTGGCACAACATTCTTCCAAACTTTGCATAAGGACCATTTATACATTTTTTTGCATTCTTCAAGGACCAAAAAAGTATATACTTGAAATATTAGGGACCCAATGTTAAATTTTAAGTTTCACAAGGGTATAATATGACAAGTCTTCAAAAGATGAGGGACCAATCTTGACAAATCTTCAATCTTCAAGGACATTTTTGCAATTTTATTTCTTGGGCCCGGTTCTTTGTGCGGCTTTGTTTCCCGTGTTCGTTTTTGCTCTATTCTTGTAATCTTTTGGTGAATTCACGATATCCGTACCTGAAATACACAATGAACAAACACAGGCATATTTTTGGGTATTAATGATATTTTATGCATTTTATGCCCGATTTGGACGATGAGACCATGTATAAAAGCAGTCTCATCAAGGATCCTCATGATCACCTTAAGAGATTCCTTTCTCTTTGCAATACCATTAAGCACAATGGAGTTCCCCATGAGGTTATTAGGTTGATGTTAGTGTCATTTTCCCTAGAGGGACCCGCTAAGCATTGGTTAGACACCCAACCACCCGATAGTATCACCACATGGGATGGTTTCACCACTAAGTTTTTGAACAAGTTCTTTCCTCCACATAAGACCATGGCTTTGAGGACCTTAATTATAGGCTTTCAACAAAAACCTAGTCAATCCTTTAGTGATGCTTGGGAAGAGTATAGTGAGTTATTGAGGTGATGCCCTAATCATGGATTGGATGATGTTCACCAAATCAATACCTTCTATAATGGCCTTAAACCTCACCACCAAGATTCACTCAATGCTTCCGCGGGAGGGAATATTCTTCTTAAATCCATGCAAGAGGCCTTGGACATCATTGAGACTAAAGCAATGGTTCAAACAAACAATCAATTTGAAGAAAGGGTTCATGTTATCCAAAACAATTCTCAAACCCCTTGTGACAACCAACTCCTCAAGTTTCAACAAGAGATGTTTCAAAGGATGGATAGAGATAGTGAGAGGAATTTGAAAGTACAACAAGAAATACTTCAAGCTTTTAAGAACATGTCCTTGAACAATTCTTCAAATGATGTGAATGCCATTACCCTTTCTTGTGTTACTTGTGGAGGTCCCCATTCTTATGAACAATGTGATAAGGTGCATGGTTATCAAGGGGAATGTTATGCTTACCAAGAAGAACATCGTGAACACTTCAAGCCAAATATCAATCCAAATAACCTTTCTTACAAGTCCGAAAAATACCTTACTCCACCCGGATTCCCACCCCACCCACCCACCCAAATTCAACAAAATCCACCTCAAATTTTACCAAGGAATCAAGGGCAAAGACCACCTTATCAAGGAAATAACTACAAGGCACCCAATCAATTTCAACCTCAAGCAAATACCTTTTATCCACCAAATCAAGGATTTAATGCCCAACCTCTACCTTTCCAACCTCAAGGTTTTCAAGGATATGTGTCACAAGATTATAACACAATGGATTTCTTGCACAAAATGAATCAAGAGAATGAAAGGAAGTTCCAAGCTATTGAGAAGAAAATGAATGACCAAATGAAACGTATAGTAGAGGAACAAACCAATAGGGTTTTAATGGCATTAAATCAAAGACCACAAGGGGCTTTACCTTCCAACACACAAACTAATCCAAGGGCAAATGTCAATGCTATTACAACAAGGAGTGGAACAACAACAAAGGATCCTTCATCTCCTAAACCTACTATTGTTCAACCCACTTGTGCTCCTACTTGTGACAAGCCTTCTACTTCTACTCCACCTCCTCAAAATGCTCCTATTCACTCAAACACACCTTCTCAACCTCCTCATACTTCTCCTTTACCTTCCACACTTCCCAATGAAGAAGCTAACAAAGACAAATCTTCCACTACAACACTTATTCCACCTACACCAAAACCTACTCTTCCATATCCTTCAAGGTTGAAAAAGGACAAGTTAAAGAACAAGGATGACATCCAAGTCTCCAATTTCTTAAGGATGTTCAAGCAACTCAACATCAATATATCCTTTGCGGAAGCTCTTGCTTATATGCCAAAGTTTGCTAAGATGTTCAAGGATTTGCTCTCAAACAAAGAAAAATTAGTTGATTTGCCCAACACATCCCTTAATGAAAATTGTTCCGCGGTGTTACTTAAAACCTTACCAACAAAACTTGGAGATTCGGGGCGCTTCTTGATACCTTGTAATTTTCCCGGTGTTGAAAATTGCATGGCTTTGGCGGATCTAGGGGCAAGCATAAACCTCATGCCTTTATCGGTTTGGAAAAAACTCTCTCTTCCCGAGCTCACTCCCACTAGGATGACTCTTGAACTAGCCAACCGAACCATAGCTTACCCCGTAGGTATAGCGGAGGATGTGTTTGTAGGTGTGGATAAGTTTACGTTTCCGGCCGACTTTGTAGTTGTTGATTATGACATGGATCCTAGAGTGCCTTTGATTGTTGGTAGACCGTTTTTGAGAACGGGTCGTACTTTGATAGATGTGGCGGAAGGAGAACTAATTATGAGAGTCGAAGATGAGAGAGTGGTGTTTAAGTTAGGGAAAGTTTGTAATAGGAAAGAGGTTAAGGAGTCTAGACCTTGTGAGACTATTAACATTGTTGATGTGTTAGATGAAGTGTGTGATGAACACTTTCATGATGCTTGTAAGAGTACTAGTGACGAGATGCCCCATGTTGAAACCGTGGCCTCAATTGCTCCCTCTTTAACACCTTTTGGAGAGAGTGATTTCCTCTTGGAGGAATTTGAGTCAAACTTTCTTGGTGATGATGATTCTCCCATTAATTGGGAAGAAGATATTCTTACAATCCAAAAGTTGCTCAATGAGGACCCTATTCCTTCTCCTATTCCACAAGAGATTACCATTGAGGAACCTTCCATAGTAAAACCTTCCATAGAAAGTCCACCTCCTATTGAACTTAAGGACCTTCCATCCCATTTAGAGTATGCTTTCTTAGAGGGCAAAGACCAATTACCGGTGATCATTGCTAAAGAGTTGAAAGAGGATGAGAAGGAGCAACTTATTGAAGTCCTTAAGAAACACAAGAAAGCCTTAGCATGGAAAATATCCGACATAAGGGGAATTGATTCACATTTTTGTACACACAAAATCCTTATGGAGGATGACTATAAACCCGCCATTCAAAACCAAAGGAGAGTTAACCCAAAAATCCATGAGGTTATTAAGAAGGAAGTGATTAAACTCTTAGATGCGGGTATGATTTACCCCATTTCCGACTCTCCATGGGTTAGCCCGGTTCATTGTGTTCCAAAGAAGGGTGGAATCACCGTGGTGCCTAATGAGAACAATGAGCCTATTCCCACGAGACTTGTGACCGGTTGGAGAGTTTGCATCGATTATAGAAAACTCAATGAGGCGACTAGGAAAGACCATTTCCCGCTTCCTTTTATGGATCAAATGCTTGAACGCTTAGCGGGAAATGAGTACTATTGTTTTCTTAATGGCTTTTCGGGTTATTTCCAAATACCCATTGACCCTAAGGATCAAGAAAAGACCACATTCACTTGTCCCTATGGTACATTTGCTTACAAGAGGATGCCTTTTGGCTTATGTAATGTACCGGGGACGTTTCAAAGGTGCATGATGGCGATTTTCCATGACATGATAGAGCAAACCATGGAGGTTTTTATGGATGACTTTTCCGTTTTTGGAAATTCATTTAGCTCATGTCTCACCAATCTTGAAAGAATGCTTAAGCGTTGTGAGGAAACACGTTTAGTGCTTAATTGGGAGAAATGTCACTTTATGGTGAAAGAGGGGATTGTTTTAGGACACAAGATATCCAACAAGGGATTAGAAGTTGATCGAGCTAAAATTGATGTGATTGCTAAGCTTCCCCCACCCACCTCGGTTAAAGGTGTGAGGAGTTTCTTAGGTCATGCGGGATTTTATAGGCGCTTTATACAAGATTTTTCTAAGATAGCTAGACCGACGACTCACCTCTTTGAGAAAGAGTCTCCTTTCATTTTTAACCAAGATTGTTTAGACTCTTTTGAGACTCTTAAGGAAAAATTGACTAAGGCTCCTGTTTTGGTTTCTCCAAATTGGGAATTACCTTTTGAGCTTATGTGTGACGCTAGTGATTATGCGGTGGGGGCCGTCTTAGGACAAAGAGTTAATAAGCATTTTCAACCTATACACTATGCGAGTAAAACCATGACCGGTGCACAACTTCATTACACTACCACGGAAAAAGAGTTGCTTGCTATAGTATATGCTTTTGAGAAGTTTAGACCATATCTTGTGCTTTCCAAAACCATAGTGTATACGGATCATTCCGCTCTCAAGTATCTTATGACAAAACAAGATGCTAAGCCTAGGATTTTGAGATGGGTTTTGTTGCTTCAAGAGTTTAAGATAGAGATTCGTGATAAGAAAGGGGCCGAGAATTTAGCGGCGGATACTTGAGTAGACTTGAGCATCCTTTTCAAGGAGATTTACCACACCAAGAAATCAATGAATCCTTTCCATTAGAGGAGCTCATGTCTATCTCTTCCCAAGAGGATGCCACTCCTTGGTTTGCGGATCTCGCAAACTATCTTGTGGGCAATGTGCTTATTGAGGGTCTTACTTATCAACAAAAGAAGAAGTTTCTTAAGGAAGTTAAGTATTACTTTTGGGATGATCCATATCTTTTTAGGCAATGTGCGGACTAAATCATTAGACGGTGTGTAGATGGGCCCGAGGCATTTAAGATCTTAGAAGCGTGTCATAAAGGACCTACGGGTGGACATTTTAGGCCTAACTATACCGCCAAGAAAGTCTTTGATTCGGGTTACTATTGGCCTTCCATTTACAAAGATGCCCATGAAATGGTGAAATTTTGTGATGAATGTCAAAGACAAGGAAAAATTACACAACGTGATGAGATGCCACAAAATTTTATCCAAGAGTGTGAGATATTTGATGTGTGGGGCATTGATTTCATGGGACGTTTCCATCCTCTAAGGGAAACAAGTATATACTTGTGGCGGTGGATTATGTGTCCAAATGGGTGGAGGCTAAAGCCTTACCTACCAATGATGCTAGAGTTGTTGTGAAGTTTTTGAAATAATTGTTTGCTAGATTTGGTGTACCTCGGGCCATCATAAGTGATCGTGGTACGCACTTTTGTAATGATCAATTCACGAGAGTTATGAAGAAATATGGAGTGAATCATAGACTTTCTACCGCGTATCACCCTCAAACAAATGGTCAAACCAAGGTCACAAATCGTGGTTTAAAGAGAATTTTAGAGAGAACGGTGGGAGAGCATCGAGCTTCTTGGTCGGATAAGCTTGATGATGCTTTGTGGGCGTTTAGGACGGCTTTTAAAACACCAATTGGTTGTACGCCTTATAGGCTTGTCTATGGAAAAGCGTGCCACCTCCCATTCGAGCTAGAACATAAGGCATCTTGGTCTCTCAAGTGGGCTAACTTTGATTTAAACCAAGCCGGTTCACATAGGAAAGATCAACTCAATGAGATGGATGAATTGAGAGCCAATGCCTATGAAAATTCTTTGCTTTACAAGGAAAAGACTAAGAAATTGCATGATGCTAAGATCAAGAATCGTGAGTTCAAAGTTGGAGAGCCGGTTCTTCTCTTTAACTCAAGATTGAAACTTTTTGCGGGCAAGCTTAAGTCAAGATGGTCCGGTCCATTCACTATTGCTCAAGTGTTTCCATATGGAACCCTTGAGTTGTCACAACCCGATGGTCCAAATTTTAAAGTGAATGGTCACCGTGTTAAGCATTACTTTGGGGAGGACATTTCCGTTGAAATGGTCCAAGAGATCCCCATTTTCCCCATGAATTAATTCATTGAGGTACGAGTCGAGCTAGAGACTCATTAACTCAAGCACCGTATAACTAGGTTAGAGTGTTGTAGGTTAGAAATAAAGGTATAGACTTGGATATAAGTGTAGGGGAGACCTTCTTTTGTCTTCATGATTGTTTGTAGGGTTGCTCACTCATCTCATGCTTTGGAGCTTATGGAGGAGGCCCTTGTATCCGGTTCACTTCGTTACTATAGTGATTTTTCATTGACACCTTGTGCTTAAACATGATTTCACTAATAGTTGTCCTTGCCTTAACTTGGGTTAAGCAACGTCTATTCATTGTCATAAGTGTAGGGGAAGTTTTTATACTTCCATGCTCTTAAACATTGAGGACAATGTTTAGCTTAAGTTTAGGGGGGTCTTCTATCGAAGTGACCTTACCTAGAACTTGTCATTGTCTTGCATGTTAACATGGAAAATTGATTTTTCGACATTTTTCAAATTTTTGATCTACTTTGGCCAACAAAAATATGCATTCATAATTTTGCATCTAGCATTTTGCATAACACATTTGCATTGTATATATCTTTTCTTTTATGTTTCATCAAAAATATATAAAAAGAAGAAAAAATATAATAAAACATGGTTTTAACAAGTTTAGATTTCTTTGACATATTAGGCCCGCCATGGATATTTTGACTCAACCCGAGTTTGCTTATCTTAGCATTCTCTAGCTAGTATCCTTAACCATGTAGTCCTTCATTGGACTATTAGGCTAAGCATCCACCAATTTCATTATTTGAGATTTTAAATTTGTGGAGAATGGGAAATGATAGAGTTGAAGCAAGTATAAAAGGGCTAGATAAACTTCATGATAATTACTTGTGGCTAAACCCTTCTCTTCTCTACCTCTATTTTCTTCGCATGTATATAATTGTTAATAAATAATCAAGAACGGTTTTAATTGGTTTGTAATCTCTTATGCATTTTTGACTAATCATTCATGGTTGGTATGAGTACGTCTTAAGATTCTAAGTTAGTACGTTTTATGTGTACTAGACTTATGTCATGCTCCATATTTAGCGGGTGTTTTTCCTTTTATTCTTTTCAACTTTCTTTGTGAGGAATAAAGAAAAATAAGAGCGGCTTACAAAAAAAATGAGTGGCTAGAAAAAAAAAAAAGAAAAGAAAAAAAATAATAATACAAGACTCCCAAGAGGGGCAGTGTGGTGTTAATTATAGTGACTATTGAGTACCAATATTACCTTGACGGGTTGCGGGGATTCAATAGATTGCTCCAATCCAATATTACCTTGACGGGTTGCGGGGTTGAAGATCCAAAGTCTCAAAAAGATGGCGGATGTAAATTATTGCGTGAGTTTTATTTTTCTTTCCTTAGCGAGTGTGTAGCTACTTATGAAAGCATGACATGAGGATTTTACACATAAGGCGAATGACTTATTACTCTTGAAACGGACTTGTATTAATTGTGAGCGGTTTTTCAAGTAATGGATGAGAGGATTACTTAGGATTAAAACCGTGCTTCCTTATTTTTGGATTTTACACTTCTTATATTTCACGCTTTAAATAATGACAAATTTGCCCACAAGCAATTTGCTCAAATAATAACCGGTTCCACATTTAATTGTCATGAATAAGTTGATGCACTTTTTGCTTGTGAATGCAATGATCCTATTTTTAAGCTTGGTATGGGAAAGTGAAACTTGAGGGTGATAAATGTCCATGGTACCCAAGCCCTAATCTAAGCCATTGAATTCTTTATGAGTTATTTCCATCAAAACCATTTCAAGAAAAATCAAAAAGATATAGATAGAATTGTATTTTGTTCATTGCATTATTAAAAGTCAAAATCATGCATCATGTAGTTTAGAGTAGTGTAGATGCATCCCTTATGGCCAAGGTGGGTTAATTATGAGGAGAATGTAAATTTGAGCTTTAATATATATAATTGCATGAGGACATGACAATGTTCAAGTGTAGGGGATTTGATATGAGCTAAAACTCATATCAATTTATCAACAAATAACCCTAAAACATGAAACAAAATACCAATTTATCTTGCAAAAACAGTGTTATGTGGTATGTTTGTGTTTGTATTCACTTGTGTAGGTAAAAGGATACATTTTCAAGCAAACAAGGAAATATCAAGCTTTAATTGATGAAAAAGACAAAGAAGGATCACAAGTGTCAAGACTTTGAAGTACAAGGACCTATCTTGACAAATTGCCAAAGTTGAAGGACTAAAGTGTAAATATTGTAAAAAGTCAAGATCATAGTCAAATTTGGTCAACTATCAATTCAACAAAGTCAAAGGACCAATTCTGCTCAAAGATGAAGTTGAAAGGACCAAAAGTGCCAAAGAAATGAAGTTACAAGCCTTTAAGTGCAATCTGCCAAAGTTCAAGGGTTAAATCTGCCAATGTTGGAAAGTTTACTAGCTTAATCCATGTGTACATGTTTGGGCCAATAAGAAGAGAGAGAAAGGAGCACACGGATTGCCAAATAATGTGCATTAAATTCCCACTCAGCCGCCACTCATTAATGACAAAATCCCAACAGTGCAATCCGTGTGCACTTGTTTCAACCATTCAGGCAATGACACGTGTCATCTTCAAGCAACCAAAAATTTCCCAGGATCGTTTTTGAGCTAGACTGAATTTCATGAAGAGTTGTAAACATCAAAAGTGCTTATTTTTTAGAGACGAACACAATGGTAAACATCAATTAACAAGAAATCAACTCAAGAAGAAAGCCCCAATTCATGTTCATACTTTGAAGATCAATTTTGCAGAATTGTGCCACGTGGAGACCTGGGATTGGTCTCAACACGTCATCATCCCCAACAAACTTCCTACTCAAGCCTATAAATAGCATCTTAGGTCCTCATTTGTAACAAGTAGTTAAATTTGTAAAAAACACACACTTTACATTTCCTTTCATTTTTCTTCCTTTTTAGCTAAACTACTCAAGAGTTTGACACACTCTTGAGTTAGTTAGTTAGTTAGCATCATTTCAACAACTTTGTAACCAATTTCCATTAATAAAATTTGAATTCTCCATTTCCCGCCAATTCTTATCTTCACTCTACTGTTCATATCCTGCTACTTCTTGATACTTGAGTTACTGCATTGAGTTTGTTATGATCATTCATTGATCATAACTGACTTTGAAGAAGAATTGTAGCTGTTTGAGTGATTTCAGTTCAAGCCTTAGCATTTTTGAAGATTTCATGCCATGATGATGATTTCTAGTTGATTTGTAGCTGTTGTTGATAGTAGATTGGTTGATCTAGTGCTAAGGTGGTGGTTAGCACTAGGATAGAGAGTTCAGCACTCCTCTACTTCCTAATGGTTACTACAAAAGGTTTTAAATGTTTCTGATTTTGGTTCCACTCAACTTGTAAACTGCATGCTATTTTTCCTAGTGTAAAACTTGATGATTGCATGATCAAAGTTGTTTAGCTTGGCTGTTGTTTGATTGTATACTTACTTGTAGCTTAATTCTTGTTTTACTGCTTACAATTTTGGATTGTGTTCTAGTTATAGCCTACTTCAGTCAATTTCAGTATTTGCATCTTAATTGAGTAATAGTTGTCCTCATTACTTGCTAGTAGTTCTTATACATTCCATTTTGAGTATCAAGTTTGGTTAGTCAAAGGATTTCATTCAGTTTGAACCAGCTCTTAAAAAGTCTTTGAAAATTCTCATAAATCTCAGATAAAGGAGTGTTTGGAATTAGCTGTTAATGAATTTTCAAGTATTGATTCTTGGCAAGTTAAAGTTCATTTTCAGTCATTAGGTGGTTACAAAGTGTTTTGAATAAATTTGAAGTCAAAATACAGTTCAAAAAGGCAATTGGTAAGAAAAAAGTTTGGGTTAATATACATTCAGTTTAGCCTTTTAAAAGTTGTCATTTTCATTTAGCTAGCATTTACTGATTTCTTGATGAAATTTCACCAAATTTGTTTTAATTTGTAGGTCATATCATAAAGATTCATAGTCTAAAAGCATTTTATACAGTTTCATTTCAGCTAGGAGAAATAAGCTAAAATCTGAAAAGCTGAGTTAAGCAAAGTTTCTGTAAATGGAAACTAGATTTTGAGATCTTTTGATTCTATTCATTAACCAAGCCATTTTCTTTCATAAATCCACTTAGTATATGGTATTACATGATAATTGAGAGTTTCAGCTTTTTGTCAAAATTTTTGGTCAACGCTTGGTCAACGATAAGCCAATTTCAGCTTAATTCGAATTCCCAGCTTATTACTTGATGAAATTTGTTCTAACTTGATTTCCCGTTCATCATTTGAGCTTTTTAATCAGTTTAGGCACAAAAATCAAGTTGTGCTTGTTCAGATTGACCTAGAGCTTATTTTGTGCTTATTTTGAAGTACTTATTTGCTTATTTTACACTTTCAGTCAAAATCCTCTTACAGGTCTAGCTTATTTTGAATTCTAAGTGTTTTGAATTTGGTTTTACTGAATTTGGTTAAGTAATAAGCTAAAACGAGCTTATTTGTCTTGTTAACCTGTTTTTGCTTAAATAGTTTCAAAATTTGCATTTTGGTCCTTGTTGTATCAAAAGGTTTCTAAATCTGGCTAAACTTGCATCTTTTTAGGGTTTTCACATATTAGTCCTTTCAGTTTGAAGTTGGTTAAAATTCAGTTAGCAAGTTTGATATTTTGTTACAATTTGGTTAGTTTGTTACAAGTTTTACATTTTTGATCCTTTTAGTTTGCTGATTTGCATTTTTAGTACCTATACTTGTTAGAATTTTCATTTTAAGCATTTATATTTCATAGAATTTACATTTTCAGTCCTTTTAGTTTTAAAATTTACATTTTGAATCTTACTTGAATAAAAATTTGGTAATTGCACTATGTTTTACATATAAGTAGGTAATATTTTTCAGTTTTGCAAGGCTTTGTTGAATTAGCAAATAGAATATCCAAAAAAGATTAACAACCAAAAACAGTTAAAAACCCGATATTGGTTGGACTTTCAATTAGCAAGAACTGAGAAAAACGAACTGCATTATACACAATTTCAGCCCTCCATACAACTTAGGCAGAAACTGGGTCAACACATCATGAAGACAACACATCATGGACCCAGTGATGTAATGCACAACCCTTACCCAGCTGACTCAGGCTACTCTCAAAAGAAATTTGTTTTATTGTCACTGAGATCAACACGAAATCTATTGACTTTCTCACTCCGAGATAGTTGATATTGAATAGGTGGCACCTGCTCTAGCCTACGACCACTAAAAGTGCACTAATCGAGTTAAGAGCCAAGAGATCAATCAAATCTCGTTAAGACACACAAAATGACGATGATCAGAGTCCTACGCCATATCCTTGTGATATTGCTAGAACACTCAGAGTGATACTACCAAGTATTCACAATGATGAGTGGAAATTCTTCCAGTGTTAACATCAACCAACACTGTGGTAGGTCATGTCTAAGATTCTTTATGAATTGAACATGTGTAAATTGAAAAGCAACAATGGCTTGTTTCTTTATCGATTCAAAATCGTTTCAGGTTTCTACGCAATATCTTTATGGTCTTGCCAGAAGATTCAGAGTGATATTCATTAATATTCACAGTGACGAATGGAAATCCTTCTAGCGTCAACATCAAACAGCGCTATGGTAGGTAACTTGCGAGATTCTTTATGAATCAAGCTTGTGTCAATTGGAAAGAAACAATGGTAAGATTCTTTAAGAATCAAACTTGTTCCAAGAATTTGAATTGACGACTTTAATCAAACAAATATCTATCCAATTGATTCACTCTTTATGTTCGCAGTCTTGTTTTGAGACGGTCGAGTAAAGAGAACGGCTAGTACAGCCGCGAAACCCTGTCAAGGAGATTCTTAATTGAATCTACCTAATCACAGGTACGATCTTTAATATCATCTAACGGTCTTCACCGACCGGAGGTAAAACGCTACCGATTTAGGAAGAATGTCAAAGCCATTCAGTCCGTGTCTATGTTTTGTCTCAAGAAGGTGGCGTTACGGTGTACTCAGCAAAGTCAAAGGTTCAAAATCACATACTCATGCCCAAAGACATTTAACAATCAAGAAAGCTAAACACTTCCACAACTCTGATGATCAAAATCTTCCTTATCAATTAATGTAGAGGAATGACCTCTCTTTAAAGGAGATTGATATCAAGATTTCAAGATGGTGCAAAGTATGAGCATGTGGATGAAGACACAAGATCGCAAGATGGCAAAGACAGGTCAAAAATGATTTGAAGATCTCAAGATAAAAGACAAAGTCGAAAGACACCGACAAAGGCTCAAAGATCACAACATGAAGGAACAAGACTACTATTACACGTTCAAGACTCATTTATGACGTGATTAGTAATCTCCATAAATCTTCAAATGATGAAGAGGAATGACCTCACATTGGGGGAGATTGTTAGCCTTAAAATATTGAGTCAAACATGAATGTTCGGTCATAGGTTTTATTGTAACATTTATTAGAACGTTGTAATAGTTAGTTAAATAGTCGTGACATTATGGGCTTGATGGCTAGCTTAAAAGGCCTCTTTCAAGGTATTAAGTATTTATTCAAGCCTGGCCCAAAACAAATATAGTCCGATAGAAAGCCCGTATGTGGGTGAACTATATAAGCACTCTCCTAGCATGTTAGGAGGATTGGTGATTCTCATTTTCTTAATCTAACATTTCACAAGTTTCACACATCTCTCTCTACTTTCTCTCTATAGAATTCATCTATTTTCATCTTTACTTTTAGATAATCATCAAATAATTAGGAACAAAAATTATTGTTAGCCTCAAAATATTGAGTCAAACAAGAATGTTCGGTCATAGGTTTTATTGTAACATTTATTAGAACGTTGTAATAGTTAGTTAAATAGTCGTGACATTACGGGATTGATGACTAGCTTAAAAGGCATCTTTCAAGGTACTAAGTATTTATTCAAGCCCGACCCAAAACAAATATAGTCTAATAGAAATCCCGCATGTGGGTGGACTATATAAGCACCCTCCTAGCATGTTAGGAGGGTTAGTGATTCTCATTTTCTTAATCTAACATTTCACAAGTTTCACACATCTCTCTACTTTCTCTCTCTACTTTCTCTTTCTAGAATTTATCTATTTTCATCTTTACTTTTATATAGTCATCAAATAATTAGGGACAACAATTGGTATCAAGAGCCACGGGGTAGATTCGTGATTGGTTTTGTTTTATACTACATTTCGTGAGTTTTTCTTGATCTTCATCTCGATCTCCAAAAAAAAATTCGTGTTTTTTATGGTTTGATATTTCCCAATATCTCCTACATAGTTGTGGTAGGGATTTGGTCACTTTGGATCGTCCAAAAACACGAAATTTTGGGGCGTTTGGCTCGATTTTGGCAAAAAACCACGTCTTTTCAGTTTTCTTTTGCAAAATCTTTGCTCCAACATTTCGCAATAATTAGGGTTTACATTATTACGAAAAATTATACATTATTGCGAAAATTTTTGGATTATTGCGAAAAATATTGCGTTATTGCAGAAAGTCTTGTGAGACATTGCGAAAAGTTCTGGATTATTGCGAAAAGTGACACATTGCGAAATATGGATTATTGCGAAAAGTGAAACATTGCGAAAGTGAAACATTGCGACATGTGAAACATTGCGAAATGTGAAACATTGCGGAATCCTTGAATATTGCGAAATCCCATTATTGCGAGATTTTTGTTCGAGTCATTTTTATACTTAGTCACTATCTAGACTAGTTTCGGAATTTCGTTTCCAAAAAAAAAAGAGTTTTTTTGGCGGGAAAACCATAGTAAAATTTATTTTTTCCTAGACCATTTTTAGGCCATTTAAGCTTTGATTTCAAATTTTGGCGATACGAAAAAAATTCGACCAAAAATTCAAATTTTCGGACCAAAATTCAAATTTTTAGGCCAAATTTCATTTTTTTAGGTTTTATTTTTCTTTAAAATTTTTATTTTTCAAAAACTTTCCTTATTAGTTTTAGGCTTTTTCTAACTCAATTTTAAAATTTCGCAATTACAAAATTTTTGGTCTACCGTTTTATCAGACTGGAGAATTTAATGTCGGACTGAGAAAAAAATCACAAATTTCTGAATTTAAACCACAACCCAATCACACCACGTCTACTTAATATTCGAAGTCACTCATCATCTAAAAACTCATTATGGATTCCGTAACACAAGATGTGCATGCACTCAAATCCAAGATGTCGGTTGCAAAAGAACGATGCACGGCACACTTTAGATTACTTCAGTCACACCTTCAAATTCTTTCAAATGAGGATTTAAAAGGCACTCGCGTCGAACTAGGATTCAAACGGGTCTTTATGTCACTAACTGGTCAAGATGTTGAGACATTCACAAGCACAATGCTACTCAATGCAGATCACCTTGAACTAGGGGTGTCCATAATTCGGGTTTGACCCACAAAAACCGAAAACCGAACCGAATCGAACCCGAACTAGAACCGAACCGAAAATAGAATTCGGGTTTTGGGTCATAACCGAACCGAACCGAACTACAAATACGGTTTTCGGGTTGGGTATGGGTTTGGCCGTCGGAACCGAGAACCGAACCGAAAACCGAAATTTTATAAATATATATATATATTTTTTATAAATTTATGTATATATAATAGTTATTAAAATTTAATTTAATCATAATATATGCAAACTAGTTATTAAAACATAATTTTAATATAAAAATATCATTTTATACTTGAAATAACCTTTTTTTTGTAAATATTTATATAATTATATATTTTTTTTGAAAAATTCAGAAAATTCGGGTTATTCGGGTCAACCCGAAAACCGAACCGAATTTAAATTCGGTTTTCGGTTCGGTTCGGTTGAAATCTATTTCGGTTCGGTTCGGTTTTCGGGTTGACTCAGAAAAAAAAATTAACCGAATAACCCGAACCGAATAAACCGAACAACCCGAGAACCGAACCGAATGACACCCCTACCTTGAACAACAACTTGCCAACGATGAATTTCAAGAAGTTGAATCCATAGATGCCGTTTTGGTTCTCGAAAATCAGTTTCAGCAATTCATTGATACACAGGTCTTTGTACACTATGATCGAGAATTCATAAAAAAATACTTCTTTGAATATACTCGGTTAGATGTTCAAGAATTCAAGGAGACATTTCTTCAACACATGAGTGATGTAAGGAAGTCCACGTCGTAAACTACAAGTTGAAAGAAGGGTGAATAAAATACTGATGCAGACGAACGAGAGCAATGTCGACGATGGTCAAACATTGGATGTTTGTTCGATTGTCATAGAAAGCAGCGGGACAGAATCAACAAAGCAACATACCAACAATGATGTGGCTATCATACCCATTTATGATGATGAGCCAATGACCGAGGTACAATTAACTGCTGTGTATGATTCTAAGATTCATGAGCTCGAAACTATGTTAGCTCAAAAGACAAAAGATTTTGAGGATGCCAAACTCGATTTTTCAAAGAAAAATGACAAATTTGAAGCTTATTTTGAAAAACTTGAAAAAGCAAACGTTGTTCTTGAACAAAAACTGGATCGTAAGATTCAAGATTCTAATGCAGAAAAAGAACATTTTATGAAACACATAAATTTGTTAGAATCAAAGTTGGCTTCTCAAAACCCAAGTCTTCCGCCTGCTTTATTAAGTGAAATCTTAGTGCAACCTATCGAAACTGTAGATAGTAATGACGCGAATGCTGAAAACGACATATTTGATAATATGAACATTAAGTTAGAACAACGCGTCGCTCAATTACTTCTACAAAATGAGCAATTAAAAGCTCAGATTCAGGAAAAAGTTTTTGCACTAACAGCAGCGAAAAATGAATTAAGGAAGCTAAAAGGAAATAATAAGGATAATAAGTTAGCAAATCAGTCAATCTTGGGGAAACCTCCTACTTAACCATTCAAAAATCGCTCAGTTACTAGACAACCAAATGCGTTTAAATCTGAACGTCCCAAAATGTCGAACCCGAGGTTTTCATCCCAAGTTGACGTGCGTAGCAATTTGCCAAAAACAGTCACTCCAAAATTTAGATCCTCCTTAAGAAATTTTACCTATGCAAAACCCAATCACATGAATGCTTCAAGAAACTCTAGAAATAGCTCCAACAACATGCCTAGGCGTAGTACAAATCATAAAAGCTATCTAGAGGATGCTAAGATAAAGACACAAGCAAGAGATAGGACCAAACCTAAACCTAGTAGCGTTATTCACACATCTAGGAATTCTAGACCCTTCTCAGATGTTATATGATGATTCTACACGAATTATAGAAGAAAATAGATGAAAGTAGATGAATTCTAGAGAGAGAAAGTAGAGAGATAAAAGAGAGAGAATAGTTGGAAACTTTAGGAATATTAGATTAGAGAGTGAGAAAAGAATGAACAACCAACCCTCCTAACATGCTAGGAGGAGAGTTTATATAGTCCACCCACATGCGGGCTTTTATGGGCGATATAGGTTGGGCCAGGCTTGAATAAATGCTTAGTACCTTGAAAGAGGCCTTTTAAGCTAGCAATCAAGCCCGTATTATCACGACTATTCTACTACGTATTACAACGTTCTAATAATCAATACATAATAAACATATGACCAATCATTATTGTTTGACTCAATATTTTGAGGCTAACAATCTCCCCCAATGATAGATTTTACCTTCGACATTTGGAGATTTGTAGAGATTAATAATCTCTCCATAACTGAGTCTTGAACGTGTAATAGTAGTCTTGTTCCTTCATGCTGTGATCTTTGAGCCTTTGTCGTTGTCTTTCGAGTTTGTCTTTAATCTTGAGATCTTCAAATCATATTTGACTTGTCTTTGCCATCTTGTGATCTTGTGTCTTCGTTCACATGCTCACACTATTTGTTAGAGCATAGTTTGGCTTGGCCGGTTCGACGACTCTCCTGGGCCGTTAATCGTCTCCCCAGGTGCTGAGTAATGCTGCAAACAAAGGTAAACCGGTTAGACGTGGGCCCGAGGCCAGAGCCCCGGGGTCCACCTCCGACGGTCAAGTTAGTATCGGGATGATATATTACAAAGTGGTGTAACTGTGAGAGAAAAACTGATGTAGAATGAGACCCCTAGCCTTGTTTATATAGTGCTAGGGTTTCTTGAAGGATAAGCTAGGTGTGTGTGGGCCGCGGGTCTGTTGGGCCGGGCCAAATACCGACTGTACATCGACATGTCCCCCCCAGCCTAGTATGATATGGTCCATGATCATGTTATGCTAGACTCATTCGTGTATCATGCTCACTAAACAACCGCATGCGACTTGCTGCTAGGACATCCTCGTGGGTTGTCCATAACATATGGCTTCACTCGTAATGGGCTACTTTTAGCGAAAAGATGATGGTCTAAGGTTACGAATAGTGAGCATAGCCACTATATGTCATCATGTCCCCCCAGTCTAGTATGCGAGGTTGTCACCGAGGTTACTAGACTTTACACCATATCCGCTACCTGTAAGCATATCCACGTCGAAAGAAATGAGAAAACACGTATACGTAAGACGGGAGGTTGTGCTCGAATGCTTGGTTTCCCATGATTAGACGGTAAGGACCCCGTAAGTAGAAAGCGTGTTCTATAGCCGGGGTAACACTGGCAATGGCAAGGTATCATTCTTATTCATCTCTAACGTGAGGACGATAAGAAGGTTTTGTGAAGGTGGAGGTGGAACCCGTATGCTGCATCGCGAACATTTGAAGGCGTACTTCTTATACCCAGTAATGATGCAGCATAGCGCGGATATTTCTTTCGTCTTAAGGCCAACAGAAGGCGTACTTCTGTGTAATGTTTATGCGGATATTATATCCGTCTTGCGGCCACAACATTTGACAATGATTTTCCATAATTCTTTACTTCTTTTCCCGAACTAAAACGTAGTTGATCAGACTCTGTCTAATCACGGTCAAACAATATCAACTTTGGAAAAATCACTCAAATGGCCGGGCAAAGAAATTCGTCGCGGAAGGCGTACTTCCGCAGCAAATATATGAGCCAACGGAAGACGTACTTCCGTGACATGAATAACGAGCCGGCGAAAGACGTACTTACGCGGCGAAGACAGCGAGCCAAAAGAAGGAGTACTTCTGCGACGAATGATAATGAGCCAATGGAAGGAGTACTTCCACGGCAAAGATAATGAGCCAACGGAAGGAGTACTTCCATTGCGAAAAGAATGCGCCAGTGGAAGGAGTAGTTCCACGGCGAAGACAATAAGCACGTGGAAGAGATATCTCCACGACGAAGGATAATGAGCACGTGGAAGAGATACTTCCACGACAAAGATAATACGCTAGTGGAAGAATTACTTCCACGACGAAGATAATAAGCACGTGGAAGGAATACTTCCACGACGAACACAATAAGCCAGTGGAAGGAGTACTTCCACGGCGAAGACAATAAGCCAGTGGAAGGAGGACTTCCACGGCGAAGACAATAAGCACGCGGAAGAGATACTTCCACGGCGAAGGATAATAAGCACGTGCAAGAGATACTTCCACGTCGCATGAATAAGCCAACGGAAGAGATACTTTCGTGGCAAAGGCATAAGCCAATGGAAGAAATACTTCCATGGCGCAGAAACAAGCGCGCAGAAGGATTACTTCTGCGTCGAAGGAATAAGCCAATGGAAGAGATACTTCCATGGCAAAGAAATAAGCGCGCGGAAGGAGGACTTCCGCGACGAAGGAAAAAGCCAATGGAAGAGATACTTCCATGGCGCGGAAACAAGCGCGCAGAAGGAGTACTTCCGCGGTGAAGGAATAAGCCAATGGAAGAGATACTTCCATGGCAAAGGAATAAGCGCGCGGAAGGAGGACTTCCGCGGCGAAGGAATAAGCCAATGGAAGAGATACTTCTATGGAAAAAGAATAAGCGCGCGGAAGGAGGACTTCCGCGGCGAAGGAAAAAGCCAATGGAAGAGATACTTCCATGGCGCAGAAACAAGCGCGCAGAAGGAGTACTTCCGCGGCGAAGGAATAAGCCAATGGAAGAGATACTTCCATGGCAAAGGAATAAGCGCGCGGAAGGAGGACTTCCGTGGCGAAGGAAAAAGCAAATGGAAGAGATACTTCCATGGCGCAGAAACAAGCGCGCAGAAGGAGTACTTCCGCGGCGAAGGAATAAGCCAATGGAATAGATACCTCCATGGCAAAGGAATAAACCGGCAGAAGGCGGACTCCTGCGTGATGTGCACATAAATAGTGGTATTATTATACCCTAGTAGCCCCCCATGTTTGATGGTGCTACACTCGATTAGTAGTATTAAACTTAATCAAGTATTCAAAAAATTATGATCACGTAGACCAGCGCGAATGGACGTACCATAGCCACGTATGAAAGATAGAAATTGGGTTCGAACATGCGAATCAACGCGGATGGGTCTTGCCATAACCGCGATTTGTCACATAGTATAAGACGTATCTTAACTAACTTATGGGATGAGCTATGCCACTTCGTGCGGCGTACCGCATTTACCATAAGGACGGTCAAATTTTGACAAAATATTATTAGACGTGCACAGTGTGTCTTTTGCAAGTCCATCATGAGTCATATGGTTTGCGTAACTTACTACAACGTCTTGATAGCAAGGTGTCTAACAAGGATACATGATCCGTGGTCGTTGGGTTTGCAACCCTCTTACACGACAAGTTGAATTATTAGGTTCACTCAATCCTCTTATTCCGCCTGGGAACGATGTGTACATGTACGCCCGTAGGCTAAAGATGTCCGAATGTGTGGACTAGCATATATATATATAAGTATCATAGGCAATCACTTAATACTAGACATGCAAATATGTATCTAGATATGTATTGAAAGATGCGAACATTTATCGTAATAAAAGGAAATCGCACAAAGCTAAATGATATATATAATATCTTGTTAATATAAATATCATGATTTTTTTAATATACAAGATATAGAAAATATCTTTTAGTATTTTCTAAAAATATAGACAATATCCTGGCGCCTATTAAAAAAGATACGCGTAATATTTTTATAAATTTGTATATATCGTAATATACTTTTAGCAAATTAATAATATTTTTTATTAGTCTAAAAGATATACGTAATATCTTTTATCAATATAAACAATATGGTCAAAATAGACGAACTAACGCGAAAGAACGCGACTCATAACCGTAGACAAAAAATAAAATATTCCCAAGCGTTCGGACTATCGTGGGAGAACGGGGTATATGACCGCGAACATAAAGTAAAATAGGTACAAATGCTGAATATCAAAGGCTGCGTCATCATGGTAGACCGAATATCATGGAAAAAACTTCGTTATCAAATTCAATTTGTTGCGATCCACTTGTAATAGTAGCTATGTTATAACTGTATAATATTGAATAGCGTTGAAGATATTCATGACTTAATATTATCTCTATTCATAATATTAATCAAGTATTTTTAGATTTTATTGCATCATGTCAAATGACAATATTACAATGATGGTAACATTGTTGACTGGTACGACACCTCACAACTCTAAAAGAACCAAATTTATTTATGAGATCTTTTATTTTTGCAAAAATACACAATTAGCCTATAAAAGTTTGTTGGAAGATCTCCTTAATATACGGATGTGTCCTCTTAGTAAGTGAATAAACAATTGGTGCAAAAAATATCTTACAAAATTGTGATAAAGATATAAAAAAAAACATAAAACATATTTTTTGTCGTTTCCTTTATTTACTCAGAAGGAAGAGTCAAACATAAAAGGCTATTGGATTTTCTTGTACACTTGACTAGCAGGAAAACATCACGGGTATAAAATGTATATTATACGTTAAGATGCATATATTTTTTACTTTAAGATGCATGACCAAGTTTGACATACATGCAATATAATATGCGATTAAAAAAGTCATGAGGACACGGGAACAATTTTGCTATAGATCCAAAACCGATTTTTTGGGAGCATGAACTATATAGTTTGTTGTGTCCCATATGTACAAATAAATGTACACAGTAATGCATACTCTGTTAAAAACTTGAGGTAGCACAATACATATCATGTGACCATAAAAACAGCACATGACATTTATTACTTTAAGCAATCAAATCCTAATTTAGTTCTATTGATTATATTGGTACAAGTATGCCGAATATTATTAACAGAGTATACTTTGGCATACCGCATGGCAGAATATGCAGAATAAAAAAACGAGGGTCTCAGATATACCGAATTTTGGCATCGTTCTTTGCGTTCCCACGATGTGAGAGCCCGTGACATAGTTGTGTTGGGTCCAACGGATGGCGCCAACTTGTTGGAGCATAGTTTGGCTTGGCCGGTTCGACGACTCTCCTGGGCCGTTAATCGTCTTCCCGGATGCTGAGTAATGCTGCAAACAAAGGTAAACCGGTTAGACGTGGACCCGAGGCCGGAGCCCCGGGGTCCACCTCCGACGGTCAAGTTAGTATCAAGATGATATATTATAAAAGTGGTGTAATTGTAAGAGAAAACCTGATGTAGAATGAGACCCCTAGCCTTGTTTATATAGTGCTAGGGTTTCTTGAAGGATAAGATAGGTGTGTGTGGTCCGCGGGCCTGTTGGGCCAGGCCGAATACTGACTGTACGTCGACACTATTCATTATCTTCAAAGCTTACTTTAATCATCAGAGTTGCGGAAGACTTTTGCTTTCTTGATTGTTGAATATGTCTTTGGGCATGAGTATGTAGTTTTGAATCTTTGACTTTGCTTTCTTGATTCATGTGTTTTAGATTCATGTATTTTATGTTTTATGTGTTACAGTACTTGTTATAACATAATGAGTAACTTCTAAAAATAGCAGGTTTCTATATATAGTAACTTTCCAAAAATAACAGGTTTCCATATATAGTAACTTTCCAAAAATAGTAAGTTTTCTTAAATAGTAAGTTTCCAAAAATAGAAAGTTTTCATAATTAGTAAGTTTTCAAAAAAATAGAAAGTTTTCATATTTAGCATGTTTCTTTGAATAGCAGGTTACCAGATTTAGTGTGTTTCTATAAATAGCATGTTACCATATTTAGTGTTTTTCCATATTTATCATGTTGCCATAATTAATATAATTCTATAATTGACATATTTCCATAATTAATCGTATGCTTATTAAATAATCAAATGATATAACATATAGTTTAATAAGCTTATATTATGTCATGAATAATTATATTGTAAAGTTTAATAAAAATAAATACTTAGGCTTAACTTATTGTTATTAATTAATAATGGTATATCATGTTATCATAAGTTATTATTAATTAATAATATTACATGGTTAATAATATTAAACTTTACCTTAAAAGATATTAATTAATTAAGCTAAGTTTTAATTAATTAATTTAGCGTACATGAATAATTAATCCCTTAATTATTTTAACATAAGTTTATTTAAATAAAATTGAACATACAAAATAATCATGATTTTATTTAAATAAAATTTATATCCTAAGTCATATAAATTAATTAATCTAATTAACTTGTTTTTAATTAAATTAATTAATTAAATAATTCATAAAAGTTATCGAAAAAGTTTAGCCAAACACCCCTTGCGTGTTTTGGTGTTTAACCGAACCCCGAACGAAACCCCACCGAGACTGTGAGGTCTCGGAGTTGCCTTGAGACCCACGCAACACCACAGTCGGATGGCTGTGGCTTGTGGTCGAACCCACATCATACCCCGACCATGGTGTCCGTGCCACTGCGCTGCGACGCAGCCCCTGGCCAAGCCAGGGTTGCTGCTGTTGCTGTTGTTCGTCCCACTGTCGTGACAAACACCCCCACCGAGACCACCCCTGGTCTCGGTTCCCACTTACTAGCTAAGTTCCCCACTGTTTGGAGTTCTTGGCTTACGGCTGACAGCAAACAAACACCACCGCCAAACTTTTGGTTGCAGATGGTGGTACCAAACCAACGCCGACCCCCATATGGGGTTGCGGCTGATGGCAGTCGAACACCACCGAGACCCTACGTGGTCTTGGTTGGCGTGCGATCGGGACAAACCAAACAAACCCCACCTACTTGTTTTTAATCTTTTACATTACTTGTTTTTAATTAAAGTTTTTTTTTATGATTCATGAACATGTAACCCTAATTAAAATGATTAAAAAGGTTAGGATTCGAGTGATACCAAACGTGTTGATGAATTTAGATTGGAATGATGAACACGTACAAGTAATTACCAACAATCAAAAACCAAAATCGTCCTTGTGGGGGTTGTTGTTCGCCGCGGCCAAAGAGAGAGAAGGAGGAAAAGGTTTTTAGGGTTTTGTTAATATTCCGTGTTTATGTTTTATGAAATCCCTAGGGATCCTTATTTGTTTATAACTTGGACACTTAGTGGATTGGGCCAAAGGCCCTTCCTCCTTTGGTTTGGACGCCGACTACACACACACATACATACACATTGTTTATTTTTCTTGACTTAAATTATTATCGTGTGTGTATGTTTTAATGTTCGTGTTTTTATGTCTTGCATATTTTAAGTATTATACGTGAATACTTATCGTGCATGTACATTCATGTTTGCATACGTAATACTTACAATAATTAATTAATATACGTCACGTTCGTATTAAATATTCATGATTCATGCCGTATATTAATTAATTAAAAGTTTAAATTTAACCGTAATTTCGTGCATTTAATGATCTTAAGGTTTTTATAGCGGGTTTTACACATCTTCTCCTCTAAAAGAATAATTCGTCCTCGAATTAGAGATACGATAAGCTGATGAGATAATAAACGCTGAAATCACACCTAAACTGGAAAGACATTTAAGCTGAAAATGACATACCCGAGTCAAAACTAGAAATGATGGTAAGAAGTCCGGATAGACTCCCCCGTTTCCCCAAGTGGCTTCCCACTCGGAATGATCCCTCCAACGGACTTTGACAAATGGGATCGTCTTTCTCCTTATGACTAGATCCTAACGGTCAAGAACTTCCTCGGGTTCCTCAATATATGATAGATCCTCTCGAATCTGCTCGAATGGATACGAAACTTTATGCAACGGATGGTAATTGTAACCTCTGAGTAAGGATACATGGAATACATCATGCACATAAGATAGCTGAGGAGGTAAAGCTAGACGATATGACACTTCACCGACACGTTCAAGGATTTCAAACGGTCCGATGAAACGAGGACTGAGCTTGCCCTTGAGACCAAAACGCTTGAAACCACGTGCTGGTGATACCTTAAGGAAAATGTGATCACCGATTTTAAATGCTAGATCTCTACGATGCTTATCATCATAGCTCTTATGTTGAGTACGAGCTTCTTGTAGCTTCGCCTTGGCAATAGCAACCTTCTCATTGGTCACCTCTATCATTTCTGGTCCTTCAAGGATTCGTTCTCCCACTTGATCCCAACAAATTGGAGCACGACACTTCCTGCCATAGAGCATCCCGTAAGGGGCTAACTTAATACTTGCATGCCAACTGTTGTTGTAGGCAAACTCAACCAATCAAATGTAGTCGTCCCAACTTCCTGTCCATTCCAATGCACAAGCTTGTAGCATGTCTTCTAAAGTCTGAATAGTATGCTCCGATTGACCATCGGTTTAAGGATGAAAGGCAGTGCTAAGCTTAAGTTTAGTGCCCCAAGTGATGACGTATAGTCCCCAGCCGGGTCAGGAACCCGGCCCACGGGTACTACCCGTATCCGGCCCATCACAGATGGGTGGGAATAATGTCATTTGAGCTTATGGGCTTGGATGAACAGTAACCGCGCACACGTGTGCGGCCCACGGCCCGACATGGCCGGTATAGGGTTAGACAGAATCATATTCTGTCTATGAATAGGATTTACCCCAAAGAAGAGGATATTCACTCACCATAATTAGAAGATAACAATCAATCTAATTCTGGTACTTATCCTTTCCTTGGGGCCGAAGTATCAGTGACAGCCCATTAGGGTTTCACTGCCTATAAAAGGAATCCCCAAAGGTTCCACAAAGGTATTACGTTCTATACACTCTCAACTCATCCGATTCCTATAAACCCTAACCGATTACTTACTCTCACGCCGGAGTCTAATCGTGGGAAACATTCCCACGGTAAGCCTAACGCGTGTTGTTTAGTGTGCAGGATCCCAACCATACGATTCACTTGGTGCAGGAGCCGGAGTCCAACCAACCCAAATTAAGCCTAATCCGGGTCTAGCAAGGATCACCCAACTTTTCCATCAACAAGTTGGCGCCATCCGTGGGACCCATTAAACTAAGCTAGAGCGAAATCTCATCTTGAATTCTCAATGACGAAGGGGCATCCGCAAGCTAATCCCAGGAACACAAATCCTGGAAATCGGAAGTCCCAAGGGGAAGGGATACTCATTCCCAATCAATCCCCTAGCTGTCCAGCGGGCGGACCAAACAACCGCAGTGGTTTTTAGTCCATGGGGGTAACGAGCACGATCTCCATGACTCTTCCACATACTTCAACCCTGGACAACCCTGATCTAGGGAGTGCGCCCAACCCCCCTAACAAGAAGCCACGCTGACCGTTGATCGAGGAAGAAGTAGAAGTCCAACCACTCAGCGAGGAAGATCTCACTCGAGTTCTCACGCAGAACTTTGAGAGGATCGTCCTAGGGATCTCGTCAAGGTTGAACCTAGGGAGGGACCTCCAATCTAGGCTCAACTTTGGCCATGCCGGACCAGGCACCTCTTCTCAAAATCAGAGAAAAATAAGGACGCGACCCCAGGAGCGGAACCTCTTCGAGGAAACTCCCCAACCCAGGAATGTGTTTGAACGCATAGGGGATCGCCTTATGCAGGAACAAATGCAGTCTCGAGAAGGGGGAGAGAAGTCCGACGGTTCACCCGAACGACCAGATCTGGAACTGACCAGAGCCACCCGCCGCACAAGTGTGTGGGATAGGATGAATACTGGGAAGAAGGCTCCTAGTTCTTCTAAAAATAATGGTCCTCATCCAAGAGATGGGGCACCACCTCCTTCACCAGATCCATCAGGAGAGGACTCGGATGACCATCCACCCAAGCGCCGCCGACCTAGGCGTACTCCTCCACCACCACCAAACAATGATGAGTACTATGGCGGTCCCTACTATCGAGAGACGGAAGCAGAAGATCTTTCCCAACCATGGTACGACCCTAGTCTCACCCGTCCATGGGCAGACCCCAGGGAAGATCCTTTTACTCTCCGCATACGGAATTACTCTGAGGACACAAAACGTAGCATGCCGGCGTGTGTCAAGACTTATGATGGAACTGGCGATCCGGGTGATCACCTCAAGATATTTGATACGCAGGCTAAAATTGAGCGATGAACCATGCCTATATGGTGCCAAATGTTCAATTCAACTTTGATCGGCAATACTCGTGACTGGTTTGAAGGACTCCCTCCGCGAAGTATTGATAGCTTCACTGAACTACGCACTGCGTTCAAGAATAATTATACTCAGCGGAAGAAGTATAATAGGGACCCAGTCTCATTAGCAACTGTCAAGCAACGGCCGGGGGAGTCTACAGAAGCCTTCACTGAACGCTTCAATGACGAGTGCACACGCACAAAGACAATGTCGGAACTCCTTAAAATTTCCGACTATATGCATGCCATAACAGACAGGGAATTAATCAAGCGCCTCAATGACAAGCGTCCGGAGAGGTATGACGACCTCATGGAAAGGGTCAGAAACTTCATAGAGGGAGAAACAGCGGTTGCCGTGGCCTACCCTTCAAAAGGAAATTGCTACCGATCGAACGACCAGTCCAGGAGACAGTCGGGTGGTCAAAGCAACCAGAACAATGGTAGGGGCTCAGATTACAAGAGCCAAAACAAGGGAGGACGGCCGGATGATAAGTTTACTCCTTTAAAGATGTCCTACCGGGAGATCTTGCTGACGGAAGGGGCTAATTTTCGAAGGCCTCCCCCAATGACGACTCCGCTGGACCGTCGCCAAGGAAATCGCTTCTGCGAGTTCCATAACGACAAGGGCCATGGCACGGAGGAGTGTATCCAGCTCAAGAAGCACATTGAGTCACTGATCAAGTCAGGTAAACTTAAGCATTTGGTTAAGGATTGGAAGGATGGAAAAGACAACAAGAAGTATGACAAGAAGGATCCCCAAAAGGACAAACCTTCAACCATATACATGATCCAATCCAGACAACGCCACACGAGGCAGAAAATTGGTCAAAAATTTTCATGCGGCAGGGAAATCTCATTCTCTCCCATCACAGCAGGCGATGTGATTGATGCACCTCTCACTATCGAGATAAGCATTAGAACACACAATGTCCGTCGCCTGTATGTGGATGGAGGATCATCAGCAGAAGTACTGTATGAACACTGTTTTGTACAGTTACGACCAGAAATAAGAAGCCAATTGGTACCGGCCATGACGCCGCTCATTGGTTTTAGTGGAGACACAATCTGGCCAATAGGGCAACTGCGTCTGCTTGTAACCATTGGGAACGAAGAGCACTCCACCATGGTGTGGATGAACTTTATGGTGATACGCTCACACTCCCCATACAATGGGATCATAGGCAGACCGGGTATCCTGGCCATACGAGCAGTGCCTTCTACGGCGTACGGAATGATCAAATCCCGGTGGAAGGAGGAATCGTCACAATCTACAACACAATCGTACCAGCATCTGAGTGTCACGCTGTGACAACACCGGTTCCACCTGTTCCCCCCAAGGACGGATCACCACCTCCCAATTGGAAGGTGGCAATCCATCCGGATTACCCGGAACAGGAGGTGTCCATAGGGGGAACGCTCTCGGACAACGGCAAGAGGGCCATGTGCTCTCTCTTGAAGGAAAACTTGGATGTATTCGCATGGGAGCCCAAGCATATGACGGGCGTACCACGCGCGATAGCAGAACATAGGCTCCAGATCCGCCAGGAATACCCACCCGTCAAGCAAAAGAAGCGCGGTCAGGCACCTGAACGCAACCAAGTGATACTGGATGAGGTACGGAAACTAGTGGATGCAGGTATCATGCGCGAGGTATACTACCACAAGTGGTTATCCAACCCAGTCATGGTTAAAAAGCATGACGGAAGCTGGCGCATGTGCGTGGATTTCACGGATCTGAACAAAGCCTGTCCACAGGATTGTTACCCGTTACCAGAGATCGACTGGAAGGTGGAATCCCTATGTGGATATCCCTTTAAGTGCTTCTTAGACGCATATAAAGGATACCACCAGATCCAGATGGTGGAAGAGGACCCAGAGAAGACGGCGTTCCATACTAGTCAGGGCGTATACTGTTATACAAAAATGCCGTTTGGACTAAAGAACGTCGGGGCAACATACCAGCAGCTTGTGGACAAAGCCTTTGACTCACAGATAGGCCGCAACCTAGAGGTCTATGTAGATGACTTAGTCATCAAAAGTCATACGGAGGATGCACTTCTCCGGGATGTCTAAGAGACGTTCGACACATTGAGGAGGATTAATATGAAGCTAAATCCAAAGAAATGCACGTTTGGGGCAACGGAAGGAATGTTCCTTAGATATATGATTGATCCAAATGGCATCAAACCTTGCCCAGAAAAAACAGACGCAGTAATACAACTACCATCCCCTCAGACGCGGAAAGAGGTGCAATCCTTAAATGGGAAGCTGGCCGGGCTAAATAGGTTCTTATCAAAGTCCGCAGAGAAGTCACTCCCCCTATTCAAAACACTCAAGAAGTGCATGAAGAAGGGAGACTTCCGATGGACAAAGGAAGCTGAGGAAGCCTTTGGTCAACTCAAGCAACACCTCGTATCTCTCCCCATGCTAGTAGCTCCCCGGCCAAAGGAGGAGCTCATTATGTATCTATCAGCCACACATGGAGCAATAAGTGCGGTACTCATGACGGATAGGGACGCGGTGCAAACTCCGGTCTACTTCATAAGTAGAACATTACAAGGGCCGGAGTTGAATTACTCCTCTATGGAAAAATTGGTTTTGGCACTAGTATTTGCTACAAAACGGTTGCGCCGATACTTTCAGGCGCATCCAATTGTAGTCATTACTGACCAACCTATAAAACAAGTCATCTCTAGACCGGATGTGGCAGGTAGGCTACAAAAGTGGAGCATCCTATTGGGAGAACACAACATATCTTACAGGCCAAGGACGGCTGTTAAAGGCCAAATCTTGGCGAATTTCTTGGTAGAAAAGCCGGATGAAGAAGGACCAATCGTAAAACAATACGAAACTCCAGCAGAACCATGGGTGTTATTCACGGACGGATCTTCGTGTACGGATGGGTCAGGAGCTGGCCTCATCCTTACGAATCCGGAAGGAATGGAGTTTACTTACGCCCTTCGCTTTGAGTTCATAACCACCAACAATGAGGCGGAATATGAAGCATTAATTGCGAGTTTAAAAATCGCCGCTAGAATGGGAGTCCGCAACCTTGAGGCCTACGTGGACTCACGGCTTGTCGCGAACCACATTCTAGGTGGATATGTGGCTAAGGAGGATAACATGGTCCGATACTTGGAGAAAGTCAAGTCACTCATCGCGGCTTTCAACAAGTTTTCTATCAAGCAGGTACCAAGAGGTGAGAATACGAAGGCGGACGCTCTTAGCAAGATCGCATCTACAAGTTTCGCCCACTTGTCCAAGCAAGTCTTGGTGGAAATACTCAAAGAAAAGTCTATAACAGAAGGGGAGGTCGCTACTATAGTTGAGGAGGATGGACCTACATGGATGACCCCGATCGTCAACTATTTGACTAATGAAACCCTTCCGGACGATGAAAAAGCGGCACGGCGCATCAGAAGGAAGTCGCAGCACTTCGAGCTTCGAGAAGGTATCCTTTATAAGCGCTCTTTCTTGCAGCCGTGGTTGCGGTGTGTTGGATCACGTCAGACCACTTATGTGATCAGTGAGATACATGAAGGGTTATGCGGCATGCACGCAGGTCCACGATCCGTGGTAGATCGAGCCCTACATACAGGATATTATTGGCCTACCATGCATAGGGACGCACGCGACATGATTCGCAAGTGCAGTGATTGCCAAGTGCACAGACCAGTGCCACGAAATCCGCAACAGGAACTTACACCTATTACATCCCCATGGCCATTCTATAAGTGGGGGATCGACATCGCAAGACCGTTTCCTGTAGCTGCGGGGGGAGTTAAGTTCTTGATCGTCACAATGGACTACTTTACACGATGGATAGAGGCCAAGGCAGTCAAATCCATCACATGCAAACAAGTCAAAAAGTTTGTTTGGGAGAACATAGTGTGCCATTTTGGCCTACCAGGAGAAATCATCTCGGACAACGGGAAACAGTTCGCGGATAACCCATTCAAGGACTAGTGCGCAACATTGAATATCAAACGGCGCTTCGTGTATGTTAAGCACCCGCATACAAATAGCCTTGTGGAACGAGCAAATAGAAGCTTGGGTAACGACATCAAGGCACGCTTAGAGGAGCGAAGTGCCAAATGGGTGGACGAACTACCACATGTTCTATGGGCGCATATAACTATGATCAAAACAGCCAACGGGGACACTCCATTCGCATTGGCCTACGCCACTGAAGCTGTTATACCAGCAGAAATAGGGATGCCTACCATCCGCACGGCGGAGGTTAATGTCGTCACGAATGACGAGCAACTCCGGATCAATCTGGATTTGTTGGAGGAAAAAAGGGAGATAGCGGCTGTCAATGAGGCCAAGTCCAAGGCTAAAATGAAGGCTTATTATGACGCCAAGGATAAAGGTGTTTTTTTTCGACCGGGAGACTATGTCTATCACGCTAACGAAGCCAGTCGAGCGGAGAATACAGGAAAGCTGGGCCCTAAGTGGGAAGGACCATACGAGGTCACGGAGGCTTTAGGACGGGGCGCGTACAAGTTACGTGACATGGATGGCCGCGATCTGGAACGCACATGGAATATCTCCAATCTCAAAAGGTGCTATCTTTAAAAGCTACGGCTTCCGCATGGACACTTCGCTATATTTGGCTTTAATGAAGATCCATGTGTTCTCTTTGTTTTGTTTCTTATCATTTTATAGGACCTTTTTTGTTTTTTAGGGTTTCTCATTCTTGTCAAAGAAAAAAATGTAAACGTTCTAATAAAATGCCGTGGTGCGTAGCTAGCTCCACGGCTAGTTTTCTGTGCAAATTGTTTGGTTGTTCTTTAGATTCTATTATAGTCATATGAATTTTAGTTATTATTATAATATGCCATGTCTCATTCATATGCATTCATTCAATCACCGTACATGTACTATACGCCTCCAAGTGGGGTAAGAGGATTAAGTGAACCTACTAATTCAACTTGTCGCATAAGAGGGATGCAACCCCAGCGACGCGGATCATGTATCCTTACTAGACACCTTATTCACAAGACGTTGTGATAAGTTTCCGTATGCCGTACTCACGCAGTACTTTGCATAGTAAAGACGCACGTCGCATGTCTAGTAAATTATAGACTTGAGTGTATTTCTTTTTTGAGTAAGTCGTGACATGTCATGCAGTATCGGTATACGATATCCAACAAAATAAAAACACACAAGTTTCTAAATCATAACAAAATGGCCGTGGTTATCACGGACTTACATACAAAAGACAGTTATTTCACACATCAGTCTTAGCCGTGTACATGCACGGACGAATAAAAGCTACAAATGTTTACAAGATAAATTACAACGGAGGTAGGAACTCCCCTATGTCCTTCTTCCCTTCTTCGATCATGGCACGGAGGGCTTCCCCGCGAGCATTCTTCCCATCCTGCGCCTTGATCGCAGTTGCATCCAATGCCTCAACAAGCAGTTTTTCACCTTTCATTACTTTTGACAGGGAGTCATAAGTAGGCAAGGTCAGTTGGATGGGATCCGCAGTGAGCTTGGACATTACCACCTCGTTAGGAGCATCCTTCAGCGCCTCCAGCTCGTCCAAAAGAGGGTGTTGGATTTCAGCAAGTGCATCCATTGACGCGGTCATCTTGTCCGCAGCTGAAGGGTTGTGGTAGGCGTGCTGGGTAATATCTTCGTTCTTACCTATCAATTCCGCAGCCTGGACCAAGCCCTCATGTCTATCACGGCCAATCCCATCCGAAACGACCCGAAGAATGCTTGCACCAGGTACGAAGCTTCCATAACCTAGCTTACGGCAAGGCGCATTCCCTGTCCAATCATCCACCTGCGCCCAGCTATGGCCGATAGCAAAGGAGGACACATCCTCTCAGCACAATCCGTGGCCATCTTGCTTAGCTCCTCCTCAGCTGTTGCGGCTTGCTCGTCCAAATTGGTCCGCACTTGTGTTAGATCATCCTTCAGCGCATCGCGCTCCTGTGCGATGTTGAATGCTTGTACGGTTACAACTTTGGTAGAGGCTTCGGCCGCGGACACCTGTATATGGAACTTAGAGTTATCACAAGGATAATATGGTTTTTTACTTGTGTCAAAAAAATAAATATATTCTTGTTGAAAGCATACCTTCTCGTTCGATGCGGCTACGAGGGCCTCAAGCTCGGCGATGCGTTTTTCCCGATTGTTAGCATGATGGGCTTGCTCCTTCACTGTGGCCTCGGCCGTAACCAACGCCGTTTGCAAGGAAGCAATGGTCTTCTCATTCTTCACAACTAGTGCTTCACGACGAGCTATCCTTTTGTCTGCACGCTTCACATTCGCCAAGGCCTTGATCAGACGGCGTCTTAAGGCGGCACCCACTGTCACTTGATGTGCGGATGATACATCAAATTGCTCCAGCAAGGACTCATGGTCTAGCTCGTCCAACTCTTGCGCAAGGGCCGGAGGAGTGATATGCTCGATAAATTCCGAACACTCAGACTCCGCCTCTAACCTTGTTAAACTAGAGAGATTCCATGCTAGGCGCATGCTGTTCTCCGGTCCTTCAGGAGGTGGCTCCTCGGCACGTGTCGTAGGAGGGGATGGAGGTCTGATTGATTTCGTGGGGGAAGGGTTCCTTTCCACCTCTCCCTCTTGAGCTATAGTCGACGGATCCGCCCTGTTATTGGCATTTAAATTCTGTTTAGGCATTCTATATTTAAAAAAAACAACAAGACAAGGAAAGACGAGAGGGCGCTTACGTGGTACCAGTTGCAGGTTACGGGGCGGTAGGAGCTACGGCATTCACGGGGGTAGCTCGCCAGACTTGTTCATCCATGTGCGGTGTGGGGTTGGCCTGGGCCGTCGCAGTACCACTTCCATCTTGGTACTGCGGATGGTCTTTCCTTAGTTTCTTTGGGGGAGCATTCGAGGCCCCCGCCTCATCCCCTAGTGTCTTTGCCACCCTCCTGGTGGTCTTTCTCTTTCTGGATGTGGGCTTGGGGGACCCAGAGGCTTGAGTGATGTCTTCATCCTCAAGGTTGAGGAAATCACCTTCATCTTCCTGGTGCGTCACGGCGCCCTCCAACAGCAACTCTCCACCATCTTCATTATGGAAATCCAGAGGGTATTTCTCGATAATAGGCTCCTCTTCATCCGATCTTTGCTCGAAGGTTTCTTCAAGTGGAATGGTACGGTCTGCGGTCGCGTCGAGAAGGGGGAGTTCATTCTCCTTCAACGGGCGGAATCCTTCAGGCACTTTCATTGGGTCGCCCTGACGCAATAATCCGTGTAGGTTCATCTCTGCGGGCATTTGCAATTACGCGGGTCAGTAAGAACCTAAAATATAAATGACATTTATCACATCTACAAAGTATCAGTAAACCTACCCTGTCCACGCTCCGTCAGAAAGCACGGATATAAGTTCTCCCTCCCATAATAACGACGGCTTAATCCTACTAAGCACAGAAAATGTTCCGGCAACCCCTTATGGAATTCTGTGCGGTGGGTATCTAGTATTTTCAGGTCTCTGCTGCTATAGTCTTTGCATTTGGGCGGAGAATCTTTGGGTACCCTGGTTTTAAGGACGAAGGGAGTGGGGAATACTTTTTCGTCAACAAAAAAGTAATGGTCGTACCAGTTCTTAAGGGAGTCTAAAGGCTTCCTATACGTCATGGGGGCGTTCCCGGATCGTTTTTTAAACGATAGCCACCCGTTTACTAGTTGAGGGGAGTAAAAAGCCCTAAATAGGTTCACGGTCGGAGTTACGTCGCATGTATGGCATGTAATTTCAAATTGATTGATTTTACACGCCCCTATGCAGTGAAGCTGGGTTATATGGAAATCATAGTATAAAAGCAGATCTACCAGGAATTTAGACAGGGGGATACGGTAGTTGGTCGAATCAAATAGGCGCGTGTACACGCCTATCTTTCCCTTTGGCGCATCCGTAATTGCCTCACCTTCACCTGGATAGGTTGGGTGTACGCTTTCGGGAATATAATACTTAGACAAAAAGTCTATGTATTTTTCCGCAGACATCACGTTCAGGACATCCGTGATAAGAGGGTTGTCCTTTACCATGTTTTATAAAAAAGGTTTGTAAGGCGTGATGATCTAACCTACGGCGGAGGAAATCCGTGGAATAGAAGGCAAAAGTTTGAAGGAAGTAGCTTGGAAATAACAATGGCGGAAAGAGTATGAACTGTGTGTGTAACAAACGCACACACTAACTCTTATATAGGGTTGCCTCGATTTCCGAGGTAACGTGGATGTTTGACACGTGTAGGCCACTACGCCTATCCAACGGATGGGATTTCTGACACTTCTGAAACGTCAGAAGGGACCCACGGGTCACTTCTTAGCAGTTTTACGTGGCTCAATGGTGGGCATTAATGGTGCACTTTTGCAGGCGTGCGACTAACCAGTTGACTACCATTAATGCATTTATTCTTGTGTCGGGATATGCGGTCTTATGTAAGACTATATTCAATGCTACATTTAATTTGTTTCGGCCGTTACGTGCGACTGAGGTCGTATTGGAATAACATTCCTAAGACAGGCAGCCACGTGCGGCCAAAACAAAATCTTAAATGTTTATCATTCCCTAGATCTTTCTTGGTATGTCCGGAGAGCAACTTGATAGTCTAGAGGTTACGCCTACGGCTGTAACAACTAGACTGGGGGGACATGATGACGTATAGTCCCCAGCCGGGTCAGGAACCCGGCCCACGGGTACTACCTGTATCCGGCCCATCACAGATGGGTGGGAATAATGTCATTTGAGCTTATGGGCTTGGATGAACAGTAACCGCGCACACGTGTGCGGCCCACGGCCCGGCATGGCCGGTACAGGGTTAGACAGAATCATATTCTGTCTATGAATAGGATTTACCCCAAAGAAGAGGATATTCACTCACCATAATTAGAAGATAACAATCAATCTAATTCTGGTACTTATCCTTTCCTTGGGGACGAAGTATCAGTGACAACCCATTAGGGTTTCAATGCCTATAAAAGGAACCCCAAGGGTTCCACAAAGGTATTACGTTCTATACACTCTCAACTCATCCGATTCCTATAAACCCTAACCGATTACTTACTCTCACGCTGAAGTCTAATCGTGGGAAACATTCCCACGGTAAGCCTAACGTATGTTGTTTAGTGTGCAGGATCCCAACCATACGATTCACTTGGTGCAGGAGCCGGAGTCCAACCAACCCGAATTAAGCCTAATCCAGGTCTAGCAAGGATCACCCAACTTTTGCATCAACACCAAGCTTTCTGCATACCTCTCTAGAATTTTGACGTGAAATGAGGATATCGATCTGATATGATGTATGACGGAGTTCCATGAAGTCGTATGATATCCTTGAGGAATATATCTGCCAATTTGATAACTGAGAAGTCCTTGCGAATTGGAAGAAAATGAGCTGACTTGGTTAAACGATCTACTATGACCCATATAGAATCATGTTTGCTCTAAGTAAGCGGAAGTCCGGTGACGAAATCCATGGAGATTTTGTCCCACTTCCATGCGGGAATCTATAACGGTTGCAGTAAACCACTAGCCCACTGATGCTCAATCTTAACCTGCTGGCAGGTTAGACACTTGGATACAAAAGTAGCAACATCCTGCTTCAAGCCACTCCACCAGAAATGTTGTTTAATGTCAAGATACATTTTGGTGGATCCTGGATGAATAGAGAATGGAGAACTGTGGGATTCAGTCAATAAATCTTCTCGGAGTGTCTGATCATCCGAAACACATAACTTGGTTCTTTGCCATACGATGCCTTCTTTGTCCACACGAAATTCTGTCTGCCGATCAAGATTCTGAATGATAGCCCAAATCTCACGATCATCTTTCTGAGCTACCTTGATCCGAGAAATTAAGTCTGGCTCAATTCTCAGATTATCCTAGTACCCATGTTTGTCCACGTACTAAGATTTCCATGTCTAGTAGCTCTAAGTCACGTATGATTTCCTCCTGTATCTTGATGTCGTTAATCATACCCGACTTCCTGCTGAGAGCATCTGCCACTACATTCGCCTTACGAGGATGATACTCAAGATTGATGTCTTAGTCCTTGAGTAGTTCCAACCATCTTCTCTGCCTCATATTAAGCTCTCTTTGAGTGAAAATGTACTTGAGACTCTTGTGATCAGTGAGGATATCACATGATTCACCATATAGGTAGTGTCTCCAGATTTTAAGTGCAAAGACTACTGCTGCTAGCTCTAAGTCATGGGTAGGATAATTCTCCTCATAAGGCTTCAGCTGACGTGATGCATATGCAATCACCTTCCCATGTTGCATGAGTACACAACCTAATCCAATACCCGAAGCGTCGCTGTAAATCTGAAATAAACCTGTGCCAGATGGGAGAGTAAGAATATGTGCCAATACTAACCGCTGCTTGAGTACTTCAAAGCTCTTCTCCCGCTCATCATTCCAAACAAATTTATCTCCATTCCGCATCAACTTGGACAAAGGTAAGGCTAGTCTCGAAAATTTCTCCACGAATCTGCGATAATAACCAACTAAGCCTAGAAAACTACGAACCTCAGTTGTAGACGTCGATCTCGGCCATTTAGTGATAGCTTCAACCTTCGCAGGATCCATAGCAATTCTTTCTGCGGAGACAATGTGGCCTAGAAATGCCACCTTGTATAACCAAAATTCACACTTAAAAAATTTGGCATACAATTGTTTCTGACGAAGAATTTGTAGCACAATACGTAGATGTTCTTCATGTTCTTCCTTGGATTTGGAGAAGATGAGGATGTCATCGATGAACATGATAACAAATTTATCTAACTACTCGTGGAAGACGCGGTTCATAAGATCCATGAATACCGTAGGAGTATTAGCGAGTCCGAAAGGCATGACTATGAACTCATAATGGCCATATTTGGCGCGAAAAGCAGTCTTGAGAATATCCTGCTCTTTCACTTGCAACTGATGATAACCGGATCTTAGATCAATCTTGGAGAAATGCTTGGCACCTTGTAGTTGGTCAAACAGATCATCGATTCACGGTAATGGGTAACAGTTCCTAATCGTGATCTTATTCAGCTCACGATAGTCAATGCATAAACACATAGTGCCATCCTTCTTCTTGACGAAAAGTACCGGTGCACCCTGATAACGCCCAAATCCAACATGTTTTATTGAGCGTTATCCGTATATTTCGCATGGTTTTTGGTTATACTAACGAGCTATTTAGCTCATATATGTGTAAAGTTGTGTTTCGTGTTGTTAGTTAGCCAAGAACAAGAAAAGACAAAGAAAGAAAGAATAAAAGATGATTCATGCATATACGAAGGAATCCCGACAAGTACAAGCCTTTGAAGATCCATTCCGGGTGCAAGAACTAGTTTTTCCAAGAAGTGTACAAGTCCATCAGCATGGAAGTTGCCACCAACATTTCTGAAAAGTTGCCACTGGTGGAATCAAAGTTGCCACCTACTTTTGTGTTGGAAGAATTTGTCTACATACATGCAACATCTCCAAGGCTTCATGAAGCTTCTAATGTGCATTCTAGAAATACTTTTCCACCAAGTAAAAGACTTTGGCTTCAAGTATTTTGCTTTGGCTCTAAGTTCATACATTGATGACCAAGGCTTGAATTCATCTATAAATAAGACCCTTGGGGGTCATTGTAACATATCACTTCATCAATCTCATAACCAACCTCATTATTCACCAAGGGAAATCTTCCAACCTTGGTGAAAGTCCCCATTCCCAGATTTAATATTGGTGTGCCAAAAAGTGACGTTTTTGGAGCTCCAATCATCAAAATAACATTGCCAAACTCTAAGGGATCATTACCCTTATCATTGGTAGTATTTCTTGATACTTAAATCACCACCAATCTTCACTAAACCTATCCAAAACCTGCCTTAAATCTCAAATACGAATTTCCAAATACATAACCCAAAAGACCACAAAGAAACTTGTAGTCAATTGGAGGCCTAAGGATTGCTCTAATTCCTTTCATTTACTTATTGTAATCATACTTTGGGTAAACTTTTGTTTCTTTCATGATATTGAACTCTATATCATATGTTGAATGTTTGTTCTTGATTAATATGATTATGGAGTAGTTTTCCTATACTTGTTTGGAATAAAGTAAACATAGATATGGAGTGTTTATTATTTTGCAATGTTGAATTATGATTTTGTTTATAAGTTTGTTTAAATTAATATGAGTCTTGATAACTTGTTGGTAAACCATAACTTAGTCTAAAGGTCGAAAGGATTCCTTGCTATGTTTTGTTCCAAATGTTAATGCGCATATATGTTTGGTGTATCATGATTGACAACCATGAGTAAACAAGTTAAATGAATTTATAAAGGTTTAATCTAGAGTATAGGTCGAAAGGGCTCTAATGAACAAGTTGGCTAAAATCATACTTCTCACAAATGGATTTAACTACCGATTTGTAATATTAATCATAGGTCGAAAGGGTTCTTTATTATAAACCGTGTCATGTACAATTCCATGATATTACCCATTGACTTGGAATTGTATACTTATAATTTGTGTGCTATTGCTTAACTATCTACCCGATAATCTATTCACTCCATTAAAATGAATACTAGTTACAAACAAGTATCTTTATTATTATTTGTTATCTCATCTTATTAGATTAATCATCATCTCAAGTGTTACTTGTTCCTATTTGCTTAGTTGTTACTTATATGGTAATTGTGGGAGTGACAACTATTTACCACCAACGTTACATTGTTACTAAGATTCTTTACAATCGGAAACACCCAAATCCTAGTGAACGACCTCGGCTTTCACAACAAGCTAGCTACAAACGAAAGGGTCATACTTGCCCGTGTGTTCTTAGCTTATTCGGTAATCCTTGTATAAATTTAAAACTTGTATACTCACAAAGAACGCATCAAGTTTTTGGTGCCGCTGCCGGGGATTTGTTTGTGTTTTTCGTGTATTAGAATCTTTGTTTCATCTAGTGTTTCGTTCATATAATTCGTGCTTATTGTGTTTAAAAAAAGTGTGTTTGATTACGCTTTTTAGTGATTATTTCATCAACCCCCAAAAGTTTTTTTTGTGCTCTAAGTTTATAAGTGCCTAAATTTAAAAAAAATAAAAAAATATCAACAGCCAAGTTGCCGCCAGCATACCCTAGTTGTCGCCGGAAACTGCTCAACAGAAGCAAAGTTGCCGCCCGACACTCCCTAGTTGCCGCCTACAACTGCTTAACAGACCCCAAAAAGCGGATTCGCACCCCAAAGTTGCTGGCGGCAACTCCTGTAACAGTAAAAAAAATTTATCTTCTTTTATTTTAACCAAGCCTACCCCGAAACGATTCCTAGTTGTGTTTACACTCGTTTAACATCCGTTCTTCGAGTTTAGAACCAATTATCCTTGTTTGCTCATAACCCACCCAACCGTCCCGTTTAACCATTTTGTGCCTTGTTCGTATTTCTAATCACCCCGGCTTGATCCCAAGCCCCGTGTTTAGAACCCAAAGTCATTCGAGCCGTCCTGTTTGATAGATTTGGTACAATAATTCATTAGCATTTTCATTCTTATTTTTCTTGTTTCTTTAGTTGTTTTATTTAGTAAAATAATAAAAAATAGTAATAATATATATATATATATATATATATATATATATATATACAAAAAAATATTTTTGGTCTTATTTGTTTTATTTAGTTTATTTTTCTATGACGTTTTGCAAATCACTCCGGGTTTGTATAAACCCGCGTTCTTGTGGAAAACAACTCGTTCGTCCATTCCAAAAACTTAAACGTAAGATAAAAAATAGGACGACATCCGATAAAACACCAATCGTACCCCTTGAAATTGAATTACCCGAACCATACATCAAACCACCGTTCATAAAAGAATTTTTCGTCATCGCCTCTAATGACGGCGTATTCGACACCGAAGTCGAGACGATATTCGAAAATCCATTCCATATTGAAGGAATCTCATCCTATGAAACCGAATCCGATTCCTTATCCGTTATCACCATTGATCCCGATGATCAACCAATGTGGTCAAATACTAGGATCGTTACTCCAACGCCTAGTTCCTCTATTGTTCAAATCCCTATTTTGAACAATTTCACTATCACGAGTACCCACATGAAAATGATTTGGGAGAACCAATTTGATGGACAAGTCCTATTCGATCCTCACCGACACGTTCTCGACTTTCTTGAGATTGGTAGCCTTTTCCAACATGGTGAAAATCAAGAGGAAGCGATTAACTTGAGGATATTCCCATTCTCATTAACCGGAGAAGCTAAGTCTTGGTTGAATGAACTAAATGAAGGAACAATTACTTCGTGGAATGAATTAAGAGAAGCTTTCATAAGCCGATTCTTTTCGCCCGCAAAGTTTAAACGTCTCCTAAACTGAATTCATGACTTTCACCAACTCGATGACGAGACTCTCGTTGAAGCTTGGCTCCGAATGAAAGAAATGCTTCGCGCTTGTTATGGACATGATCTAACCAACAGAACGATAATTGAAACATTTTATCGTGGTTTAGACGATCCAACTCAAGTATCTCTCGACGCCGGAGGAATCTTCCTCTATAATACTCCGGACGAAGCTTTCCAAATCCTCGAGGACAAGGTCATTCTCAAGCTCGAATTTTTGAAGGATTCTTATATCCATCCTAAACCGAAAATAGTTGTTTCCCCTGGTGGAAATAACCTCATCTATGATCACACCGTGGTGATGGAGAAATTCGAAGCTCTCGCTAGGCTTATCGATTCCCAATTCCTAATCATAAGGAATAAACTAAAAGATATGCGAGACGATCGTAGAGACGATCACGATTCAAAAACCACCATGAAGGATGACACGCCGATGTATGAACCTCATGAAGCGAATTATGTCCAAGAATATCACCGAGGATATCACGACCAAAATTCGAGGAATTCACATTCCTATCTTACCCTAAACCCGAACCGTCCCATTCCTCAATCTCGACCGCGAGATGCGCCGACATACTCATCACAATATCACCAAAAACCCGAAGCCTCAACAGAGGAGATGATGAGAGAATTTATGGCTTGGAAAACGGAAGAAAACGAACGTGTCAAGAACAATTTGGTTGACTTGGAGTTTCAAATCAATCTAAACTTCCGGAACCATACTACCATAATCGAAGACTTGAAGACAAAAACTGATCGTGTCGAAAAGCTCATCCAACGTACCAAGTCCCTTCCTCAAATCACCAACACCAAATCAAGATACGATCTACCCTCTCTCTGAAACGAGAGTGATAAGGGTGATGTTGTATTCATCGAGGAAGAAGAAGAACCTATTCCAACCATGCCAAAAGCGAAACCCATCATTTCTAACTCAACTTTTTCCAAGGATTGCACCGTGCATATCCCGTACAAAAAGGAGAAGACGTATGAACATGATGTAATGTCAATTCATGACGCGGAGTTGAAATCAATGAATGGCGTTGGAAGTAGAAGGATGATAAAGAGGGACGACAATGATGTGCCAATGAAGCCTTTCAAAGTTTAAAATATGAATGACGAATTGCTTTCGTTCAATGTTGATAATTATCAAAATCAATGGCACCCAACCAAAGTTCCCCATCTTAAGCGTATCATCAAGGAATCCTAACACTGAGGGGGAGAGTCTAGCTAACGATTCGATAATAAATTAAGCGCTTCTCGAGGGGCAACCCATGCTTTGATTGTTTGTGTGTTTAATTTTGTGTGTTTTGAATAAGTATTTACACCCTAAAGTATTTTTCTAACTTGGAAAATCTTAAGTGTGAAGGGGGTGTACATTGCTAGTAGTATTTTATATCTATGTTTGTTTGTTTGTGTGTTTTGTTTTGTTTGAATAACTGCAGTAATAGGTAATGGAGGAAAATACATGGAGAAGGAAGGAAGTATCAAGAAATCGATTGATCTCACAAGCTTATGGTGTAGCATCTTATCATATGGAGATCAATTGCAATTTCCTAGCCCGAGAAGTTTCGTTTCGCTTTGACTATTTATTTATTTCCTCACTTTTCATGCTTTGAAGTTTATTTTTAACATTGAGTCCAATCCAAAACTTAAGTGTGAGGGGAAATAAATGGGAAAACGAAACCAATTTTTGTTATATAAAAAAAATAATAAAAGAAAAAAAAAAGAGTTGTACACTTGTTTGCCCTTAGGATTTAAATGTTTTCACATGTTTGTTTGTAAATATATTTCAATAATCGTTCCCACGAGAAAATTAAAAAGAAAAAAGTTTTAGTGAGATCACAGTTGTGTGATAAAAGTGTATATGCGTGACAAATAGGCAACCTTAGGAATAAAACCCAAATCGCCTTTCCCGTTTACATATTTTTAGCTAGTTACATCTATTAGCTAACCTTCCATATTAACCCTTTTGTTAGCACTCTCGTCTAGTGCTAAATACCCTTAGAACACCCGTTGAGCCATTCTTTTCATTTTTGTTAAATCCACTAAAAAAAGGAAAAAAAAAATATTTAACCTTACACCTTAGCCTAACCCTTGTCAAAGTCTAAATGGAGGGTTGCTACTTACTTGGTATGGTGGATCATTTTTTATGATTATTAGTTGTCATACTTCGCTATGTGTGTGTGCCATTCCATCAAAGATGGAGAGTGCACGCTTCTATTTTGTGTGCTTAAGCGAAGTGTGAGGGGAGCATGTGATGTATGTTGAAAAAAAAATGAAAAAAGCGGAGGATGAGAAAAGAGAAAAAGAAAGAAAAAGAGAATAAGTCATCGAAAAAAAGAAAAAAAAGTGATGACAAAAATAGCCAATGAGCTATAATAAAATATGAAGATGAAGGAAGAAGAAGTATGTTTAGATATCGATTAGCCAATGTGCTAAGACGTGATATATGTTGAATAAAGCTCGTAGCTATGATCATTTTTGGGCTTGTAATTTGTTCGGTAACTAGCAACATGGGACTTAAACTTTTAATTTGTATATTCGTGACACCTCTCATAGATATCTCATGTCTTATCCTTACCCATTAACCCAAAACCCTTAGCCTTGTAACCCAATAAAATTCCTCTTTAGATGTCTACACTTGGTGCTCACGCCATTTCATTTAGTTTTATTTATACTTGGTAGATTTGCATCTTATTTTTCTAAACAATTTTCGTGCACCATGTGGTAAATATTTTCCTTTACTTGCTTGAGGACAAGCAACCTCGTAAGTGTGAGGGGATTTGCACCTTTATCCATTTCTTGTAAAACCAAAAAAAATATTTTTCAATTTTTCATAAAATTTAAGAAAAAAAATTATTTTCTCTTAGAACCTAGGTATTAGTTTCTAATTATATTTTTCTTTCTATCTGCTTGAGGGCAAGCAAAGTTTTTCTTTTCCTTGCTCAAGGACGAGCAAAACTTAAGTGTGAGAGGATTTGATAACGCCCAAATCCAACATTTTTTATTGAGCGTTATCCGTATATTTCACATGGTTTTTAGTTATACTAACAAGCTATTTAGCTCATATATGTGTAAAGTTGTGTTTTGTGTTGTTAGTTAGCCAAGAACAAGAAAAGACAAAGAAAGAAGAGAATAAAAGATGATTCATGCATATACGAAGGAATCCCGACAAGTACAAGCCTTTGAAGATCCATTCCGGGTGCAAGAACTAGTGTTTCCAAGAAGTGTACAAGTCCATCAGCATGGAAGTTGCCACCAACATTTCTGAAGTTACCACTGGTGGACTCAAAGTTGCCACCTACTTTTGTTTTGGAAGAATTTGTCTATATACATGCAACTTCTCCAAGGCTTCATGAAGCTTCTAATGTGCATTCTAGAACTACTTTGACACCAAGTAAAAGAATTTGGCTTCAAGTATTTTGCTTTGGCTCCAAGTTCATGCATTGATGACCAAGGCTTGAATTCATCTATAAATAAGACCCTTGGGGGTCATTGTAACATATCACTTCATCAATCTCATAACCAACCTCATTATTCACCAAGGGAACTCTCCCAACCTTGGTGAAAGTCCCTATTCCCGGATTTAATATTGGTGTGCCAAAAAGTGACATTTTTGGAGCTCCAATCATTTAATAACATTGCCAAACTCTAAGGGATCATTACCCTTATCATTGCTAGTGTTTCTTGATACTTAAATCACCACCAATCTTCACCAAACCTATCCAAAACCTGCCTCAAATCTCAAATACGAATTTCCAAATACATAACCCGAAAGACCACAAAGAAACTTGTAGTCAATTGGAGGCCTAAGGATTGCTCTAATTCCTTCCATTTACTTATTGTAATCATACTTTGGGTAAACTTTTGTTACTTTCATGATGTTGAACTCTACATCATATGTTGAATGTTTGTTCTTGATTAATATGATTATGGAGTAGTTTTCCTATACTTGTTTGGAATAATATAAACATGGATATGGAGTGTTTATTATTTTACAATGTTGAATTATGATTTTGTTTATAAGTTTGTTTAAATCAATATGAGTCTTGATAACTTGTTGGTAAACCATAACTTGGTCTAAAGGTCGAAAGGATTCCTTGTTATGTTTTGTTCCAAATGTTAATGCGCATATATGTTTGGTGTATCATGATTGACAACCATGAGTAAACAAGTTAAATGAATTTATAAAGTTTTAATCTAGAGTATAGGTCGAAAGGGCTCTAATGAACAAGTTGGCTAAAATCATACTTCTCACAAATGGATTTAACTACCGGTTTGTAATATTGATCATAGGTCGAAAGGGTTCTTTATTATAAACCGTGTCATGTACAATTACATGATATTACCCATTGACTTAGAATTGTATACTTATAATTTGTGTGCTATTGCTTAACTATATACCAGATAATCTATTCACTCCATTGAAATGAATACTAGTTACAAACAAGTATCTTTATTATTATTTGTTATCTCATCTTATTAGATTAATCATCGTCTCAAGTGTTACTTGTTCCTATTTGCTTAGTTGTTACTTATATGGTAATTGTGGGAGTGACAACCATTTTTACCACCAACGTTACATTGTTACTAAGATTCTTTACAATCGAAAACACCCAAATCCCAGTGAACGACCTCGGCTTACCACAACAAGCTAGCTACAAACGAAAGGGTCATACTTGCCCGTGTGTTCTTAGCTTATTCGGTAATCCTTGTATAAATTTAAAACTTGTATACTCACAAAGAACGCATCACACCCCATGGTGATACACTCGGACGATGAAACCTCGCTCCAGTAATTCCTGTAGTTGATCTTTTAACTCCTTGAGTTCTACGGGAGCCATGCGATAAGGAGCCTTAGAGATCGGTTGAGCTCTTGGGATGAGCTCAATGCTAAACTCTACTTCACGGATAGGTGGTATACCCGGAATTTCTTTTGGAAATACATCGTGGAATTCAAAAACAACTGGTTGATCTTGGATCGACGGAACTTCGACGGTAATATCCTGAATTAAAGATAAGAATCCCTCGCAACCATGAGATAGTAAAGCACGAGCTTCTAAAGCGAAGATGATTTGTACATAGTTTCCTGGTATGAAACCATTATGAATGTACTCTGGTGCTTGAACATCACCGAAGATAACACGGTAGGTATGACAGACGATAGTAGCATGGTGCTTGGATAACCAGTCCATGCCTAAGATGAGATCAAACTCGCACATATCCAATGGGAGTGCGTCTACTGGGCGAATCTTATCATCAAATTCTAGTGGAAGATCTTTGTACACGTGGGTAATGCGTATAGAGTCTCGCATAGGCGTAGATATACTTAAAATATTATCTAATGGTGTAGGGATTTTATTAATACTAGTGGCATACGTAGTGGATATGACTAAATGAGTAGCACCAGTATCGAATAAAACTCAAGCAACATGACAGTTCATAAAGAGGATGCCAGTGATAGTACCTGAAGAATTATTGGCTTGGTCCCTTGTGGTATTGTAGACACGCCCGAGGCTGGTGGCTTAGGAAGAGCAACACTAGAAGTACCAACAGTATCTCCCTTCTTGCAATCGTTCAACATGTGTCCGGATTGTCCACACTTGAAACAAACTCCGACAGCCTTACGGCATGGTCCGCGATGTCTACGACTACAAGTCGTGCAGATGGGGTAGGTGTAACCTCTTGGAGGTACCCTTGCTTCCTGAGAGCCTGTTTAAGAAGTATGCGTGAGACATGATCATTTGGCATAAACATGACTGCACTGAAGTTTAAATGATAGTTTACCAGATGAAGACGAGTTGTTGGACTGTTGACCCTTAGCATTTTGGTCACGTCCACTCGCAGAGTTCCTATTTACGATGCTGACATATTAGTATGCTAACATACAACAACTTAACATAGAAAAGTTTAAGAATTTAGGGACATGTTGTTGTTGGACTGCCTGTTATTGTTACGGTAATTGTCATTACTGTTCCGCCTGTCAGAACCATAGCGGTCATTAGATTGACCGTGCCCCTTGTTGGCATTCTTTTGAGTGGCCGGTTAGGACCGGTCTCCATCCTTTTGCTTGAAGATACAATCTAATAGGGAAAAGGTATAAATACACATAAAGATTGAAATGAAATGATAACGCTTGATGACTGAAATTTATACCTCTTCTCTGGACGAGCTTGTTCCTCGTAGTCATCTCGCTCATGAAGCATTTCCAAGCTACGTGCGGCATCATTAACTTGTGTAACATTAGTGTAAGTAGCACTAAGTATGTTGGGAATAAAATATAGCCAGTCTACTTGAGCGCTGACAAGAGTAAAACAAGCGTTGATAGGAAGAAAACAAACGCTGACAGATCAAGCGTTGACAAGAAGAAGTCAAGCGTTGATACATTGAAGACAAGCACTGATGGAAAGATTTAGTCTACGCGTATATTGTTTCTAGTTTGTTTCTAGTAAGGATAAGTTCAACATTGTATTTTCTGTAATTATCTTTACCTAGAATAGTTGATACGTAAACTCTTGTACAAGGCTTCTTATGTCTATAAAAGAAGACCTTTAGGTTATTGTTCAATATAAGTTTTCATACGTTAAACACTTTCATTGTAAGCAAGTTTGTTATCATTAATCAAGTGAAAGTTTGTTTACATCTTTGTGTGTTCTTGTTTAAGTGTTAATTCCGCATAACACTTAGATTATCATATATATATACAAAGGTTTCTCTACGTGTATAACTTGATCTAATCTTGTATACATAAAGCTAAATCGATCTAAGTTTGGGATCAACAAGTGGTATCAGAGCTTGTTGAGAAACTTTTGATCTTAAAGAACACAAGAACCCTAAAATCACCAAAACCCTAATTTTCACAAAACCCTAAAAACATCATGTCAAATCCAGAAGTAACCTCCTCCTCCTCACCTTTACCAAACATCAAGATTCCCATGCTTGATGCAACCAACTTCGAGTTGTGGAAATTCAACTTTGAACAATATCTGGGGATCTATGACTACACTCTCTGGGAGATATTGAATATGGAAACACATACAATAAAGCTGAAAAGGTTGCTGCTGCCATTGCTACAAGAACTGCTGTTGTTGGATGTCCAAAAGCAGATAAGAAAGAAAAACCTGGTGATGGTAGAGCTGTGTCTGCTGAAGACATAGCAAAGAGAAGGGTTGATATGAAAACCCTAAACATTCTAAAACTCTCTCTGGGACAAGAGAAACAGCATAAATACAGAGGTTATGATTCTACAAAAGACCTTTGGGCAGCTCTTGAAGTTGCATATGGTGGCAATGATGATACTAGGGAAGAGAAGAAGAAGCAACTCCTGCATGAGTATGCTGTTTTCATGGCTCAACCTAATGAGAAGCTTAGCAGTGTGAGAAGCAGACTGCTTGACATTACAAGCAAGCTGTCCTTCATGGGGACACAACTTGGTGATGTTGACATTAATGCCACTTTTCTTAAAAGTCTTGGTGATGCGTGGAAGATTGAGGCAAGATCTATACTTGCCAATAACACTCACAAAAGTTCTACTTTTGATGATATCTACAACAAACTAAGGCTGTTGGAGAATGAAACTCTTTTGGAGCATGGAAGTAAGTCTACCAATAGTAACATGGCCTTCTTCTCACATAGTGAAGGCCAATTTGATCAAAAGGACTCTTACATGCACCCAGTTACTGGATCAACATGTGTCAACGCTGGATCATGTCCTGTCAACGCCTCATATTCAGACGCTGACACATACACAAGTGATTCTCCAAGAGTTAAGCCTGCTGGTTTGGATCTAGATACTGTATGTGCATACATTGCTTCTTTGCCCAATGGTTCAGTGATTACATATGAGGACCTTCAGCAAATAAGTGATGAGCACTTGGAAGAGATGGATATTAAGTGGAATACAGCTCTTGCTAGTATAAGAGCAAACAGGTGGAATAGAAGGTTTAAGAAAAAGATGACCTTTAATGCAAAGGACACTGCTGGATTTGATAAATACAAAGTTGAGTGCTACAATTGCCATCGTATGGGGCACTCCATGAGGGAATGCAGATCTCCAAGAAGATCTGATGCTGGCAAACCCTCAAGCCAAATTGTTAAGGCTCAGGATCCTAAGGCCATGGTTGCAGTGCAAGAAATTGATGGTATGGCATGGGATTGGAGCTATTTGGCTAAGGATGGGGAAGAGGATAAAGCTTTGGTTGCTGAGATAGAAGAAGAAGAGCATGTTCAATATGCTTTCATGGAACACTCCTCCTCTTCATCAGATAATGAGGTATACGATGATGCTTTTTGTAGTAAGGGTTGTAGGTTAAATACTGAGAAACTTAACAAAGAGGTGTTAAGGTTGTTAGATGATGTGAGTACTGAAAGATGCAAACTGTCTAACTATCAAATTGCTCTGACTCAAACTGAGAAGACAGTTTCTGAGTACAAGAAAATGGAATTTGACTTAAAAGATAAAATAAATATCTTAAAACATGAGTTAAATGCTAGTAATGATGTTAGGAACATCATGGAAAGGGTTAATAGTGAGTTACAGGCTAAGTTAGATGAGGCCATTAAGAATAAGGATAATGTTGACCTTAAAATTCAGAGATTTGATAAGGCCACACAAACCCTAGAAGAATGTGTTAATAAACAAAAGGATCCTAAGGATATGACTGGGATTGGGATGAAAGACTATACTGTGGTTCCACCACCAGCTGGGGACTTCTATGGTGTCCAAAGAAAGGACCTATATTGGACTGGTCTACCAGAACTACAAGAGGAGGAATTTATTCCTCCACCAAGAGTCATTACCCCAGTTGAAGAGTATCAACAGAAGCTGACTGACTTGAATGAATGGAAGAAAGCCAACCCTACCTTGTTTGTTAAGGGTGGCTTGTTGTGTGAAAGTCCTAATGAGTCAACCCCTATTAAGGTAACAAACCCAATCACTGGTAAGACTGTTGACCTTGGCTCAAACACTGTTAGAAAACCTAGCATCAAGTATGCAGAAATGTATAGGAATACTAGGTCACCTAAAAGCCAAGTTAGTAATGATGGAACAGACTTCTTCTCTTCTAGACCTAGGGTTGTGTCTAGAAAAGCCTGTTACACTTGTGGTAGCATTTCACATTTAGCATATAAGTGTGTCAACGCTTCCAAGGTCAACGCTGTTAAAAAGTCAAACATTGTCAGACCCAAAACTTTTGTGGAGCAAAGTCCACAAGTGGTTAGACCAGCCCCATTCTTCACTAGAGGGTCTAACACTCATGGACAAAGACCATTTCAAAAGACCAATACTTGGTCTAATAGGCAACGGGTTTCTGTAGCAAACCCTAGGTTCAACGCTGACAAGGGTAATTTCAGCGTTGACAAGACCAAATCCAACACTGACAGAAACGTGACCAGACCTAAATATTTGCAACCACAGGGTAAGGGGTCTAAAGCTTCTTCAAGCTTGACATAGAGACCAAAGCAAGATCAAAACCCTAATGATAATGGGATTTCTATGACCTGCACTAGATTTAATTATATTTCAAAGGTCATTACAAAACCTATTGGGGTTAACTGGGTATTTCATCCAAAGAGGGATGAACAAGGGGTTGTTATGAGAACTAAGTCTGTTCTTCTTGAACAACCAGATGAATCCAAGTCTGCTAAGGCTTGGGTTCCCAAAGAAAACTAATTTGTTTTCTTTATGTGCAGGGCATTCAAAAATAGGTCAATGATTATGGATATTGGGACAGTGGATGCTCAAGGCACATGACAGGGAAGGAAGATTATCTTACTAACTTCACTCCCATTAAGGATGATGATAAGGTTCACTTTGGAGGCGGATATGGAACTATCACAGGCAAAGGAACACTTCTCACCAAGAACTTGCGTTTTGAGAACGTATTTCTGGTAAAGGAACTTGATTACAATCTTTTTAGTGTATCACAAGTTTGTGATAACAAAAATAAAGTTCTGTTTACTGATACTGAATGCTTGGTGTTAAGCAAGGATTATATGATCCTTGATGAGAAATATATTGACTATAGAACACCTAGACATAAAGACATCTATAATGTGAATCTTAATGGGATTAGGATGAATAATAATATGTCATGTTTTTATGCTAAAGCTTCAGTAGATGAGAGTAATCTATGGCACAAGAGACTAGGGCACATAAACTTTAAGAATATAAACAGGCTTGTGAGACTTGGCTTGGTTGATGGTTTGCCTGAAAAGGCTTTCCACAATGACCACTCTTGTGTTCCATGCCTTAAAGGCAAGCAGCACAAGGTCTCATTTAAGTCTAAACAGGTGCACTCTAGTTCTAAACCACTTCACTTGCTACATATGGACCTATTTGGTCCAACTAATATAGAGAGTTTGAATGGTAAATCATACTGCTTTGTCATCACTGATGACTTTTCTAGGTTTACTTGAACTTTCTTTTTAGCTATGAAAAGTGACACTGCTGACACTTTAAATGACTTTATTACCCAGATTGAAAAGAAAACAGGTAATGAAGTTAAAATGCTTAGAAGTGACAATGGTGGTGAGTTTAGAAATAAGCTTTTGGATGATTTTTGTGCCAAGAAAGGGATTACTAGGCAGTTTAGTGTTGCCAGAACCCCACAACAAAATAGGGTTGCTGAAAGAAAGAATAGAACCCTAATTGAAGCAGCCAGAACTATGTTGGCTGATGCTCACTTCCCCATAGCTTTTTGGGCTGAGGCTGTGAATACAGCATGCTATGTTCAAAATAGAGCATTGGTCAACAAGATAAAGAACAAAACACCTTATGAATTACTTTGGGGAAGGAAACCTAATATTGGTTTTCTTAAACCTTTTGGTTGTCATGTAGTTGTACTTGATACTAGTGATGCCTTAGGTAAATTTAGTGCAAAAGGTGATGAAGGCTATTTCATGGGTTATTCAGTGCAGAGCAAGGGATATAGGGTTTACCTTAAGAAGGAAAAACGTATACTTGAAAGAGTACATGTTAGGTTTTTAGAGAGTAAACCTAGTGATCCTGAAAGTGGTCCAAATTGGTTGTTTGACTTGGAACCTCTATCTAGGACTTTAAATTATATGCCTGTCACTAATCCAGACATTGTGAAGGTAACTTCAAATGTTGTAGAAGAACAAGTTGTTGATGTTTCAGGTACACAGGTTAATGAAGAGGTTGGATCACAAGTAGAAAAGTCATCTCCTATACAAGAGTATGTTACAATTCCCATATGGACAGATGCTTTTGCTGCTGCTGGAAAGGATAATGGTGGTCCTCAAGTACCACCAGTTAACAACATGCATGGTCCTTCAGGCGCTGACAAAGGCAAATCTAGCGCTGACAGGACAAATTCAGACGTTGATGGCTCACATGTTGACAACAACATTTCAAGCGTTGATAGCCCAAACGCTGACAACCAAGGTTCAGGCGTTGACAACACTTTTGAGCATCTTTTCTCTTCTCATTTTGAACAAGGTGAACCTTCCAATTTATATGAAGAGATTCATCCTAATATTGATGAGAGAGAGTCTGAAGAAGAAGATATTGACAACTTAGATAATGAGATTGAAGACAACAGACTGTTTGAAGGAGGACTTCTCACTTCTACTATGAAGAATCACCCCCCTTCTCAGATTATTGGGGATGTTATGACCCCTGTTCAGACTAGAAGATCTCATCAGAATCTTGGTGGATTCATTGCCAATATACACAAGAAGGTTGATACCCCTCTTGTTCAATCATGCTTGTTTTCCTGTTTTCTGTCACAACAGGAACCCAAGAAGATATTTGATGCTCTCAAAGAACCAAGTTGGGTAGTAGCAATGCAGGATGAGCTTCACCAATTTGTAATTCAGGATGTTTGGGAGCTGGTTGATTGTCCCAGATATGTCAGACCTATAGGGACAAGATGGGTTCTAAGAAACAAGAGAGATGAAAGAGGCATTGTGGTCAGAAACAAGGCACGTTTGGTGGCTCAGGGATATACACAAGAGGAAGGGATAGACTATGAGGAGGTCTTTGCACCAGTTGCAAGGATTGAAGCTATAAGAATATTTCTAGCCTATGCTTCCTGCATGGGCTTCACTGTCTATCAAATGGATGTGAAGAGTGCCTTCCTCTATGGAACAATTGTTGAGGAGGTGTATGTGATGCAGCCTCCTGGTTTTGAGGATCCAGAAAATCCAGCCAAGGTGTATAGAGTCAAGAAGGCTATGTATGGACTTCATCAAGCCCCAAGAGCATGGTATGGCACATTATCCACTTATTTGGTGGACAATGGATTCAAGAGGGGCACCATAGACCAGACATTATTTACCAAGAAGGCTGGTAAGGATGTCTTGCTTGTTCAGGTTTATGTTGATGATATCATTTTTGGATCTACAAATCCAAAGATGAGTGAGGACTTTTCCAAGCTTATGACAGACAAATTAAAGATGAGTGCAATGGGGGAGATGAACTTCTTTCTAGGGTTACAAGTTCAGCAAAAAGAAGATGGTATCTTCATCTCCTAGGATAAGTATGTGGCAGAGATCTTGAAGAAGTTTGGCTTTTCTCCACATGAAAAGAGGGCTACTACTCCTATGGATAGAGAACACCCTTGGGGAAAGATTGGAGATGGAAAAGATGTGGATGTCAGGCACTATAGATCAATGATTGGTTCATTGATGTATCTCACAACCTCCAGACCTGACATCATGTTTGCTGTGTGTGCATGTGCACGCCATCAAGTGACTCCCAAAGAATGTCACATTTATGCTGTCAAGAGAATCTTTAGGTACCTAAGATGTTATCCCGTTCTTGGCTTGTGGTACCCAAAAGATTCACCTTTGGAGCTTATTGCATATTCAGACAGTGACTATGGAGGTGATAAGTTTGATAGAAAATCCACAACTGGTGGATATCAGTTTCTTGGGAGCAGGTTGATATCTTGGCAATGCAAGAAACAAACAGTGGTGGCTAATTCTACAACTGAAGCAGAGTACGTTGCTGCAGCTACTTGTTGTGGACAAGTCTTATGGATTCAGAACCAGCTGTTGGATTATGGGTATAATTTCATGCATACCAAGATATTTGTTGACAATAACAGCACTTTATGCATTATTAAGAATCCTGTATATCATTCTAAAACAAAACACATAGAAATTAGACACCATTTTATAAGAGATTGTTTTGAAAAGGGTTTAATACAACCAGATAGGGTTGACACAGAAGAAAATGTGTCAGATTTACTAACTAAACCTTTTGATGCTGGAAGGTTTCAATACTTGGTAACAAGTATTGGAATGATCAATCTCACATAATATGTGTTTTGTGGTCTTTTTGAAAAAATATGTACAGGATAACGCATTGTTATTGGTCTTTTTGAGGATTTAGATTTTCCACTATATTTTTCTAACACTGACAAAGGTTACTTTAACGCTGATAAGTGTTATTGTGACGTTGTCAGCAATATATTTGTCTAACGCTGACAAAGGTTTCCAAAACGCTGACAAGTGTTATCGGGACGTTGTTAGCAACAATGTTAGTTTTTGTGGTTGTAATCTAAATGTGCAGGTGGTGTTAGCATTATACCATTAGGATACAGAGTTGCTTATGGATCATTGGAGAATCATTTGAGCATGTTTTTATTTATGGATGATGGTTGGAATTTTCTATTCCTATCTTGACATAAGTTTTTATGTTCATGCATATTTTTGGCAACATTTGTATCACAGTTTAAGGGGAGGTTTTCGGAACCTTTAGGTCTTTTGGGTATCCTTATGATACTCTTATCACAATTCTAGATTGTTTCCACAGGTGAGTATGAGTTAGTTTTACTAAATCATGAGGCACTGTAGCATGCAAAGTTGATATACTATGCATGCTGCCAAGACATTTTTGGCCTAGAATTGGTTGTGGTCTGTTGGGAGACTTGGGAATCATTTTATCATGGGTTTTACCTGGGAGTAACAAGGAATTTTATGAGGTAACTTAGTTGTTAAGAGTTTTGGTTAGCAAGGGATACTAGAGGAATGTTATGTCTATCTTGCATAAGCAAGTGTGCATAACTGGACAGTGCTTGCCGCCCTATAATAATTATCAACTTATATGTTATCTTCTCTAGGCTAAATTACTTTGTTAAGGTCATTTTTCATTTTTTATAAATTTTTATTTTTGGACGCTGACAAGTATTTTCCAAGCGTTGTTGTGACCAATTTAGACGCTGACATGGCTTTGGCAAACGTTGACAAGAATATAGCCGTTGGGCGTTGATGGGTTATTTTTGACCGTTGACACTCAATGGGACCTACCCAGTTGTTACTTTTTGACGAATTTTTGGGCCGTAATTTTGGGAGCATATAACTTTCAATTAATGCATGAGATAAACTTATTTCTTTTCAATATTTTCATGATTGTATTTTGAAAATAGTTGCCTAATTTTTGACCAATCACATGCATATTTCTCTCCTGTATATTTGGCTCCTGTTTTTAAACAGGGTACCTATCATTCTTGTCTAACAATATTTTCTCCTATACTTCATCTTTATCAATCATTCAAACAGCTTTCAACAATGGCACCAAAATTTAAACCAAGTGATTTGGAATTGGGATTCAGGAGTCAACACAACATGATAGCATATTTGGACGCTGATGATACTCTGTTTCCCCAATATACACAAATGGTGGCGTATTTGAATGCATCCCCAATTAGGTATGCTCTTTCTCATGCTCCACTCATTCCTGTCACACATATTAAGCAGTTTTGGAACAATGTTAGTTCCTCAACAGTTAATAGAGTGACTACATTATCATCTATTGTTCATGGGCGCACATGGGTGGTTACTAAAGCTTTGGTTCGCCAAGCTTTGCATCTTGATGATGCAGATGGTATAACCATCCTCCCCATTCATGAAATAGAACAAGGACTAAGGGCTTTGGGTTATCCTTTCCCTGATGAGGGAACTTTAAACAAATATCATAAACAGGAGTTTCCCCCAGCCTGGAAGTACCTAATACATGTCCTCTTGCAATGTTTGAGTCCCAAGTGTACTGCACATAATGAGATCAATAGATCTATTGCTAGTGCTATTGTGTGCATTGCTACTGGGCAAAAGTTTAATTATTCCAAAATGATTTTTGAGGGCATGTGTAAAAATAAAGGGAATAAAATGACTTTAGCTTATCCCAGATTTTTACAAATGGTTTTTGATTTCCAAAATTACTGCACAAGGGATCATGATGATTTTTATGAGATCCTTGTGCAAAAGAAAGCTATTTTTATAAAGATGAAATCACCCCCTCACCGTGACTTACCCCTCACCCCAGCTATGATTGCTGTCATTGAAGCAGCACAACCCCAACCAGACCCACAACCCCAACTTGACCCAATACCTGAACCTTTACCTTCACCACACCACATGCAAATTGACCAAGAACCCTTCGATGCTGACACATTTAATGTTGGCGTTGACATGCCTATTCCAAACGTTGACACCAATCCTTCACAGACCCAAACACCCCTTAACCAACCTACATCCACCCAATCCACATCATCTTCTCCCCCAACACAATATAGGTTGCAAAATGCCAAAGGACTACTGGAGTGTTCTCCTCTAGTGGTCTTAGCCATGTAGCAGAGAGAACCACCACCACAAGTGTGGTTGGTGCTATGGATGAGGCTGGGACTATTGGTTCTGGCTTAGAAGCTGGCCAAGACAGTCCTAACATCTTTATGACCTCATCCATGCCCCATGAATCTAACTTGGGAGGTCAAATACCCATTTTAGAGGAGGGCAGATTGGAACCAATGACATTAATGGAATTGACGGCTGTGTGCATTAGCTTGCAAAAGCAAAATGCAGACTTGGTACAAATTGTCAGTACACAAGGCCTTGAACTCAAGCAATTGAGGGAGAGGATTGTTATCTTGGAAAATTCTAGCACAAGGCGTGGGATGGAGGAATCTTCCAAAGGGGAGGATGAATAGATAAATGTGAGTGATAAGGGCTCACATGATGGTGAATCTTTGGGTGTTGCTGAGGCCCTAACGAGTTTGAAGAAACAACCAGGTTTTGATACGTCTCTAGTCACTCCTACAAACTTAAAGTTGTCTTTTACAGCTATGTTGGAGGAAATTACAAGAGGCGCTGAGACAGGTAACTTGGGCGTTGACAAACAAGATTTGAACGCTGACATGAGTAAGTTGGGCGTTGACAAAGCAAATTTGAGTGTTGACAGACCTGCAGATGAGGTTGATGTATTCCAGTCATCATCCATCATCAAAGAAGTTTCTTCACAGGTATTACCATCTTCCTTACCCACCTTTGATCCATTAGATAAGGGTAAGGGTATTATGGTAGAAGTAGATGTTCCAAAGAATGTAGCACAGATTGAGTTTGATAGAAGGTTGGCTGCACAAATTGTGGAACAAGAAAGAAAGAAGGTGGGTGAATCATCTTTTGTTGTCACTTCAGAAGAACAAGAAGGAAGTGATGAAGCCAGTTCAGACTTAAGTGTAATGATTATAGAACAACCAGAAAGACTTGAGTATGGTGATGAGTTGGCAAGAGAGAAGTTGAATGAGTTGAAATTGCAAGTAGATTTTGACATGCCAGAAGTTGTTCAGATGTACCATGCTTGGGAAGATAGGTGTATGGAGAATCCATATTTGACTATTTCAGACCAGATATGGGGTTTGGAGATTCTTCTAAGAGTACAAAAAGACTGCAAGGTAATTCTGAAACACAAAGCTAGCAATATTCTCTCATTGCTGAGAAGGGATAGAAGGGAGTTGTACTACATGCTGCTCAGATGTCATGGAACAGGATGGACTTATAAGAAATTGATTGGATTGACATTTGAAGAGTTGGAGTTCAAAGCTTATCCCATTTCGGGAAGAGTGCAGGAAGAAAACACTCTAGACTTCTTTCTGATAAAAGGAAAGAAGAACTTACAGAAGAGATGGAGCTTAAGAAGGCAATGATTGTTCCCAGACCTTTGAAGAAGGGAGTCCCTCTTGAGTTTCCCAAAGATATGGATAGGTTAAATCTAAGTGAAGCTGTTATAAGAAAGAGCCTCAAGCTCTCACCATTGGAAGCTTCATATATGGTACAAGTGTTACCTCTTGATTAGAGAAACCCTATTATAAGCTATGAAGAAGATGAATGTGGGTTTTGGAAGATTGGCAGGTATGGCAAAGAGGTTCACACTTTTACCACTCTTATATTTTTGTTTGCAAGTTTTGATAGAGAAGACTTGGTAGACCTTTGGAGGTTGTTAGAAGCCAAGTATGAGACTGAAGCTCCTACTTCACTCAATGCAACAAAACTGTGGTCAACATTCAAGAGAATGTGTGGACCAAGAGATGAAGATCCCGCTGTTTGGAAGGATCTTGAAGATGACCTCAGTGGTCTTCAATGGCGTTTGTATTCAGCTGCTGGTGTATATTATTTGAGCTCTACAAAGTTTGCTGAGTATCTACTTGTAGATGGTCAGTATTCCATGTCCAAGGAAGTCTTGAAGAAGATGAAGACTACAAAGCTGGAAATTGATTATTCAAGTGACGTGGCCAAAGGTTTGATCAGACATATTTATTACCAATGATAAGTGTTGTAAGATTCCTCCTAGTTCTTAATGTTTATTCAGAAACTTGATTATTAGAGTAGATATCAAGTTTAGGGGAGGATTGTTGGGAATAAAATATAGCCAGTCTACTTGAGCGCTGACAAGAGTAAAACAAGCGTTGATAGGAAGAAAACAAACGCTAACAGATCAAGCGTTGACAAGAAGAAGTCAAGCGTTGATACATTGAAGACAAGAACTGATGGAAAGATTTAGTCTACGCGTATATTGTTTCTAGTTTGTTTCTAGTAAGGATAAGTTCAACATTGTATTTTCTATAATTATCTTTACCTAGAATAGTTGATACGTAAACTCTTGTACAAGGCTTCTTATGTCTATAAAAGAAGACCTTTAGGTTATTGTTCAATATAAGTTTTCATACGTTAAACACTTTCATTGTAAGCAAGTTTGTTATCATTAATCAAGTGAAAGTTTGTTTACATCTTTGTGTGTTCTTGTTTAAGTGTTAATTCCGCATAACACTTAGATTATCATATATATACAAAGGTTTCTCTACGTGTATAACTTGATCTAATCTTGTATACATAAAGCTAAATCGATCTAAGTTTTGGATCAACAAAGTAAACGATCTGTTGTCGATGACTGAAGAGCCCAGCGAAAATGCTTCGCTTGTTCTTCAGCAGTACCCGCATCAGCACCCAGAAATCTAGCCAACCTAAGAAACATCTTCATAAACTTAGTGCTAGTCTCTAGTTCTCTAACGAATGGAATGATAGTCCCTCTTGAGTCTCTCCTGCTCAGCTGTCGGAAAGAACTGCCCATAAAACAGAGTCTTGAACTGATCCCAAGTCAACGCATCTAACCAAACATCACCTCCATTTGCTAGCTTGTATGCCCTCCACCAAGCTAAGGCATCTCCTTCAAAATTATAGCAAGCAAACCTTTACTTGTAGACACCATCACATCCCATAGCATCGAAAATTTTCTCCATATGCGAAATCCAGTTTTCCGTATCAGATGATATCTCAGCTCTCTCAAAAGACCTAGGTTTCTGCTTGTTAAACCTCTTAATCCAAGTGTGAAGAGTAACCGGTGGAGGAGGAGGAGGATTGTTCTGATTCTGGTATTCGTTCCGAATCTGGTTCCTGATTTGTGGGAGCATAACATGTAGAGCTGCTTGGACAGCTGCATCCAGTTCCTGTTCGCGTGTCATGACCATTTGACAGTTTAAAAAGGGGAAATGAAACGATTAAGCTGATTAGAACATATGATAAACATAACAAATGCATGAAGAGTTTATGAAGGCATAACCAATGAAAAAAACCATTGGCAATAGTGGACGCCTATGGGTCGGTCCACATAACATAATTGGCATGAGCGAAGGTGAACGCATATGGGCCAGTTCAGAAAATAAATCGAATGAAAAAGCGCATGCGACTAAGTATGACCAGTCCTGTACCAACCATTACTTAGTCAAAAACTTAACATAAAACAATGATAATGCACAAAATGAAATGAGTAAAATGTACTGTCAGTTTTTAGGAAGACACTGATGACTACCCACTAGTCACAGGTCATTTTTTATGAGCCTACAGGTCGATACCTTGGATCTGATACCATAACTGTAACACCCCATTTGGATTAAAAATGGAACGTTACGTAATAATGATGACGTGTCATCAAAGCATGCAAGGTAAATGTCTAAAACATTAAATGATCATAAAGGAAACCGAAAACAAACATTGGTTCCAACATAAGCTCCACACACGAAATGCATAAGTATAGAATGTAAAGGAAAGGACTAAACAATGTCTAGCAAAGCAAAAGTATGTAAATGCATTAAAGAAGAAAGAAGACTAGGCGCTTCATTCCATGCACGTACTCTTGTTTCCTAGCTTTTCCCTTTAGCACCTATCGTATTGGGACTAATACAAGGTTTTTGCCAAGTATAAAAATTAAGTTCGTAGAATGTGTCTAATCGAATTGATTACTGGTTAAATGTGCGACTCAGCCGTCTTTTGATGGAAAACAATATTTTGTCGTTGTTGATTAATTAGATTTCAAAACTTTAAAGTAAATGGTGCAAAATTAAAATATTAAAAGTAAATTAATTAAATGACAAAAATTAAAGCTCGACGAAAAGTAAATTTGACAATGTAATAAAAATGCAAACTTGAAACTTAAAATAAAGAAAAACAATTAAAATAACACTTAAAGAAAAACGGCGGGAAAAATAAATGCTTGAAAATAAAAACAGGGAATAAACAAAACCTGAGTCGGAATCCGAAATACTGTCACTATCCGGAATACCAATACTTACTCTTATCCGGAATAACCAAATAGTTGTCACTATCCAGAATAATAATTCCAGACACTATCCTGAATACCTTCTTGCTTTGCTTATCCGGAATACGAATTTCCCTCACTATCCGGAATAATAGTTACACAAGCTATCCGGAATCCTCCTTGTTCTCTTATCCGGAATCAGAGTTGCAGCTTATCCGGAATCAACAATTGAAGCTATATTCGGAATCCCCCTTTTACCCTTATCCGGAATCTCGTTCAGCCCCACTATCTGGAATGTGTGTTTGATGAGTTATCCGGAATCCTGAGTTTAACCCTTATCCGGAATGTGATTATACCCTCTATCCGGAATTTCCACTACTGATCTTTATTCGGAATAATTGTTTGGCAGTTATTCGGAATACAGTAAGAATCTTCTTATTTGGAACATTGAGTTTGGTTACTATCCGGAATGTTAGGGTTATGAAAACCCGGATAAGAACAAGTTTGCAATAAGCTAAAAACCACAATTAAGCTAAGAACAAATAAGCACTTAACTAAAACTTTTACCAAATCAAATTTAAGAAAAAGCAAATAAGCCAAAATTTAAAAACTTTTAAAAAAACACTAAGTAATAAAAAGATTTAATTTTGGTTTTTATAAAATAACTTTTAAAAACACTTAACTAAATTTAAGAAAAATGCACAATAAGCTATAAAATCAATAAGCTAACACAATCATCAACATGAAAACATAACAAATAATCAAATAAGCATGACAAATAAGCAAATAAGCATAAAGATTAAGCTAAACAAGAAAGGTAGAATGAGAGATTAATAATAAAAACTTGATTAAAAATAAGATTCAACAATTAAAAGTAAAAGCAAGAATTAAAGAGCTTACAAATTAAAGGTGCAAGACAAGATAATTAAATGACAATTAAGTAAATGACATGAAATTAAATGTGGAAGAACTATTTTGTCAAGATAGTCAACACCTCCTAATGTGTCATTAGGAGGGTATTTATAGGTGATTAGGGAGGTTAGCATGTGTTGCTACTTTCTTTCTTCTCTCGTCTTTTCGTCTTCTAAATTCTTCGGCTTTTTCGACTTTGTCTCGGGATTAATTGAACTCGTCTTATAACTTCTTCATTTATTAGACTTGAGTTCTTCGACTTCATTAAACTTCCGTCTCTAGACATTTTCTTCGATAAATCTTCAGAATAGGCCTTGGACTTCCGTTCTTTTTGCACTCTTGATATTTTGACTTCATCTTTTGTCTTTTTCTTCGATAAAAGCCCGTGAAAGCCCGTGTTTTCTTCCCTTTTCACGTTTTGATCCTAAATCACAACAAAAACACAACCACGCATAATTCCGACATTTACGACATAAAATACACGTTTTGGCTTGGTTATTATTATAATTAAGTGGTAAAAGGATAAGTGTTTTCACACTTATTAAATCCTCTACACTTGACCATTGCAATGTCCTCATGCAATGCATTAATTACAAAGCAAGTTTTACATTTTCCATCATAATTAATCCACCTTGGCCTTTATCAAAAACTTACCTTAGGGTTTTGGAATGTCAGGAATGTTTATCACCCTCAAGTTTCACGTTCCCCATACCAAGCTTAAAAACGAGATCATTGTTATTATAAGTTAGTAAACTAACACAAACTCATGTGGCCCAATTATTCACTTAGACTCCCTTATTCCTAGGTGTATCTCTTATATTTTATTGTTGTCTTAAATGATCACGAGGATGCATTGTTGACTTATTTCGATAGTTATTTAGGCTGAAAATAAAGTAGGACGATTTAATCAATAGTTAGCTAAAGGACAAAATCTTTTAAAACTGCTTCTCGGGACCTCATAAAGTTCATATCTTGGTATGACTCGCTTCACGATTTGAGACCTTTCTCGGATCGATATTTGGAATTGACTTCATACTTCAAATCTTGAGAGACGTTCATGAAATAATGGTCTTCTCTTCATAATAGGAATTTCTTCACTTGAACTTTTTGAGAGATTCTTCTTATTTGGACCACGACTTCTTCATTTTTCTCCAATCTTTATTTGGAATGTTGATATACAACGATCCGCCTCCTTTTAGGACTTGGATATATTTATCCTCATACCTTATTAGGGCCTTTTTGGATAGACTTCTCCATGATCTTTAGGGGAGTATTTGCTTTTCGTCGTGTGTCTCGATCCTTCATTGATTTTTGATAAATGATTCTTCACATCACTTGGGATCTTTAGCAACAAAATGTAGCCCTCATGCCTTGTTAGGGCCTTTTCGGACTCGCCAATCTTTGCATCCCACTTCAATAATTTATGCCTTGGCTATGAACTCTAATTAATACCGAGCAACTTTTAAACGATCTTGGGCTAGATGCTAATTAACTTTTCAAATCGTACAACCTTATTATTGCAATTAAATTTATTAGCAAGCGAAGGGAGAAAAAGCTCATAATCAACTCACATAAATCATGAAAGAATACCAAACTTATAATTGACTCTATCATCTCTCGTTCTCCATAATTTAAAATCTCAAGAAATGAGACTCGTGGATACTTAGCCTATTAAATCAAAGTTTCGGGTTTTCAAGTCATCTATAGGATCTTGCAACTTCTTAAACTCTTTCAAGTTTTAGAATTCGCATTTTAAAGTTCCCTTGATTAACGACTTTCTAGGATCAATTATAGGAACTTACGAAAAGTTCTTGTTCTTAACCCGTAAGAGTTAAGACTTTCACGTTTTAAAGTTCCCTATATAAAAGCCTAGCAAAACTTGACTTACACGTTAAAGATACTAGCTAGAGTAAACTTGGATAAGTAAACTCGGGTTGAGTCAAAAGATTCACAACGTTTAAAATATAAAACCACTTTATTAAAATTTATTCTAGCAAAGAAAGATAACGATAACAAAGGTAAATACAACTAGGTCAAAATAGATCAAAAATTTTAAAAAATATCGAAAAATCAATTTTCTGGTTAAAATGAGGACAAATACAAGGAAAATCCCACTTAACTTCGATAGAAATCCCCCCTACATTTAATATAAACATTGTCTTCAATGTTTAAGCATGTGGAAGTAAACTCCCCTACACTTAGGACATTGTGTACGTTGTTTAAATCTTGCTAAGGAAGAGACAACTAAAGTGATTCCTATTTCAATCATAAATGATAAAATAATGAATCAATAGAGTTTAGGATAGAACCAGGAAGACGGGTACACGGAATCACGGGTCGTCAAAAGTCATCAAGAATGGATCTTTGAAAGCTCGAATCCCTGCACATCATAAGAAAGAAAACAACAAACACATACTAGGGTCTCCCCTACACTTATTATAAAAACGGATAAAAAGTATAGATACTGCGGGTTGCCTCATGAGAAGCGCTTGTTTTTGTTAACCGAGTCGTGAGCCTGACTCGACCTTGATTAGCATGGTAATAAGCTTGAAACACATCCACCGGGATCAAATACACGGTTTTCATCCAACAAATAGCACAATCTTAAGGCGAACAAGGCAAGCCAAAGAAGAGTAGGCAAGGTTCCCTTTAGCAAAGATTGAGCACGGCGGTAGAAAGTAGGGTGATGTACAAGCATATCTCGATAAGTTCCAAAAATGTTTCCTTTTATTTCAACAGATGGATACTGAGATGGCTTAAAAATTGTAATACCTGGATCGAACACCTTTTCCTTTAGGGGAAAATAACACTCAGGCTCAGTAGACCTTGAAGAAGATCCGCTCATAAATCTCACAATCTCATCCTCAGAAGGTGGATAAAGAGGTGTCAAGACATAAGTACTGCGGATATCGGTGTCTTCCGGCTTCTTCTCCTTTGAAACGGGTTTCTTCATATCCAAAGGAGGATAAAGAACATCATCAAAGTCCAAAAAGGAGAATAATTCTCATTTGGGAAGTAAGTGTTGAGAAAAGTAGCAAAGTCTTCCTCAAATGAGTATTCATCCAAAGTAGGATCAAGTATTGTTAGCGGAGGATCTTCATCAAAAGTAGGTGCAAGGTCATCATGTGAAGAATCACTCGAAAGAGTATCGACATCATCAAAGTCATCATAAGTTGGCATGTCTTTATACTCAGAAGAAAAATCATCAGAATCATCCATATCAGAACTAGAATCGTCATCATAGTCATCATAAATTGGAGGAGACTCATGGATTGGTGGAGGATCTAAATTGGAGAGAGAATCATCCACATCATCTTGGAAAAGTGGATTATCATAGCAAGAATCGAAAAGAGGATTGTTGTAGACGACAAAATCATCAAGCACATTAATCATATTCGCTGATTCTCTTCCATTTGATTTGGTTGTGATCTTCCTTATTTTAAATACTTGTGCATCATTCCCGACCCTTAAGATTAGCTCACCTTCGGCAACATCGACTAAAGCTTTTCCGGTTCTCAAGAATGGCCGACCAAGTATTAACGGAATACGAGGGTCCATTTCATAATCAACAACAACAAAGTCGACCGGAAAAGTGAAGGTACCAACTTTAATAAAGACATCTTCGGCAATACCAACGGGGTAAGCGAGAGTGCGATTTGCTAGATCAAGAGTCATCTTTGTTGGAGTAAGGTCGGGTAATGATAGTGTTTTCCAAACACTTAAAGGCATCAAATTTATACTTGCCACGAGATCGGCTAAGGCAGTAAATTCTTCATCTTTGTTAAAAATGCAAGGCAACACAAAACGACCGGGATCTCCAAGTTTTTCCGGAAGTTCTTTAAGAAAGACTACAGAACAGTTTTCATTTAAGCGTGTGTTGACAAACTCAGCCATCTTTCCCTTCTTTCTAAGCAATTCCTTGAATGCTTTGACAAATTTCGGCATTTGGACAAGTGCTTCAACGGGGCTAATGTTGAAATTCATTTGAGAGATCATCTTCATAAAAGAAGTGACTTGATCATCCTCTTTAGTAAGCAATTTGCTTTTGTCTAACCGAGATAAGGGATGTTGGGTTTAGGTGGTGTAGGTGTAGCAGGTAAAGGTTGAGATGTTGAAGGTTTAAAGGTGGAAGGTGGGGTTGGTGAAGGGTGTTTCTTGGGAACTTCGTCATGCATATGTGGAGACGGTAATGGAGAACTAATACTAAGCGTTGGAGTAGGAGGGATAAATGGAGGTGGAGGAGGTGTAGATGGAGTAACTGGGGAAGGGATAGATGGTCCTACAAAGGTTGCTCCACTGCGTGTAGTAATAGCACTCACATTCGCTCTCAGGTTGGTGACGGTATTTGAAGGAAGAGAGCCCAAAGTAGAGGGTTGAGTACTTGGGAGGAAACTAGCCAGCATATTCTTCAAATCATTTGTTTGATTGCTAAAAGAGTTTGCATATCATGTCGAAGCTCGGTCCTAATATCATTCCCTTGCTTAGTGATATCTCCTTTCAAGTTGATGATTTGGATTTGCAGATTCTTAACTAGCTCTCATTCGGTCCTCATGAAAGTTTCAACATCTTGATAAATGGGTGGTGCTTGTTGAGCGGGTGGGTGATAAGGATTAGAAGCTCGAGGTGGGTTTGGGTTGCTTCTATTGTATTTGTTGGGGTTGTGGTTTTGAGGAGAAAAACCGGGTGAAATAAAGTTGTTAGAACGGTAACTTAGCAAGTTACGATCACCTTGAGGTCAGGCTTGATAGCTTTTCATTGAATAGTTACCATGAGCCGCATACACGTTTTCCGGATTGTCATGAGTAGAAGGACAATCAGTGTATGAACGAGGACCGCCGCAGATCTCACAAGAAAGTGCTACAGCTTTAACTTGTTGTTGTTGATTTGTAGCCAAGAGTTGCATATTTTTGTTCATTTCGATCATTGCGCGGGTCAATTCGGCCATATCAGGGTTTGAAGAAGTAGAAGAAACATTGACTCTCGGGTTATTCCTTGAAGATGCGGATGAATCCCAATTTTTGTGATGAGTAGTCATGTTCTCTATAAGCTCTCTACACTCCTCAGGTCTTCTTTTCATAAATGTTCCACCGACATCTGCATTAATCGTATCACGATCACGAAAAGTTAAACCGTTGTAGAAAGTATCAAATAAGGTGACGGGGAGCATGTTGTGGTTTGGACATCGATCAATTAAAACATTATATCGTTCCCAAGCATCAAAAAGTGATTCATCAGGTTCTTGTGTAAATCCACTAATTTGATTCCGAAGGCTCGTGACCATGGATGGTGGAAAGTAGCGCGACAAAAATCGTTGAGTCATCTCGTCCCAAGTATGAATTAAATTCTTCGGAAGACGAGCAAACCATTTTTCGGCATGGTGGGATAAGGTGTGTGGAAATAGGTGAAGGCGGAGAAAATCCATGGTAACACCGGGCAACTTCATGCTTTGAGTTACAGTAATGAGCTTGTCGAGATGTTTGTTGGCATCATCATCCGGTAATCCGCAAAATGGACAAGTGTTTTGAACTTTTTAGATCATGTGATGCTTCAACGAAAACTATGGAGCCGTGATTTGCATCGGCGTAATCGGTCCTCCTCGTCCATTCATCGTAGGTTGACACAGCTCCTCCATCGTTCGAAGGTCGGGTGGGGGAACATTGTTGTTATTATTCATGTTGAGGTGAGGTGGGTTATTGTTGTTGTGCACACCAGCCATATCTAAATCTTCACGAGTCTCGGGCTCTGAATAAGTCGAAGATCTAGTACGCATACACCTGCAAAAGATAAAGAAAAAGATACCAAAGAAATAGAGAATATATATGTACGTGTAAAAATAAAAATAAAATCTTTTTGGTGCAAAACTTTGAAAAAGAAATGCTTTTTATAAGTTATTTAATGTTTTTGTATTTTTGAAATTTTTATATTTTCATGGATTTTTTGAAATTTTTAAGCAGGAAAAATAACGTTCACGAGTGAACGGATCCCAAAATTCAACGCGTCTCTCACAGAAAACCGTTAATCTTTTTAAAAAGAGCCGACAGTGGCGCCATTTAATACAAGGGTTTTTGCCAAGTACAAAAATTAAGTTCGTAGAATATGTCTAATCGAATTGATTACTAGTTAAATGTGCGACTCAGCCGTCTTTTGGTGGAAAACAGTATTTTGTCGTTGTTGATTAATTAAATTTCAAAACTTTAAAGTAAATGGTGCAAAATTAAAATATTAAAAGTAAATTAATTAAATGAAAAAAATTAAAGCTCGACGAAAAGTAAATTTGACAATGTAATAAAAATGCAAACTTGAAACTTAAAATAAAGAAAAACAATTAAAATAACACTTAAAGAAAAATGGCGGGAAAAATAAATGCTTGAAAATAAAAACAGGGAATAAACAAAACCTGAGTCGGAATCCGAAATACTGTCACTATCTGGAATACCAACACTTACACTTATCCGGAATAACCAAATAGTTGTCACTATCCGGAATAATAATTCCAGACACTATCCGGAATACCTTCTTGCTTTGCTTATCAGGAATACGAATTTCCCTCACTATCCGGAATAATAGTTACACAAGCTATCCAGAATCCTCCTTGTTCTCTTATCCGGAATCAGAGTTGCAGCTTATCTGGAATCAACAATTGAAGCTATATTTGGAATCCCCCTTTTACCCTTATCCGGAATCTCGTTCAGCCCCACTATTCGGAATGTGTGTTTGATGAGTTATCCGGAATCCTGAGTTAAACCCTTATCCGGAATGTGATTCTACCCTCTATCCAGAATTTCCACTACTGATCTTTACTCGGAATAATTGTTTGGCAGCTATTCGGAATACAGTAAGAATATTCTTATTCGGAACATTGAGTTTGGTCACTATCCGGAATGTTAGGGTTATGAAAACCCGGATAAGAACAAGTTTGCAATAAGCTAAAAACCAAAATTAAGCTAAGAAAAAATAAGCACTTAACTAAAACTTTTACCAAATCAAATTTAAGAAAAAGCAAATATGCCAAAATTTAAAAACTTAAAAAAAAACACTAAGTAATAAAAAGATTTAATTTTGGTTTTTATAAAATAACTTTTAAAAACACTTAACTAAATTTAAGAAAAATGCACAATAAGCTATAAAATCAATAATCTAACACAATCATCAACATAAAAACATAACAAATAATCAAATAAGCATGAGAAATAAGCAAATAAGCATAAAGATTAAGCTAAACAAGAAAGGTAGAATGAGAGATTAATAATAAAAATTTGATTAAAAATAGGATTCAACAATTAAAAGTAAAAGTAAGAATTAAAGAGCTTACAAATTAAAGGTGCAAGACAAGATAATTAAATGACAATTAAGTAAATGACATGAAATTAAATGTGGAAGAACTATTTTGTCAAGATAGTCAACACCTCCTAATGTGTCATTAGGAAGGTATTTATAGGTGATTAGGGAGGTTAGCATGTGTTGCTCCTTTCTTTCTTCTATCGCCTTTTCGTCTTCTAAATTCTTCGACTTTTTCGACTTTGTCTCGGGATTAACTGAACTCGTCTTATAATTTCTTCATTTATTAGACTTGAGTTTTCCAACTTCATTAAATTTCCGTCTTTATACTTTTTCTTCGATAAATCTTCAGAATAGGCCTTGGACTTCCGTTCTTTTTGCACTCTTGATCTTTTGACTTCAACTTTTATCTTTTTCTTCGATAAAAGCCCGTGAAAGCCCGTGTTTTCTTCCCTTTTCACATTTTGATCCTAAATCACAACAAAAACACAAACCACACATAATTCCAACATTTACGACATAAAATACACGTTTTGGCTTGGTTATTATTATAATTAAGTGGTAAAAGGATAAGTGTTTTCACACTTATTAGGGACATGGAAAGAAAATACGGTTGAGCAATACCCTCAGTGTGAGGATATATAACAATGAGTGTAAAACATAAACATAAGCAAGAAATGAAATGAAATGAATAACAGCGGAATAAGTGTATGTCCTGGAAAACCTGGTTTAAGTTCCTAATACTGGTTTTTATATTTCTGAAAAGACTTATGTTTAGTTTATTCTGAAAATCTATATTTTAAATATGCCCGGGGTCCATATAGGTCATGTTATATCAACGTACATGAATACTTAGAAGGGTAACCTCATCATGCAATTAGAGGGGCTGCCTCTAATTAATATATAATATGAGTGGAGGGATCAGCTCCTGTAACGGATGCAAGGCACACACCGCAGTTACCATGAAATCTTACTACTCGTCCTAGGATGCACCCATTCGCCCCACATGATAATAATAACAAAGGCCAAAATACTGTAAAGGGACGCTGCGAGCAATCACTCTCACCACAGAAGAGTCATAACACTGGTGCCTCCAGTGCTATGGTTATGGAAACCCCATAACTAGGTGAAACTGGCATGCATGTATATAGCTCAGGCAATCTAAAATAATCATAACATATATTGATGTGTTTAAGATACGTAAACTACTGGGGAAAACATATGGATGCAAACGGGGAATCCTAATATAGGAATGAATGTCCTTACTGAATGACGGAATATCCGTACCTTATGTCCAGTAAATGAAGACGAAAACTGTCGCGGAAGATCACTCCGGCTTCACGATAGCTACATAATGAAGGGACATGAATAAGTGTCGGTTTTACTTATACATACTTGTTATTTAGTTTACTTGACGTGTTCATACTTATTATACTTGTTCTTGTCTTGTCTTACTATTTCATGTTTAAATCATGTGTTTCTTATAGTTTCATGTGTTTTAGATTCTTGTATTTTATGTTTTATGTGTTACAGTACTTGTTATAACATAATGAGTAACTTTTTAAAAATAGCAAGTTTCTATATATAGTAACTTCCCAAAAATAGCAGTTTTCCATATATTGTAACTTTATAAAAATAGTAAGTTTTCTTAAATAGTAAGTTTCCAAAAATAGAAAGTTTCCATAATTAGTAAGTTTCCAAAAGATAGAAAGTTTCCATATTTGGCATGTTTCTTTGAATAGTAGGTTAGCTGTTTTAGTGTGTTTCCATAAATAGCATGTTACCATATTTAGTGTGTTTTCACATTTATCATGTTTCCATAATTAATATAATTTCATAATTAACATGTTTCCATAATTAATATATTTTCAAAATTAATCGTATGCTTATTAAATAATCAAATGATATAACATATAGTTTAATAAGTTTATATTATGTCATGAATAATTATATTGTAAAGTTTAATAAAAATAAGTACTTAGGCTTAACTTATTGTTATTAATTAATAATGGTATATCATGTTATCATAAGTTATTATTAATTAATAATATTGAATGGTTAATAATATTAAACTTTACCTTAAAAGATATTAATTAATTAAGTTAAGTTTTAATTAATTAATTTAGCGTACATGAATAATTAATCCCTTAATTATTTTAACATAAGTTTATTTAAATAAAAATGAACATACAAAATAATCATGATTTTATTTAAATAAAATTTATATCCTAAGTCATATAAATTAATTAATCTAATTAACTTGTTTTTAATTAAATTAATTAATTAAATAATGCATAAAAGTTATCAAAAAAGTTTAGCCAAACACCCCTTGCGTGTTTTGGTGTTTAACCGAACCCCGAACGAAACCCCACCGAGACCGTGAGGTCTTGGTGTTGCCTCGAAACCCACGCAACACCACAACAGGATGGCTGTGGCTTGCAGCCCCCGACCATGGTATCGGTGCCACTGCACTGTGAAGCAGCCCCTGGCCAAGCCAGGGTTTCTACTGTTGTTGCTGTTCGTCCCACTGTAGCGACAAACACCCCAACCGAGACCACCCCTGGTCTCGGTTCCCACTGACTAGCCAAGTTCCCCACTGTTTGGGGTTCTTGGCTTGCGGTTGGCAGCATACAAACATCACCGCCAACCTTTAGGTTACGACTGGTGGTACCAAACCAACGCCGACCCCCATATGGGGTTGCGGATGATGGCAGTCGAACACCACCGAGACCCTACGTGGTCTCGTTTGGGGTGCGACCGGGACAAACCAAACAAACCCCACCTACTTGTTTTTAATCTTTTACATTACTTGTTTTTAATTAACGTTTTTTAAGATTCATGAACATGTAACCCTAATTAAAATAAAGTGATTAAAAAGGTTAGGATTCGAGTGATACCAAACGCGTGGATGAATTTAGATTAGAATGATGAACACATACACATAATTACCAACAATCAAAAACCAAAAATTATCCTTGTGGGGGTTGTTGTTCGCCGCGACCAAAGAGAGAGAAAGATGAAAAGGTTTTTAGGGTTTTATCAATAATTTATGTTTATGTTTTATAAAATTCCTGGGGATCCTTATTTGTTTATGACTTGGTGTAACACCCCATTTAGATAATGGAAATGTCACATGCAATTATGGCGTGTCATAAAGCATACAAGGGAAATGTTTAAACATTACTTGACCATAAAAGGAAAATACCGAAATCAAATCTCGGTAGTCCAAATGTAAAGCTCATCACACACAAACATGGTATAATAAAGGAAAGGACCAAACAATGTCCATAGCAAAAGTATCATAAGAAAGGAAATGCATAAAGTAAAGAAGGCTAGAAAGCTTCCAGTCCATATGCACGTACTCTTAATGTCTACGAGCGTCCCTGAGTACCTGCCGTTTTGGGAACATAGAAAAGGAAAACGGCTGAGCAATACGCACAGTGCACGGATGTACAATAAAGCATGAATAGGATAAGCATATAACATATGACAGCGGAAGAAAACTAAGTCCCGAGTAACCTGGTTAAGTCTTGATAAAACTGGTTTTATAGTTTGAAAAGCCTTATGTTTATCTTGTAAAAACTGTTTATCATATTTTACCATTAGCCAATATAGGTCATGAAAATCCACCGTGCATGAATACTTGGAGGGGTGACCTCATCATGCAAATTAGAGGGGCTGCCTCTAATTTAATATACTGGTTTTTGGGTAGGAGGGATCAGCTCCTTGTGAAGGATGCAAGGCACACACCACATTCACCATGAAATCCTGACTGAAAACATGTAACCAGGATGCACCCATACGCCCCACATGATAATATAAATGGCCAAAAGCTGAAGGGACACCACGAGCAATCACTCCGTCGTGGTGAAGTCAAATATCAGTGCCTCTAATGTTATGGTTATGGTACCTCCATAACTAGGTGAAACTGGTCATGCATGTATATGGCTATAGGTATTCTTAATTAAACATAAGCAAATCAAACACATAACTTATACTACGGGAAAACATTTGGCTGCATACGGGGAATCCTAATAAGGAAAGAATGTCCATACTGAAAGGACGGGAATCCGTACCTTATGTCCAGTGAACGAAGAAGATGAACTGAGAGGAATCCTACTTCCGTATCACTAGTGCTACATAAATACATACATGAATAAGTATCTGCTTACTAAATACGTAGCTGGTTTTATGTCATGTCTTAGCTTATTTTATATGTTCTTACCATGTTTTACTGTTTAAAGCCTTAAACTGTGTTTATCTTATATTCTGTTTAATTTGATTAAGTATTTATGGTATTTCATGTATTATTATACTTACTGAGTAATATAAGTAACTTTCAGAAAATAGCAGGTTTCCTAAAATAGAAAGTTTCCAAAGATAGAAAGTTTCCAAAAATAGAAAGTTTCCAAAAATAGAAAGTTTCCAAAAATAGAAAGTTACCAAAAATAGAAAGTTTCTAAAAATAGAAAGTTTCCAAAAATAGAAAGTTTCCAAAAATATAATTACTGCTTAAAATAGATAAGTTTCTAAAAATAGAAAGTTTCCATAAATAGACCAGCTGCCTTAATTAAATAAGTTTCCATAAATAGATTAGCTGCCTGAAATAAATAAGTTTCTAAAAATAGAAGGTTTCCATAAATAGATTAGCTGCCTTATTTAATTAAGTTTCTAAAAATAGAAAGTTTCCATAATTAGAAATAAGCTGGTTAAATAAGCTAAGTATATAAGCCTAAGTGTTTTCATGATTATTTTCTAAGTCATATGATATAATGTATAGTTTAATAATTATTTCATGTAATTAAATTAAACTATAGGTTATAATATTTAATTAAAGTATAACATGTTTTTAATTAAGTAAAGTTAAATACTTAGGTTAAAACATGGTTAATTAATTAATTATAACCATGGTTTTTAAATAATTAATTAATTATAAGTCTTAAAATATAAAATACTTAGGTTAGTAATTTCATGATTTTAATAATTTAAAATAACCTAAGTCATTTAATTAAATTAATCATGTCATATTATTAATTTAATTTTTAACATAAGATCATAAAAATAAAAATAATCTAAACATACACCATGAACCGGATCTAGACTAAAAACCATGAACCGGGACATGAAATCGACACCATACCCCGAACCAAGTCGGGGTCACCCTTGTCTTGATGCTGCCGTGGGACCCACACCAACCAACCGGGACCATATGGTCTCGGTGGTGGTCAAGCGGCCAAACCGAGACCCTCTCGGGTTCGGTGTAGACTGCGACCAAAAACAAAACACCCCTAAACAACCCTTTTGATTTTATTCCAACCCAAATTCATGTTAGATCTATGATTTAATTAGGTTTTATAAAAAACATAACATGTTCTTAATTATTAAAAGATTAAATTAACAGAAAAAGGGTTAAATGATTTACCGAATACGTGGATCTAAAGAACGAGGAACAAACACGAACACCAACAAAAATTCCAAGATCCAAGATCAACAAACACCTCCTTGGTGTGTTTGAGGGTGGCGGCCAAAAAGAGAAAAAGAAGGAGGAGGAGGATTTTAGGTTTTCTGTAAAATTCTTCTATAGAAAAAAATGAGTAGTGTAATTTTCCTTAACCTCCTTTTAGTGAAAAATTTAAATGGGCTTGGCCCATTTGTTCCTTGTAGCCACGGGTAGGGGGGCCCACATGGGGTACCCGTACCTTTTTCCGTGTCTCTATGTTTAGTTATTCGTTCGTGATTATTTGTGTTCGCGTTTTATGTAACACCCCATTTTGATAATGGAATGTCACGCGTAATTATGGCGTGTCATCAAAGCATACAAGGAAAAATGTATAAAACATTACATGACCATAGGGATAACCGGAATCAAACATCGGTTCCCAAACATAAGCCCAAAACATAATAAAGCAAAAGAAATGAATGAAATACTAAACAAGCATAAGTATATGAAGGCAAAAAGGAAAAGAAGTCTCTAGCAGCTTCCATCCTATGCACGTCCTCCAAATGCTCGAGTCTTTCCTAGGGTACCTGCTGTTTTGGGACATGGAAAGGAAAGTAACGGCTGAGCAAAACGCTCAGTGCACGAATATAAACATAGTATAAGTGACTAAAACATAATAGAGACTTAATAGCAGCGGAAATGTAGAAGTCCTGGAAAACCTGGAACATGTTCATAAAACTGGTTTTATAGTTTGAATAAGCCTTATGTTTATCTTATGAAAACTGTTTAACGTATTTTACCATTAGCCAATATAGGTCATGAAAATCCACCGTGCATGAATACTTGGAGGGGTGACCTCATCATGCAAATTAGAGGGGCTGCCTCTAATTTAATATACTGGTTCTGGGTAGGAGGGATCAGCTCCTTGTGAAGGATGCAAGGCACACACCACATTCACCATGAAATCCTGACTGAAAACATGTAACTAGGATACACCCATACGCCCCACATGATAAATATAATATAAATGGCCAAAAGCTGAAGGGACGCCACGAGCAATCACTCCGCCGTGGTGAAGTCATAACATCAGTGCCTCTAATGTTATGGTTATGGTACCTCCATAACTAGGTGAAACTAGTCATGCATGTATATGGCTTTAGGTATTCTAATTAAACATAAGCAATTCAAAAACATATAAAACAAATACTGGGAAAACAGTTGGCTGCATACGGGGAATCCTAATAAGGAAAGAATGTCCATACTGAAAGGACGGGAATCCGTACCTTATGTCCAGTGAACGAAGAAGATGAACTGAGCAGAATCCTACTTCCGTATCACTAGTGCTACATAAATACATACATGAATAAATATCTGCTTACTAATTACGTAGCTGGTTTTATGTCATGTCTTAGCTTATTTTATGTGTTCTTACCAAGTTTTACTGTTTTAAAGCCTTAAACCGTGTTTATCTTATATTCTGTTTAATCTGATTAAGTATTTATGGTATTTCATGTATTATAATACATACTGTGTAATAATAAGTAACTTTCCAAAAATAGCAGGTTTCCTAAAATAGAAAGTTTCCAAAAATGGAAAGTTTCCAAAAATAGAAAGTTTCCAAAAATAGAAAGTTTCCAAAAATAGAAAGTTACCAAAAACAGAAAGTTTTCAAAAATAGAAAGTTTCCAAAAATAGAAAGTTTCCAAAAATAGAAAGTTTCCAAAAATAGATTTACTACTTAAAATAGATAAGTTTCTAAAAATAGAAAGTTTCCATAAATAGATCAGCTGCCTTAATTAAATAAGTTTCCATAAATAGATTAGCTGCCTGAAATAAATAAGTTTCTAAAAATAGAAGGTTTCCATAAATAGATTAGCTGCTTTATTTAATTAAGTTCTAAAAATAGAAAGTTTCCATAAATAGAAATAAGCTGGTTTAATAAGCTAAGTATATAAGCCTAATTGTTTTCATGATTATTTTCTAAGTCATATGATATAATGTATAGTTTAATAATTATTTCATGTAATTAAATTAAACAATAGGTTAAAATATTTAATTAAAGTATAACATGTTTTTAATTAAATAAAGTTAACTACTTAGGTTAAAACATTTATTATTATTTATTAATAATATAACCTAAGTCATGTTAATTAATTAATTATAATCATGGTTTTTAAATAGTTAACTAATTATAAGTCTAAAATATAAAATACTTAGGTTAATTAATTTCATGATTATTAATAATTAAGATAACCTAAGTCATGTTATTAAATTAATCATGTCATTTATTAATTTAATTTTTAACATAAGATCATAAAAATAAAACTAAACATACACCATGAACCGGATCTAGAATCAAAACCATGAACCGGACATGAAATCGACACCGTACCCCGAACCAACTCGGGGTACCCCGTGTCTTACTGCTGTCGTGGGACCCACACACACCCACCAAGACCGTATGGTCTTGGTGGTGGTCGGTTTGGCCAAACCGAAACCCCTTCGGGTTCGGTGCAGCCTGTGGGCAAAAATAAACACCCCTTAAAACATACTTTTGATTTTATTAAACCCCAAATCATGTTAGATCCATGTTTAATTATTAGGTTTTTGTAAAAACATAACATGTTCTTGATTTATAAAAAGATCAAATCAAAAGAAAAGGTTTAAAAAGGATTTACCGAATTCGTGGATCAAAAGGATGAAGAACAAACACGATCAACCACTAAAATTCCAAGATCCAAGATCACAAACCACCTCCTTGTGGTGTTTTTAGGGTGGCGGCACAAAGAAGAACAAGGAAGAGGGTTTTAGGGTTTTTCTAAAAATCTTCTATAAAATAAAATGAGTAGTGAAAAAAATCCCTTTTTCCCTTTTAGTAAAATTTGACAAACGGGCTTGGCCCATTTGTCCTTGTAGCCGCGGGTAGGGGCCCCACTTGGGGTACCCGTACCTTTTTCCGTGTCCCGATGTTAAGTTGTACGTTCGTGATTAATTGTGTTCGCGTTTTAAGTGTTCTCGTTACGTAAATACCGTGATCTAACATATTTAATTACGCTCGTAATAAATATATATACGTAATTAATAATAGTTCGTGTTTTAATTACGTTCATGATTTCATGATCGCATGTTCGTGATTAATTATTGTCAAATAATTATTACGTGCTCGTGCATAGTAAATACTTATCCTGTTCTAACCCGTACGTAATACGTAATATTCTAACACTTAATCGTAATCATGCTATATTAGGAAAGTTTAATCTAGTACGTACGATCCTAAAGGTACTATTCATGATAAAAGCATGCGGGTTTTACAACTCTTCCCCCCTAAAAAGGATAATTCGTCCCCGAATTATAGGTAACCTAACTGAAAGAGAAACATACCCGAATCAAACTGAGAGAGTATGTAAGATAATTGAACGTGCGGGTTTCCTGGCAGAAGGACGCGGAACGTGACATGTCTTGGAAGGACATGAAACGTGACGTGACTGAAAGGACATATCTAATTGATGAGAGAAAACGGATAAAAGTCCGGATGAACTTGTCCGTTTCCAAGTGGCCTCCCTCTTGGAACGGTTCCTTCAGAAGATCTTGATACTAATGATAAATCTTGGTCCTCCTGACCTTGACTTGGAATACGAAGAAATTCTTGGTTATCAACGGAAGGTAGATCCCTTAAATTCGATCGAGGAAAATAAGAGTTAACGTGCTAGAGTAACTGAAATGTTACGATGCAAGACAATCTGACTTAACTGATAATTAGAAACGATGCGCGAGACATAAAGAAACGTAGTACGTGAAAAATTTTGAACGTGATACGTGAAAAAATTTGAACGTGCTACGTGGAGATATGGCGAGTGTAGTATGAGTAAACATATCATGATCCATGATATGTGTAACATATCTTGATCATGATATGAGGAACGTGGAATGAACATGACATGTGAAACATATCGTGATCATAGAATATAATGGCGGTAGCGCCAAACGCTACAAGGTGAGACGTGGAATATGACATGAAACGTCTATCTGATGATGGAGAGTTATACTAAACTTGGGTCTGGTCTCTCAAGTTCTTGCAAACTTCCCAAATGAGAAAAATGAACGTAAAATCGTAAGCCAAGATACGATCATGAACGTGAATAGTGTCATGAACACGAGCGCGGAAGCAAGTCGTGGAATCAGAATGAGGACGTGAAGTAATTTAGGAGTACAATTGTGAATCTTTGTCTGACCCGATAGCTGAGGGATTACCAAGTGGTCGGATGAGCCTTGGCTGGAACATGTCCGATCAATCTGTTGGTTCTGCAATCCTTGCGGATGTAAGGATTCTGCAGACTTGAGCAAACTGTTTGAAATAAACCAGATAGCATCATGCTTCTTCTGAGTTTGCGTTAAACTGGTAACCAAAATCCGTGGAGATCTTGTCCCATTTCAATTCACAATTTTAGATGATGAAAACATCCCAGTTTGTTGGTGTCCTATCTTAACCTGTTGGTATGTCAGGTACTTAGATATGAACGTAACTGTATCTTGCTTCATCGAACTTGCTACATAGGAGTTTACGAAACTCTAAGTCTATGAATCCAAACTTCTCTTAGCGTAGGATTTTATAGAACACCTAATGTAATGTAGGGTTCCCTCCTTTACGCATAAGTTGAGTCATGGTAAGATTAACCATGCAATTCCATGTGATCCAGCGTGTCACTGTAATCAACCAGAACTGATATAGGAAATTTTCAGGGTGGAATTTCTCTTGTCATAGAATTTGCAACATAGTGTAGATATGGTCTTCCTGTTCTTCTCTAGGCTTAAAGGAAATCAGGTTATCCTTAATGAAAACACTGATGAATTTACTATGAGTTCATGGAAACTCATTCTTATAATGTCGTTGGAGCATTGATGAGACTAATTCAAAATCATAAATCTAGCATGACCGAGTCATGTACGAATAGCAGTCATGGACATGTCCTGCTCTTTCACTCATCACTGTTGGCAGCATGATCATGAGTTCGATCTTGGAAAAGTGATTAACACTATAAGGTCGATTGGACATGTTGTCTGTACGTGGAGGAGAATAACGGTCATGAATGGTGATTTATTTAAATCGACGGTAGTCGACACATAATCTCATTGTACCATTCTTCTTCGTGTAGGTTCTTCTGGAATGTATAGGAAGATTTTGGAATTATCAACTGGCTATGCGTAAAAGGACTTAAGTAGTCGTGTCTTACTGACAGCTAGAAAATTTTAGCGACCATGGCTAACAACGCACATGCTTGTAAGCATAAATAATTGTACATATTTTCCTGATGGAAAATCAAGCTGAATGTATTCAGGAGCCTGAACATTACTGTACATAATTATGAATCGTAGCATGGTGTGCTGTTCATAGTCCATAATTAGGATAAAATTCATCTCGTGTCTGTCCAAGGAAATGCGTTAGCAGCTTGGATCTCATCATTAAACTGAAGGAAAACCTTCGTATACGTGGGAATACGAAAGGTGTCCTTCATGGTCATGAATATATGAACTATGGTGAAAGAAATGAAAGTGACATCGGCAACATGACAGTTCTCACTGATGCGCCGATAATGGTATTGAAATTCTTGTGGCCTGATTAATACATGGCACAACAAAATAGATATACCCTTGGAGGGTACCCTGAATTTCTTAGAAATGTTCCATAGTTGGACGTGAGTCATGTGTCTTGACTCGTTTCTTGGAACTATAAGCATGACATATGTCTTGACTGGTGTCTTGACAAGTGTCTTCAGGAGGTATACGTGAGACATGTGTCTTGACTGATGTCTTGACATGTGTCTTCAGAAAGTATACGTGAGACATGTGTCTTGACTGATGTCTTGACATGTGTCTTCAGAAAGTATACGAGAGACATGTGTCTTGACTGATGTCTTGACATGTGTCTCGAGATGTGAAACAAATATAACCACACTATAAGGTTATTATGCCAGAATTGGCGGATCGGTTGGACTACTAATCCTTGTATTTCTGATCACGTCCGTGGCCAGAGTTTCGGTTGCGATTTCTAGGATAGTTGCTGTCATAGTAGTGGTTACTATCGTCCTGTCTGTCAGTTCCATGATGGTCATTCTCATGACCGTGATTCATGTAACTATTCAGCTGAGTGGCCGGCTGGTACCGGTTTGCACTCATATGGCTGAAATGACAGCCGAATGACGTGTGACATGTAACTAAGATTTAGGGACAATGATTGATGGGAATCGTCTGATGGTGAAGCATCTTCTCGTCCAATGCTTTGCTCCGACGCCTTTGTCTTCGTCTTGTAGGATCTCCAGGTTGTGAACAGCATCCGCATCTCGTAGCGTCTCCGGACGTCAGCAGCATCAACCTTTAGTAACATCTCCCAGTTATGAGCGGCATCAGCAATCTTGTAGAATATCATCAAATTGAAAATACGCCTGAGGTGATTCATAATCGACTAGCGAATACTCGTGAAGTATTGCAAGTGGAATACACATGGATCAAGGTACGTGTAATACACATGAAATACGGTACGTGGAGTACACGTGGAATGCACATGAAATGATTGGTATGTGGTCGATCTTTTATCATGATTTAAGGAAAGTATATCGGTTAAACGGTTAGGAAAACCATCATGATAACCTGGCAGTATTAGCATAGACATCATTCTGGTTATAACGGAAACGTTAAAGTGTGGTTACACAAAATTCAACGATGATTTGCCTGACAGCATGATCAATGAAAACCAACCATGACTATCATGAAAGCATGATTCAATGAAATCTAACAATGTCTTGCAGGACAACGTAAATAACAAAAGAGGCGTAAAACATAATCAACATGAAGATGGAATTATCCTGAAGAAACATGAAACCATCTATCACGAAGAAGTGTATAACATAATCAGCATGAAACTGAAGTTAACCATGACAGTATGAAAACATACTTGACATAAAAACATAATAACTTATGAGGGGACATGAAAATTTTTTATGCCAATTTAAATCATGAGAAAAATTTTATGCATGAAAAACAGTGCATGAATGCGTAATGTAGTTTATAAAACCTTTATATGTGCGAGGGAACGCCTATGGGTCGGATCCAAAACAAAAGACATGGCGAGGGGACGCCTATGGGTCGGTCCCAAAGTTAAAAGTTTCGATAAAAGCACATGCGACTAAATAGGGCCAGTCCTGTACCAACCATTACTTAGTCATAATCCCTGCAACAATGATACATGAAACATAAATAAATGAAACTCATCTGTCAAAACTTATCAGAAAAAATTTTATGTGACTAATTATGAACTACTGGGGTTCAGTCCACATAGCCACAGTTCACGAGGAACATTATGCATGAAATAATGACACATAACTAAATATGAATGACGGTTGTCCATCCATATTAGTAAAACAATATCGATGAAAACATCAAGGTTAAAACCTCAAGGTGCTGAAAACATCATGGTTAAAGCAACAATGCGCTGAAAACATCAATACGTAGAATAACAAACGTTGGCTTAGGAAGCTCCTGGTGACTACCCACTAGTCACAGGTCGAGTTTTAGAGCCTACAGGTCGAATCCTTGGCTCTGATACCATAATTGTAACACCCCATTTTGATAATGGAATGTCACGCGTAATTATGGCGTGTCATCAAAGCATACAAGGAAAAATGTATAAAACATTACATGACCATAGGGATAACCGGAATCAAACATCGGTTCCCAAACATAAGCCCAAAACATAATAAAGCAAAAGAAATGAATGAAAGACTAAACAAGCATAAGTATATGAAGACAAAAAGGAAAAGAAGTCTCTAGCAGCTTCCATCCTATGCACGTCCTCCAAATGCTCGAGTCTTTCCTAGGGTACCTGCCGTTTTGGGACATGGAAAGGAAAGTAACGGCTGAGCAAAACGCTCAGTGCACGGATATAGACATAGTATAAGTGACTAAAACATAATAGAGACTTAATAGCAGCGGAAATGTATAAGTCCTGGAAAACCTGGAACATGTTCATAAAACTGGTTTTATAGTTTGAAAAAGCCTTATGTTTATCTTATGAAAACTGTTTAACGTATTTTACCATTAGCCAATATAGGTCATGAAATTCCACCGTGCATGAATACTTGGAGGGGTGACCTCATCATGCAAATTAGAGGGGCTGCCTCTAATTTAATATACTGGTTCTGGGTAGGAGGGATCAGCTCTTGTGAAGGATGCAAGGCACACACCACATTCATCATGAAATCCTGACTGAAAACATGTAACTAGGATGCACCCATACGCCCCACATGATAAATATAATATAAATGGCCAAAAGCTGAAGGGACGCCACGAGCAATCACTCCGCCGTGGTGAAGTCATAACATCAGTGCCTCTAATGTTATGGTTATGGTACCTCCATAACTAGGTGAAACTGGTCATGCATGTATATGGCTTTAGGTATTCTAATTAAACATAAGCCATTCAAAAACATATAAAACAAATACTGGGAAAACAGTTGGCTGCATACGGGGAATCCTAATAAGGAAAGAATGTCCATACTGAAAGGACGGGAATCCGTACCTTATGTCCAGTGAACGAAGAAGATGAACTGAGCGGAATCCTACTTCCGTATCACTAGTGCTACATAAATACATACATGAATAAGTATCTGCTTACTAATTACGTAGCTGGTTTTATGTCATGTCTTAGCTTATTTTATGTGTTCTTACCAAGTTTTACTATTTTAAAGCCTTAAACCGTGTTTATCTTATATTCTGTTTAATCTGATTAAGTATTTCTGGTATTTCATGTATTATAATACATACTGTGTAATAATAAGTAACTTTCCAAAAATAGCAGGTTTCCTAAAATAGAAAGTTTCCAAAAATGGAAAGTTTACAAAAATAGAAAGTTTCCAAAAACAGAAAGTTACCAAAAATAGAAAGTTTCCAAAAATAGAAAGTTTCCAAAAATAGAAAGTTTCCAAAAATAGAAAGTTTCCAAAAGTAGATTTACTGCTTAAAATAGATAAGTTTCTAAAAATAGAAAGTTTCCATAAATAGATCAGCTGCCTTAATTAAATAAGTTTCCATAAATAGATTAGCTGCCTGAAATAAATAAGTTTCTAAAAATAGAAGGTTTCCATAAATAGATTAGCTGCCTTATTTAAATAAGTTTCTAAAAATAGAAAGTTTCCATAATTAGAAATAAGCTGGTTTAATAAGCTAAGTATATAAGCCTAAGTGTTTTCATGATTATTTTCTAAGTCATATGATATAATGTATAGTTTAATAATTATTTTATGTAATTAAATTAAACTATAAGTTAAAATATTTAATTAAAGTATAACATGTTTTTAATTAAATAAAGTTAACTACTTAGGTTAAAACATTTATTATTATTTATTAATAATATAACCTAAGTCATGTTAATTAATTAATTATAATCATGGTTTTTAAATAGTTAATTAATTATAAGTCTAAAATATAAAATACTTAGGTTAATTAATTTCATGATTATTAATAATTAAGATAATCTAAGTCATGTTATTAAATTAATCATGTCATTTATTAATTTAATTTTTAACATAAGATCATAAAAATAAAACTAGACATACACCATGAACCGGATCTTGAATCAAAACCATGAACCGGACATGAAATCGACACCGTACCCCGAACCAACTCGGAGTACCCCGTGTCTTACTGCTCCCGTGGGATCCACACACACCAACCAAGACCGTATGGTCTTGGTGGTGGTCGGTTTGGCCAAACCAAAACCCCTTCGGGTTAGGTGCAGCCTGCGGCCAAAAATAAACACCCCTTAAAACATACTTTTGATTTTATTAAACCCCAAATCATGTTAGATCCATGTTTAATTATTAGGTTTTTGTAAAAACATAACATGTTCTTGATTTATAAAAAGATCAAATCAAAAGAAAAGGTTTAAAAAGGATTTACCGAATTCATGGATCAAAAGGATGAAGAACAAACACGATCAACCACTAAAATTCCAAGATGCAAGATCACAAATCACCTCCTTGTGGTGTTTGTAGGGTGGCGGCACAAAGAAGAACAAGGAAGAGGGTTTTAGGGTTTTTCTAAAAATCTTCTGTAAAATAAAATAAGTAGTGAAAAAAATCCCTTTTTCCCTTTTAGTAAAATTTGACAAATGGGCTTGGCCCATTTGTCCTTGTAGCCGCGGGTAGGGGCCCCACTTGGGGTACCCGTACCTTTTTCTGTGTCCTGATGTTAAGTTGTACGTTCGTGATTAATTGTGTTCGCGTTTTAAGTGTTCTCGTTACGTAAATACCGTGATCTAATATATTTAATTACGCTCGTAATAAATATATATACGTAATTAATAATAGTTCGTGTTTTAATTACGTTCATGATTTCATGATCGCATGTTTGTGATTAATTATTGTAAAATAATTATTACGTGCTCGTGCATAGTAAATACTTATCGTGTTCTAACACGTACGTAATACGTAATATTCTAACACTTAATCGTAATCATGCTATATTAGGAAAGTTTAATCTAGTACGTACGATCCTAAGGGTACTATTCATGATAAAAGCATACGAGTTTTACATTTTATGTGTTCTCGTTACGTAATTATCGTGATCTAATATATTTATTTATGCTCGTAATAAATATATATACGTAATTAATAATAGTTCGTGATTTAATTACGTTCATGATTTCATGATCGCATGTTCGTGATTAATTATTGTCAAATAACTATTACGTGTTCGTGCGTAGTAAATACTTATTGTGTTTTAACACGTACGTAATACGTAAAATCCTAACACGTAATCGTAATCATGCTATAATAGGAAAGTTTTAATCTAGTACGTACGATCTTAAGGGTACTATTCATGGTAAAAGCATGCGGGTTTTACAATTCTTCCCCCTAAAAAGAATAATTCATCCCCGAATTATAGATAAAGTAATCTGGAAAAGAAGAACATACCCGAATTCAAAATATGAAATGAGGGTAAGAAGCCCGGATAGACTCCTCTGTTTCCCAAGTGGCTTCCCGCTCGGTATGATCCCTCCATAGGATTTTGACGAATGGAATCGTCTTCTTTCTCATGACTCGTTCTTGTCGGTCAAGAACTCGTTCGGGTTCTTCTATAAAAGTGAGATCTTCACGTATCTGTTCCAGTGGATACTGAACCATGTGAAGGGGATGATACTGGTACCCTCTGAGTAAGGACACATGAAACACATTGTGCACATGCGAAAGCTGCGGAGGTAACGCCAATCGGTAAGATACTTCACCGACTCGTTCAATGATATCAAATGGTCCGATGAAATGAGGACTGAGCTTCCCTTTAATCCCGAAGCGTCTAACACCACGTACCGGCGAAACCTTAAGGAAGACGTGATCTCCTACGTTAAAGTGTATGTCCCTACGATGCTTATAGGCGTAACTTTTTTGACGTGACCGTGCTTCCTGAATTTTCTGCTTAGCTACTGCGATCTTCTCATTGGTCATCTTTATGATTTCTGGTCCTTCAAGTGTTCGCTCGCCAACCTGATCCCAGCAGATTGGGGCGCGACACTTTCTGCCATACAACATCTCGAAAGGAGCACACTTGATACTTGCGTGCCAGCTGTTGTTGTATGCAAACTCCACCAAACAGATGTAATCGTCCCAATCACCCGTCCATTCCAACGCACATGACCTCAACATATCTTCCAATGTCTGAATGGTTCGCTCTGACTGTCCGTCCGTTTGAGGATGAAAAGCCGTGCTAAGCTTAAGTTGTGTACCCCAAGCTTTCTGCAGACTCTTCCAAAAGCGCGAAGTGAAACGAGGATCTATGTCCGAGATGATGCTGGATGGTGCACCGTGGAGTCTCATGATCTCTCTTATGTACGTATCTGCGAGTTTACTTACCGGATCTTCCTTGCGGATCGGTAAGAAATGAGCTGATTTGGTAAGTCGATCTACGATGACCCAAATTGCATCGTGCTTCCTCTTGGTAGGCGGAAGACCAGTAACAAAATCCATGGTGATTTTGTCCCACTTCCACTCTGGAATATCTAACGGTTGAAGGAGACCGCCAGATCGCTGTGCTCGATCTTAACCTGCTGGCAGGTAAGACATTTGGAGACGTAAGTGGCCACATCCTGTTTCATACCACTCCACCAAAAGTACTGCTTGATGTCATGGTACATCTTAGTCGAACCAGGATGTATAGAGAATGGGGAGGTATGAGCTTCAACTAACAAAGCTTCCTGGAGTTCTTGGTTATCAGGAACACAAAGTCTCGTGTGCTGTCATACAATACCATCTGCATCTACTCTGAATTCTGTCTGTTTCTCCAAATTTTGTACTATCGCCCAGATTTCTCCGTCATCCTTCTGAGCTTCTTTGATCTTAGAGAGTAACTCGGGTTCTACTCTAAGATTAGCCCAGTAACCGTGTTGTCCACATACCATGATCTCGATGTCAAGTCGCTCCAAGTCTCTTATGATTTCCTCTTTCGATTTTAATGCCGTTGATCATTCCGGACTTCCTGCTAAGAGCATCTGCTACTACATTTGCCTTTCCGGGATGATACTGTAGATTAATGTCATAATCCTTCAACAGCTCTAACCATCTCCTCTGCCTCATGTTCAATTCGCGTTGCGTGAAGATATACTTCAAGCTCTTGTGGTCCGTGAAAATGTGACATGATTCTCCATACAAGTAGTGCCTCCATATCTTTAATGCAAACACGACTGCAGCAAGTTCCAAGTCATGCGTGGGGTAATTTTCTTCATAAGGCTTAAGCTGTCGTGAAGCGTACGCGATCACTTTACCATGTTGCATGAGAACACAGCCAAGTCCCTTCCCCGATGCATCACTATAGATTTGAAATCCACCCGTACCAGATGGTAGAGTAAGAATAGGTGCAGATACTAGCTTCTGCTTCAGGTCTTCAAAGCTCTTCTCTCGATCTTCAGTCCAGACGAATTTCTCCCTTTTCCGCATCAGTTTGGTCAATGGTAGTGCTAGGCGGGAAAAGTTCTCCACGAACCCACGGTAATAGCCAGCTAAGCCTAAGAAACTGCGGACTTCCGTCGCTGATGTCGGCCTTGGCCACTTAGTAATGGCCTCAACCTTCGCTGGATCCATAGTGATTTCTTCTGCTGATACAATGTGACCTAAGAATGCCACCTTGTCTAACCAGAACTCACACTTGGAGAATTTAGCATACAGCTGCTTCTGTCAAAGAATCTGTAGTACTGTACGAAGATGGTCTTCGTGTTCCTCCTTGGACTTTGAGAAAATCAGGATGTCATCGATGAATACAATGACGAACTTGTCAAGAAATTCATGGAAGATTCTGTTCATCAAATCCATGAACACTGCTGGAGCATTTGTCAGGCCAAATGGCATAACTACAAACTCGTAGTGGCCATATCGGGTACGAAAGGCAGTCTTAGCGATGTCCTGCTCCTTGACCCGTAGCTGATGATAGCCTGGCCTAAGATCAATCTTGGAGAAGTGTTTGGCCCCTTGGAGTTGGTCAACCAGATCGTCAATACGTGGCAGTGGATATCTATTCCGGATAGTAATCTTGTTGAGCTCGCGATAGTCTATGCAAAGACGCATACTGTCGTCCTTCTTCTTAACGAACAAAACCAGTGCGCCCCATGGAGATGCGCTCGGTAGAATGAAACCTCGTTCAAGAAGTTCTTGCAGTTGATCCTTCAGCTCCTTCAGCTCTATGGGAGCCATGCGATATGGAGCCTTGGAGATTGGTTCAGCTCCTGGAATAAGCTCGATACTGAATTCCACTTCTCGTGCAGGTGGTATGCCCGGAAGTTCTGCTGGAAAAACATCTTGGAATTCCGACACTATAGGTTGATCCTGAATTGATGGGGATTCAGCATCCATGTCGTGAACCGTAGCTAGGTAACCCTCGCAGCCATGTGACAGTAGTGCACGCGCTTGCAGGGTAGATATGACTTGTATAGACCGTCCGGGGATGAACCCGTTATGAATGTACTCTGGTGTATTAACATCACCGAAGATAACTCGATATGAATGGCAGTCTATGGTAGCATGATGCTTGGATAGCCAATCCATGCCCAAAATCATGTCGAAGTCATTCATGTCCAGCGGAAGTGCGTCAACAGGTCGAACATTATCGTCAAATTCTAGGGGAAGACTCTTGTATACATGAGTGATTAATACAGAGTCCCTCAAAGGCGTGGAAATAGTAAGCCTATTTTCTAGTGGCATGGGGAGCATCCTAATGTTCTTAGCATAAGCAGTAGAAATAACCGAGTGAGTAGCACCCGTATCGAAAAGAACACATGCAGCTTGACCATACATATACAAGATTCCAGTGATGGTACTTGTAGACTTGTTGGCATGGTCTCGAGATGTCGTGTAGACACGCCCGGTAGTAGGAGGCGGCTTGGTATCAGCATGTCCCGATGGACCCTCCATCTCGCCCTTACGACAATCCTTCATGATATGGCCAGGAAGACCACACTTGAAGCACGCGTCAGTATTACAGCGACATGGCCCTGGGTGCCTACGGTGGCAAGTAGAGCAGAGAGGATGAGTAAATCCTCCAGCAGGTGCTCTGGCTGGCTGGGAACCTGATAAAACATTTTACATAAGACATGATAATCGGGTACAAAGGACAATGCGGATAATCGTAAGATTGAATACCAGTGATAGCTGGACGGCTAGGCTGTGAACCTCTCTGGTTCTGGTCCCTACCGTTTCCGTGGTTCCTGGTATAAGTTTTGATGAAGTTTCAGAATATGAGTTATAACATGAAATCATAATGAAATGCGTAAGTATTAGGACCTGCTGCTGTTGGAGTGTCCATCGTTGTTGTAGTAATTATCATTACCACCACGCCTATCCGTAGCAGAACGGCCGTTAGTCTGACCGTTTCCCTTGGGCTGATGAGGCTGCTGTTGAGTAGCCGGCTGAGACCGGTCCCCAGTTTTCTGCCTGGAGGATACATTTAAAGAGATGAATAATTGACATATAAGCAAAGTATACAGATTGATCACTGCTTGAATACGAATGTTTACCTCTTGTCGGGTCTTTCAGCTTCCCCGAACTCATCTCTCTCCTACAGCATCTCCAGCTTACGTGCTGCATCGGCCACTTGTGCTACAGTGTTGAACGTAGCGCACACCAGATTGTTCGCGACCGATGTGCGAAGAGCCCACCTAAAATGGTGTGCCTGCTCTTCAGGAGTACCTGCTGCCGCACCAAGGAAACCAGCTAAGCGAAGAAAGTGCTGCATAAACTCGTTGCTATTCTCCCCAGCTCTCTGTCGGATCCCATGGTACTCTCTCTTGAGCTTGTCCTGCTCAGCCTTGGGAAAGAACTGCTCCATCACCCTGTCCTTGAACTGAGCCCAAAGTCAAACCAGCAACCCACTCGTCACCACCTTCAGACTGCATCAACGCTAACCACCAATTAAGCACATCGCCTTCGAACCGATAGCATGCCAACCTCGCCTTGTATGCGGGGTCACAGCCCATAGCATTGAAAATCTTCTCGATGTGAGCCAACCAGCTTTCAGCATCGCTGGGGCTATCTGTCTTCTCAAAAGCTCGAGGGCGGAGCTTGTTGAATCTCTCCAGCCATACTACTAATGTCACTGGAGGAGGAGGAGGAGGTGCCTGATTATGCTGCTGATTGTTGGCAGCTTGAACTTCAGCCCTGATGTCATTCCTCAGTTGAGGAAGCAAAGCTTGCATAACAGCCTGAATTGCAGCATTGAGCTGTTCCTGTTCGCGTGTGAGAACCATCTGACAGTATAACATAAAACATATGATTAAACAGATCAAAACATAAAATATATATACATGAAAAAAAAATTATACCCAAATTTCACGAGAAAAATTTTATGCAAGAAAATTTTGTGTATGAATGCATGATGCAGTTTTATGAAAACTTTTGTATGCTCGAGAGTGAACGCCTCTGGTCAGTTCACCCGAAACAAAATACATAGCGAGGGGACGCCTATGGGTCGGTCCAAAATTTAAAAGTTTCAATAAAACACATGCGACTAAATAGGGCCAGTCCTGTACCAACCATTACTTAGTTAAAAATCTACGACAATGACATGTATATGTATGCTTAAAATGATGAATGCATGAAAACAACTGTCAGTTCTAGGAAGACCGTAGTGACTACCCACTAATCACAGGTCATATTTGAGAGCCTACAGGTCAAAGCCTTGGCTCTGATACCGTAATTGTAACACCCCATTTTGATAATGGAAATGTCACATGCAATTATGGCGTGTCATCAAAGCATACAAGAAAAATGTTTAAACATTACTTGACCATAAAAGGAAAATACCGGAATCAAACATCGGTAGTCCAAATGTAAAGCTCATCACACACAAACATAGTATAATAAAGGAAAGGACCAAACAATGTCCATAGCAAAAGTATCATAAGAAAGGAAATGCATAAAGTAAAGAAGGCTAGAAAGCTAGAAAGCTTCCAGTCCATATGCACGTACTCTTAATGTCTACGAGCGTCCCTGAGTACCTGCCGTTTTGGGAACATAGAAAAGGAAAACGGTTGAGCAATACGCTCAGTGCACGGATGTACAATAAAGCATGAATAGGATAAGCATATAACATATGACAGTGGAAGAAAACTAAGTCCCGAGTAACCTGGTTAAGTCTTGATAAAACTGGTTTTATAGTTTGAAAAGCCTTATGTTTATCTTGTAAAAACTGTTTATCATATTTTACCATTAGCCAATATAGGTCATGAAAATCCACCGTGCATGAATACTTGGAGGGGTGACCTCATCATGCAATTTAGAGGGGCTGCCTCTAATTTAATATACTGGTTTTTTGGTAGGAGGGATCAGCTCCTTGTGAAGGATGCAAGGCACACACAACATTCACCATGAAATCCTGACTGAAAACATGTAACTAGGATGCACCCATACGCCCCACATGATAAATATAATATAAATGGCCAAAAGCTGAAGGGACGCCACGAGCAATCACTCCGCCGTGGTGAAGTCAAATATCAGTGCCTCTAAGGTTATGGTTATGGTACCTCCATAACTAGGTGAAACTAGTCATGCATGTATATGGCTATAGGTATTCTTAATTAAACATAAGCAAATCAAACACATAACTTATACTACGGGAAAACATTTGGCTGCATACGGGGAATCCTAATAAGGAAAGAATGTCCATACTGAAAGGACGGGAATCCGTACCTTATGTCCAGTGAACGAAGAAGATGAACTGAGAGGAATCCTACTTCCGTATCACTAGTGCTACATAAATACATACATGAATAAGTATCTGCTTACTAAATACGTAGTTGGTTTTATGTCATGTCTTAGCTTATTTTATATGTTCTTACCATGTTTTACTGTTTAAAGCCTTAAACTGTGTTTATCTTATATTCTGTTTAATCTGATTAAGTATTTCTGGTATTTCATGTATTATTATACTTACTGAGTAATAATAAGTAACTTTCCAAAAATAGCAGGTTTCCTAAAATAGAAAGTTTCCAAAGATAGAAAGTTTCCAAAAATGGAAAGTTTCCAAAAATAGAAAGTTTCTAAAAATAGAAAGTTACCAAAAATAAAAAGTTACCAAAAATAGGAAGTTTCCAAAAATAGAATTACTGCTTAAAATAGATAAGTTTCTAAAAATAGAAAGTTTCCATAAATAGATCAGCTGCCTTAATTAAATAAGTTTTCACAAATAGATTAGCTGCCTGAAATAAATAAGTTTCTAAAAATAGAAGGTTTCCATAAATAGATTAGTTGCCTTATTTAATTAAGTTTCTAAAAATAGAAAGTTTCCATAATTAGAAATAAGCTGGTTAAATAAGCTAAGTATATAAGCCTAAGTGTTTTCATGATTATTTTCTAAGTCATATGATATAATGTATAGTTTAATAATTATTTCATGTAATTAAATTAAACTATAGGTTATAATATTTAATTAAAGTATAACATGTTTTTAATTAAATAAAGTTAAATACTTAGTTAAAACATGTATTATTATTTATTAATAATATAACCTAAGTCATGTTAATTAATTAATTATAACCATGGTTTTTAAATAATTAATTAATTATAAGTCTTAAAAATATAAAATACTTAGGTTAGTAATTTCATGATTTTAATAATTTAAAATAACCTAAGTCATGTTATTAAATTAATCATGTCATGTTATTAATTTAATTTTTAACATAAGATCATAAAAATAAAAATAATCTAAACATACACCATGAACCAGATCTAGACTAAAAACCATGAATCGGGACATGAAATCGACACCATACCCCGAACCAAGTCGGGGTCACCCTTGTCTTGATGCTACCGTGGGACCCACACCAACCAACCGGGACCATATGGTCTCGGTGGTGGTCAAGTGGCCAAACCGAGACCCTCTCGGGTTCGGTGTAGGTTGCGGCAAAAAACAAAACACCCCTAAACAACCCTTTTGATTTTATTCCAACCCAAATTCATGTTAGATCTATGATTTTAATTACGTTTTATAAAAAACATAACATGTTCTTAATTATTAAAAGATTAAATCAAAAGAAAAAGGGTTAAATGATTTACCGAATACGTGGATCTAAAGAACGAGGAACAAACACGAGCACCAACAACAATTCCAAGATCCAAGATCAACAAACACCTCCTTGGTGTGTTTGAGGGTGGCGGCCAAAAAGAGAAAAAGAAGGAGGATGAGCATTTTAGGTTTTCTGTAAAATTCTTCTGTAGAAAAAATGAGTAGTGTAATTTTCCTTAACCTCCTTTTAGTGAAAAATTTAAATGGGCTGGGCCTATTTGTTCCTTGTAGCCGCGGGTAGGGGGCCCCACATGGGGTACCCGTACCTTTTTCCGTGTCTCGATGTTTAGTTATTCGTTCGTGATTATTTGTGTTCACGTTTTATGTGTTCTCGTTACGTAATTATCGTGATCTAATATATTTATTTACGCTCGTAATAAATATATATACGTAATTAATAATAGTTTGTGATTTAATTACGTTCATGATTTCATGATCGCATGTTCGTGATTAATTATTGTCAAATAATTATTACGTGTTCGTGCGTAGTAAATACTTATCGTGTTTTAACACGTACGTAATACGTAAAATCCTAACACGTAATCGTAATCATGCTATAATAGGAAAATTTTAATCTAGTACGTACGATCTTAAGGGTACTATTCATGGTAAAAGCATGCGGGTTTTACACTTGGACTGTTAGTGGATTGGGCCAAAGGACCTTCCTCCTTTGGTTTGGACGCCGACTATGCACACACATACATACACATTGTTTATTTTTCGTGACTTAAATTATTATCGTGTGTGTATGTTTTAATGTTCGTGGTAGGGGTGTTAAAAAAACCATGAAACCGACGAACCGCTCAATCCGAAACCGAAAAATCCGAAATCGAAAAACCGAAACAAAAAAACGAAACCGAAAAAAACCGCTCATTACGGGTCGATTTCGGTTTTTACTTTTAGAAATCTGTGGTTAACCGAACCGAACCGTGCATATTATACATGTTTTTTTAGCTAAATATTCAAATAATCGTTCAAGTATTAACGATTTTATGACACCACTCTTATTTTATAAAATCTTTTTAGCTCATAATGTAAGCTTTTGTAATAATTGGCGTGTAAAAATTAATTAATGTAATCGTTATATATAAACGAAATAACTTTTATACGATTAAATTTGATTATATTACTTTTATATAGCTTTTATATACTCGATGTTATTTGATTATACTAAAATGGCATATTATGTATTAGAACACGTTATTCTTTATAAGGTTAAATTCAATTACACTTAAAAAATGGTAACCGCGAACCGAACCGGGGGTAACCGCTCACTTTGGGTACCCGCATGTCTGGTTACCCGCCTAGTGTGGTTCGATTTCAGATAGTAAAACTAATTACTCGTCCCGCGACGGATAGTTAAAATCTTCCAACTAACCGAATCGAACCGACCCGTGAACACCCCTAGTGAGTGGAAATGGTAGTGGGAATACAAGGGGAAAACGATCAACATGCTACAGAGCAGTCATTATGGCACAAAACAAAAAGAACTATGCTATGTAGAAGTTGACTGGATGAACGATCCTATTTTCATTCCTCTAATGAGTGACGCCGAGGCATCAAATGAACCATTGATTCTTAAAGCGGAGATAAAAGGATACAGGGTGAGAAGAGTATTTATGGACGAACGCACTGTCATCCAAGTGATGTTCGAGCATTACCTTCGAAACCTCGATCCCGCAATACAAAGAGGGATGACACCGCTATATAGAAAAGTGTTAGGTTTCTCTAGGGAAGAAGTTACACCGCTGAGAAAGATAGAGTTGGAGGTCGCGTTCGGGGGGACCAACATGAGCTTCACAATAATCCCGGGCACCTCCCCGGATAACATCATACTAGGTCGTACGGGAATACATGAACTTAGGGTCATTCCCTCCATTATGCATGCCATGATGAAATTTCCCACTCCTAATGGCATAGCCACGTTATGGACTCATCCAAGGGCTATAGCAGAGTGCAGGCTGATTGAGGATAGTCAAAAGGTGTAAAAACAAAAAGAAATGGCAATTGAGAGTGAGGGAAATTTAAGCAGGTTGCTTGAGTTCGAGAGACTAATAGAAGAGTAGAAGACAAACGAGGGACCAATAGAGGAAATGATGGTTCATCCCGGTTACCCGAAACAACTGGTCACAATCGGAAGATTGTTCACGAAGAAGTGTAGGTTAGAGTTGATAGATTTACTCTGGAATGGTACTGATGTGTTTGCTTGGGAACCATCTGATATGACAGGTGTTAGTTAAATAATCGATGAATGTGGATATGGCTGTGACACTGGTGGCTAAAAAATGAAGGACGTTAGGGAAGGAAAGGAGTCAAGCGGTAAGACGAGATGTAGCAGAATTGGTTAGGACTGGAATAGTACGACCAATCAGATATCCGACTTGGCTTTCAAACCCGATTTTGGTAAAAAAAAACTGATGGTGACTTAAGGATGTGTATTGATTTTAAGAACCTCAATTCTGCATGCCCTAAAGACTATTACCCTATCCCAGACATAGATGTGAAGATAGGTTCAATAATGGGCTTCAAGTTTAAATTTTTTCTCGACACATACAAAGTCTGTCATCAAGTCCTCATGGACAAAGAAGAAGAGGAAAATATGACATTCTACACCGACGAGGGGGCCTTCTATTTCATCAAAATGCCATTTTGCTTGAAGAATGCTGGAGCCACCTATCAAAGGTTGGTATATTCTGCTTTTCGTACGCAGATTGGCATCAACTTAGAAGCTTACGTTGATGATCTCATGATTAAGAGCAAAACATAGGAAGAGATGATTGCAGATATAAGAGAAACGTTTGACAACTTAAGGAAGATTAATATGAAATTGAATCCAAAGAAATGTTCTTTCAGGGTGGAAGAAGGCAAGTTTCTGGGATACATGGTGACCTCAGAAGGGATAAGAGCCAATCTCGAAAAGACAAAGGCAATAGACAAAATGAGGTCCCCAAAAACGTTGTAAGAATTGCAATCTCTCAGCGGTAAGTTAGCTGCCCTAAACCATTTTTTATCTTGATCCCCCGAAAAATCCATGCATTTCTTCAGGGCTTTAAAGAATATAACCAAATACAACAAAGAAGAATACTAGTGAAGGAAGAGGCAAAACAAGCTTTTCAAAAATTGAAAAATGTGATAATGGAACTTCCATCTATAGCCACACCGGTAAAGAAAGAGGTCCTCTATGTATATCTGGCAGCGTCAAACGCGGCGTTGAGCAGGGTGCTATTGGTACAAAGAAACATAGTCCAAAAACCCATTCGTTACGTGAGCCGAATGCTCCACGATGCTGAGAAAAGATACGTCCCGTTGGAAAAGTTGGTATTGGGATTGCTACACCTTTCTCCAAGACTTCGAAGATATTTGAGGCCCATGACATACATGTCATAACGAACCAACCCTTGAAGCAAGTGCTGAGAAAGTCTGAAGCCTCTGGAATATTGGCCAAATACTCGGTGGATCGGGGACTTATGAAATATCATATGTGTCTCACAACTTAGTCAAGGGTCAGGTGTCGGATGATTTTTCCAATGAAGCTCCCTTGGGACATCAGGGCCAAACCAAAATATATGAAGTCATAGAGAAAGAAGAACCAGCCAAGAAGTAGAAGCTATATACTAACGGAGCCTCTAGTCCGAAGGGAGCGGGAGCCGGTCTAGTATTGATCAATCTAAAGGGATTAGAATTCACATTTGCTATCTGATTTAACTTTGATTGTTCTAATAACGAAGCAATATTCGAAGCCCTTCTAGCTGGAATCCGGTTGGCAGAAAAAATAAAGTTGAGAATGTTGGAGGCAAAGGTGGATTCCAAATTTGTAGCTTATTAGATCAACGGAGAGTTCGTAGTATGCGACGACAGGATGGTAAAGTATCTGGCGAAAGCAAAGGAGATCACCTCCAGGTTCATGAAGTTTACAATTCAAAATATCCTAAGGAACCAGAATAAAAAAGCAGACGTCCTTAGTAAGCTAGTATTTTTAGCTTTCAACCACTTGAGAAGTGCTTGTCGAAGCATTAGAGACCAGATCAATAGACGAGGAAGAAGTTAACCAAGTTATCGAGGAAGAAGAAGATTTCTGGATGATTCCAGTAAAAAAATGTATCGAGGAAGGAATATGGCCGAAGGACCCTAACGAAGCCACATCCATGAGAATGAAAATAAGCCAATTTTCTATCGAAAATGGGGTTTTATACAAGAAATCTTACGTATCCCCAATGTTACGATGTGTTGCCTCTATAGGGTAATTATATCATTCAAGAAAATCATGAAGGGGCATGCGGTATGCACTCCGGACCGATCTCTGTCGTGGTAAAAAGGATACTTTTGGTCGGCCATGCATCGAGATGTATGGAACGAGATCTCAAAGTGTCATTCCTGTCTAATACCTGGACCCAATTCAAGACTGTCGAAGACAAAACTTACTTACATAACCTCTATGTGGCCATTCTATCAATGAGGAACGGGTATACTTGAGCCACCCGAAAGTTAGTTTCGTGATAGTCGTAATTGACTACTTTACCAAATGGATTGAAGCCAAACCGCTAGCCAAAGGGACGGGAAAGGAGGTCAAGAAGTTCACATACTAAAACATTGTATGTAGGTTCGGTCTGCCGGGGATAATAGTAACTCATAATGGAAAGCAATTGGTGAATGACCCATTCAAAAGTTGGTGCACTAAGTGGAACATAAAACAAAATAAATACCGTTGTCGCACATCCTCAAGCGAATGGTTTAGTTGAGCGAGCTAACAAATTGTTAATGCATGGATTGTAGGATTGACTCGGAAGAAAGTTAACTAGGTGGGTCGATGAATTGTCATACGCTCTAGGCACATATAACAATGTTGAAAACTAGTAACGACGAGACACTGTTTAGTTTAACTTATGGAAGCGAAGCTATGATCCTAGCTGAAATAAGGATGCCCTCCGCAAGAACCCTCCTATTCGAAGAAGGCAATAACGAGGAAGAACTCCGGCTCAATCTGGATCTATTGAAAGAGTGGAGAGAAATGGAAGCAATTCAAGAAGCTAAGTACAAAAAGAAAATGGAGCAATATTACAACAAGCGTGTAAAGCCATACCCTTTCAAGACCGACGTCTTTGTATATCGACGCAATGAAGCCAGTAGGGTCAAAAATATTGGAAATCTTGGAAATCTTGGACCAAATTGGGAGGGTCAGTATAGAATCAAAGAAGCTTACCAAAACGGGTCCTACAAGTTGGAGACCACCGACGAAAGGGAAGTGCCGGGGATGTGAGACGCAATAAACCTTCAAAAATGCTTCATGTAAAACCCACGTGTATTTGATTGATGAATCAATGAAGAAAATTTTGGCAAAATGCTTGTGAACGACACCAAACCTCCGGTCAAGCTAAACGAGATGGATTTAGCACGTAACTGTGTTTGTAACACCCCACTTTGACAAGTGTACCGTTACATGATAGTTATGGCGTGTCATCAAAGCATGTAAGGTAAATGTCTAAAAACATTAATGACCATAAAGGAAACCGGAAACAAACATCGGTCCCAAACATAAGCTCACACACAATGCATAAGTAAAGAATGTAGAATAAGGACTAAACAATGTCCTACAAAGCAGAAGTATATAAATGCATTAAAAGAAATAAAGTCAAGGGAGCCTCCATCCAAATGCACGTACTCTTGATTGCTTAACTTCTCCTTTTAGTACCTGCCGTATGAGGACATGGAAAGAAAATATCGCTGAGCAATACACTTAGTGTATGGATATATGACAATGATATAATTACATAAACATAAGTAAAGTATAACAAAGCAGCGGAATAAGTATAAGTCCTGGAAAACCTGGAGTATGTTTTATAAACTGGTTTATTTCTGAAAAGACTTATGTTTATTTCATAAAACTGTATTTTAAATGCCCAAGAGTCCATATAGGTCATGAAGGTATCAATGTACATGAATACATAGAGGGGTGACCTCGTCATACAATTAGATGGGATGCCTCTAATTATAATAGTCTGGGTGAAGGGATCAGCTCCATGTAACGGATGTCGAGCACACACCACAATTACCTAGTAATCTACTAAACATGTACTAGGATGCACCCATTCGACCCACATGATAATAATATAAAAGGCCAATAACTCTCGCATGATAATAATATAACATGCGAGCAATCACTCTCGTCGCGGAAGAGTCATACCACCGGTGCCTCAAGTGTTATGGTTATGGTGCCTCCATAACTAGGTGGAACATGGCATGCATGTATATAGCTCAGGTAGTTTAAAACGCTAATCATAATAATTACTGAAAAGTTTAATGTAAACTACTGGGAAAAACATATGGCTGCAAACAGGAAATACTAAATATAGGAAGAGAATGTCCACACTGAAGGACGAAATATCCGTACCTTATGTCTAGTAATGAAAATAAGGATGAAAGCGAAAGAACTACTCCGAGTTCACAAGTGCTACATAATAAAGGACGCGGATGAGTTTTCTGTTTAACGTATACTTACTGATTATTAGTTTACTTGGCGTGTTCTTAACTTGTTTTACTTGTTCTCGACTTGTTTTACTGTTTCATGTTTAATCATGCGTTTCTTAGTGTTTCATGTGTTATTGATAAGTGTATTTCATGTTTTATGTGTTATTGTACTTGTTGTTTCATAATGAGTAACTTTCTAAAAATAGCAGGTTTCTATATATAGTAACTTTAAAAAGAATAGCAGGTTTTCATATATAGTAACTTTCCAAAAATAGCAAGTTTCCATAAACAGTAAGTTTCTAAAAATAGAAAGTGTCCATAATTAGAAAGTTTCCAAAAATAGAAAGTTTCCATAATTAGTATGTTTCTATAAATAGCATGTTTCCATATTTAGTATGTTTCTATAAATAGCATGTTTCCATAATTAGTATGTTTCCATATTTAGCATGTTTCTATAATTAGTAATAAGCATATTAAATAAATATATGATATAAGCTATAGTTTAATAAGCATATATTATAGGCTATGATTATTAAATGTAATAATATAGTAAAGTTTATTAATAATAAATATTTTAGTCTTAACATAATGATTATTAATTAATAATATAATACATGATTTTATATGTAATTATTAATTAATAATATAACATGATTATATTAATTAAACTTTATCTTAACTGATTATTGTATAATTAAATTAGAATAAGTTATTAACTTAATTAAACCTTGGTTAAAATGAAATAAATTAATTAAGCTAAGTTCTTAATTAATTAAATGTAACATGAACTTTTCCATGAATAATTATATTAATAATTATTATAACCTATAGTTATTTAAATAAAGGGTCATGTTTTATATCATGATAATTATATTAAATAATTATATCATAAGTCTTGTTTAATAAACTCATTTATACGTGCATTGTTAATATAAATTAATTAATTAAATAAAACATAAAAGTATTTTAGCAAAAATTAACCAAACATACCTTGTTGTGTTTCGGTTATACCCGAGCCCCAAACAAAGCTATACCGAGACCTTAGGGGGTCTCGGCTTGTCTCGAACCAACATCAAACACCACAGTCGCAAGGCTGTGGCCTTGCCCTCGTCAGCCCGAAGCAGCCACCGGCTGTAGCCGGTGCCACTGCTATGCCAAAAGTTCCCACCGGCTGTGTGCCGCTACCCACTGTTCGCGCCACAAAGATCCACCGAGAGCTAGGCATGCTCTCGGTTGCCACTATTAAACCAAACGTGCCCCCGTAGCGGTCTTGGTGTTGCGGCCGACAGAAACAAGCAGACCCCGACCCCTTATGCGGTTCGGCTGCTTGAACAAAAACCCACCAAGATCTTCATGGTCTCGGTTACCGTGATAAACCAAACTAAAAACCCTTGATTTACATGTTTGATTAATTCACCATGATCTTATTATTAATTTTAATTAACTACATGAATTAATAATAATAATTGAAAAAGAATGAAGGTTTTAGTGATACCGTATGTGTAATGTTTCGGAATTATGAACACGAACACAAACTCGTAAACAATCAATGATCAAAACAAATTTTCCCTTCTTTTGTTTCTTGTGGGTGCTGCGGCAAAGGAGAGAGAAACAAAGTATAGGGTTTTAAATTTTGTTAAAAGTAAATAATGAAATTTCCTGGAGGTTTTGTTTATTAGTGACCTTGGGTTAATGGGCCAGGCCAAAGGCCCTTTTGTTTCTTTTTGAACCGCTGACCATAACACCCCTTTATATGGTTTTCGTTTTTCGTGTTTAACTAAATTATCATGTGTGTTCGTGTTTTAATCTCGTTGTTTAATTCTTGTCATGTTTTTAAGTATTATACGTAAATACTTATCGTGTAATAATAATAATATACGCAATACTTGTCTTAATTAATTACAACTCTTCCCCTCTAAAAGAATAATTCATCCTCGAATTAGAGATACGATAAGCTGAAAAGGACATACCCGAATCATAGCTAAAAATGAGGGTAAGAAGTCCGGATAGACTCCTCCGTTTCCCAAGTGGCTTCCCTCTCGGAATGGTCCCTATAGAGGATTTCGACGAATGGAATCGTCTTTTTCCTCATGACCCGATCCTGACGATCGAGAACTGCCTCGGGTTCCTCAACATAGGATAGATCCTCACGAATCTGATCGAGTGGATTCGAAACTGTGTGCAACGGATGATAATTGTATCCTCGGAGTAAGGATACATGGAACACATTATGAACATGAGATAGCTAAGGAGGTAACGCCAGACGATACGATACCTCACCGACACGTTCGAGGATCTAAAACGGTCCGATGAAACGAGGACTCAGATTCCCTTTAAGACCAAAATGCTTGACTCCACGTGCTGGTGATACCTTCAAGAAAACACGATAACCAGGCTGAAATTCTAATGCCCTACGATGTTTATTAGCATAGCTCTTTTGACGAGCACGAGCTTCCTCTAGCTTTGCCTTGGCAATAGCAACCTTCTCATTGGTCACCTCTATCATTTCTGGACCCTCAATGATTCACTCACCAACCTGATCCCAACAGATTGGAGCATGACACTTCCTGGCATAAAGCATCTCAAAAGGTGCACACTTGATACTCGTATGCCAACTGTTGTTGTAAGCAAACTCAACCAAGCAAATGTAGTCATCCCAACTCCCTTTCCATTCTAACGCACAAGCACGTAGAATGTCTTCTAAGGTCTGAATAGTACGCTCTGACTGACCATCGGTCTGAGGATGAAAGGTTATGCTAAGCCTAAGTCTAGTCCCCAAGCTTTCTGCAAACCTTTCCAGAATTTAGACGTGAATCAAGGATCTCTGTCGGATATGACATTTGATGGAGTACCATGCAGTCGCATGATCTCCTGCTGGAATATATCTGCCAATTTGCTAACTGGATAATCCTTGCGAATTGGAAGAAAATGAGCTGACTTGGTTAAATGATCGACAATGACCCATATAGCATCATGTTTCCTCTGAGTGGAATTCTGGTAACAAAATCCATAGAGATCTTGTCCCACTTCCATTCGGAAATCTCTAATGGTTGTAGTAAACCACTGGCTCGCTGATGTTCTATCTTAACCTGCTGGCAGGTTAGACATTTGGAAATGAAAGTAGCAACATCCTGCTTCATGCCACTCTACCAAAAATGTTGTTTGAGAACATGGTACATTTTGGTAGAACCTGGATGAATGGAGAATGGAGAGTTGTGAGCTTCAGTCAGTAAGGATTCTCTGAGTGTAAGATCGTCTGGAACACATAACTTGGTACCCTGCCATACGATGCCATCTTCGTCTATACGAAACTCTGTCTGCTGATCGATATTCTGAATAATCGCCCATATCTCACCATCGTCCTTCTGAGATGCCTTGATCCGAGAGATTAAGTCTGGCTCAACTCTTAGATTAGCCCAGTACCCACGCTGTCCACGTACAAAGAATTCAATGTCTAAACGTTCTAGATCACGTATGATCTCTTCTTCCACCTTAATGCCAACAATCATGCCTGATTTCCTGCTGAGAGAATCGGCCACCACATTCTCTATACCAGGATAGTACTGAATGTTGGTCTCATAATCCTTGAGTAGCTCTAACCACCATCTCTGCCTCATATTTATTTCTCGCTGAGTGAATATATATTTGAGGCTCTTGTGATCAGTGAAGATGTCACATGATTCACCATATAGATAATGCCTCCAGAATTTGAGTGCAAAAACAACTACTGCCAATTCCAGATTGTGAGTAGGATAATTTTCCTCATAAGGCTTAAGCTGACATGATGCATAAGCAATCACCTTCCCATGTTGCATGAGTACACATCCAAGTCCTTTTCCCGAAGCATCACTATAAATCTGAAATCCACCTGTGCCAGATGGGAGAGTAAGAATAGGTGCAGAAACCAAACGCTACTTAGGTTTTTCAAAGCTCTTTTCCTGCTCATCATTCTAGACGAATTTCTCTCCCTTATGCATCAGCTTGGTCAAAAGTAAGGCTAACCGTGAAAAGTTCTCCACAAATATGCGATAATATCCAGCTAAACCCAGAAAACTACGAACCTTTGTTGCATACGTCGGTTTGGCCATTTTGTGATAGCTTCAACCTTCACATGATCCATGGTGATCCCTTGTGCAGAGACAATGTGGCCCGAAATTCCACCTTGTTTAACTAGAATCACACTTGGAAAATTTTGCATACAGTTGCTTCTAGCGAAGAATCTGTAGTATGGGGCGAAGATGTTCCTCATGTTCTTCCTTGGATTTTGAGAAGATGAGAATGTCGTCGATGAATACGATGACAAATGTTTCTAGAAACTCATGGGAAACGCGGTTCATTAAGTCCATGAATACTGTTGGAGCATTTCTGAGTCCGAAAGGCATGACTACGAACTCATAGTGACCATATCTTGTGCAAAAACAGTCTTAGGAATATCCTGCTCCTTTACTAGCAGCTGATGGTACCCTGACCGTAAATCAATCTTGGAAAAGTGCTTGGCACCTTGCAGTTGGTCAAATATGTTGGGAATTATTTGTTAAGGGTCAAGTACCGTTAGTATATTCCAAGTACTGTTAGTGTTACGTAAGTACCGTTAGTGTTAACGTGGTACATAGTAAGTACTGCTACTTATAAAGTAAGTACTACTATATTGATTAGGACGAATATATCTTTGTATAAGATATATGTCATAGTTATAGTTAGAGTATATCTTATGTGATATACCTAAATAGTTAGAATATTGATAATATATCGTCTGTGATATAGTTATCTTTATAGAATATTCTAAGGTTTCTATGGTTCCTTACTCTATAAAAGGAACATAGGTACAATGTCTTTTATGTACCTCATACAAGTCGATTAATAAGAGAATCGAATAGTTAAAAGTAATTCTGTTCTTCTGTGCTTTATAAGTTAGATTCCGCATAACTTATTTAGTATTAGTAAGAGTGCTCAAAGTGTTTTAGTTTGAGTACAAACTATTATAATAATTCTTAACAGAATATAGATCCAACCAAAGGGATCAACAAGTGGTATCAGAGCTTGTTGAGAAACTCTGAAAAAGAAGAACACGAACCCATACACTCCACACATACCAAATCTCAATGTCTCAACCAGATGGTGATAATGCTCACTTGGATAATGTTCAGAACAATGATCCTGTTCTTCCACAAGGACAACCACAAGTTGTGCATCCTGCACCAGCACAAGGTGCTCAAGTCATGAATGATGTAGCTACCTCTACACCAACACCTTCTCATACTCTGTCTGCTGTTAAACTCCCAGTTCTCAAAGGTGACAATTATGAGACTTGGGCTATGCAGATGGAACATTACTTGAATCACACAGATCATACTGTGTGGCAAGTTATCAAGAATGGGAACACACCTAAGAAGCTACACTGGTTGCCAGACGGTACATGCTATCTCTACCTGCTGTGACTGCTGATCAAATACAAGCAGAGATCAGAGAAAGAAAAGCCATATTTGCTTTGGATATTGCTCTTTCTGAAGACATTCTACCAAGCTTTCATCATTATAAAGATGCCAAAGCTATGTGGGATGCTATAAAACTTAGATTTGGAGGCAATGACAAATCTAAGAAAATCAAGAAGATTGTTCTTAAGCAAGAATTTGATAACTTCTCAATTACCAGTATGGATGGAATACATGGTGGATATGGAAGGTTCAGCAAGTTGCTCATTCAGTTAGCAGTTTATGGACAAGTAATCCCTAATGAAGAAGCTAATCTGAAATTCTTAAGAAGTGTTCCACCAGAATGGAAAGCAATGGCTATGCACTTCATCACAAGAGATGATTTGGAAACAATTCCGTTTGATCATCTCTACAACAATCTTAGAGCATATGAGATGGATATGAAAGGCACTGAAGTAAAAACAACAACTGCTTCAAAGTCTAATTTGGCTTTTGTGTCAGATGGGAACAACGGTACTTACTTTCAAAAGACCGCTAGTGGATCTAACAGCGGTACATACTTCACAAATACCGCTGGAGGACTTACAAGCAGTACTTACCCACAAAGTATTGAAAGCAGTCCAATGATCTCTCAAAATCCACATGGAAGGTCTTCACCATTGTTTAGTGACAATGATGCCTTCTCATTCTTTGCTGGACAAGACAACAGGCCAAGATTAACTCCTAATGACTTGTTCCAAATGGATGATGCTGATGTTGAAGAGATGGATCTTAAATGGCAAGCTGCTATGGTGTCAGTAAGATCTAATAGGTTCTTCAAGAAGACTGGAAGAAAAATGACTTTTGATCCTAATGATCCATTAGGATATGACAAGTCTAAAGTTGAATGCTATAACTGTGGAAGGAATGGGCACTTTGCAAGAGAATGCAATAGAGATAAAGCTGAGACTAGCAATCTGAAGTCCTAGAACAGCTATAGAACCAGTCCAAGAATAACTGAAAGCTTTCCAAGAGGAAACAACAGGAGTCCTAAAGGAACCAAAGCATTGGTTACTATAGATGGAGTGGTGAATTGGGCAGAAGAAGAAGAAGAAGAAGAGCTTGGATTTATGGCTCTCTCACATGAAGATACTGAGGTACACCCTTGTTCTAAAGATTGTATTCTTAAATTTAATAGTCTAAAAGTAGAACTAGAGGAACAATATCAAAAGGTTAACACATGCACTGTAGAAGTAGAGGCTTTCAAACAGGGTGTTGTTAAACTAGAAGATAATATAGTTTTGTACAAAAAGGCTCAACAAAACTATGAAGAGAAAATAAGTATTTTGACTCTTCAAATGAGGGAAAAAGATGTGGAAATAAAAGCTTTTGAAAGACAACTTTTAAAAATAAATTCAGAAAATGAAGTTTTAAAAACCAGTCTTTGTAAAGAGAGGGAAGTGATTAGTCATTGGCAACAATCCTCTAAGGGATTGGGAAAATTGATTAATTCACAAATGGGGTATTATGATAAAACAGGCCTAGGATATATTGAGGATCAACTTGTGATAACCTTAATCAACAAGGACTTATCAAAAGGGATTTTTGATAGTTCTAGTGAGGTAGATGATACACCTGAAAATGATAGATATGCTGAAGGAATGAAGGCAGTTCCTCTACCAGTATCAGGAATTTTCATGCCCTCTTATAATGATACTAGTATAGAGTTAGAAGAACCTAAGATTAATAATGTCTTTAACTCTAGTACTTTGTCTCAAGAAAATACTGATGTGACCAAGAATATTGTTTATCCACCTTTAATGAACAACTTTGTTTCTAAGGAATCTAAGACTAGTTCTGCTCCCAAGCAGGTAAAAACTCCTAGCAAGATATTGGAAAACAATAAACAGCATACTAAAACCAAAAGGGCTGGGCTAGGTTTTGAAAACGTAAAGTCAAAACAACCTTTTGGGTCTTCTCTAAGAAGAAAAGGATGTTATGTTTGTGGTAGTCTAAGTCATTTTATCAAAGACTGTACATTACATGAAGATAAAATTGTGAAACAGAAGGCTACACAAAGGGTCATGAAAAACAGTAATGTGAAAAATGCACAGGGTTATAGGAAACATAAACTTAAAGATGACAAACCTAAGTTTGATCACACAAGGGTAGTTAACAGGTTAAAAATAATCCTACCAAAAGTTTTGTTCCTAGGGCAGTACTTATGAAGCAAGGACTTGTATCCTTAAAGTCTGGTAAACCAAGTACCGGCAAGCTTAAATCTACAAGTACTGCTAGACCAAACTCAAGTACTGTTGGTTTAAAGTCTGTAAAACCAATGTTCTCCAAGACTTCTAATAAAGTTTTTGAAAAAGTTAAAACACCTAGAAGTAAGGACAAGAACAAACCAGTATATAAATGTGGTTCCTAAAAGAGATATACCATGTGTTAAAGCAAGTACCGCTAAAGCAGTACTTAAGTCAAAGAAGTCAAAGCACATAGTCACCCTATGAATTTGACTAGATAAATGAAACCATGAAGTATAAGAGTAAAAGTAGCATCACTGGAAATGCTTTAGTACAAACTCTTAAATGTGTAGGTCCCACAAGATCCGAGCCAAATGTGGCTTGGGTCCCTGTTAAAAACTAATGAGTTTTATTTGTGTGCAGGGGCATCTCATTGATGAATTAAAAGATAAAGGAATTGTAGATAGTGGATGCTCAAGACACATGACAGGGAATAAAGATTTTCTTGCTGAATTTGAAGAATTCAGAAGAGGTCCAGTAGCCTTTGGGGGTAGCAAAGGTAGAATCACTGGCAAAGGGAAAATCAACACAAGAAAGTTGGAATTTGAAGATGTTTTCTTTGTAAAAGAATTGAATGAGTTCAATCTCTTTTCTGTATCACAAATGTGTGATAAGAAGAACAAGGTGCTATTCACAGACAAAGACTGCTTGGTGTTGTCCAAAGACTTTGAGATGCCTAAGGAATCTTAAATAGTGCTTAAAGTACCCAGGCAAGAAAATATGTACACCTTTAATCTTCATACTATTACTCCAACAGGTGGTATTACATGTTTGCTAGCTAAGGCTTCTTTAGATGAGTCAAACTTATGGCATAGAAGGTTAGGTCATGTGAATTTCAAAAATCTTAATAGATTGGTAAAAAGGAGTTTGGTTAGAGGTCTACCTAACAAATATTTTCAAAATAATTTCACATGTGCTGCTTGTCAAAAAGGTAAAAAACATAGAGCCTCTTGTAAGACAAGATTGTAAACACTGTGACAAAACCTTTGCATCTCTTGCATATGGAATTATTTGGTCCAGTTTCTATCAGAAGCATTAGCCATAAGACCTTTTATCTAGTCATAACTGATGATTATAGTAGATTCAGTTGGGTTTTCTTTTTAGCCCTTAAGAGTGAAACAAGTGAATTACTAAAGGATTTTATCACTTTAGTTGAAAAGCAGTGCACTAAACAGGTTTTAATCATTAGGACTGATAATGGAACAGAATTTAAGAATGCTGATTTTGATGAATTCTGTAGGTCTAAAGGAATTAAGAGACAATTTAGTAATCCTAGAACTCCACAGCAGAATGGAGTAGCTGAAAGGAAGAATATGACATTAATTGAGGCTGCTAGAACTATGCTGGCTGATTCACTTTTGCCAAATACCTTTTGGGCAGAAGCAATCAATACTGCATGTTATGTGTTAAATAGAGTCCTAGTAACTAAGCCTCAAAACAAAACACCTTATGAACTCTTGACTAATGTAAAGCCTAACATAAGCCATTTAAAACCTTTTGGGTGTCATGTGTCCATACTAAATACTCTTGATTATTTGGGAAAGTTTGATGGAAAGTCTGATCTAGGATATCTTGTAGGATATTCATTGAAAATTAAAGCATATAGGGTTTACAATTTAGCAACTAAGAAAGTTGAAGAAAATGCTCATGTCAATTTCTTAGAAAATAAACCCAATGTTCCAGGAATAGGTTATGCTTGGATGTTTGATTTAGATTATCTAACCAACTCCATGGATTACTAATAAGTGTGAAAACACTTATCCTTTTACCACTTATTTCTAATAATAACAAGACCAAAACGTGTATTTTATGTCGTAAAAGATGGAATTATGCGTGGTTTGTGTTTTTATTGTGTTTTAGGACCAAAAGATGAAAAAGGAAGAAAACACGGGCTTTCACGGGCTTTTATCGAAGAAAACGAGAAAAGACGAAGTCAAAAGATCAAGAGTGCAAAAAGAACGAAAGTCCAAGGCCTATTCTGAAGATTTATCGAAGAAAAAGTCTAAAGACGGAAGTTTAATGAAGTCGAAGAACTCAAGTCTAATTATAGAAGAAAATTATAAGACGAGTTCATATCCCGAGACGACGTCGAGAAAGACAAAGGATTTAAATCGAGTCGTCCCAAGAAGAAAGAAAGAGGAGGCAACACATGCTCTCCCCCCTTGCCTATAAATACCCTCCTAAATACATTAGGAGGGTGGTTAGCTAGTTTCATTTTCATTTTTCTTTCTAGTTTTTAGAGAGAGAAAGTTTAAGCTTTCTCTCACTAAGTTTTTATCTTTTCTTTCAAGTTAAGTTCTTTTTAATCTTTGTATTTGAGTTTTAGTAATAAAAAAGTTCAAGTTTAAGCTTTTAATCTTCAATCTTTTTCTTCCTTTCTTGATTTTGTTTTGTACTTGATCCGAAATTTCATTTTTGATCCAAATTGTTCTTAATTCGTGTTTGATTTTGATTGTTTTAGTGATTAAAAAGTTAATCTTTTTATTCCCTCCTAAGCTTTTGTACGGTATAAGCTATAAGCTCGTTGTGCTTATTGGCTTTTTTCATATATATAGCTTATTGCATTTTCGGATTTCCTAAAAAGTTTAGTGTTTTTAAAAGGTTCGATTTATAAAGTTTGCTTATTTGGAGTTTTGAAAGTTGTCAAATTTATGCTTATTGAGTTGTTTAAGATTCGTTTAAGAGTGCTTATTGGAACTGCTTATTGAGACTTTGGCTTATCTCCATTTTCGGATTATTTGGTGTTCATCGCAATATTGAGGGTTTACATATTCCGACGGCTGCTTGTTTGTATCGCAATAACCCTTCTGGTTCTACTTTGCGATCTAGAGTATCATCCCCCTTATTCCGATCTGGGATTGCGATCGCTCATTGTAATCACATATTCCGACGGGTCTTAAGGTCATTTTAAGTCGAAACTCTGCCAAAATTTTGTTAACAACATTCCGATAGAAAACTTGTATTCCGATCTGGACATTCCGACAGAAGTGTTTCTTGTATTCCGATCTGAACATTCCGATTGACCTACATTCTGATGGACTTTACTTTAACATTCCGATGGTTTTATTTGCACTACATTCCGACAGTTTTAACTTTGTTACATTCCGATGGCAACATTCCTATAGCCTTGTTTTGAATTTATTTCGATCTGAAAAGTTTTAAGTTTTTAGTTTTAACAAAGTTTTAAGTTCATTACGTTTTAATTTCTAAAATTGCACGCTTACCGAAATCTCTATTTTTACCAAGTGTTTTTCTAGTAATTTTTAGTTTAATTTTTAAATCTTTATTTTTACTCAACGACATTTTCATATTTACTTTTAGTTTAAATTAGATAATCAACCCTCCCATTTTATTTTCCACCAAGAACGATTGAGTCACACTAATTAACGGTAATCAATTCGAAAAGACTTGGAACAACGAATGATACTTAGTAAATCTATGTATTAAAGGGCACTGCTGCCGGCTCTTTTCGTTAAGATTAACGGTTTTTAGTGAGAGACGCGTTGGATTTTGGGATCCGTTCACTTTTGAACGTTATTTTTCGTGCTTATAAATTTTCAAAAATCCATAAAAATTAAAAATTTTCAAAAATCTAAAAAAATAGAAAAACATATAAAAACCCAAAAATATTTCTTGTCTATCTTTATTTCCTTTTGTAGGCGTGCATGCGTACTCGTGCTCGTAAGAAAAAAGTAGCTCAAGCCGAAGTCATTACTCCACCTATTGTCACCATGGACAATCAACCAATGATCGAGCTTTTGCAATCGCATGTAGAGGGCAACACCGATGCTATTGTCATACCTGAGATTGGAGCCAACAATTTTGAACTCAAATCCGCCTTCATTCAAATGGTCTCTGCTCAACCTTTCTTGGGGCGTTATCTTGATGATCCCCATGACCATATTAAAAGGTTTCTTCAACTCACCAATACGGTTAAGTACAATGGGGTTTCACAAGAAGTGATTCGCTTGCAACTTTTTCCTTTCTCCTTAGAGGGACAAGCCCGGAATTGGCTTGATAAGGAACCGCCACAAAGTATTCTTACATGGACGGATTTAGAGACCAAATTCATCAATTATTTTTTCCCACCCTCACATACTACCGCTTTGTGGAATGAAATCATTACATTTGAACAAAAGTACGGTGAGACATTTAGTGAATCTTGGGACCGTTTTAAGGAACTTTTAAGAAAGTGTCCACAACATGGTTTCATAAAAGTACATCAAATTAATACTTTTTACAATGGTTTAAGCATGAATGACCAAGATTCACTAAATAGTGCTTCGGGGGGTAACATTTTGGTTAAGTCTTCTAATGCCGCATAGGATATTATTGAGAACAAGTCTAGAGTGCAAACCAAGAGTGTTCGGACTAATGTGGCTAGTGCTAGCACTAATGAGAGCGACAAGAGAATTGATAAGCTTACTTCGCTTGTTGAATCACTTGCTCTCCAAACCTCTAATAACACCAAAGCTATCAATGCCCAAGTTAATGCTATGAGTCAATCATGTGAAATATGCGGGGGATCTCACTCATACACCGATTGTCCTTCGACTCATGACAATCCGGAAAATGTGTATGCCGCCAACGGTAACTTTGCTACAGGAAGCTATCAAGCACTTCCTCAAGGTGACCGCAATTCGCTCAGCTATCGCTCAAACAACTTTCTTTCACCACCCGGTTTTCCCCCACAAAACCCAAACAACCTCAATCGCAACAATCAAAACCAACCTCGTGCTCCAAATCAATATTAAACCCAAAGAACCCCATATCCACCTCAAAGAAACAACCAAGTTTACCAACAACCCGCTTATCAACCACCTGCCTACCATGCTCCTCCTCCCAACCAACCCACCGTATTTAATCACGAGGTTGAAACTTACATGAGGACTAATGATGCGATAGTGCAGAATCTTCAGCGGGAAATGGCCAACATGAAAGCAGATATGGTAAAACAAGGGAATGATCTTCGAGCTGATAGGCGAAACACTTTGGCTAGCCAAACGAATGACTTAAGGAACATGATGGCTAGTTTCTTCCCAAGTAATCAAGCCTCTGGTTCGGGTTCTCTTCCGAATAACACCGTTGCTAATCCAAGAGGGGAGATGAAAGCAATCACCACTCGAAGTGGAAAAGGTTTAAAGGAACCCGAGCTTGCCACACCTACACCGGTGATTGTGACAAAGGAAAACGAGTCTCCTTCTCCAATTCCTCCACCTTTTATTTCTCCAACACCTCCAATTTATACTCCTCCGCCTTTTATTTCTACCCCTCCAACACCCAAGGATGTGAGTGAGAATTCCATTCCAAAGCCTTCATCTCAACCCAATATACCTTCTCCTTCGAGGTTGAGGAAAGAGAAATTGAAGAACAAGGATGATATTCAGGTTTCTAACTTTCTTAAAATGTTTAAAAAACTGAATTTCAATATCTACTTTGCTGAGGCTCTCGCTCACATGCCCAAATATGCTAAAATGTTTAAAGATCTTCTCAGTGATAAGGAGAAACTTTTGGATATTACTCAGACCCAACTTAATGAGAATTGCTCTGCAGTGCTCTTAAGGAAATTACCCACCAAACTTGGTGATCGAGGTCGTTTCTTGATTCCTTGCAACTTCCCTGGGGTAGAGAATTGTATGGCCCTAGCCGATCTAGGTGCTAGTATAAACTTAATGCCATTAAGTGTTTGGACACAATTATCTCTACCCGAGCTAGTCCCCACCCGAATGACTTTGGAATTAGCTAACCGTACGGTTGCTTATCCAGTGGGGATAGCCGAAGATGTCTTCGTTGGTGTCGACAAATTCACCTTTCCGGCGGATTTTGTTGTCGTTGACTACGAGATGGACCCCCGTGTTCCATTAATCGTTGGACGTCCATTCCTGAGGACCGGTCGCACTCTCGTTGATAGCCGCGGGCGAATTAATCATGAGAGTTGGTGACGATAAAATCGTCTTCAACATGGGTAAACTTTCTAAGCAGCCTTCTGAAAACGAGAATGTTAATTTCATTGACGTTCTTGATGAGGCTTGTGAAGAACATTTCAAAGACGCTTGTAAAAGTGGTTCTTCTTCTCTTCCCAATGCTGAGACCGTTGCCTCTATAGCTCCATCACTAACTCCATTCGGAGAAAGTGATTTCATCTTGAAAGAATTTGAAGCAACTTTGGGAGATGTGGACTTGCAATATGACGATTCTCCCTCCAATTGGGATGAAGACATTCGTACCATTGAGAAACTTCTCAATGAGGACCATTTTCTCCACCATCTCCTAAGGATATCTCTATCTATGATCCGAATTTGACTACGCCTTCCATCGAAAATCCTCCGGATTTAGAGCTTAAGGACCTACCGTCTCATCTCGAGTACGTTTTCCTTGAAGACAACAAGAAGTCACCAGTCATCATCGCTAAGGATTTGAAAGAGGACGAAAAATCCCGACTTATCGCCGTGCTGAAGAATCATAAGAAAGCGATTGCTTGGAAAATCTCCGATATTCGTGGAATTGATCCTCACTTTTGCACACATAAAATTCTCATGGAGGACGACTTTAAACCCACTATTCAAAGCCAAAGAAGGGTGAATCCCAAGATCCATGACGTTATCAAAAAAGAGGTTATCAAACTTCTTGATGCGGGCATGATCTATCCTATCTCGGATTCGCCATGGGTTAGTCCGGTCCATTGTGTGCCTAAGAAAGGCAGAATTACCGTTGTGCCCAATGAAAACAACGAGTTGATTCCTACTCGTCTCGTTACAGGGTGGAGAGTTTGTATAGACTATCGTAAACTCAATGATGCTACGAGAAAGGATCATTTTCCCCTTCCTTTCATGGACCAAATGCTTGAAAGTCTAGCGGGTAATGACTATTACTGTTTTTTAGACAGTTTCTCGGGTTATTTTCAAATACCCATCGATCCTCAAGATCAAGAGAAAACCACATTCACTTGTCCTTATGGAACATTTGCTTACAAAAGAATGCCTTTTGGCTTATGCAATGCTCCTGGGACTTTCCAAAGGTGTATGATGGCCATCTTCCATGACATGGTTGAAGAAACTATGGAAGTCTTCATGGATGATTTCTCGGTCTATGGTGATTCTTTCTCTCATTGCCTTGCCAATTTGGAACGCATGCTTAAGCGGTGTGAAGACACTCGCCTTGTTTTAAATTAGGAAAAATGTCATTTCATGGTAAAAGAAGGCATTGTGTTTGGACATAAAATCTCAAAAGCTGGTCTTGAAGTGGACCGTGCTAAAGTGGATGTCATAGCCAAATTACCTCCACCTTCAACCGTGAAGGGTGTGAGAAGTTTCCTTGGTCATGCGGGCTTCTATCGTCGATTCATTCAGGATTTCTCTAAAATCGCTCGCCCGATGACCCACCTCTTGGAAAAAGATACTCCTTTCATCTTTTCCAAAGAGTGTCTTGAATCCTTCAATCTTCTTAAGGATAAGCTAACTAAGGCACCGGTCTTGGTTACCCCTAATTGGGAGCTACCTTTTGAATTGATGTGTGATGCTAGCGACTTTGCTATTGGAGCAGTTTTGGGCCAAAGAGTGAACAAACACTTCCAACCAATCCATTACGCTAGCAAGACAATGACGGGGGCTCAATTGCATTATACCACTACCAAAAAAGAGCTTTTAGCTGTAGTGTATGCTTTTGAAAAATTTCGCCCCTATCTTGTTCTTTCCACCACCATTGTGTACACCGACCATTCCGCGTTAAAGTACTTGTTGACTAAGCAAGATTCTAAGCCAATACTTCTTCGTTGGGTTTTGCTCCTTCAAGAATTCAACATTGAAATTTGTGACAAGAAGGGAGCCGAGAACCTAGCCGCGGATCATGTAAGTAGACTTGAGGATCCTTATCAAGGGGATCATTCGAACCAAGAGATCAATGACTCTTTTCCCCTTGAGGCCTTAATGTCTATCAATCCAAATCTTGATGACACCCCGTGGTTTACGGACATTTCAAACTACTTAGCCGGTGGAATTCTCAAGGAATGGTTAACATCCCAACAAAAGAAAAAGTTCTTCAAAGATATTGAACATTATTTCTGGGACGACCCTTACCTTTTCAAACAATGCGCGGATCTTGTCATTCGACGATGTGTTGATGGGCCGACAGCTGTACAAATCCTTGACGCTTGCCACAAAGGACCCACCGGTGGTCACTTTGGTCCCAATTACACCGCGAAGAAAGTATTCGACTCTGGATTTTATTGGCCCACCATTTATCGTGACGCTCACGAAATGGTTAAGCATTGTGATGCTTGCTAACGACAAGGCAAGATCACACATAAAGATGAGATGCCTCAAAATTTCATACAAGAATGTGAAATCTTTGATGTATGGGGCATCGACTTTATGGGGCCATTTCCATCATCTAAAGGGAAAAAATACATCCTCGTAGCCGTTGACTACGTTTCCAAATGGGTTGAAGCTAAGGCTCTCCCTACGAATGATGCGAGGGTGGTTGTGAAGTTCCTAAAACAACTTTTAGCTCGCTTCAGTGTTCCTCGTGCTATAATCAGTGACCGCGGGACTCATTTTTGCAATGATCAATTTGCTCGAGTCATGGCTAAGTACGGTGTCAATCACCGTCTTTCCACCGCTTATCATCCCCAAACCAATGGTCAAGCTGAGATTTCTAACCGCGGCTTGAAGAGAATTCTGGAACGTACTGTGGGAGAGCATCGTGCCTCGTGGTCCGATAAGTTAGATGATGCTTTGTGGGCTTTCCGCACCGCTTATAAGATCCCGATTGGTTGTACACCTTATCGTCTTGTGTACGGGAAAGCATGCCACCTCCCTATCGAGCTGGAACACAAGGCATACTAGGCCTTGAAGTGGGCTAACTTCGACATCAACAAAGCCGACGATCTTCGGAAGATTCAACTCAACGAGCTAAATGAATTGAGGAATGAAGCTTACGAGAACTCAATGATCTACAAGGAGAAGACAAAGATCATCCATGATGCAAGGATTAAGAACTGAGAGTTCCACGTTGGTGATCAAGTCTTACTCTTTAACTCTCGGTTGAAGATATTATTGGGCAAGTTGAAGAGCCGTTGGTCTGGTCCATTCACCGTAGCCAAAGTCTTCCCATATGGCACCATTGAGCTTTCTCAGCCAAATGGGCCCAATTTTAAGGTGAATGGCCAGCGCGTGAAGTTGTACTTTGGTGAGGACATCTCTCATGAGATGATTCCATCCCTCACCACGTTCCCCTTGAATTAAGTTCTGGGTCGAGTCAGGCTCGTGACTCGTTTAACAAAAATAAGCGCTTCTCGGGAGGCAACCCGTTCATCTATCCTTTACCGTTTTCATAATAAGTGTAGGGAGGAGCCCCGTATGTGTTTCTTGTCTTGCTTCTTATTCTGTGCAGGGATTCAAGCTTCAAAGAGTACTTTTGATGACTTTTGACGAACCGTCACCTCGTGTACCCGTCTTCCTGGTTTTATCCTAAACTGTCGTGATTCAATATTTCATATCTTATATGTTCACATTGAAATCACTTTAGTTGTCCTTTCCTTAGCAAGATTTAAACAAAGTGCACAATGTCATAAGTGTAGGGGAGTTTACTCCCACATGCTTAAACATTAAGGACAATGTTTATATCAAGTGTAGGGGGACTTCTATCGAAATAAGTGGTCTTTTCCATGAATTTGCCCTCATTTTAATCAGAAAATTTGATTTTTTGACATTTTTCAAAAATTTTAATCTATTTTAGCCTAGTAGCATAGTAGTATTTTCCTTTGTTATCATTATTTACTTTCTTTGCTAGAATAAATTTTCAATAAAGTGGTTTTAATTTTTCAAAGTCGTGAATATTTTGACTCAACCCGAGTTTACTTATTTAAGTTTACTCTAGCTAGTATCCTTAACGTGTTTAAGTCAAGTTTTGCTAGGCTTTTATATAGGGAACTTTAAAACGCGAAAGTCTTAACTCTCACGGGTTAAGAACGAGAACTTTTCGCAAGTTCCTATAATTGATCCTAGAGAGTCGTTTATCAAGGGAACTTTAAAATGCGATTTCTAAAAGTCTAAGAATTTGCAAGATCCTATAGATGACTCGAAAACCCAAAACTTTGATTTAATTGGCTAAGCATCCACGAGTCTCATTCCTTGAGATTTTAAACTGTGGAGAACGAGAGATGATAGAGTCAATTATAAGTTAGGTATTCTTTCGTGAATTTATGTGAGTTGATTATAAGCCTATTCTCCCATCGCTTGTTAATAAATATATCTGCAATAAATATGGTTGTACGATTTGAAAAGTTACTTAGCTTCCAGCCCAAGATCGTTTAAAAGTTGCTCGGTATTAATTAGAGTTCATAGCCAAGGCATAACTTATTGAAGCGGGATGCGAAGATTGGCGAGTCCGAAAAGGCCCTAACAAGGCATGAGGGATACATTTTGTTGCTTAAGATCCAAAAGTGATGAGAAGAATCATTAATCGAAAATCAATATGAAGGATCGAGACACACGACGAAAAGCAAAGACTCCCCAAAAGATCATGGAGAAGTCTATCCAAAAAGGCCCTAACAAGGTATGAGGATAAATAGATCCATGTCCTAAAAGGAGGCAGATCGTTGTATATCAAAGTCCAAAATAAAGATTGGAGAAAAATGAAGAAGTCGTGGTCCAAATATGAAGAATCTCTCAAAAAGCCAAAGTGAAGAAATTCCTAATATGAAGAGAAGACCATAATTTCAAGAACGTCTCTCAAAGATTTGAAGTATGAAGTCGCTGTCAAATATCGGTCCGAGAAAGGTCTCAAATCGTGAAACGAGTTATGCCAAGATATGAACTTTAAGAGGTCCCGAGAAGCAGTTTTAAAAGATTTTGTCCTTTAGCTAACTATTGATTAATCGTTCCACTTTATTTTTAGCCTAAATAAATATCGAAATAAGTCAAACAATGCATCCTCGTGATCATTCAAGACAAAAATAAAATATAAGAGATACACCTAGGAATAAGGGAATCTAAGTAAATAATTGGCCCACATGAATTCGTGTTAGTTTGCTAACGTATAATAACAATGATCTCGTTTTTAAGCTTGGTATGGGGAACGTGAAACTTGAGGATGATAAACATTCATGACAGCCAAAACCCCAATGTAAGTTTTTGATTTCTTTACTTGTTTCTATCTTTTTATTTTCCTTAAATGTTTAGTATTTAATAAAGGACAAGGTGGGTTATTTATGATGGAAAATGTAAACCGTGCTTTAAATGCATTGCATGAGGACATTGCAATGGTCAAGTGTAGGGGATTTAATAAGTGTGAAAACACTTATCCTTTTACCACTTATTTCCAATAATAACAAGACCAAAACGTGTATTTTATGTCGTAAAAGTCGGAATTATGTGTGGTTTGTGTTTTTATTGTGTTTTAGGACCAAAAGATGAAAAAGGAAGAAAACACGGGCTTTCACGGGCTTTTATCGAAGAAAACGAGAAAAGACGAAGTCAAAAGATTAAGAGTGCAAAAAGAACGGAAGTCCAAGGCCTATTCTGAAGATTTATCGAAGAAAAAGTCTAAAGACGGAAGTTTAATGAAGTCGAAGAACTCAAGTCTAATTATAGAAGAAAAATATAAGACGAGTTCAAATCCCGAGACGACGTCGAGAAAGACAAAGGATTTAAATCGAGTCGTCCCAAGAAGAAAGAAAGAGGAGGCAACACATGCTCTCCTCCATTGCCTGTAAATACCCTCCTAAACACATTAGGAGGGTGGTTAGCTAGTTTCATTTTCATTTTTCTTTCTAGTTTTTAGAGAGAGAAAGTTTTAAGCTTTCTCGCACTAAGTTTTAATCTTTTCTTTCAAGTTAAGTCCTTTTTGATCTTTGTATTTGAGTTTTAGTAATCAAAAAGTTCAAGTTTAAGCTTTTAATCTTCAATCTTTTTCTTCCTTTCTTGATTTTGTTTTGTCCTTGATCCGAAATTTCATTTTTGATCCAAATTGTTCTTAATTCGTGTTTGATTTTGATTTTTTTAGTGATTAAAAAGTTAATATTTTTATTCCCTCCTAAGCTTTTGTACGGTATAAGCTATAAGCTCGTTGTGCTTATTGGCTTGTTTCATATATATAGCTTATTGCATTTTCGGATTTCTTAAAAAGTTTAGTGTTTTTAAAAGGTTCGATTTATAAAGTTTGCTTATTTGGAGTTTTGAAAGTTGTCAAATTTATGCTTATTGAGTTGTTTAAGATTCGTTTAAGAGTGCTTATTGTAACTGCTTATTGAGACTTTGGCTTATCTCCATTTTCGGATTATTTGGTGTTCATCGCAATATTGAGGGTTTACATATTCCGACGGCTGCTTGTTTGTATCGCAATAACCCTTGTGGTTCTACTTTGCGATCTAGAGTATCATCCCCCTTATTTCGATCTGGGATTGCGATCGCTCATTGCAATCGCATATTCCGACGGGTCTTAAGCTCATTTTAAGTCGAAACTCTGCCAAAATTTTGTTAACAACATTCTGATAGAAAACTTGTATTCCGATCTGGACATTCCGACAGAAGTGTTTCTTTTATTCCGATCTGAACATTCCGATTGACCTACATTCCGATGGACTTTACTTTAACATTCCGATGGTTTTATTTGCACTACATTCTGACAGTTTTAACTTTGTTACATTCCGATAGCCTTGTTTTAAATTTATTCCGATCTGAAAAGTTTTTAGTTTTTAGTTTTAACAAAGTTTTAAGTTCATTACGTTTTAATTTCTAAAAATTGCACGCTTACCGAAATCTCTGTTTTTACCAAGTGTTTTTCTAGTAATTTTTAGTTTAATTTTTAAAGCTTTATTTTTACTCAACGACATTTTCATATTTACTTTTAGTTTAAATTAGATAATCAACCATCCCATTTTATTTTCCACCAAGAACGATTGAGTCACACTAATTAGCGGTAATCAATTCGAAAAGACTTGGAACAACGAACTTTGATACTTAGTAAATCTATGTATTAATTACTACTCTTTGCAAAAGGATTATCAAACTAACAATGCAGGTGAGGAGTCAAGTGCAACTAATGCAGGTACTCAAGAAGATGTTTTTTCATCAGATGATGATATTCATATCTATGTGCCCAACATGCCTACTGTTAGTCCCATGTCTGCAATTCCCAAGAAGCAAACCATGCCATCAAATGATGATCAAGCCTCCGAGGAGCTTTAGAGGCTTCAAGATCAAGAAAAGAATGCTACATCTGCTAATAAGCATTCAGGAGAAAAGTCTTTTGAGTCACAACACTCAACAGTACATACTATACCTAGCGGTACTTCATTTGAAAGTACTGCTAATTCAAAATATGCTAAATCTGCTGACTCACTAGAAGAGATTTTGCAAGCATTGGACGATGAAGACTTATATGCCAGTCCAGCTGAAGGAATCTTCTCCAAAGCTTCCTATGATGAGCAGGGTGCAGTAACTGATTTCAACAATTTGGAAACTGAAATTCCAGTCTGTTCTATTCCCACTCATAAAGTCAACAACAACCATCCTGCTACACAGATTATTGGTGATCCAAAATCTGTTGTTCAAACCAGAAGACAACTGCAATCCAATACTGAAACTCATGCACTAGTGAGTTATGTCAAACAACAGCAGAGAACAAATCATAAAGATACTCAGCATTGTTTGTTTGCATGTTTCTTATCTCAAGTAGAGCCCAAAAATGTCTCTCAGGATCTTGATGAAGAAAGTTGGGTAGATGCCATGCAAGAAGAATTAACACAATTTGAGCTACAAAAGGTTTGGATTCTTGTGGATCTTCCCTCAGGTAAAAGAGTAATTGGTACAAGATGGGTCTTCAGGAACAAGAAGGATGAAAGATGGGTTGTTGTGAGGAACAAGGAAAGGCTTGTTGCTCAAGGCTACATACAGGAAGAAGGGATAGACTATGATGAGGTTTTTGCACCAGTGGCAAGGATTAAAGCCATTAGGTTATTTTTGGCCTTTGCATCATATATGGGATTTATAGTCTATCAAATGGATGTGAAAAGTTCCTTTCTATATGGTACTATTTCAGAGGAGGTATATGTCTCACAACCTCCAGGTTTTGTAGATCCTAAATTCCCCAATAGAGTCTACAAAGTTATCAAAGCACTTTATGGTCTGCATCAAGCTCCAAGGGCCTGGTATGCAACTTTATCCAACTTTCTGCTAGAACATGGATATAGGAGAGGAACCATTGACAAAACTCTGTTCATCAAGAAAAATGCCAAAGACATCATTCTAGTTCAAGTCTATGTTGATGACATCAATTTTGGTTCTACCAAGAAGACATGGTGTGAAGAGTTTGAAGCTTTGATGAAAGGAAGATTTCAAATGAGTTCTATGGGAGAACTAACTTTCTTTTTGGGACTACAAGTCAAACAAAGGAAAGATGGAATATTTATCAGCCAAGATAAATATGTTGCTAAAATCATAAAGAAATTTTCATGTATGGATACAAGGAGTACAAGCACACCTTTTGAAGCCAAGAAATCTTTATCAAAAGATGAACATGGAGAAGATGTTGATATTCATCTCTATAGGTCAATGATTGGGTCATTGATGTATCTTACTGCTTCAAGACCAAATATAATGTTTGCTGTGTGTGCCTATTCAAGATTCCAAGTTCATCCAAAGGTGTCACATCTTTATGCTATGAAGAAGATTTTTAAATATCTTAAAAGTCAACCTAATTTAGGATTATGGTATCCTAGAGATTCCACCTTTGAATTGGAAGCTTACTCAGATAATGATTATGCTGGAGAAAATCATGATAGGAAATCCACAACAGGAGGTTGTCAATTCCTAGGCAGAAGACTCATATCATGGCAGTGTAAGAAGCAAACCATTGTTGCTACTTCTACAACTGAAGCTGAATATGTAGTTGCTGCTCATTGCTGTGGACAAGTACTTTGGATTCAAAATCAATTGTTGGACTATGAGTTTAACTTCATGAATACCAAGATTTACATTGATAATGAAAGTACTATATGCATTGTCAAGAATCCAGTATTTCACTCTAAGACTAAGCATATTGAAATAAGACATCACTTTATAAGAAATGCTTATGACAAAAAGCTTATTCAAGTCTTGAAGATTCATACAGACAACAATGTAGCTTACTTGTTGACCAAGGAATTTGATGCAAAGAGAGTCGAATTCCTGGTAACACACATTGGTATGCTCAACCAATAACATGCTGCATATGTTGAGGGGAGGTAATAGCTGTACAAGTTTTATATAATTTTTATTGTATAGTCTATGTTTTGTGTTTTTGATGTTATTGCAGGTTTATAGAAAAAGATAAAAGAGGTTACATGTCTAGTGGAAAGCATGAACTGGTCAAAATTGTGAGGTACTGTTGTCACTCCAAGTACTGCTAGCACAAAACCAAGTACCGCTTATGTTCCATGTACCGCTACATGTCCGTTGTACCGTTAAGGGTCTCTTTTGTAAATTTGGCGGTTTCTTCGCGCTTGGGTTTGTTATTTACTTAAATACTTACCCCAATTACACAATTGATTCACCTAAATCTTTTATTTTTCTCTCTTGATTCTATAACCTTCTCTCAAATCTTTCGATCATCAAAAATACTAATGGCTGCCTTACAAGTAATCTCTAAGCATAATTTGGTTACGAATCTTGCTACGAATGATGACTCTCTTGGTTTCCATGAGATGCTTGGTTTCCTATCTCGAAGTTATGTTCGCTTCGCACTCACTGTAAGTCCAGTTGTCTCTATACCCATTGTTGAACAATTTTGGGATACTGCTGTGTTAGGTACTCGTTTTGATCAACCTTGCATTAAGGCTATGGTAAATCATAGGAATATATATGTCACTGAGGTACTGCTACGAGCAAGTTTGAGACTTAATGACGAAAATAGACTTAGTATGCTTAATAATACAGAGATTCATGATGGCCTTGCAGCCATGGGCTATGGGGGTGGTAGGGAAAGTCTTACTTTATTTAAAGCATTATTTTCACCTCAATGGAAATTGCTTTTTCATACTATTATTCACTGTTTAAGTTCAAAAAGTACATCTTTTGATCAAATACCTGCTGCATTAGCATCTGCTCGTATTTGTCTAGCAAATAACAGGGTTTTTAATTTTTCAAAATTAATTTTTGAAGGCATGACTAGGAATTTGGAAGGGACTAAGAAGTTTTTAATGTATCCTAGATTCATTCAGGCTTTAGTTAGTGACCAAATACCTAACCTACCAGCATTAACTGATACATGGGATGTTCCTTCATTCACAAAGAGAACTTTCTCTTTCTTGACCAAACAAGGCAATGCCTTTACAGGAACAGTAACACCATTGTTTGCTCATATGTTAGCCCAACCTGCCAATCAAGAAGGTGAGGAACCTAGAAATGCTAGTGCTTCTCAGCAAACTCCTTCTCACCAGATCTCCCACTCTCTAGAAGATTCACAATCTTCTTCTCACAATGTTGGTATTCCACCAAACACTGATGAGATGATCCACACACCTGCTGCTTCTATTGCTGCTAGTGGTTCACCACAAGCACAAGCACCAGAGGTGGTGGATGTTGCAAATTTAACTGCTTTGTGTACAAGTTTGTCCCAACAGGTACATGTATTGCAGAAAGATAAGCTTGTTCAAGACAAGAAAATTGCTGAATTAGAAGCTAGCCTACTCAAGTTAAGGAACAAAGTGTCATCTTGGATGAGGCACTATAGATCTGTTCAGAAATCTGCAATTAAGAAGCAAAAACTCAGGAACCACAAGAAAAGGCAACTGAATGCAACCAAACAGGGTAGGAATAATGAAGAACAGGGAAGGAATAATGAAGAACAACCACCTTCTTCTGATAATCAAACAAGGATCTCTGGAAATGACATCAATTTTGAATTGGATGAAGATGTCATGTTGACTTTTAAAGATGGAACTGGTTTAAAGACTGGTGTGGATGGACCTTCAGATATGGAGATTCAACAGCAAGACGCACAACCTACTCCAGAGGAACCTCAAGTTCAAGAACAAGTTCAAGAAAAGTTGGTAAATCAACCAGAGGAGCCACAAGTTGCAGAGACATTGGCAACTCAGCCAGAACCATCAGTTCAATCACCACCTCAAGCTAATTGGAGTGCTTTCTATGAGAAGTTGGAGGAAATTTCTAATAAGTTTCCTGGTCCATCACCACAAAGCAATAAATCAGATAAGACTGAAGAAGTGCAAGTTGATATGATGGCTTATATGGAAGATAAAGTATCTGGGGATACACAAGTGATTGAAGAAACAAGTGTGTCTAATACTGGTGAAGTCAACTTTGTTGAAGATCCAAGTACTGCTAAGCCAACTGCAAGTACTATTGACATTGTTGAAGACCCAAGTACTGCTAAGCCAATTGCAAGTACTGCTAAGCCAATTGCAAGTACCGTTGGTGATCATCCTTCACTGGAAAGTCAAATTTCATTTGGATAAAATGAGACTTTAGCCTAATTGCTGCTTGATTTAAAGAAGAATTTAGTTGAGAAGACTAAGCAAGCAGAAGTGGAAAAAAAGACACAACAAGAAGTTCTTGCCACAAAGGATAAAATTCAAGGTAAGAAAGTTCAAGCTTTACACCCTACAAAAGGTATAGTCATTCAACAGTTAGCTAATGAAGAAGTAGTTGCCAAACTGAAGAAGAAGCTACCTAAGATTAATCCAAGGGATAAGGGGAAGAAGCAGTTATTGTTAGAGTCTGAAGATGAAAGTGATTCCGATGATGATATAAACAAAGTCATGTACAGATTTAATCAAATAGACCATGATGAGGAATTTGCTTATAGAATCCAAGCATAAATTCGTGAAGATGAATTGCCGGAAGAACTTGTAGCAAAGAAAAATTTGCTAGAAGCTAAAAGGATACATCAAGAATGGAACATACAAGAGTATGATAGGATTCAAGCTAAGATACATGCAAGTGAGCTTCTTGCAGACTCATTAATAGCTGAAGAAAAAGATGCATATGATGAAGAAGAGAAATCAAGATTGATTGATGATCTGGTAAGGGAGCAACAAAGATTCTTTGCTGAAAAGATAAGGAAAGAAAAGATTAAGCCTCCAACTACTATGCAGATTAGAAATCAAATGACGAACTTTCTAAAGAAAGTAAAAGGATTTACTCATATGCAGCTGGTCAAGAAATTTTTGAAGAAATCAAGACTTTGTATGAGCAAAGTAAGAGGACTGAATTGAATTTTGTTGAGATTGGATCTGAAGTAGACAAGAAAGCTGTTGAAGAATTCAAGAAACATCTGCAACAACAAAGACAATTTGGTAGTACTCCTAGAATTGAGCCAAGTACTGCTGAACCTACAAGTATATCTCCACCTATCAAGACCACTTATGTGAGGAAGAATAGAAAGGAGAAAGTAAGTTCAAGGGAGGAAGAGACTGCTCAAAGAATGAATGCAGGAGTTGAAACTCAAGGTATTGCTCAGACTAAAAATGTACAAGCAGTACATACACAGTCAACAGTACATACAACAGTACATACTGAGGAAACGATACATACAAGCTTGGAAGAGGGTTCAACAGAACTTGAAGGAATTTCCAAGAGTGTTAAAAGGAAAAGATCAACAAAGCTAAAGAAGAAAGCTAAGAGAGCTAAAACTACAGTAGAAGATAGTGATGATGATGAGAGCTTAAGGAAGTACTTGAAGATTGTGAAATTTGAAGATCAATGTATTGATACAGAGATTTTTGGAAAAAGAGCATCTATTGTTAAGTGGATTTACTCTACAGATCAAGGACTTGAAGCTCATGGAATTCAGAGATCTGATGGCACAAAAAGAATATTTAGACTTTTGGAAGATATTCTTCACATTCTTGACAGACAAGATATCCAAGATCTTGTAAGGTTAGTTAAAGAAGCCAGTGTAGGTAAAACTGAAGTATCACTATTATATAGGGAATTTCTCTTTATGTATGAGCCACACAACTGTGATCAAGAAATGTTGAAGGTATTGGAGGACCAGATTCCTAGTTACTAGATATATTACAGGTCATGTGGATTGCATATTTTGGATGTAGATGATGTTACATATTATATGCTGCAAGAGAAAACTTACCCCTTCAAAAGGAAATTGTTGGAAAGGATGTTAGAACAACAATTAGAAGTTACAGAAGAATCTGTTGATGCTTTGGAGTTGATCAGAATGGTTAAACAACAAATCAAGGATTTGAAAGATGAGGAAGAAGATGAGAAAGAATCTTAAGTGTTTGACTTTCAGTCACACTTCATAAATGGTTCTCAGTTCACCATGTCTAACACACATAAGAACTGGCTAGTCCATAAGCAAACGGTTTGTGGTAAAGACTTATCATATCTGTTGAAAGCTGATAGTTTGCTAAAAACTATATGGTTTTAACTCACCTTGTTTCGAGACAAAGAGTTGGCTAGTCCTAGACAAACGGTACTAGGTAAAGACTTCATCAAATCCGTTGATGGTTGACAATTTACCAAAAATTGTAAGGTTTTCTTTACACCTTATTCTTTGTGAATAAAGTATTGGCTATTCCAGAGTGTACGGCTAACTGGTAAAGAATTTATCAAATCCGTTGATAGCTGGTGATTTGCTAAAAATCATGAAGCCAATACAGACTGGTGTTTGTTGTTAACTGTTTTAATTTAGGTATGAAGATTGCAGACAAAGAAGTATTAAATTATATAATACTTAGAAGGTTTTGTTATCATCAAATCAAGAGAAAGATTTATGATCAAGAGTTCAAGGACTAAACTCAAGAAGACAAATATTGATGCTGCAAAGATAGATGAATGTTTAGAAGACACAAGAAGATCATAGTTTGAAGACAAAGATGATGCTTATAATGTTTGAAGATTGTCTTATCAGAAGAAGATCTACATTTGAAGTGTTTGGCTACATTCAGTTGGATACAAATACAAATTACCAAGTTCAATCCAAGGATGAAGGAAAGACTGAAGAAATGTATTTCTAATACATCCAGTACAAGAGAAACAAGAAGACAACAAGTTATCATTTCTTGTTTAGGGGGGATTGTTGGGAATTATTTGTTAAGTGTCAAGTACCGTTAGTATATTCCAAGTACTGTTAGTGTTATGTAAGTACCGTTAGTGTTAACGCGGTACATAGTAAGTACTGCTACTTATAAAGTAAGTACTGCTATATTGATTAGGACGAATATATCTTTGTATAAGATATGTCATAGTTATAGTTAGAGTATATCTTATGTGATATACCTAAATAGTTAGAATATTGATAATATATCATCTGTGATATAGTTATCTTTATAGAATATTCTAAGGTTTCTAGGGTTCCTTACTCTATATAAGGAACATAGGTACAATGTCTTTTATGTACCTCATACAAGTCGATTAATAAGAGAATCGAATAGTTAAAAGTAATTCTGTTCTTCTGTGCTTTATAAGTTAGATTCCGCATAACTTATTTAGTGTTAGTAAGAGTGCTCAAAGTGTTTTAGTTTGATTACAAACTATTATACTAATTCTTAACAGAATATAGATCCAACCAAAGGGATCAACAAAATAGATCATCGATACACGGCAATGGATAACGGTTCCTGATCGTGATCTTGTTCAGCTCACGATAGTCAATGCACAGTCGCATGCTGCCGTCCTTCTTCTTGACGATAAGTATCGGTGCACCCCATGGTGATACACTCGGACGAATGAAACCTCGCTCCAGTAACTCCTGCAGCTGGTCTTTCAACTCCATGAGCTTAATGGGAGCCATATGATAAGGAGCCTTGGAGATAGGTTCAGCTCCTCGAATGAGCTCAATGCCAAACTCCACTTCACGGATAGGTGGTATATCCAGAAGTTATTCTAGAAATACATCGGGGAATTCTGAAACAATTGGCTGATCCTGAATCGATGGATCTTCTGCAGTGATGTCTTGAATTGTAACTAAGAAACCTTCGCAGCCATGAGCTAGTAAAGCACGGGCTTGTAAGGCAGAAATGATTTGTACAGACTTTCCTGGTATGAAACCATTATGAAGGTACTATGGAACTTGAATATCACCTAATATCACTCGATACGTATGGCAATTGATCGTGGCGTGGTGCTTCGCTAACCAGTCAATGCCTAATATCATATCAAATTCACACATGTCCAAAGGAAGTACGTCGACATGACGAATCTTATCATCAAGTTCTAAGGGAAGGTCTTTGTACACATGGGTAATGCGCACAGAGTCTCTCATTGGCGTAGATATATTTAATATATTCTCGAGTGGTGTAGATGTCTTATTAATACGGGAAGCATAAGTGGTGGATATAACTAAGTGGGCTGCACCCGTATCAAATAAACCGCAGGCAGCATGTCCGTACATAAATAAGGCGGTAGTAATGGTACCTGTAGACTTGTTTGCTTGATCTCTGGTGGTAGTGAACACACGGCCCGAAGCTGGTGGTTTCGGAGGGGCAGTACTTAACGTACCAACAGTCTCTCCTTGCTTGCGGTCCTTCATCTGATGGCCTGCTTGCCCACACTTAAAGCAAACATCGGTAGCACGACGGCATGGTCCAGGATGCCTACGGCTACAAGTAGTGCAGATAGGATGGGTATACCCTCCAGGGGTACCCTCGCTACTAGAGAGCCTGTTTCAGAAGATATGCGGGAGACATGATTATTAGGACATAAACATGACTACACTGAAAGATTAAGTTATAATACTAGATGAAGTTGAGTGATTAGGCTGCTAACCCTTAATGTTCTGGTCACGCCCACTCGCAGAGTTCCTGTTATGATGCTGAGATGTTAGCATTTATGTCATACATTAGCTTAACATAGAAGAGTTTAAATTTTAGGGACCTGTTGTTGTTGGAGTAACTGGCATTGTTACGGTAGTTATCACTACCGCTACGCCTGTCTGATCTATAACATTCATTAGTCTGACTGTGCCCCTTGTTGTTGGTCTGCTGAGTGGCCGGTTGGGACCGGTCTCCACCCTTCTCCCCGAAAGATACAATTGAATATAACAAGATATAAAATGAAAATACTGATTTGAATGAGATGGTAACGCTTGATGACTGAAGTTATACCTTTTCTCAGGACGAGCTGACTCCTCATAGTCATCCCTCTCATGGAGCATCTCCAGACTACGTGCTGCGTCAGCCACTTGTGACATATTGGTGAAAGTATTACATAACAGACGATCAGTAGTCGAGGAGTGAAGAGCCCCGCGGAAATGCTTCGCTTGCTCTTCTAATGTGCCAGCTGCTGCACCTAGAAAACCAGCTAACCTGAGGAATCTTTGCATAAACTCCGTGCTATTCTCACCTATCTTTTGACGAATAGCATGGTAATCCCTCTTTAGTCATTCTTGCTCAACCCTAGGTAAGAACTGATTGTTGAACAACTCTGTGAACTGATCCCATGTCAAAGTAGCCAACCATGCATCACCTCCCTTAGTCTGCTTGTACGCTCTCCACCATGCTAGCGCATCGCCCTCAAACTTGTAGTAAGCCAACTTGTACACCCTATCACAACCCATGGAATCAAAGATATTCTCTATGTGTGAAACCTAGTTTACAACATCAGACAGGACCTCAGCCTTCTCGAATGCTCGAGGCTTCTGCTTGTTGAATCTCTCCAGCCATGTGTGGAGTGTAACAAGTGGAGGAGGAGGAGGATTATTCTAATTCTGATTCTGATGAGCCTGATACTCATTCCAAATCTGATTTCTGATTAGAGGGAGCATAGCTTGCAAAGCTGAATTGACAGCTACAACAAGTTCCTCGTTGGTGTGTGTGTTAACCATCTGATAGTTTCAAAGAGGAAAATAAAATGATTAATCTGTTAGAAACATAGGATAAACATAAGAGATGCATGGAGGAATTAATAAAGGCATGGCCAACAAAAATTGCCATTGGAAAATGTGGACGACTATGGTTCAGGCCACAAAACAAAATTCGAAGAAAACCACATGCGACTAAGTATGGCCAATCCTGCATCAACCCTTACTTAGTAAAAAACTAAAGAAAACAATGATGCATGAAATGAAATTTACTGTCAGTTTAGGAAGATCCTGGTGACTACCCACTAGTCATAAGTCAAGTTTTTGAGCCTACATGTCAAAACCTTGGCTCTGATACCATAATTGTAACACCCCACTTTGACAAGTGGACCGTTATATGATAATTATGACGTATCATCAAAGCATTCAAGTTAAATGTCTTAAAACATTAATGACCATAAAGGAAACCAGAAACAAACATCGGTCCCAAACATAAGCTCACACAGGATGCATAAGTAAAGAATGAAGAATAACGACTATACAATGTCCAGCAAAGCAGAAGTATATAAATGCATTAAAAGAAATGAAGTCAAGGGAGACTCCATCCAAATGCACGTACACTTGATTGCTTAACTCTGTCCTTTAGTACCTTCCGTATGGGGACATGGAAAGAAAATACGACTGAGCAATACGCTCAGTGCACAGATATATGACAATGATATGAATAACATAAAGATAAGTAAAGTATAAAAAAGCAGTAGAATAAGTGTAAGTCCTAGAAAACCTGGGAGTATGTTTTATAAACTGGTTTATTTCTGAAAAGACTTATGTTTATTTCATAAAACTGTATTTTAAATGCCCAAGAGCCCATATAGGTCATGAAGGTATCAACGTGTATGAATACATAGAGGGGTTACCTCGTCATGCAATTAAAAGGGTTGCCTCTAATTATAATAGTCTGGGTGGATGGATCAGCTTCATGTAACTGATGTAGAGCACACACCACAGTTACCTTGTAATCTACTAAACATGTACTAGGATGCACCCATTCACCCCACATGATAATAATATAAAAGGCCAATAACTGAAAGGGACGCCGCGAATAATCACTCACGTCGCGGAAGAGTCATAACACCGGTGCCTCAAGTGTTATGGTTATAGTACCTCCATAACTAGGTGGAACATGGCATGCATGTATATAGCTCAGGCAGTTTAAAATGCTAATCATAATAATTACTGAAAAGTTTAATGTAAACTACTAGGAAAAACAGATGGCTGCAAACAGAGAATCCTAATTATAGGAAGAGAATGTCCATACTGAAGGACGAAATATCCGTACCTTATGTCCAGTAATGAAAATGAGGATGAAAGCGGAAGAACTACTCCGACTTCACAAGTGCTACATAATAAAGGACGTGAATGAGTTGTCTGTTTAACGTATACTTACTGATTATTAGTTTACTTGACGTGTTCTTAACTTGTTTTACTTGTTCTCGACTTGTTTTATTGTTTCATGTTTAATTTTGTGTTTCTTAGTGTTTCATATGTTCTTGATTAGTGTATTTCATGTTTTATGTGTTATTGTACTTGTTGTTTCATAATGAGTAACTTTCTAAAAATAGTAGGTTTCTATATATAGTAACTTTCAAAAAACAGCAGGTTTTCATATGTAGCAACTTTCCAAAAATAGCAAGTTTCCATAAATAGTAAGTTTTCAAAAACAGAAAATTTCCATAATTAGTAAGTTTCCAAAATAGAAAGTTTCCATAATTAGTATGTATCCATAAACAGCATGTTTCTATATTTAGTATGTTTCTATAAATAGCATGTTTCTATAATTAGTATGTTTCCATATTTAGCATGTTTCCATAATTAGTAATAAGCTTATTAAATAAGTATATAATATAAGCTGTAGTTTAATAAGCATATATTATAAGCCATGATTATTAAATGTAATAATATAGTAAAGTTTATTAATAATAAATATTTTTAGTCTTAACATAATGATTATTAATTAATAAGATAATGCATGATTTTATAAGTAATTATTAATTAATAACATAACATGATTATATTAATTAAACTTTACCTTAACTGATTATTGTATAATTAAATTAGAGTAAGTTATTAATTTAATTAAATCTTGGTTAAAATAAAATAAATTAATTAAGCTAAGTTCTTAATTAATTAAATGTAACATGAATTTATTCCATGAATAATTATATTAATAATTATTATAACCTATAGTTATTTAAATAAATGGCCATGTTTTATATCATGATAATTATATTAAATAATTATATCATAAGTCTTGTTTAATTAACTCAATTATACGTGCATTAATTAATATAAATAAATAAATTAAATAAAACATAAAAGTATTTTAGCAAAAATTAACCAAACACACCTTGTTGTGTTTCGGTTATACCCGAGCCCCAAACAAAGCTATACCGAGACCTTGGGGGTCTCGGCTTGTCTCGAACCAACAGCAAACACCACATCCGCAAGGCTGTGGCCTTGCCCTCGTCAGTCCAAAGCAACCACCGGTTGTAGCCGGTGCCACTGCTGTGCCAAAAGTTCCCACCGGCTGTGTGCCGGTACCCACTGTTCGCGCCATAAAGACCCACTGAGAGCTGGGCATGATCTCGGTTGCCACTCTTAAACCAAACGTGCCCCCGTTGGGGTCTTGGTGTTGCGGTCGATAGAAACAAGCAGACCCCGACCCCTTTATATGGTTTTCGTTTTTCGTGTTTAACTAAATTATCACGCGTGTTCGTGTTCTAATCTCGTGTTTTAATTCTTGTCATGTTTTTAAGTATTATACGTAAATACTTATCGTGTAATAATAATAATAATAATAATATACGTAATACTTGTCGTAGTTATTTAATATACGTAATACTTACATTAAATGTTCATGATACGCGTCATATATTAATTAATTGTAAAGTTTTAATTTATACATGTTTTCATGTAATTAATGTTCTAAGGTATTTTATGCGTGTTTTACAGTGTTGGACGCGCCTTATGGGATGTCCAGAGGACAAACTAAAAACACCTCGGTGCCAATGTCTTCCCAATAATTTAGCACGTAACTGTGTTGGACGCGCCTTATGGGTAGTCTAGGGGACAAATTAAAAGCGGCCCGATGCCAATGTCTTTCCAACAATTTAGCACCTAACTGTGTTGGATGCGACTCATGGGCACTCTAAGGGATAAATTAAAAGCGACCCGGTGCTGATGTCTTCTCGTATGAGTCTGATCAACTCGAAATAACAACAAACGCACAAATGTAAATGCCTATGAAAGGCAATCTAATGCCGGCGGCTCGGCTGGGTACCGAAGTCATCTGTTGCAACCTACATTGTTATATGCAAGTATAACCAACATATATATATATTTATATAACCGCACTGCATATGAAGTACTAAAACTAACCATGGCACGAAGAAGTAATGATACGAAAAAGAGCAACATTCATGCGATAAATTGAACAATTATTACAAACCGAATGAAAGTTGTTCATGTCTGATGGTAAAAAAGTCTTGACAAAAGCATTACAAACCCAAGCCGGCATCCCGGGGGTATATGGATAAGCTTGTTAAACGGGAGTTTGTTTGTCAAACAAACCAGGATTTTGGGGATCATGAACAGTATAAGAAGACAGACCATCAATAGTTGGCTTCGGAGGAGGTCCATCAGGCATGATCTTCAGCACTTCACCTAATGGAAGCTTGAAAGCCCCGGCTATCTTTTGCAGATAAGGATACTGCATAGTGAACGTATTTGCACATACTTTCTTCCAAGTGTGTAGGGCCTCTAGCTTGATGTTCTCGGCATCTTGTTGGGAATTATTTGTTAAGTGTCAAGTACCGTTAGTGTATTTTATGTACTGTCAATGTTATGTAAGTACCGTTAGTATTAACGCGGTACATAGTAAGTACTGCTACTTATAAAGTAAGTACTGCTATGTTGATTAGGACGAATATATCTTTGTGTAAGATATGTCATAGTTATAGTTAGAGTATATCTTATGTGATATACTTAAATAGTTAGAATATTGATAATATATCATCTGTGATATAGTTATCTTTATAGAATATTCTAAGGTTTCTAAGGTTCCTTACTCTATAAAAGGAACATAGGTACAATGTCTTTCATGTACCTCATTCCCACTCATAAAGTCAACAACAACCATCCCACTACACAGATTATTGGAGATCCCAAATCTGCTGTACAAACCAGAAGACAACTTCAAACCAATATTGAAACTCATGCACTTGTGAGTTATGTCAAACAACAGCAGAGAACAAATCATAAAGATACTCAACATTGTTTGTTTGCCTGTTTCTTATCCCAGGTAGAGTGATATGTTGTTTTTACCTAGTATGAAAATTTAAGTTCGTTGTGTTGGTCTAATCGAATTGATGACTGGTTAACTATGCGACTCAGTTGTCTTTGGTGGAAACAAATATTTGTGTCATTGTAGTAAAATTAAAAGTGCGAGACTTTAAAGTAAAAGGCAGGTAATTTAAATCTAAACCTAATTAAAAATAAATGACGAGAATTTAAAGCGTGACGAAAAGTAAATAGCAATTAAAGTAAATAATGCAAACTAAAAACTATCTAAGGCAAACTTAAAACGCAACTAAAACTTAAACTAAGGCAAGGCTTAAAATAAATCTAAGGCAAGTAAACTTAAAGTGCGACTAATTAAAAAGGCGAGAAAAGTAAAGCTTAAAAATTAAAACTTAAAAACCGAAACTAAAAATAACCTGAAAACAGCTCATTCGGAATAATCCTTCGTTCGGAATAATCACTCATCCGGAATGTCACCTTCGTTCGGAATGATTCTTCTTCACTCGGAATAATTACCAAAACCCTTGATCCGAAATAAAATGTTCACCCGGAATAAAACCTTGATCCGGAATAAATTCTTTATTCGGAATATGTCACTTATCCGGAATAAATCCTTCATTCGGAATATAAGCCTTGATCCGGAATGTTCACTTGGTTCGGAATATGAAGTTTGGTTTGGAATGTTTTGCTGATCCGGAATAAAGTCTTGATTCGGAATATATTACGAATGAACAACCTTGACTCGGAATACACAGCTTGATTCGGAATAATTCTTCAATCCCTTCGTTCGGAATGTTCCGAATGAACCCTTGATTCGGAATATTAATTATTCCGAATAAACGACTTGATCCGGAACAAATTCTTCACTCGGAATGTCAGCTTGATTCGGAACTTCCACTGATCCGGAATATTCCACTGGTTCGGAATATTCACTGATCCGGAATAACAAACTTGGTTCGGAATAATCTCAACAAGACCTTGATTCGGAATGTTTGGTGTTGATCCGGAATAACCTAGAGATTGAACAATAGCGAAGAACAAGGAGAACAAAAATAACACGAATCTAATCTAATCCAATCAAAATAAACCAAAAGATTAAACAAGGCTAACAAAAAATGATCAACTAATGAATACCAATCAAACCAAATCAAAAACACTAAGAATAATAACCACAATAATCAAAAACCCACTTTAATCAAATCAATAAAACATCAAAAACATAAACATGAACAATAAAGCATAAAGATTAATGATCAAATAAGAAAGGAAGATAGGAGATCAAACAATAAAAGTAAAGATTGACAATAATTAAAAGGAAACTTACTTGAAATTAAAGGTATTTAAGGTGCAAGACAATTAAGTAAATGACATGTATTTAAATGACAAGTAATTAAAATGGTGAAAGACTAATTGTCACACTTAGCCAACAACATGAAAATGAAATCCTAATGATCTATTTATAGGAGGATTAGGGAGGTGCTTAGAGGAAGCTTCCTCCCCTCTTTCTTCTTTCTTTAATTGCATCATTAAGTCCTTAATCTTCTTATTTCTTTGACTTTAATGACTTTGTCTCCGGATTTCTTTAAACTCGTCTTGTAATTCTTCAATAAATTAGACTTGAGTTCTTCGGCTTTAAGTAAACTTCCGTCTTTTGACTTTTTCTTCGATAAATCTTCAGAATTGGTCTTGGACTTCCGTTCTTTTTGCACTCTTGATTTCTTGACTTCGTCTTTTGTCTTTTTCTTCGATAAAAGCTCGTGAATGCCCATGTTTTCTCCCCTTTTCACATTTTCGTCCTAAATCACAACAAAAACACAAACCACACATAATTCCGACATTTACGACATAAAATACACGTTTTGGCTTGGTTATTATTGTAGTTAAGTGGTAAAAAGGATGGGTGTTTACACACCTATCATAGAGCCCAAAAACATTTCTCAGGCTCTTGATGAAGAAAGCTGGGTATATGCCATGCAAGAAGAATTAACACAATTTAAGCTACAAAAAGTTTGGATTCTTATGGATCTTCCCTCAGGTAAAAGAGTAATTGCTACTAGATGGGTCTTCAGGAACAAGAAGGATGAAAGAGGAGTTGTTGTGAGGAACAAGGCAAGACTTGTTGCTCAAGGCTATAGACAGGAAGAAGGGATATGGAGTAATGCCAATCTATCTACAAGGATAAATGCATTTGAGAAGTCCACAAAAAGAATTGCAAAAGACCCATCATTGTAGTATTCACTTAACACCCTATTGGCGCTATGTAAAATAACCTCGGTGCCACCCAAAACTCCAACTCTAACTCCAAACTAGAAATCACTAAGGTACTTTTTCATTTCTTTACCCACATCTTTCATGGTAACCTTATAAACCAAATGTCTCCATATAGTGCCTAATGAAATAGGCCTAATATCGTTATCTAGTTTAAAGAGAGGAGTGAGAGAAACGGATACAACAAGCTCTGCCAAAGTAGACAAACATCTCCCTGCTAACCATAAATTAACGACTGAGCTGACGGCTTTTAGAAATATTTGTGGTAGAACAGACCCTTCTTCACATAAAGCATCTCAAATATTTGTGCCCTCAAACCATCTCTCCCGCATGAAGTACCTTTAAGAAATGTGTAAAACCCAAATTTTAAAAAATGTGAAACTGTTATTTCATTTCATTTTGAAAATATGGTTTTAATTTCATTTCATAAATTTTTATTTCATTGCGTATGATATAAATGTGAATTTGAATTTAATTAGGAATTTTAAATAATTAAAACCTTATGTTATAATTTTGATAAATAAAGGATTATAACCTAAAGTAAAAAAAACTTACTATAAATAGAAATATGGTTTTGGGGTAATTTTTACACCAAAAATATTTTATTTTTGAAAGTATAAGTTATTTTAAAAATGAAGTGTAAGAATTTACAAGGGTAAAAAGGTGTAACTTTCAAAACATATTTTTAGTATTAAGGGAAACATGCTAAAATTAATATAAACCCTCTAGACAAATCATTTCAGTCGTGTTTTCAGATCCTCGTACCTTTCATCATTGTTGAATTCAAGCTTTTCTCTCCCTTGTCCTTCATTGAAGAACTTGGTTAATAGGTGAAACCTTGGCATTCTTTATGGTTTTTCTTCTCCTTCTTCCTTGGTGTGGTGTTGGTGACTTGTTGGTGGTTATACCATCCAATTCATCTATCTTCTTATTAGTAATTTGTTCTTAATCTTTGATTTTTCTATTGTCAGCATGAATCTTATGTTAAATTATGAAAAGAGTGTTATATGAATCCTAAAATTAGATTAATGGTGGTTAGGGTTTTTATGAATTAATCTACTAAATGTTCATGATAATATAACTCTAAGGGTTCTTAATAATGTTTATTAATCATTTTCAACAAGAATTAGAAGCCCTAAGGTGGATTGGTTGGGTAAAACTCTTGGAATAATTATGGGTGTTTGGGCAGGTTGGAATTTAGGTCACATAATAAAACAACCATAACATGAGTTTTATAAAATATTTTTGGGTGTTTCAAAAGCCTATGATTATGTACTATGAGTCTAATTTATATTATAAGTCTCCTTTTATTTTTAAGAGGCTTGTAGGTAGGATTTCTAATCTGTTTTTGATAAAGTGTCAAAACCAATTTTTAGATTGAAAATTCTAATTGTAGTGTGGAATTTATATCTCAAAATTTATAATGGTTCTGATCAATCCATTTAATCAACTTAGTGTTCATATGTTGTGACATCTCCAAGTTTTTTTTCATAATTATAGGAGATGTCTAAGTAGGGTTAATGGGTAAAAACTTTCTGTATGTTCTGTCAGGGCTGTTTTTGGACTAGTTTTCGTTTCATGGGCCATGGGTTGGGTTAGGAGATGTTTGAAGTTAAACCAAATTATAGAGGCCTTTTATACCCTTAGGGGAGCCTCTGTGATTTTTATAAAAAAATATGGAAACCTTTTGGTTGGGTACTTAAGTAGTGTAAGTTACCTTAAAATAAGTCTAAAATTAGGAATAAGGAAACATTTCTTTTAAGTAGTGTCAACCACCTATTTTTGGAAACTTAAGTTGTGAGAGTCTATTTATAATAATTAATATATAGAAACATGTTTTTGTAGATCTGGTGGCACGTGTTTGATTCCATTAGCGTTTGTGTTCGACTTTGTTTTACACATACGTTAAGGTACAAATATTCCGTTCTTTTAGTAAGGACATTCTTCTTTGCTTTTAGCTTATGTAATATGATCCCTTGATGCCTTTGCTATGTTCACCTTATGTGGTTTCTTTTTTTCATTGCTTCCTCATTCCCTTTGATTCATTGTGATTCATATGTATCTATTTGCCTTTTGTTGGTTGCATTTATGATCTATTTGGAATTTGTTGCTATGCTTTCCTTTGCCCGAGCTAATTTGTAACTAGTCATAGAGGTACCATGATCACGTCATTGATGCACCAATGACGTGACACTATCTGTGGCGGTGTGGTTAGTCCACGACGTTCCCTTTCGATGGCCATTATGATACTATATTATGTGTGCGTGCACTAGTGATCGAGCTAGTGTACATACATGACTTTGTTTTGCAGGGGTCGTATGGATGCATCCTAGGTATTTTGTTTTGGTATGTGATTTAGTGATTGGTGTGTGTGTGTGCAATACACCCTATTTCGCTCTTGGTACATTAGGAGTGGTCACCTATGTACATTTGGGAGAATTGTACAACTGCACGTGATATATGTGTGAATATGTGATTATATGGGCTCGTGGGCATTTACTTTTTACATTTGTCATTCTCATCCTGATATCTCTTATTCCTTCGCTCCATATACTCCTTATGATTTATGCTTTGCAAATTCCGTTATATCTCTTGTTTTCGTACTGTCTTTATATTATATTTGTTCACTGAGCGTTAGCTCGGTCGCATTTTCTTTTCCTGTGGCAGGTATTAAGCGGAAGATGGGAAGTGATAGTTTGGTTAGAGAGCTCTCTAGAGTCACTTTTGTGTCAATAATTGCTAGAAGATATTTTCTATTTCAGCACATTTATGTTTTTGACCCTCTTGTTTTGGGATTTTTTTTCTTTAGGAGTCAACTTTATGATTGATACGTTTTAGTAAGTAAACTTTATTTTGGACTTTTCTTTTATTTATTTTACTGATATGACACCAAAACATGACGCTTTGTCTCTTTATCGGAGCGAGTATTACAAAATGACTCACAAAAGACACAATCAATCTCCCCTAGAAAAGGAAGCTCAGAAATGTGTAGCTCAATATAGATGGGGATGGCTTGTGAGAGTGCTTAGCCTCCAAGTATTTAATTGTATCATCACAGTATGAATCCACCAAAAGAGGATATCACTTTCACTACTGTTGTAAAGTATTTTTCTGCAACCTTACGAAGACATTTCCTGATGTTGGTATTACCTGGTGTTCACTCCTCTATAAAATCACACCTACCCTGACCCAAGGACCTCAACCCAAAATCATTCAACATGCTTTTAATTACCGTTGTAATACCACCATCTTTCCTCATGTAACTAGTGACTTCAAAATAGAACTTTGTTGCAAGAATTTTCTATTTCTAAATTTACGTTTTTGTCTATTATTAGGCATACGCCCTGCAGCATGCATCGTGAAAAAAGTAACATCCTGACCACGCATCAACATAAATGGGTTGGGCAACCACTTTATAAATAATTCTTTTAACACTTGACAAAAAGCGAGACAACCATGATGAAATTTTGACATTAGTAATAATAGGCAATTAAAAAAAACGATCAAGAAGTTGAACATCCAAAACCAACCCTTCAATTACTTCTATCTCAGACTTTTTATAAGGTGGTGTTTGTGGTTGCGTTTTGCAACAAATTATCTGATTATTACGATTTGTAAACGGATATAATCAGAAGTGAGTGTTTGGGAAGCAGAACTCGAAAAGCGCTTATTTGCGTTTTGATGGCTCATTAGCGTGGTTTTGTAAAAGCACCAATGGGGGTGCAGCTACAAAACGGAATAAGGATTCTTTAGCCACTTTACAAATTTGCCCTCAATTGTATCCTTTTGTTTTCTATTTTTCTTGTTGCTCATGCAACAATTCTACATTGTTTCTTTCGAAATGTATATAGGTTTTTTATTTGGAAATGTTAGGTGATTTTTTTAGTGTGGCTGCTAGCGTTGATGTAAATATGAAACATAAAAACGTTAAATAAAACTACAAGATAGAATGTTTAATAACAATCTCGTCCTTTAATTTGTTAAATTCTCAGCAACATATAAATACTTAAATGTAAAATTATTTGGAAAAATACATTTTATATGCTCATGTTATATTTTTGTAAAACTTAGTATACAACTAGCAGTGTACCCGCGCAATGTAGCGGCGAGTACCCTGTGATTAATCGGAGAAAGATAATAAAAAAAAATTCGGTCATGCCTGATTCGTTTATTTGTATAGGTTTTTGCCGGTTTTCTCCAGTTTTCGATTGAACCGGTGACTTGGTCTGGTTTTAAAACCATATATATCGCCAACTTGTAAGTTATATGATTTTTTTTAATAGTTGTACAATATACATAATAAGATGTATTATTCAATTTAAGGATATTTCTAAATATTATTAATTAAAATGTTTGATATATTAATTAATGTGTATTTGTAACATATGTTTTATAACATGTATTAATTAAAATTAATTTTCGAAAAATAATGGTAATGTTCTTTTTTTAATTATTATATACTATATTTGCCTTTTAAACTTGTATTCTTAAATTATATTTGAGTTGGTGTATTAAAAGGATATACATCATGTTGTTTTAGTTGTACTACTTAACTTTTGTACATATATGGAGAAGAGGGTGAATAAAATTGTTTATATGTAATACATATATATTTTTTATTTTAAATTATTTTTAAAATAACATTAATATGTGTATTTAATTTGTTTGTACTTGTACATTATGTTTTATTATATGTATTAATACATTTAACAATTTAATAAATGAATGGTTTGTAACATAAGCTTTATAAGTTGTATTACTTAAAGTTAAGTTTTATGCATTTTACAATTGTAATATAAGGTTTAGGAGTTGTACTACTTAATATTTAATGATGATAGAGATATCAATATTTTTTATATATAGTATAGATTGTAACACAATAGAAAAAAATGTCTTTTTTTAGTCATTTTACAATTTAACCACCAAATAATTTAATTTGTCAAATACTAAAAAAACAGATTATTTGATTATTGCGATTTCAAACAGCATAATCAAATCTAAACATTATTTTTTTATAATAACGTTTTTAAAGTGGTGCTTATTTGATTATTCATTTTCAAAATGAATAATTTAATTTCAATAAGTAATCTCAAACACCCCTAAGAAGGCATATAAATGCCAACAATGTAATTGCTAGTGTCGTCGCTAATGTCGCTGTTGACAGGTTTTCTTCTTGTAACATGGACCGAATAAAGTATTTTAGCAACCAATGGCTCTTGTTTGAATTATATAAATGTGAAGTGTCTAGACAAGATCGTTGACATACATTGTTGGTTTTTAATATTTTGTTCTTACGGGATATTCAAAAGGGACCAAATAAATTTATTAAAAGTTAGTTGTTGCCAGTAAAATATGTCCGTAATCGCCATTGATACAGTTGTTTTTCTAGTAGTTTTTTAACATCATTAAAGGGAAATTATATTACCGAGTATTTGTTTCCATAAAAGTCACATAATTGTCAATAGAGGTGGCAAAATGGGCGGGCGGGCGGGCACGAGCGGCGGGTTAAACGGGCAACGGGCTAAACCGGCGGCAGGCTAAACGGGCGCGGGCTAAAGGGACACGGGCGAAACGGGCGGGCTAAACGGGCGCAAGCTAAAAAAGAAAAAAAAAACATATAAAAACCTACAAATAAAAAATAAAAATACTTGTTTGAAAGACGGGATAAAAAATTTAATAAAAAATATTCGTCGAGTATTCTAATTTGTATTTTACAAGTGCGCCCGTTAAGCCCATTTAATTTCTTACATATGCGCCCGTTTACCCCATTCATTATAAAGAGTGGGCAAAAAGTGCCCCGTCCTTTTTTGAAAATGGGCAAAAAGTGCCCATATATATCAAAATGGGCAAGATTTGCCACATCTAATTGTCAATAATTAAACCACCACAATTTAAAGGAAAATAATTTATCCTCCTACTTCATGTGCCTATATATTCTCCTACATATATGATTTTAACAAATGGAATGATTAACAAATGAAATTAAGAAAAAGAATGAGTGGATTACACATGTTATAATTTGATGTGGATAGGAGGATAAGTAGTAGGATATAGTAGGAAGATTTAGCATTGCTCCAATTTAAATTAAGGAAAATAATTTGTTGGCTTATGTAATTAACATTTAAATATACTAGCAGGGTACTCGCGCGATGCGATGACGGGTACCGTGTGACAAAATTTTCTTAATAGTGAATGTTATTCGGTTATTCGTCTTTCATAGCAATAATTTATGAATGACGATAGTTTTCACCTAAAAACATGTCTCAAAAACGTAATTTTGATATAGGGATATTATTACTTGTGGCGTATATATAATATGTTATATGTGTAACTTTATTTTCAGAACTTAATTAAACGCGAGAATTGACATAACATCTTTTAACATTTGAATGAGAAGATCAACCTAAAAGTGGTTTGTACATATGATTGCAAGGAAAAAGAGAGAAAAATATGATAGAGGAGATTTGTACAATGTGTTGTTTTGCTTGTAAATTTTCGTGATGGGGTGTTTTAATTGTATTATTAATTATGTTTTAATTAAGTATGATTAAATGCTTTGTATATATTAGAGATATAAAGTTGTACATATGCATTAAAATCTTGTATTACTTAAATTTCATTTTCTTGCCTGCATTAATATTATTGAGAATATAAGTCATATAACCTGAGGGACTAAAGTGGACAAAGGATAAAGATGAAGGGGGAGTTTTTGTTCTTGGTTGACAAGTCTATTACTGGAAGGGCCAAAAGTATACAAGCGTGGAAGATTAGGACTTAGCTGAAGATTCAGCTTATTTATACTCGTTTCCACCTAACTTAGTTTTCACTTTTCTTTTCATTCTGTTATAGTTTCGAGTGTGTGAACAGTGTGTATTGATCAATCTTCTTGATCAATCTTGTGAGTGTGAGAGTTGTTTTTTATTCTTTCTTGTACCCAGATATTGTAATTGATTCATTGATAAAGAGAGCCAAGGGGAGGTTGGCTGGGTTCTCTGTTACATATTCTTGTTGATTTTGACCATTGGTTCATTAGTTTTTACATGGTATCAGAGCCTGTTTGCTCTGAATCGTGATTAAAATCATTTTTCAAAATTAGGGTTTTTTGGAAATTTGGGGGTTTTGATCTATTTGTGTAGATCTTGATCTGGTTTGGGTGGATCATTGTTTAAACTGGTTAATTTGGGTGTCTTGCAAGATTAATTGGGTTTTTTGAAATTAGGGTTTCAAAAATTTTTGGGGTTTTTTGGTTAAAACTGTTTTTTGTTCTAACTGGAGAGTTGTGAGTTCATTCTTTGGATCTAATTGTTGATTCTGATTGTTTAAATTAGAAAACCCTAAATCCAGAAATTAGGGTTTTCTAATCTTGGTAAAGTGATTGTGTTTCTTGTTATTATTTGTTGTTCTTTAACGTGCAAGTTTGTTTTTTCCACTGCGTTGGTTGTATATATCATCTTGATCTTTTGTTGGGTTTCTTGGTTTCTCTGGATTGTCTTGATCCAGAGTTCTTGCTTGGTTTGCTGCGCGTGCTACGTAACACCTTTTACACATTTATTTCAGTTTTGTTTTTATAGGTTTTTTAGTTGATTAGTGGGGTTTTAGGTGTCGAAGGGCTTAGCTAGTTTGTGGTGTTGTTTGATTCAAGGTTTGTGGTAGTTACTTGTTATTTGTAGAGGAGGTACAAGGAGGTTGTGATCTTTTATTTGTTTTTCCTTTGTTCTGTTTGTTTTTAGACCCCATTCAGGTCTCAGCTCTTGACCTACCACCCTTTGAGTGGTTAGGAAGCCTGAGAACTATCTTTCGACTGGTAAATGTGTTCAAGACACTAATGATGGTCCTGCTAGGGACCAATGGGATAGATGTAATGCTGTTGTGCTTTCTTGGTTACTTGGTTGTGTTTCGCCAGATTTGTATAAGGGTCAAATTTTCTCTAAATATGCTCAAAATGTTTGGGATGAATTAGAAGAAACATATAATAAACAAGATGGTTCTGTGATATATAATCTCCATCATAAGATTTACACTCTAACTCAATCTGGCATGTCTTTATCTGAATATTATCATGCGTGTAATTCTTTGTGGAGACAATTTGATGCTCTTGTTGATCTACCTGATTGTACTTGTGATGGTTCTGAGGCTCTTAAGGAACATGATCAGCTACTTAGGCTGATGCAGTTTCTAATGGGTCTTGATGATTGCTATACTGTAGAAAGAAGTCAGATTCTCACATCTGATCCCATACCAAATGTGAGAACTGCTTTTGCAACCTTATCTAGAGGTGAGTCACATAGAAATGGGTCTAAAAATAATAAGACTGGGCCATCTGCTTTTGTTGTTAAGTCTGGTGGGAATTCTAATAATTGGAACAAAGGGTTTAATAATTGGGTCATACCTCTGTTCCAATTATTAACTCTAATAATGGGAATTTTAATAATGGGAATTCTAATAATGGGAATTCTAACATAAATAACAGGACTAGGTCTAATGGATATAGAAATGGTAATCTTGTTTGCAAGCATTGTAACATGAATGGTCATACTATAAACAGGTGTTTTGAGTTAATAGGTTATCCACCTAATTTTAAAAGAAATAATAATAACTCAACTCAAAACAATGTTCATAATGTGAGTGTTAATGACGATAAGTGTGATCAAAGTAAGAGTACATCTCATACTCTTACTCCTGATCAATATCAAAGGCTTATGAGGTTACTGAGTGTTTCAGGAGAAAATTCTATGGGTTCTGCTACTATTGCAGGTACCTTCAAAGTTAATAATTGTGTTTTTAGCTTTCTTTCTTGGAGAGTTTTTAACTATAATTCAAATATAAGTACTTATAGTACTTATACTGGCTGGATTATAGATTCAGGGGCTAGTCGGCACATTACCTATTCTGAGAAGTTACTATTTGATGTTATTGATGTTTATTATCTAAATATAAGTGTTGCTCATCCTAATGGTACTTTGGAATATGTGAAAAAAATTGGTTGTTTCAAAATTAATAATTTGATTATTAAAGATGTGCTGGTTGTTCCTGGATACAAAGTTAGTCTCTTATCTGTTCAAAAGTTGTCCAAAGATAATAAAGTCATGTTAATTTTAATGAAAGTTGTTGTATGATTTAGGACTTAACTCACAATGTCCTGATGGGGACTGGTAGTGAAAAAGATAGTTTATACTTTCTTGATGAAGGTAGGCATGTGTTTAGTAAAAATGTTAGGTGTTGTCAAATTTCTAGTTCAATTTAGCATAATAGACTAGGACATCCAGCATATCAAAGTTTTAGATGTTCTAAGAAAAGATAATTCTGATATAAAACTTAAAGGGTTAGAACCTTGTGATGCGTGTCATAAAGCTAAACAGACTAGAGAGTCTTTCTCTTTAAGTGATCATAAGACTAAAAAACTTGGTGATATTGTTCATCTTGATGTTTGGGGTCCATATAAAGTTACTAGTAGGGAGGGGTTTAGATTCTTTCTTACTGTGGTAGATGATTATACCAGATCTGTTTGGGTTTTTTTTATTGAAGAGTAAAACTGAAGTTTTTTGTTGTATTGAAAGTTTTGTTAAACTTCTTGACAATCAGTTTAATAAAAAGGTTAAAGTTTTTGGTGATAATGGTGTTGATGATTTAAACTTTTTTAACATAAACAGTCAAGTGCCTAGTGAATCCTATGATGAAAATGGAGATAGTATAGGTAAAAAGCATAGGCTTATACCTGAAACTAATGTTAAACCTAATGACAACACTGTAGAGTCTTGTAAAGGTAGAAAAGATATTCATACTACTGATACAGATGTTGTTTCTGAGGTAGATAGATCATCTAATACTAATACAGATTTTAGTAGGAAGGACATTAGGGTTGAGTATGCAACAGAAAATGTTTTTGAGGGTATACCAGACATTGGTAGTGATGATGAGAATTCCTCTGAGGATGAAGGTATAGAGTCTTTTGGAAATGTGTTTAATTGGTCACCAGAACCAGCAACAGATAACACTGTTAGGAGAACTAGTAGGAAAGTTACTTTTCCTTCTAAGTATAAAGATTTTGTGCTTAATAAAGATGTTAAATATAGTATAAACAAAGTTGTTAGCTATGCTAATTTGAGTGTTGATAATTTTGTGTTTACTACTAATCTGAATAAAATCCATGAGCCTACTATATATTCTGTAGCTATTAAGGATAGTAGATGGATTGAGGCTATGAATCAAGAAATGGAAGCCTTAAACAGAAATAATACTTGGATTATTACTGATCTTCCTGAGGGAAGAAAGGCTATTCCATGTGAATGGATTTGGAAAGTTAAATACAAATCTAGTGGTGATGTAGAAAGGTTTAAAGCTAGGCTTGTTGCCAAAGGGTTTAACCAAAGGGAGGGGATTGATTATGATGAAACTTTTTCACCTGTGGTTAAAATTGTTACTGTTAGATGTGTTTTGAGTTTAGCTGTTAGTAATAATTGGCCATTATTTCAGCTAGATGTCAATAATGCATTCTTATATGGTGAACTTAATGAAGAAGTTTATATGAAAATTCCTGAAGGTTATGGAGATGATAATAATAATAAAGTTTGTAAATTGATTAAGTCTTTGTATGGGTTAAAGCAAGCCCCAAGATAATGGAATGAGAAGCTTGTTTATGTTCTTATTGAAAATGGTTTTGTTCAAAGTCCAAATGATTTTTCTTTGTTCATTAAGAACAGTAATGGAGTTTTCTTGGTCTTGCTTGTATATGTGGATGACATAGTTATCACTAGAAATAATCTTGATGAAGTTAACAAGTTTAAGGAATTTTTAAGTACTAAGTTTCTTATCAAAGATCTTGGAAAACTTAAATATTTTTTGGGTATTGAGGTTATTGACATTGATAATGGTATATGTTTAACCCAGATAAAATATTGCACAAAGTTATTGTCTGAGTTTGGTATGTTAGGATGCAAACCATGTGGTGCTCCTATTGAAGTTAATCCAGATAGTAAAAAACTAAATAAGAAATTTGGGGATGATAAAAAAACTTACTGAGATTACTTCATATCAAAAACTTGTGGGAAAATTGATCTATTTGACTATGACTATACCAGATATTGCTTATGATGTTCATTGTCTTAGTCAAGTTATGCATAGTACTAGGGATGAGCATTTGGACCCGAATCCCGGAACCGAACCGGAACCGTACTGATTCCCGGTACCCGAATCCCGTTCGGTACGGTACTGGTACCACGAAATAAGGTGAAAAAAAATTCGGTACCATTAATTCGGTACGGGACCGGTACCAAATCGGGAAATTCCCGAAAAAAACAGGAAAATCCCGATTTCCCGGTACCGGTACCGATACCGGTACCGGTACCGATATCTGAATCCCGTTCGGTACGGTACCGGTACCATTAATTTATGCTCGGGAAAAATTCGGTACCATCAATTCGGTACCGGTTCGGTACGGTACCGGTACCGTGCTCATCCCTACATAGTACTATGACATCTCATTGAAGACTTGCTTTCAGAGTTCTTAGATACTCAAAAAGTAAACCTGGTTTAGGTATCACTTTTAAGAAAGGTGATTGTAGTAAGCTGAATGTTTTTGTTGACCCATATTGGGCTAAGTGCAAGATAACCAGGAGATCTTAAACTGGTTATTGTGTGTTTCTGGGAGATAATTTAGTTTCTTGGAAGATTAAGAAACAAAGTGTGGTTTCTAGATCTTCCACATAAGCTGAATATAGAGCTATGTGTAATGTGTGTTGTGAAGTCATGTGGATTCACAAGGTGTTAGCATATATGAAAGTGGAAGTGGTTCTACCTGTTGAAATAAATTGTGATAATAATTCTACTATCCAAATATCTTTGAATCATGTGCTTCATGAAAGAAGCAAGCATTTTGAAATTGATCTCTATTTGTTAAGAGAAAAAATATTTGCAGGTTATATAAAACCTATAAAAGTTAAATCTGAAAATAACACTGCAGATGTATTCACTAAAGGGTTGCTCATATCTGATCATAAGAAATTTTGTAGAATGCTTGGTTTGTATAATGCTTTTGCAGGTTAAGGACTTAAGGGGGAGTATTGAGAATATAAGTCATATAACCCGAGGGACTAAAGTGGACAAAGGATAAAGATAAAGGGGGAGTTTTTGTTCTTGGTTGACAAGTCTATTACTAGAAGGGCCAAAAGTGTACAAGCGTGGAAGATTAGGACTTAACTGAAGATTCAACTTATTTATACTCGTTTCCACCTAACTTAGTTTTCACTTTTCTTTTCATTCTGTTATAGTTTCGAGTGTGTGAACTGTGTGTATTGATCAATCTTCTTGATCAATCTTGTGAGTGTGAGAGTTGTTTTTTATTCTTTCTTGTACCCAGATATTGTAATTGATTCATTGATAAAGAGAGCCAAAGGGAGGTTGGTTGAATTCTCTGTTACATATTCTTGTTGATTTTGATCATTGGTTCATTAGTTTTTACAAATATGTTTTACATTATATTGTATTTGTTGTACTACTTAATTTTTTGGTTATAAATAAAAAGAGAGGGTCTAATCTCTTTTATAAGATAATATGATAATTTAAACGTACCAAAATTAATAAATTTACGTTAAATGAATTCATTATAATAAATAATTAACCAATCTCATATATACCATGTTTAACATCACATTTCGTATTTATAATTAATAAATTTATATAACTAAAGAATATGTTACTTTATTTAATACAAATTTATCAATTTTGGTATGTTTAAAAACCACCTCAAGGGTAGTCGTTAGCAAATCCTATTTAAAAATTGATTGGTGAATATAAAAAAACAAAACTAGTATTTAGCCCTTGTCAAATTATGAATGAAATAAATCTTATTTGTAGGTTTCTTTTGTAAAATTAGAAAAAAAATTCAAAGTTTATTACTATGCACCAGAGATGATAACGTGACTAACTAAAAGATTACGAGTTGGAACCTCATCTAAGGCGAAACAACATGGTCCGATGGTCGTGGTTGTGTGAAAATACATTTATTCCGGTTATTGTGGATACCTTGTATCCAAAGGATACAAGGGGACTAATCCCCACCTTCCATTAATATTAATCAAAGGCTCAGATTAATTCTTATTTTTTAATTAAAAATAGCGGAGGGGTATTTTCGTCATTTTACCCCTCCCATCTAACATCACCTACCACTCTCCCACTTCCCAGATCTAACAGTCGGTGTTTTTTTTTTCTTCTCTCTAAAACACACACAAAAACACACACACATACACATATTCAAATCATAATTTATCATCAAATACATCAAATTCATCGATAATCACATTCATAAGTCGATCATCACCTTCATAAAAAAGGTAAAATTCATTCGATTCGTTTTGATTCATCTTTTTTTAGCTTATTCTATGTGAATAAGCTTATTATTCATCTTATTCTTTTATAGCTTATTTGAGAAATTACATGAATTTAACGAATGATAAGGTAACTTATTAGATGATTCATGTGAATAAGCTTATAACTTATCATCATCTTTATTATCATGAATAATAAACTAACTTATTAGCTTATTTTCATAAATTATAAGATTTTATGGCTTAATCTCGTTGAACATATTCAGTATGACCTGTTAGTAAAGTATCATATATGATATACGATATCATATATGATATAAGCTAAAACATCATATATGATAAAATATATCATATATGATTATGTGCTTGAAAACTTGAATTAAATCTTATTTTTTATGGCTTAATCTCGTTGAGGAGATTTAGTATGACATCTTAGTGAAATATCATATATGACATACTATATAATATATGATATAAGCTAAAATATCATATATGATAAGATATATCATATATGATTATGTGCTTGAAAATTAAATTAAATCTTCTTTTTTGTGTAGAGAATGTTGTTTTCAAGGAATATTGAACATTACAAGCATCCAAACGGCCAAGAAGGTTAATGAAGAAGCTCATAAAATTTTAGTTTAAGTTTAAAATGTATTCTTTGTATTTTTCTTGTAATCGCCAAATGGAGTTTTGACGTATATAGAGGATTTGTAATACATTGATATCTAGTACAACGTCTTGTTAATATGGTTTAACTTTTTTGGTATTATGTGATAATTGTTTTGATAAATTAGTGATGGTCATTAGAATATGAATCATGTTATCATTTTTTAAACATCAAGTAGAGTGTCAAATTCATGATTAAAACAAGGAGTGTTGTGGATTCACTTGTCTAGAAAATAAAAAAGAATATTTTCTTATGAGTATCATATATGATGATGCATTATCATATATGATACTCAAATATTTTTGACAAATTCAACAAAAGGTTTGCTAACTTCATGACTAAAACAAAGAGCCAACTGAATCAATGATTAAACATTTGTTCATAAAATAAAAAAGTAGTTTTTTAAGAGCATACAATTGATGATTTAACACTTGTTCAAATAGAATGTAACCAATCATGATTAAAACACTTATTCATAATAAAAAAGATACAAGAACAAAAGAGTCTAATCAATTCATAACTAAATCATAACATTCTTATTATTGAAACTACTATTCTTCATTTTCAATCAGTTCTTCTTCATTTTCGACCAAATCACTTTTCTCTTGTAAATCTTCTTTGGCCTCGACGGCACCTTCATCTTATCATTACATATATGCGTGCACGTCATCATGCTTTGCTCCAACCATGTAATTATCACATCTATATATGCTCGTTGTTGTGTTCAGACAGTCTGCATTAATAAAAAAGATGAAAGAACATATTAGGCACCATTTTATCAACGAGTGAATTACCTAGCAGACTATATCAAAATGTGCAATAGGTCAAAACTGTAAAAAAAAATCATGTACAATATCAATGTCTGGTTTTTTATATGGCCTGTTAGATATATCATATATGATACCTCATATATCATATATGATATATCTATCATATATCACATATCATATAACTATCATGTATGATAAATGAGGTATCATATATGATAGATCCAACATAATAAGCTTACATCAGCAATATAGTTAAAAATGTCTAATAATACAGCTAATTCACGCTAACTTAAGCTTATTCAGAAACATCATATATGATACCCATGTATCATATATGATAAATGATGTATCATATATGATACATCAAGCTTAATTCAGCATATATCAGCTACATAAAAAAATCCTAATAATGCAGCTTATTCAAACGAAAATAAGCTTATTCGTAACTCTCTTATTCACAAAACCTTATAATTCGTTAAAATAAGCTAATAAGCTAGCTTATATTTCAACAAAATAAATCCAAATCATCTAACTCGCAAGCTTATTCATAACTTTCATCTAATTCAAAAGCTTATTCAAACAAATAAGCTTATTCACATAAATCACCTAAGAAGTTAGCTTATAAGTAAGAACAATCAATCAAAATAATTCGTTCAAAATAAGCTAATTCAAAGCTTATAATTAACATGATAGTAAATTAATAAGCTTTATTCAAAATCAAATAAGCTAAATATAAGAATAGATTTTATACAAACCTGATGATTCAATTCGTGACTAATCATGAATTCGTATTGATTAATTGATCTAATTAATTGATTCGTGATGGAATCCTGATGATATTCGCGAGGGATTCGTGATTAAAAGCTTCGATCTATCAATTGTAGAGAGAGAAACTAGATCGGGTAGAGAGAGAAACAGAAAGCCGATGTGTGTGTGTGTTTTATGAGAAAGAAGTGAGAAAAATGCTTATATAGTGAGCGGGTGAAATGACGAAAATACCCTTCCAGTGTAAAATGGAGATTTAATCTCAACCATTAGATGGGAGGGAGATGGAGGGTGAGGATGAGTCCCCTCATATCTTAGATAAGTTTGGTATCCAAATGAACTTAAATCAAAAAGTTAACTTAAGCAAAAGTTGGGTTCAAAGGCTATCTACAAATGGGTTGGCTTTAAATAACAGATCCACCAAGTTTTGGAAAATTTTAATAAGGGTTAGTTGCCATGTACTACTGGGCTCCTGTGAGACATTGTTAACTTATCACTTAGTGTTTGCAAATACAAAACCGGATTTTTGAAAATCTGGTTAAAAAACCGAAACCGGTTTTCCAAAAAACCGGTTTTTTATTATCCGATCCGGTTTTTGAGATCCGAACCAGTTAGACCGATTTTACAATTTTAATAAAATCGGATAAAAGCCGGATAAAATATCGGCTAAAAACCGGATAAAATATCGGATTTATCCGATTTTCAAAAAACCCGGATTTAACCGGATTTATATTTTTAATTTTTTTTATTACTAATATTTGATATAGAGACCGGTTATAACCGATTAAAACCGGTTAAAAGAACCGGTGTTTATAAATAAGCTGGGCTTTTGTGAGTCTTTTGGTTTTTTGTGGGGTTTTTTTTTATTTTTATGAACTTTTTATAGAATATACAAGTATTATGTTTATAATTTATTTGAGCTTCTAAGTGAAAAAATTAAATATAATAGTTTTAAGAAAATAGTTTTATTATTATTAACAAGTTTATTCAATAAATGACGAAATTTTAAATTTCGAAAAAAAATGATAACGTAAAAAATTGAAAACGAACATTTTTAACCGAAAATCCCCCGATCCGAAGATTTTTAACCGAAAAAACTAATCTGAAAAAAAATCCGATAACGAAAATTTTTATCCCAAAAAAATCCGATACGAACATTTTTATCCGAAAAAACCGATTCCGAAAAACCCGATCCGATCCGAATCCGGTTTTTTGAAAATCCGGATTTTTAAATTCCGAATCCGGTTTATTTGCACCTCTACGGTCAGGGTGCTCAAGAAAAAAAATTGTGATATCTATACTATATATAAGTCATTTTATTTTATTTTTTAAAATTTTTTATGTAATACCAATTTTAAATATATTATATAAATCATTTAAACATGATCTATAAACCATCTTATGTACTTTTTTATCAATAAATTTTTAAGTAATACAAAATTTAAAACATATTTTACAAGTTAATTAAACATTACTATCACTTCTGTAAAATTATTTTTAGTTAATACATATTATAAAACATATGTTACAAGTATACATTAGTTAATATATTAAACACTATAATTAATAATATTAAAAAAACAACCTTAAAATGAATAATACATCTTGTATTATACATATTATACAACTATTAAAATATAGAAAAAACTTAATATAACTTACAAATTGGTGGTAAATATATTTTTAAAATCGGAGCAACGACGTGGGTTTAATCGAAAACTGGTGCCGAAACTTATGCAAATGAGCGAACCACGCATGATCGGAATTTTTTTTTACTTTTCTCCGACTAATCACACGGTATTCGCTGTTGCATCACGCAAATACCCTGCTAGCATATACATAAAGCGATATTAAAAAATCGAAGACCTTAAATATCTGAAGGTCTAAAACGGTAGTTTTAGTTGTTTTACCTTTTAGCCACCACCACTATAGATGAATATATTCGTAAGTTAAAAAAGCAAAAGACACATCAATGCTCATTATACTCACAAGTAATGCTATTTAAACATAAAAGACATGTTTAAATATATACATAATACATAAATTATTTGCATATGTATTTTACATTTTTTTTCTTTAAATTTTCACTATTCATTCATTCTAACCAACCAATTAAATCATTAAACACATAAATAAGCATTATTATTAGACACAATAATTATTTTTCTATATTCAATATCAACATTTATTAACAAGAAAGTAATTTTCAAGATGATTGAAGTAACGCTCTGTTCTCGAGTTTTTTAAAAGAACAGAAAGTGTTAGGATATGAAGAGGAGAGGAAGGATCATATGAGAAAGAAGGAAAGTGCACTCATTCATGTTGTTTTGTTTATATTTTTACTTGTGAAGAAAGGAAAGGAAAGCTAACATAATGACTAGATTACCCCTCAAATTGTCCCATATTTTTGTTAAAATAAGATGTATTATAGAAGCATGTCTAAAATGAATAACACAATGAAACAGTCAAAAGCTTGAGACTCAACTTTATCTGATCTGTAATACATTTTCACAAGGCCTTTGTAGTTTATATGCCGTGCAACAACAGAGCCCCACGACCCCCACTTGCCAACTTTCTTTTGTTGAGAATTATCAAACTAAAGTTTCTTTGCATTATAAGTATTATATTGTCACACAAAAAATGATGTCTAGAAAAGATACATTTTATTTGTTTCAATTTGAATTTCTCATATAACCAAATTGTCCCATATTTTTGTTTAATATATGTGCTTTCTTATATTTAGGCTGATGTATAGTACATCTTTTCATCTTTAATTTATTTGGCTCAGGGGAGGCTATTCAGTTGCTTCATGGCAGAATCATTTGTTTTAGTAACGACTGATGTTGGATTTAAACACAGTAAACAGCAAGAGACGCAACACTATCTCATTTGTGATTGCTACAACATACTTCAATGCATATTCTTGCTCAAGTTTTCTTAGACGGCATTAAACACGGAAAGATTCATTTACCGAAAGAAAGTACATTCTTCCATCAAACTAGTCACAGAATGTATGTGAGGAAAGGTTACTTAACGAGGATCAAAGCAAGTCTGATATATCAACCAAACAGACTAAATTGACTGTCAAAATAGACGCATATGAAAATCTAACCATTTACTATATTAACTAACCACGACCACATAGAGAACCAACCCAAAGTCAGTAACCATGTCGGGACCAAAAAGGCAGAATCATTTGTTTTCGTTTAGTAGCAACTGATGCTGGATTTGAACAGAGTAGACAGCAAGAGACGCAACACTATCTCATTTGTGATTGCTACAACAGACTTCAGTGCACATTCTTGCTCAAGTTTTCTTCGACGACATTAAAAACATCTTAATATACTTTTACCGAAAGAAAGAACATATCTTCATTCTACCATCGAACTAGTCAGAGAATGTATATGAGGAAATGTTACTTAACGAGAATCAAAAGCAAGACGGGAATGAGATGATTATGAATGAAGTCGAAGACAAAAATGGATCAGAAGTAGACTTGAGGAAAACGAGCATGAACCATTTTCAAGTTTGAAAGTCAAATTAACAAATGCATTAAAACTCGGTCCATATTGCTTCTACAATAATGGCTATGTGTATCTACTGGTTTTTTCAACGTCATGTATGAAAGTCACATTAGAGCTAAAGTTAAACAGAAGTTAAATTACTTTCTATGTACTAGAGTTAAACAAGAGTAATATTAACAATATCTCAAATGAAAAAAATACGTACTGTTGATAATCTTAGTTGAAAAAACTGCATGTTTTGTGTTGCCGTCGTTGTGTAGAGCTAGGTTAATGATAATTGAGTGTAAAAAACAAGGGTATAATTGTAATTTATCAAAAGCCCATAATGTTAATACCTCCTTCCTCTCCCGATCATCCCAAATTTGGTGTGATCAAGATTACACATAAAAACCCCTACCTTCCCTTCCTCTTCCTTTCCCTTCCTCTTCCATCCTTTTTTTAAAAAAAACTTGAGAACACAAAAATTTTGTTATTTCCCTTCCCTTCCTTTTCTATTCTCTTAAAAAAGAACTTGAGAACAGAGTGTAAGAGCTTTAGGTGTCATGACACAAAAATCTCCCTTCATTTGGGTCTCACGAAGTGCCACATTATTTAACACTCTCACTTTCAAAAAACTCATGTTATCACAACTAACCTTTATTCATTTGAGCCCCATCACAAACCATTTTATTTTTTTTCCATTATTTTCTAATTAACTTAATTTATTTTATAAAAATTAAAATAACAAAACAAATAAAATTACAACAATAAAAACGAACGAAATTAAAAAGAAAACACAATAAACGTAAAATAAAATAACAAAACAAATTAAAAAAAATACAAAACATAAAGAAAACCTTTAAAAGAAAAAAGCCTAAATAAACCAAAAAAAACTCAATAACATCTTATACATCTTGTTTTGAAACCCTATATCCACCATAGCAGCCTCCACTTACATCTATTATCACCAGCAGATCTGCTTTAAGAAAGATGAGTGAAAAAAAAAACAAAATTAAAAAAAGATAAAAAAAAAACATGTAAATAAAGTAGGACCCGTTCTTTTTTTGTTTTATTCGCGTCGGAGAAGTGGTGAAAAACTTCATGGCGAGCCAATGACGAGATAGGGTGGTACAGTGACGAGTTTGTGGCAAAAGCCACGTGAAAATGACAAGGAGTGTTCGTTGAGACTTGAGACAACTAAAGCTCTTAGAGGGCTAGGTGTCATGAACTAAAAAACCTCATCACTTTGGCCCACGGGGTGCCACGTCATTTGACACACAAAACTCATGTTACCATGACATACCACCCCCTCCTCACTTTGGCCTCACCACTACTTATTTTCTTTTCTTTTCTATTTATTTTCAACTAAAATTACTTTATTTCATAAATTTAAAATTACAATACATAAATTAAAAAAAATTACAAAAAAAAAACGAAAAAAAAACGAAAAATATTTAACATACGCAAATGCAATCTTAAAGATGTTGTGTCGAATGTAGTAGATGTTGTTCCCATGTATGCTCAATCATATTATGTTGAAGTTTTGCGTGCGTCCGTTTATCACGAAGTTCTTTCAGCCCCAACACGATCCCGGTCTACGTAATTACGCGTAAAAGAACTTTCGGCTTCTTGTTCAGAATTAATGATATGCATCAACACTTGATAATCGTCAAAATCATCGCGATCGGGCATCCCACCATCATACGACGAATCACTAATGTTTTTCAGATTGGAAATTAGTCAATATGGTTTGAAGTGTGATTTTTTTTGAAAGTATATGAAAATTATAGGGAAAATCACTTAAAAATGTAGTAAACTATAGTTGTGTGTACTAAACTATTTTTTTTCTCATTGTGTGTATTAAACTTTTTAATTTCGATCATTGTGTGTATTTTGAGATGATTTTGTCTTGTAAAATGACCATTTTACCCTTCAAAATTTGAAAAAAGTAGGGGTAAAATGGTCACAAAATACACACAATGATATGAATTTGAAAGTTTAATATACACAATAAGAAGAAAAATAGTTTACTACACACAACCATAACAAGTGGTAAGTTTACTACATTTTTGAGTGATTTTCCCAAAATTATAATGGGTTAATAGGTATATATATAGATTTTTTGAAATTTAAAAAAAATAAAAACAAAAAAAATCACCAACGGTCACTTTTACAACGTTTATATTCGAATTGAGGCCCACCGTTTTTGGATTTTACTTCCTCACTTAAGTGGCGAATTTGCTTCTAACGAACCTTTGGCGAGATACCCCGATGTAGTGACGAGCTGCCACATAGAAATAGCGAGCTGTGCTCGTCACCACACCTTGCCCTCTTATAACCATCAACATTTTTTACTTTTCAAGAGATGAAACAACCGTATACAAGCTCTTTTAAAACTTCAATTTGCTTTATATTTGTTTTATCTTTTTATGTTTGTCCTTAATAAAAACGTAACCAAAGAGTTTGTAAGGCTAGGCATAACGCTGACTCAATCGCGACCTAGTTTTTTCAGTTTTCTCTCTCTTGTGACCTAATGCGACCTATTTTCCATAACCCGGTGACCTAGTGCGACCTAGTTGATTTTTTTTTATTTTTTTTAAATCATTATGTTCGCTTTATAAATACCACATTTTCACACACAACTCAATATTTTCTCACACAACTCTGTTTTTCATACACACATTCAGAAATAAAAAATGTCATGCTCTTTCCCATATACCGAATCCGAGATTAAGGCTATGATTTAGAAACAAATAATTCAACAACAATGTCGTTATGATGAGCTTATAAAGTTAGCTAATGATTTTGATGCTGCGTCCGAAGAAAATACGAAATTGCGCACGGCATGTGAGAAATGCCGTGATCTCTCCCCACAGAAGCGTCATTTAATCGACACGTATCTTAGTAATCAATCTGATATCGATTTCAGCGTCTGGAGATCTTTGTTTAGAAAGTCGGTAAAATTGGAGGCTAGAATTGAAAAAAATACTGAATGGTTGAATAACTTGGGTTATCCGTCCCAAACTCATATCGGTTCTTCATCCCGATCTCAAACAACTCATATCGGTTCTTCGTCGCAACAACACCGACGCCGAAATGTGTCGCCCGATCCACTCTTTCCAATTGAAAACGACTCAGATGGCAGAATGACTGACAATGAGGTGTATCAACTATACCTATATCAAAAAGTGTTGAGAGAAACTCTGCAAGAAGAAGAAAGGGAACGAAGGGAGCTGGAGGCACAAATTATGGCGGAAGAAGATGAAGAAGAAACAATGCGTTGGGAGTTACCCGGTCAGTGTTCGGATTCAGATCCGGAAACTGACTAATCGTATTATGTAATTTTATTTTTTCATATTTAATAGTGTATTTCATTTCCTATTGTATTCCAATTTCAGTATTTTCATGTTTTAAGTATAGAATAATTTTTTTAATTTTCGAATAAATTTTTTTTACGTTTACGGTATATGGTTTAAATTTTAAATTTTTAAAAAAAAATTATCTCCAAAAATTAGAAATAAAGGGGGTATAATGCAATAGCTAAAGGTAACTTTAAAAATTATCAAATTAATATATTTTGTGAGAAATTAAACAAAACTCAATATATTAAAATTTTAATTTTAATTTTTTTTTATAAAGTTTATATAATTAAAACACGATTAAAACATGTTTTAAAAAATTATTTTATTTTTTTAAACACACAAACACAACACAGCCCACATCCAAAAAGAGTCGCGCCTAAGACCTAATTGCCTTGGATCGAGTCCGGCGACCTAATCGCCGCAACGGGACGATTAGGTCGCGACCCAATCGCGACCTCCTTTTTTCGATAGCGTTGTGCCCAGCCTAAGTGTTTTGATGGTATATTTTGTTATGTGAAAATCTCTTTAATTAAATGGCCGTTGTTTTAAGTTATGTTTAAGACATGTGAGATATATTTGTTGTATATATATTATGAGATATTTAATTATCATTTTAAAAAAAAATTATTTAAACAAATTTAACAAACATATATTTACGTTATTATGTACTTCATATTATACATTTGCATAAAACGAAACCTAAATTTTATAATTTACCTTTTGACCGCTCCATGTAACATAATGTAGTTATGTTGGTTAACCCCCGATTATAAGCTACACTTGTTTTTTACAGAAACCATTAGGTTACGAACAACTTGTATCTGTAGCAATCAAACGTCATTTTTTCTAGACAAATGAAATAACGTTGAATATGTCTGTTTGTGAGTGATAAAGACATATAATTTTTGGTCTTCCAACACATCCCATTTGAATAACATGGGTGATTTTTTGTTTTGGAGCATAACCCCCGCCGTGATATGGACATAAATTGGACCGTGCTGGACTGCTGGATTCCTAGATCCTGGGCCCACTTCACGCGTTAACCCATACGGTACTCTAATATATATTTTCACAAAACATATCCGATAAAAAGAAAACTAGAACGAGAAGAAGAGGTGAAATTGCGGCTCGCGTGTGACGGTGGGCGTGTTTTTGTTTGACTATTTTGCATAAGCTTAACCGAACACACCCTCCAAAGGGTTTATACATGGTGAATTTGTTGCAATCTGTTTTTGTATTGCTATCATCTTCGTTTAAAACATAAAAATATCTTTCAATACACAGATCATAAAGCCTTATATATGTCTTTATCTCATATGACGTCCTAGAAGACCAAGAAAAACAATAAGACAATACATGTACGTTGTTGCGAAAAAAACACGAGCATGTGCATCGTGGGACCAACTATTATGGAAATTCTATGAACCTACAGAAACCGTTTACATGGATTTGGACTAAACCTGGCCAAGAGGATATTTGTTTGTATTCATGGTTATACTTGTTTAATACGTAAATTGCATATGGTTGGTATGGGTACAAAAATATGTTCATTTTTGGGTCTCAATTTAATCAGCAGGTATTTACGATACCACTACATGAAGAAAAAAAATGATGCTTGTGTAACTGTTTTATATGTTGAAGTTAATTAGATACTCGTTGATCAATTATACATTTTAACACCTACACTTAAGCTACAGATTGCTAAAATACACATAGGTATGTCATTTTGCAAAGGAAAACACACTAAAATATACGAGTAGAAGTTAAACAAGTTAACGCGTAAGATGATTTATATGGTTTATATCCTTTAATACTTTAGTGTCTCCCAATATGTGTCGCTCAAAATTAATAAATCGACATACCTCTAAAGACAGGGACACGTCATCTTATTTTGCATAAAGCAGTCTCAATTTTATCCAAATTTACGTACCTAATATGTCCAGGACGTGCACACAAATTTTTTGTGTTGGAAGTCGCCAATAAGTCTACGTTAACAGCACGGGTACAGTGTGCCAAACTCGTGTTAACACTAGAAAATTGTTGGTGAAAACATTACAACGTCGCTTACATTATTTTCAGACACTAAGCTAAATGTCGAGACCTAATCTTAGCTAGGACTAATCTACACAACGTCGCCCACTTCATCATTTTACGGCATAAGGCTAGATGTCGAGTTCTAATCGAAAGATAGAACCAATCTTCACAACGTTGCCTACTTCACCATTTAACGACACAAGGCTAGATGTCGAGTTCTAATCGAAAGGTAGAACCAATCTTCACAACGTTGCCTACTTCACTATTTAACGACACAAGGCTAGATGTCGAGTTCTAATCGAAAGGTAGAACCAATCTTCACAACTCTTCACTTTGAAGATAAGTGAGAACTTCACTAGACACAACTACATCACTTTAGAGTTTAGTGAGAACTCACAAGACACAACCACATCACTTTATAGTTTAGTGAGAACTCACAAGACACAACCACGTCACTTTATAGTTAATGAGAACTCACAACTCTTCACTTTGAAGCTAAATGAGAATTTCACAAGACACAACTACATCACTTTAAATTTTAGTGAGAACTCACAACTCATACCTATTACAACTCAATAAAACACATATCCAAGTATACACATGTAACTTGGATCTACACAACACAAATCCAAGTATACACATATACAATGGATTTACACAAGATTAGATCCATGTATTCACAAATATATTGGATCTACACAAGACTCAAATAAAACAAATGATGAACATGACTAAATCTTTAGGAGAAAATCTTCATCAAGGCTTCATCTTTAATCACATCACAAGTGTGTGAGTGATCTTCTCTTTGGACAAGGTAACGAAGGAGATCAAGAAGATAATCATAAGTAAACATACTTAACACATTAAGTGATCATTTACAAATGATTAGGAATTAGAAAGGAGAAGGATAGTAGAAAGAGTGTCCAAAAAGGGTTGTGGAAAATGCATATTTGATCCACTATTTATAGGAGACAAAGGCGAACGGCTCTCTGAGCGCGGTACCTTAATTATGCCTGCGGTCCCTTAACGTTAAGGATCCGCATAGCCCTTTAAGGGACCGTGCTCACATTTGACAAAATATAAGTTTAGGATTAATCACTTTTATGTTCACTAATCATGATTAAGATATGTTAGTGCAATACTTAAATGATTATTACCTTGATGATAGTGTTTGTCAAATAATTTGTCCTATGATTGTATTTGACGATAAATGTCTTATTAATTTGTCGTGATCAAAACTAAGAAAGATTAGTTAACACTAATAATGTTTTCAGGCATTGCTTTGCATTAACAATCTCCCCCTTTTTTTATTACGACAAACTATAAACTCATTTATTTAAAATCCAAAATATTTCGAATTATTAACGAGTTTATCACTATCATTTCTCCCCCTTTGTTGAAGCAAAAAGGATGAAAGAGTCTTTGAGGAAGAAAAGAATCGGACTTTTCAAGAAGCTCCCCTTTGGTGCTTACTCCCCCTTGCTTGGGACACCAAGAAAATGAGCTTAGGTGACATGCTACACAAAGGTTAGTAGAGACAAAAGACACACCAATATATAGTCACTACCTACTAAGTAACTTAAGAGAGAGAAAGAAAAGAAATCTCAAATTAGAAGTAAGTATTTGCTAAGAATGTCCAAGGAGGGTGTTTTGACAAAATCAAATTTCAATTGGTGGAATAGATGTAGAAAAGAAGCATCTAAACCAATTGAAGTGATAGTATGTCAAAGGGTTAGAAACTTAGAATTGGTGGAATCACCCAAAAGAAATTGTAAGTTTTAACCATGATCTACTCTAAGCAATGTGTGAAAACGAATTGATGGGAAAGGGAGTAACACACATAACATTCATATTACACAAATATGAAAGAACAAACAAGGGAAATATTCATACACACAATATGAATATTTAATACAAGACATAAGGAAAATAAACAACAAAAGCATAAACTACTCTATTAGCGATAATCCACCAAGATTGCTTAAGTTGACTCAAACAATTGAAACACAAAGTGTGCTTTAATTGGAAAAATAAGACGATGAGGCATCATTCAAGGATTCGTTCACGGGAACAAATACTTTGAGAGGAGTTCGAGTGAGAAGAAATTCAAGAAAATTTAGCTTGTCATACACATGAGCAAGTTCAATTTGTTGAAATCGGCAACAATCACACGAGCTTCCATGATGCAAAACAAAGTCGTTGGATGGGGGAGGACCATCAAGATGAGAAGGTGGTGGTGGAGAGGGAGATAATGGATAAGAGATGTTTTCACAATGCCTAGTGAGATTTGGGAAAAAGGATAGGTCATTTAGAGAAGGTATGTTGCAAGGTTTAGGTGGTGGTGGAAGAACTTCTCTTTCTCTGGTAATTGGATCACTTGAGAAAGTCTCATTCCAATACACAATGGGAGAGAAAAAATTCTTGCAAGGTTTAAAAGAACATGAATCATGATGATCCTTGTTTTTCTTGACCCAAATAAGTCGAACCGAGATTTTCGGTTTCTTGGAAAGCTTAGAAGAAGAAGCTTTGGGTTTAGAAGATTGTGACAAAGAGATGTCAAAGTTAAGATTAGAAGAGTTAGACATTGTGAGGGATGAGAAGAGGAACTCCCAAAAGAAGAGAATTTAAAGAAAGTAGACAAGGCAAAAATTTGAAATGAAATCAAGTTTACTATGACTTTTTCAAAAAATTACAAATCTTGTATTTTTACCATTTTTAGCACTAGATTATGCTTTGGTTGCAAAAAAGGCAACACACTCACAAAAAGTGTATTGACAAAGGGTGACAAAATATTTAGATAACATTTTGATCTAATTTTAGTCAAGTTTTAAAGGTTGTGATACATTTAGGTTCAATTTTAAATAAAATTGAAGTTAACTAGTGTGAGCACATAGGTTAAAACACACAAATACTAAATCCATAAGACAACTTCATGAAAATTCATGAAGGAAAGGAAATACAATAAATGAAAATCAAACTAACTATTACAAAGTTAGCTAAACTAGTTCTTGATAGTTAGTCTTCCTTGGCTTGATTTTTCTTTTTGAAAACATTTATATTTAGAAAATCATCATTCATCTCCTAGGAGGTGGATGATTAGCAAATAAGTTCAACAAGAAGCTTTGTAACTTGATGTGAGCCACAATCATCTCCAACCTAAGGATATCAATGAGGTAGAAATTGTTTAAGCAACAAGGATAATTGGTTCCATTGTGCATGAAAAAGTCAAACAAGTGTGGATCACCCAAGAAGCGGCAAATAGGAACACCCAAAAGTGGAGTGTTTGTTGGAGGAGGAGTAGGAGGAGGCATGGTGTTCAATGGTGAGATGGGTGAATTTGGTAGGGTGAAAGGTGAGAACAACTCATTCATCCTAGATTGGGATGAATTTGAAGTAGAACCATGATAGTGGTTAGTACCATGAGTTGAGCATGTCTTGCATGGAGCAAGAGGTGGTGAAAGTGATGAAGAGATGAAAATAGGATAAATATCACTCTTGGGTTTGTGAGAAGATGGAGAACTAAGTTTAGGAAACTTGAATTTCATCTTAAGGTTTCTTTTGGATGAGGTTTGTTTGGAAGAATTTGATGATCTTGAGGACACCATGGTTGTGTGTCAAGGTTTAGAAGAGAGTTTGAAGGATGGAAATAAAATTAATCAAAAGAGGTTTAAGAAAGGAAGGAGGTGATTGAAACAAGTAATAAGTTAAAAGTCACTTTGGCGAATAATGAATTTAGGTAGGCTAATTTAGGAAAAAGTTGGTCTTTTAGCAAAAACTTTATCAATGTTTACAAAGATTTAGAGAAAACAGTGTAAAGCAAAGATTCTATCGTGACCAGAGCCCGCGGTTCTCTAAATAGGACTGCGGTTCTTTAAATAGGACCGCGGTTCTTTATCGCTAAGGAACCGTAGGTATTTAAGGTACCATGGACAGTGGTCTCAGAAAAGTGATGTTCCTGCAATTTTCAAACCCCCAGATTTTTCACAAGTCTATATCAAGCCAAAGTAGACTATTAAACAAAATCTAGAAAACTAACTAACACAAAAATGCACAAAGTCATGCATATCGAAAGATCGATAGCATGAACGAATAAGGATTAAAATAACTAGCAATCCAAACACAAAGTCTTAGTTAGAGAACATTGAATCCTAAGAAAAAGAAATATGAATAAGTCCAAGAACCACACGTGGTAACAACCATGAACAATTTATCAACACACTTTCATTCACTAACATTTCTCCATTGTATTGATCCACTCCTTAGATCTCCTAGAAGATGATGCTTGAGATAGAATTCATAGTCGGAATCAATTTCTAGAGAAGACAATTGAGAGATGGTAGATGACAAATTGTTACTAGGGTTGAGAGAATTGTCTTGAAGGACATTTCCATATTCATTTGAATCATGCTCGGGATCAAGTGAGAGGTTTCCTTCAATGGGAAGAATGACTCGATCCACAAAGTGAAATGATGAAGCATTTAAAGGTCGAAAGTCAAGGAGAGTTTTTCTGAGAAGGCGTGAGAGAATCGTACTCCCTCCGTCCCAAATTTATAGTCCCATATACTATTTTGGGACGTCCTAAAATTATAGTCCCCTTCAAAAAATAGATGTAAGTAATGTAATGACTTTACCATATTGCACCTAGTGGTACTACAAATTACAAACTATGTATAATGTTTTAATTAATTGCATAAGGGTAAGAATGTCATTTTGCAAAAAAGTAAGAGAAAGAATGTAATGATAGCGACGTTTTCTAAAACAGTGTATTTTTTATTGGGGGACTATTAATTTGGGACAAAGGGAGTAGCAAAAGGGAGACTAGAGTGAGACCCGACGAGAACAAATTTTATTCTTCTAGCCATGAAAAATGCATGGTTTTATGGAGTGGAAGTTGCAACACAATACAACATATGTGCAAGACAAGCAGGCACATGGTTGCGATCACCACCGAGACCCATCACATTTTCCCTAATGATTTTGTCCCAAGGGATCATAAAATCATTAAGATCGCTGGTGAGTAATTCCCAAAAGTGAGAGCACGAACTTCTCCTTCAAGTTTACCAAGAATAGGATATTCACGAGGTTTAGCAATGGCACAAGAAATGGCCGAAGCCGAGGGTAGCTCGGTCACGTAATCCACATCAATAGTGGCCGATTCCAAAGAGTTTATACTCCAAGTATCGGTGAACCTACATTGACCTTTGTATGGAATGTTTTTACACACCTTTAGGAAAAGGATGTAAATAGGGTAAGTATTAACAAGTGACTTAGGAAAATCACGAGTTATGACCCAAAATGGGGATCGTTCTCAAGGAGGCTTGGTGTGTGTGTAATGAAATGACTAATTATGTGATTATATGATTATGAGAAAGAAAATAGAAATGGGATAAGAAGAGAATGACGGTTACGATGACGATTTACACTAAGACGAAAAGGTCGTACACGTAAAACCGTAAAAGCACCAAATTTAAAAATTTACTCTAAAAATTCCTAAAAAATTGCAATAAATCCTAAATAATGTATTAAGAGTTTACAAGAAATCAAAAATCACGCAAACCTTTTATTTAATTAAATAATGATTTTTTTAATGCTAATTAAAGCACTAAAAATCAATTTAATTAACAAAAAGCCCAAAATGAATTTTATCACTTTGTAAACCTCTAAAATACCCTAACTTAATTTAAAACTATTTTTGAAAGTTTTAAAATTAATTAAAACTATTTAAAAACAATTAAAAACTATTAAAATTTAAAATAATTCTAGAAAATAATTGAATAACCCTAAAAATATTTGGAAAGTTGTAAAATTCCTAATTAAGTGTCTAGAACCTAGGAAAAATATAAAAACTTAGAAAATCAGACTTTTAATTTTTAATAATAAAATAATATTAAAATATTAATAAAAATTCAAAAATCCTAAAAAATTCTAAAAAGTTGCAAACTAGCTAATTTTAACCTAAGTAACACAGAAATGAAGTTGAAATTACCTAAATACCCTTAATGGGCCAAAACCCAAAACAGTCACCTTAATGGGCCAAATTGAGCCCAATAAGAAAAAGTTTATAAAAATGGCTCAAAATGACTACTTGACTCAAAATTTGATTCTGAACAACTTTTTCCAAAGGCCCAAAAGCTGAAAATGTGAAATAAGCAAGCTTATACCCAACAACTTATTCTTAATGGACTTTTTGGCCCATTAAGCTATAAACTAGTGCCATAAGCTCAAATTAGACACACGAGCTTCTTTTGAGCTAAATAAGACTTCTGTAAAAAGAAATTTGAAATAAGCTAAAGGAGTAAGCCTGAAAATGCAAAAAGCAATCTACAAAAAACGACAAAATAGTCGTTTTTGAGTTCTAGGCTATCCCAAGGGCTGATTCAAATTGCAAAAGCTTTTAAATGACTTAAATAAGCTAATTCAACAAAAAAAATTCAAATAAGCTGACTCAATAAGCTGAAAAAGCAAATAAGCACTTATGAAAAAGTCAAATAAGTTGGTTTTCTAGCAAAAAGTCAAAGTCAAAGTCTAATAAGCTCTAGTTCAATCAAATGGGTCAAATAATGAAGATCTATCACAAAAAATAAGTTGTTGCAGGTCTGGATAAGCCAAAATGGCTTATTGATAAGCTGAAAGCAAATTAACACTAGCAGGGGCTAGTTTTGAGTGTTGACCAGTGGAAACTTTTTCCACTGCTTGACTTGTTGACTTTTTTGTCTTTAGTGACTTTTTTGGAGATTCAAGTTTCACAAAGGCATCCAAATGATTAGTGGATCAAGAGGAGTCAATAACAATAAAAAATCACAATCAACAACAGCCAAATGATAAAGTTAATTCAAACAATCACCAGATCTGACACAGACATGAACAAATAAGCAGTTGAGGTTCAAAAAGCACTTATAGCACAATTCAGCCAGCCAAACTTAACCAAATGCATACACAAGCAATATTAAACTTAAATAAGAAAGTCTAAACAGGTTTCATGCAATGATTCAAAGTTTTAAGCAAGATTCAAGCATTTAAAGTTACTGATGAACACAAACACATGCAGTTTTATACTTTGCTGATGCAAAACAAGCCAGATTCAACCACTCAAATCTATCACATATGTTATATAAATGATATTTAAGCAACTTTTATCCCTAAGCATGCATAAAATCCAGGTTTTACCAAAATCTTAGGTCAAAAACAGTTAAAATCAACAAGATATAGCACAATGTATGATTTGAGGTTTCAAACTCAAAAACTTGCAGCAAAATACTCTCAACCAAGCATATATCAAATAACAAGCACAAACACAAACTTCTATCCACAAAATACCAAGTTATGATTTCAAACAGGTAATCCTAAACACCCCTTTAACTTTCCAAAATCAAAATTTTCAAATCAAAAGTGAGTTTTAAAACCACGCAAGCCCAAATTAACACAATAACAGATGAGAAATACAGATTCAAGCAAGATTAAGCCACAAAATTCACAAGATCACAAGTAACACTCAAATATCACAAATATCCAAATTTTTATCAAATTTTGAGATTAAGGGTGTGTACATCATGGATGTACATCCACACCCATGAATTTTGAGCTTATGTACTAGCAAGAACAAGTACAAGCTTCCACAACAAAGGCTGCTAAGATTCAACAAGGTTAGAAGCAAAATAGTAAAATCAGAAAAGTGAAAAGCCTTGATTAATGCAACTCTTGTCCTCCACACTTGATTATCCCCAAGTTATAAGTCTCACCACACCTTGATAACACAATATCAGGATGCTATGATCAGCCCTATAGCCCAAGAATTCCAAGATAGACCAAGAACTTAGCAAAATATCAAGCTTGAAAGGAAATATGTAAACTTTTTCACACTCCTTAAAAACAGGTTTTGAGATTCAAAATTATCAAACTAAGAACAATAACAAGAAGATATAAATGATGGCACTTGAGCTTTCTTCAACATTTCAAACACATTTCATTAATAATGAAAATGGATTTTACAGAAAAGTGAACCAAGGAAAATTCAAGAGCAACTAAAATGTAATGAACTAGGGCCTTTATATAGGCATACAATGAACTAGTTAAGCTGTAAAAAACGTAAACCCTAGCTTGTGAAGTCCCAAAATTGCCCCTTGTCTTGTTTGAACTTTGAAGAATCATGTGACTGATTTTGTTGTCTTGTGGTAGCTGGATAGTGAAAAAGTGATCAAAGGGTGTGAAATGAGCTTATGATGTAAGCTGAATCCTTGGACGTTGGATGACTATCCTCTTCTTGTCTTCTTGCTCAAAGGTGTAGCAGGGGAGGTCCCATGTAGCATGTGGGTTGTTGAGGTGGCCAATGTTAAGGTTGGGATGTGATTAGGACATCATTAATCACTAATCTGGAAGAGGTGGTGGTTTAATTTTTGCTAAAACAAAAATCCCCAATTTATGTTCTTGGTTGATGAACACAGGTTTTGATCTTGTTTTGGGTTAATTAGGATTTAAATCCTTGTTAAGGCGCCAAGGTTTGTTAATTATTTAATCCGGATTAGTGGAAGGGTGAGGTGGCAAGGGGGTGAAATCTGATTGGTGGATTTTGTGAGTGGGACACGTGTTGGATGGGGATTAGTCTAGGTAACTTTGGCTGTCTGCCAAGTTAAACTCGTCAATCCCTTTGTTATCAAACTTTCCATTTTCACACTTTTGCCCCAAAAAGTTTTGTAAAATAAATTTAGGGGTATTTCTTGCCATTTTGTGATTCTTGAAGGGCTGTTTTGGCATTTTCTTGATTGATAATGGTCTTGACTTGTATGATTGACCTTTTGGAGGACTAAAGTTGCCAAGTCATGATTGATGAGGGACCATTTTTTGCCATTTCTTCAAAGTCAAGGGTCCTTTTTGCAATATTGACAAACTTTAGGGACCAATCTTATAATTATGAAGATACAAGGGTATAAAGTGTCAATTCTTCTATATTGGAGGACCCTTCTTCATAAATCTTCAAGTCTTCAAGGGTTTTCTTGGGAATTTCTTCATTAGGGCTTGGTTCAGTGTGCGACTTCGTTTCCCGTGTTCGTTTTTGCGTGATTCTTGTGATCTTTTGTCATTTTCTCAATATTTGTACCTAAAATACACAAGCAACAAACACAAGCATATATTTGGGTATTTTCATGATAATTAATGCATTTTAAGCCCTTTTTGGACGATGAGACTATGTATAAAAGCAGTCTCATCACTCCCCCATACTAAACCATTGTCGTGCCCTCACGCAATGCTAGAATAAAGTATCATAGCATCTCCAAAATTTATTTTTATTCACTTTATTGAATGATAAACTAGCGACACTACTACTATTGCCACTTCTACTTGCGTTGTAGACATAATGTATGATTTTCATCGCAAAATGGGACGTTTAGGTTCATAGAATAAGAACACGTGAATGCTTCGTTAGAAATAATTTCATAGTCCTCGATTTTCACCCCAATTCCATGCCAAGCATGTAACGAGATCATTGTCATTATAAGTTAGTAATGCTAACACTACTCATATGCCCTAATTACGTACTTATCCTCCCAATTTCCTAAGTTGTATCTCTTATATTTTATTATGTCTTGAATGTTTCACGAGGATACATTGTTTGACTTATGCGATAATAGAGATTTAGGTCTAAAAATAGAGTCCTAACGGTGTAACCAAGACCATCAAATCAATAACCCCTCCTAATAGACAACGATGTCAAAAAATTAAGTCAACAAGAAGGATCGATAAACACGGTTTTATAACGGTTTTGAACATGAGACTTATTACCAAGACTTTTATACGCCCCCTAACGGAAGGGCCTTATTATCTTTGGTTTACCTCCATCTTTTATTCAACTTCGCCATGAAGCTTTTATTATGACTTCGATCTTGCCTTGCCTTTTATTATCCACCTCATCGGTAGTTTTATTAGCCAAAGACGTATATCCTTATGCTAAGGCGAATTCTGGATCTTTAAAGCTTCAAAGATTAAGGCTTGATTCACTTTCAATTTTGCATAGATTTTTTGGCCTTGTGGGGCTTTAAATTGTTTGCTTGATTTAGGTGAGCACTTGAAATCTTATTATTGGGTAAAGCTTTTGATTATTCGGGTGCCAATACTTCAAAACCGTGACGCTGACGATACCTTAATGTCTTCCCAATTTAATTACACGGAAGCTACTAGAAAAGACTAGAAACCCAACAATCAAGACTAAACCGCTAAGTCAATATTTATTAAGCAAAAAATATTTACATGCGAAGGGAGAATAAGCAAACAACGAGAACACATGAGTTTTTGAAAGAATACGAGTACTCTACGTTTAGCATAGTAACTTATAATTAACCCTATCATTTCTCGTCCTCATTTAAGAGACTTAGCCTAATGTGAAGTTAAGGAATCAAAGCTAAGTGCTCAACACGCACGGTCGAGTCAAAAATTACTCTTATTCTCGCCATCGGAAAACCTACATTCGTGTCTTCAAACACTTATAAATCATGAGAAAAAATTAAATTTGACCATTTTTAGCCTTATTTTGCAACAAAACGATAAACAAAAAGATAAACTTTGGAAAGCGTGAAAGTTTGGATTTGGCTATTTTTAGCCTTATTTTGAAACAAAACGATAAACAAAAAGATAAACTTTGGAAAGCGTGACAGTTTGGCAAGGCAAGTATCTATTCACCCCCCATACTAAAGTTAAACACTGTCCTCAATGTTTCAAGTCTAGGGGTGCAAACACCCCCATACTAGAGACGTAGTCGAATTCCTAATCTAGCATGGAAAGGGTGTAACCGTTAAATTTAAAGCCGTTTATGAAGTGTGCTAAAAACCTAAGGTTAGAACATCAAAAGGATATATCATGGATATCGAGAAAGTCTTCAAAGCAAACGATCGAGTGCTCCCATAAAACGAACACGAGAGGCTCCAATCGTGAAGATCATGATCATCTAAAATCCACAATTCACAAACAACCACAGAACAAAGGGTGGAAGGGCACAAATCCCCACACGTTACTACATTAGAAAGCGATAATATGTACATAGGATAAGCATGAGACTCCCCCACGAGGCACCTCATTTTTTATTACGGAGTCATGAGCTCGACTCGATCCCCTCAATACTAATTATCATTGGGGAAGGTGACTTGGTCGAGGTAGTTCAAGGATGGAACTTCCCCGCCAAAGTAGTGCTTCAACCTATGTCCATTCACCTTGAAATTGGGGCCATCATTTTGAGCTAGCTCGATGGTCCCATATGGAAATACTTGAGTCACGGTGAATGGACCGGACCAACGGGATTTCAACTTACCGGAAAAGATTTTCAAACGAGAATTAAAAAGCAAAACTTGATCCCTAATGTTAAAAAACCGGTTTTTAATTTTAGAATCATGCAACTTTTTAGTCTTTTCTTTATAAATCAATGAATTTTCATAAGCAATATCCCTCAATTCATCCAATTCATTTAATTGCATTTTCTTGTGTTTTCCCGCGGTCTCCATGTCATCATTACAATGCTTAAGGGCCCAATAAGCCTTGTGTTCTTATTCAATAGGCAAGTGACAATTCTTCCCATACACAAGCTTATAAGGAGTGCACCCAATGGGCGTCTTATGAGCGGTCCTAAAGGCCCATAAAGCATCGTCCAACTTATCCGACCAAGATTGTCGGTTTTCCTCAACGGATCTCTCTAAGATCCTTTTCAATGCTCGGTTTGAAACCTCGACTTGCCCACTCGTTTGTGGGTGATAAGCCGTATAAAGCCGATGTGTAACCCCATATTTCCTTAGGACCCTTTCGAATTGGTCGTTACAAAAATGGGTTCCACGATCGCTTATGATCGCACGGGGGTTCCAAACCGATAAAACAATCTTTTCAAAAACTTGACTACCACACGAGCATCATTGGTGGGCAAAGCCTTAGCTTCCACCCACTTAGATAGGTAGTCAACCGCGACAAGGATGTGCTTATTACCACGAGATGATGGGAACGGCCCCATAAAGTCGATGCCCCAAACGTCAAAGATCTCACACACTTGGATGATGTTTTGTGGCATCTCATCTTTTTGTGAGGCTTTTCCTTGTCGTTGGCATGAGTCACACAACTTCACAAGCTCATGTGCATCTCGGTAAATAGTAGGCCAAAAGAAGCCGGCATCAAACACCTTCTTAGCCGTGAGATTAGCACCATGGTGACCACCCGTGGGTCCCTCGTGACAAGCTCTAAGGATATTAGAAGCTTCGGTGCCAAATACACAACGTCGGATGATTTGATCCGCACAAGTTCGAAACAAGTAAGGGTCGTTCCAAAAGTAGAACTTGACGTCACGAAAGAATTTTCGTTTTTCTTGAGTCGTCATACCCTTGATGATGAAGTTGCCCGCATGGTAATTTGCAAAGTCCGCAAACCATGGGGTGGAAGAATCAAGCTTAGAATTCACTACACCAAGTGTCTCGAGCGGAAATGTTTCGGTGATTTCCTTGGGCTCGTAAACACTTAGGTAAGGATCTTCCAAACGAGAAATATGATCGGCCGCTAGATTCTCGGCTCCTTTTTTGTCAACAATTTTGTGATCAAATTCTTGAAGGAGGAGAATCCAACGAAGTAATCTTGGCTTAGCATCTTGTTTAGCCATAAGATACTTGATAGCCGAATGATCCGTATACACTATGCATTTCGTCAAGACGAGATAAGGTTGAAATTTCTCAAATGCATACACCACGGCAAGGAACTCCTTCTCCGTTGTAGTGTATTTAAGTTGAGCCTCGGTCATCGTCTTGATAGCATAGTGAATTGGCAAGAAGTGCTTTTCATGACGTTGCCCCAATACGGCCCCAATAGCGTAGTCACTAGCATCACACATGAGCTCAAAGGAGAGGTTATAATTGGGAGCAACAAGAATGGGAGCTTCGGTAAGTTTCCTCTTAAGGATTTCAAAGGCTCGTACACAATCTTCGTCAAAGACAAAACGTGCCTCTTTTTCAAGAAGATGTGTAATGGGTCGAGAGATCTTTGAAAAATCCTTGATGAATCGACGATAAAAGCCCGCGTGTCCTAGGAAACTTCTAACTCCCTTAACGGTTTTGGGATGAGGAAATTTGGCGATGACGTCTACCTTAGCTTGATCTACCTCAATCCCCGCTTTCGAGACCTTGTGCCCTAAGACGATTCCACTTTTAACCATAAAATGACACTTTTCCCAATTGAGCACAAGGTTGGTTTCCTCACAACGTTTCAACATTCTCTCGAGATTCGACAAACACGAAGTGAACGAATTACCAAACACGGAAAATTCATCCATGAAGACTTCCATCGTCTTCTCGATCATATCATGAAAAATAGCCATCATGCACCTTTGAAACGTTCCCGATGCATTGCAAAGTCCGAATGGCATTCTACGATAGGCAAACGTTCCATATGGACACGTAAACGTAGTTTTTTCTTGATCACGAGGATCGATGGGGATTTGGAAGTAACCGGAAAAACCATCTAATAAGCAATAGAAATCGTTTCCCGCAAGACGCTCCAACATTTGGTCCATGAAGGGCAAGGGAAAATGGTCTTTACGAGTGGCTTCATTCAACTTACAATAGTCAATGCACACTCTCCATCCAGTCACGAGTCTAGTGGGAATTAACTCGTTGGCATCGTTTGGCACAACGGTCATTCCTCCCTTCTTAGGGACACAATGGATAGGACTCACCCAAGGGCTATCGGAAATAGGGTAAATCATTCCCGCGTCTAGGAGTTTAAGGACTTCCTTTTTGATGACGTCGTGAATTTTGGGGTTCACCCTCCTTTGACATTGGATTACGGGATTGTAATCCTCCTCCATTAAGATTTTGTGGGTACAAAATTTTGGATTGATCCCCTTAATGTCGGATAACTTCTACGCAATTGCCCCTTTGTGATCCTTTAGAACATCGATAAGTGCGGTTTTTTCATCATCCGAAAGTTCCTTCGCAATAATAACCGACAACTTGTCGCCCTCCTCCAAATAGACATATTCGAGATGAGGAGGTAAATCTTTCAACTCGAGGATAGGTGGTTCCTCAATTGAAGATTTGGGCTCGATACTCATAACCTCCTCGGGTGGAGGAAATGGGAAATCGTTAAGGAAATCCTTGATAATCGAGAAGTCCTCATCGTTGTCGAGGTCTTCGTTACAAGTACGTGGAACATCGAATTCTTCCAACGTAAAACCACCACCTTCAATTGGAGTGAAGGTTGGTGTCGAGTTATCAAGGATGGGATCTAACATAGTGGGATTGCCACTATTTTCATCATCACAAAAACCTAGAACTTCTTGTGAAAATTCCTCGCAAACCACGTCAATCATATCAACAAGGTTTATGGTTACAACAGAATAAACATGAGAAATTTGAGAGTTTTGAGTTGCGTTTATAACAAGCTCATCGTCGTTGAAATTTAAGGTGATCTTTCTAGCATGAACATCGATCAAAGCCATAGACGTATCTAAAAATGAACGACCTAAAATGAGAGGAACTTGAGGATCCGTGGGAATATCGACAACGATAAAGTCTACGGGATAGTGGAACTTTCCCAGTTTCACAAAAACGTCTTCCGCCAATCCACATGCGGGAATCGTGGAATGGTCGGCCAACTCGATAGACATTAGTGAAGGAGTAAGATTAAGAAGATTGAGCGACTTGAAGATTGCAAGTGACATTAAGTTAATTCTAGCACCAAGATCGGCCAAGGCAAAGCATTCTTCCATATCTTGGATTGCACAAGGGATCAAAAATTTACCGGGATCACCGACTTTTTGAGGTATGCGATTAAGATAAACCGACGAACAACTAGACAATTGGTGTAATTTCTCCTTATTGTTCAACATACTCTTAAAGTTAGCGGCAAATCGAGGCATCATGACCAAAGCATCGGCGAAACTCACATTAAAGTGCAAATCACGAAACATTTTCATAAAAATCTTAAATTGGTAATTGTCGCGCTCTTGACGTTTCTCCTTTCTAAGTCTCGATGGATAGGGCAAAGGTGGTGTGGGTTGAGGCATAGGCATAGCCTTTGGAATCTCGGGTTCAAATGTTGGTAATGGGTCAACCGTAGGTGTGGCATGAGCGGTACTTCATGGGATTGGAACATGCTCCTTTTGGACCACCACCTCGGGTTCTTCCTCAATTGCTTCCTCCGTAGGAGCAATTGGTTGAGGAGTCGGTTCCTTAAGTGTCTTACCACTACGTGTGGTAATCACTTTCATCTCACCCTTAGGGTTTGATACGGTGTTGCTAGGAAGACTACTCGAAGACGGTTTACACATAATTGCCTCAAACATAGATGAGATTTTATCTTCAAACATGGATTGCCTCTTCCCGGCCTTAATCATTTCTTGTTTAATCTCATGTTGCCCTTGTTCCATTTTTTGTTGGTTTTGTTGTAACCTTGTTACATTTCCTTCCATCTTGTTGGTATGGATTTTAAGCTCATTTGCTAACTCATTTTTCAACTCTTTCTTCAAGTCGTTCTTAAACTCGGATCTTAGGCTAATGATTTCTCTTTGAATGTTGTCAAACCTAGCATCGTTCCCATTAGCGTATTCAACAAATTCATTTGGAAGATCTTTCAAAGTTTGCAAACTTTTGTTGTTTTGAAAATCATTTTGATTTTTGTTTGAAACTTGATTATTAGCCCCTTGATTACCATAGTTTCCCTTGTTGTAATTGTTTTTGAAACCAACTTGATTGTTGCGATAGTTGTTGTTAGCATTTTGATTTGAACCAAAACCCAGTGGAGTCAATTGATTAGAGCGGGTAACTTGACCGTTTTGGTTGTAAGTTCCCGTGGCCGCGTAGGCACTCGAAGTGTTACCACCGTTGATAATGCACTCGGAGAAATCATGACCTCCACCACAATACATGCATGAAACCTCAACCGCTTTAGCCGTAGTGGGAGCACTTGGTTCTCCAACTTTGAACTCTTTCAAAAGACCCTTAAGTTTATCAAAGGTTTTTTTTTCCACGTTCGCCTCAATTTGGCAAGCATCGATGGTAGTAGACAAAGAAAGTGAAGCCGAAGACGAAGCCTTACGAACACTAGACGTGCTACGAGGACTATACACCTTAGATCTATTCTCAATTATCACCAAAGCTTCCTCAACCGTTTTACACAAAAAATTACCACCCACGGCGGCATTAAGATAATCCCTTTCATGATCATTAAGTCCGTTGTAAAACGTGTCAATTTGATGCAAATCGGAAAAACCGTGATGAGGACACTCATGTAACATTTCCTTAAACCTATTCCAAGCCGTTGAAAAACTTTCATTAAACTCTTATGAAAATTTTGAAATCTCGTTTTTCAAATGTGTAGTCTTAGAGGGCGGAAAAAATTGGTTCACAAACTTAGACACGAGATCCTTCCACATCAATATAGAATTGGGTGGCTCTTTCTCTAACCAAATTTTAGCAGGCCCCACTAGAGAATACGGAAAAAGCATCATCTTAATCGAGTCATTAGAGACATCCTTAAACTTGCAAGTGGCGGTAAGACGATTGAATTGGCGGATACGGTTGTGTGGATTGTCCTTCTCATCACCACAGAATTTGTTGTTTTGGATCATTGACAACAAACCCGTTTTCACTTCAAAATTCTCCGCAAGGATAGCGGGAATCACAATAGCCTCTCCATAACCCTCGGTGGGTGCTTGAAGCAACTCCATCATAGTACGATTCGCCATGGTTGGTTCTTTCTCTACAATGGGTTCAACAATGGGAGATTCTTCACTAGAAGATGTTTGGTTTCCTTCCTTTTGACGACGTTTACGTGCACGTCTTGCTTTGGAGCGAGTTTTCATAAACGTCACGTACAACGAGGGGATGAGCAAAGAAGATTCTTTTTGGTGTTTTGTATTTTTCCATTTTTTTTTGTGGTTTTTGATTGTTTTTACTTCTTTTTTTTTTGGATTTTTGTGATTGTATTAGGTAGACCAAAATCTACAAATCTCCTCCTTAATCAAATCTCTTGATTAAAGAAGCCTCAAGGAATGAAAACGATCACGTGAAGTGAACGCCTTCGATGACTTTAGAACGTTGGTGGAACACCAAAACGTTCAAGAGGGTTTAATCAAATGAAACCAAGAAAGTATATATGATACTTAGTAATACTTTGGGCGGCAAAACCCTCGATTAGCTCTCAAAATCAAATACTCACAAGCAAGCGGGGAAACGAGGCGGCGCGAAGCACTTAAGAGCCTTTTCCTTAGGATATATTTTATAATATCCGCCTTATACCCACCTTATAGTTTGTATTTTTCAAAATTGAGCTTCACGAAAGTATTTATCTATTTTTGCCTTTTTCTTTGGTTTGAGATTCGAATACAATGATTGGGTAATGACCTCCCAAGTCAAGGTTGTGATCTCTCACTTTTGGAGTACCTGTGAATTTATTGTTCTACGTATACAATATAGTAATAGTATTCATAAAAAAACGAAAAACCGATAATACGTATTAGTAGAGTGCTACTAATACAATAGATATTATGGCTATATATAAAAACAACAATTGACAAATCAAAACACAACACGCCTCCCCGGCAGCGGCCCCAAAATGATGTTGATGTTTTTACACACCTTTAGGAAAAGGATGTAAATAGGGTAAGTATTAACAAGTGACTTAGGAAAATCACGAGTTATGACCCAAAATGGGGATCGTTCTCAAGGAGGCTTGGTGTGTGTGTAATGAAATGACTAATTATGTGATTATATGATTATGAGAAAGAAAATAGAAATGGGATAAGAAGAGAATGACGGTTACGATGACGATTTACACTAAGACAAAAAGATCGTACACGTAAAACCGTAAAAGCACCAATTTAAAAATTCACTCTAAAAATTCCTAAAAATTGCAATAAATCCTAAATAATGTATTTAGAGTTTACAAGAAATCAAAAATCACCCAAACCTTTTATTTAATTAAATAATGATTTTTTATAATGCTAATTAAAGCCCTAAAAATCAATTTAATTAACAAAGCCCAAAATGAGTTTTATCACTTTGTAAACCTCTAAATACCCTAACTTAATTTAAAACTATTTTTGAAAATTTTAAAATTAATTAAAACTATTTAAAAACAATTAAAAACTATTAAAATTTAAAATAATTCTAGAAAATAATTGAATAACCCTAAAAATATTTGGAAAGTTGTAAAATTCCTAATTAAGTGTCTAGAACCTAGGAAAAATATAAAAACTTAGAAAATCAGACTTTTAATTTTTAATAATAAAATAATATTAAAATATTAATAAAAACCCAAAAATCCTAAAAAATTCTAAAAAGTTGCAAACTAGCAAATTTTAACCCAAATAACACAGAAATAAGTTGAAATTACCTAAATACCGTTAATGGGCCTAGAAATGGGCCAAAACCCAAAACAGTCACCTTAATGGGCAAAATTGAGCCCAATAAGAAAAAGTTTGTAAAAATGGCCCAAAAAGCACTAATTGACTCAAAAGTTGATTCTGAACAACTTTTTACAAAGGCCCAAAAGCTGAAAATGTGAAATAAGCAAGCTTCTACCCAACAGCTTATTCTTAATGGGCTTTTTGGCCTATTAAGCTATAAGCTAATGCCATAAGCTCAAATTAGACACACAAGCTTCTTTTGAGCTAAATAAGACTTCTGTAAAAAGAAATTTGAAATAAGCCAAAGGAATAAGCCTGAAAATGCAAAAAGCAATCTACAGAAAACGACAAAATAGTCGTTTTTGAGTTCTAGGCTATCCCAAGGGCTGATTCAAATTATAAAAGCTTTTAAATGACTTACATAAGCTAATTCAACAAAAAGTTTTCAAATAAGCTGACTCAATAAGCTGGAAAAAGCAAATAAGCCCTTATGAAAAAGTCAAATAAGTTGGTTTTCTAGCAAAAAGTCAAAGTCAAAGTCTAATAAGCTCCAGTTCAATCAAATAGGTCAAATAATGAAGATCTATCACAAAAAATAAGTTGTTGCAGGTCTGGATAACCAAAATGGCTTATTGATAAGCTGAAAGCAAATTAACACTAGCAGGGGCTAGTTTTGAGTGTTGAGCAGTGGAAACTTTTTCCACTGCTTGACTTGTTGACTTTTTTGTCTTTAGTGACTTTTTTGGAGATTCAAGTTTCACAAAGGCACCCAAATGATCAGTGGATCAAGAGGAGTCAATAACAATCAAAAAATCACAATCAACAACAGCCAAAAGATACAGTTAATTCAAACAATCACCAGATCTGACACAAACATGAACAAATAAGCAGTTGAGGTTCAAAAAGCACTTATAGCACAATTCAGCCAGCCAAACTTAACCCAATGCATACACAAGCAATATTAAACTTAAATAAGCAAGTCTAAACAGGTTTCATGCAATGATTGAAAGTTTTAAGCAAGATTCAAGCATTTAAAGTTACTCATGAACACAAACACATGCAGTTTTATACTTTGCTGATGCAATTGACCAACAAGCCAGATTCAACCACTCAAATCTATCACATATGTTATATAAATGATGTTTAAGCAACTTTTATCCCTAAGCATGCATAAAATCTAGGTTTTACCAAAATCTTAGGTAAAAAACAGTTAAAATCAACAAGATATAGCATAATGTATGATTTGAGGTTTCAAACTCAAAAACTTGCAGCAAAATACTCTCAACCAAGCATATATCAGATAACAAGCACAAACACAAACTTCTATCCACAAAATACCAAGCTATGATTTCAAACAGGTAATCCCAAACACCCCTTTAACTTTTCAAAATCAAAATTTTCAAATCAAAAGTGAGTTTTAAGACCACCCAAGCCCAAATTAACACAATAACAGATGAGAACAACAAATTCAAGCAAGATTAAGCCACAAAATTCACAAGATCACAAGCAACACTCAAATATCACAAATATCCAAATTTTTATCAGATTTTGAGATTAAGGGTGTGTACCTCATGGATGTACATCCATACCCACGAATTTTGAGCTTATGTACTAGAAAGAACAAGTACAAGCTTCCACAACAAAGGCTGCTAAGATTCAACAAGGTTAGAAGCAAAATAGTAAAATCAGAAAAGTGAAAAGCCTTGATTAATGCAACTCTTGTCCTCCACACTTGATTATCCCCAAGTTATAATCCTCACCACACCTTGATAACACAATATCAGGATGCTATGATCAGCCCTATAGCCCAAGAATTCCAAGATAGACCAAGAACTTAGAAAAATATCAAGCTTGAAAGGAAATATACAAACTTTTGCACACTCCTTAAAGACAGGTTTTGAGATTTAAAATTATCAAACTAAGAACAATAACAAGCATATATAAAGTGATGGCACTTGAGCTTTCTTCAACATTTCAAACACATTTCATTAATACTGAAAATGGATTTACAGAAAAGTGAACCAAGGAAAATTCAAGAGCAACTAAAATGTAATGAACTAGGGCCTTTATATAGGCATACAATGAACTAGTTAAGCTGAAAAAAACGTAAATCCTAGCTTGTGAAGTCCCAAAATTGCCCCTTGTCTTGTTTGAACTTTGAAGAATCAAGTGACTAATTTTGTTGTCTTGTGGTAGCTGGCAAGTGAAAAAGTGATCAAAGCGTATGAAATGAGCTTAGGATGTAAGATGAATCCTTTGACGTTGGATGACTGTACTCTTCTTGGCTTCTTGCTCAAAGGTGTAGCAGGGGAGGTCCCATGTAGCATGTGGGTTGTTGAGGTGGCCAATGTTAAGGTTGGGATGTGATTAGGACATCATTAATCACTAATCTGGAAGAGGTGGTGGTTTAATTTTTGCTAAAACAAAAATCCCCACTTTATGTTCTTGGTTGATGAACACAGGTTTTGATCTTGTTTTGGGTTAATTAGGATTTAAATCCTTGTTAAGGCGCCAAGGTTTGTGAATTATTTAATCCGGATTAGTGGAAGGGTGAGGTGGCAAGGGGGTGAAATCTGATTGGTGGATTTTGTGAGTGGGACACGTGTTGGATGGGGATTAGTCTAGGTAACTTTGGCTCTCTACCAAGTTAAACCCCTCAATTCCTAACTCCTTTCACTTGCTATTAAATCAACCAAAACTCATTTTCCTTTGTTATCAAACTTTCCATTTTCACACTTTTGCCCCAAAAAGTTTTGTAAAGTAAATTCAAGGGTATTTCTTGCCATTTTGTGATTCTTGAAGGGCTGTTTTGGCATTTTCTTGATTGATAATGGTCTTGACTTGTATGATTAACCTTTTGGAGGACTAATGTTGCCAAGTCATGATTGATGAGGGACCATTTTTGCCATTTCTTTAAAGTCAAGGGTCCTTTTTGCAATATTGACAAACTTTAGGGACCAATCTTGTAATTATGAAGATACAAGGGTATAAAGTGTCAATTCTTCTATATTGGAGGACCCTTCTTAATAAATCTTCAAGTCTTCAAGGGTTTTCTTGGGAATTCTTCATTAGGGCTTGGTTCAGTGTGCGGCTTCGTTTCCCGTGTTCGTTTTTGCATAATTCTTGTGATCTTTTGTCATTTTCTCAATATCCGTACCTAAAATACACAAGCAACAAACACAAGCATATATTTGGTTATTTTCATGATAATTAATGCATTTTAAGCCCTTTTTGGACGTTGAGACTATGTATAAAAGCAGTCTCATCAGTATGGAACATTGAGAATTTCAACAAATTCTTCAAGAGTATATACAAAGGTTTTCCCCTTGATGGAAAAAATTATTAATAAACCATTATTGATGCTATTAATGTGTATGAGCTAAAGAATTCCAAAATAAAAGAAGGAAAGATTGGCTCATCAATATCAAGTAAGCAATCAAAGCCAATGGATTTGAACATGAATCGAATGAAGTCAAGTCCAAGAAAGTAAGAAGGAACAATGCGTCCTTCATAAAAACTACGAGACTCTAGAGATCGAAAAGTATTTTGAAGGGATCGAGATCGACATGAAGAAGAAAGATTAGGCACGTATTCTCTAGTTTTCTCATGATCTTTATGAGTTTCCAAATGCATGATCAAGTACCTAAACATAAAGCAAATATTGTTCCAATTACTCTTATGTTACATAATGACTTAAAAATCAAATTCATGAGAGTATGTTTAGTCAATTTCTTGATAAACAAAGGGTTAATCCTTGTCATCCTCATGTTCACAATGAACTCAATTCATCATTGACTAGTACATATGAGTAATGCAAAATCAATCATGAACTTGAACAAGGGTTTTTGAAAAACATTTTTAGGTAAGCATTAACAATACAATTAAAAATTTTGTTCATGGGTTCATATCATTTCCATCATTTAACCAAAAATATTTTGTCAAAATTCGGATTGTTCTATAAGTGGATTTTAGTGAAATCTCAATGAATTTGAATCTAAGGAATCATAGTAATATAACTATGTCAACTCACATTCCTAGCAAAGTTCTAATTCAATATTAATTTTAAAAATCCCCAATTATAAAAATAAGAACCCTAGAACAAAATAGAAGAAATTGAATGAATGTACTTACAATTAATTAATGTTGGAAGAGGGATGCGTGAAACCCACAACTTGGAATCAATTAATCTGGAGTAAATTGGAGTTTTTAAAGATTCAACAATGATGGAATGAAGGGAACCCGTCGCCTCTATGGAGAAGAAAAGGAGGGTTTGTTTGAAAAAGTGTTTTTAATTAAAAACTTGTATAAACTAGAAGGGGGGTGAATAGTTTCTTAAATTTGCTTGTTAAAGATTGGTTTTTGTAGAATCTTGATAACCTATGAATCTATGAAGTGGGTTGAAGATTCCTAGAGAGAGAAACTAGAGAGAGAAAGTGAGAGAGAAACTATGTGTCTTTTTATTAAATGAAAAATGTGGAATGAACAACAACCAACCCCTTTCCATGGTGGAAAGGGGTATTTATATCCAAGGCCTTATTTGGACTTGGGCCGGCCCATGACAAGCCCATGGGCCGGTTTCTTACTTAACTAAATAAGTAACATTAACTACGAGCTATTACAACATAAATAATATTGTGGAGTGACCGATACTTCTAATATACGTAAAAACATATTTCTAACAATCTCCCCCTAAGGGAGGTCACTTCACGTTACAAAGTTCTAAACCTAGCATACTATACTAAGTCTTCGTTCTTCAGCTCGTAGTCTTTTCTTCTTTCTTTTTGTTGTGAATATTTTGATTTGATCTTTTTGGCTTTGGCTTGAGAGCATTGTTCTTTTGACCAATCACGTGCGATCTTTGCCTTCTTGTGAAACTTGCCTCCTCGTGACTCCATGTTCCACACACTTATGTCTTTTTATTGAATTCTCGAAAGCTTCAGAGTTTGGTACAGCGGAAGACTTCATTTTTCACTTTCTTGAATTTTAATGAACTTTGATGCAGAAGAACATAAGCATGTGGGAACGACTTCAACAGGTACACCGCAACGCCACCGTCTTCTACTGGTACACAACAACGCCACCGTCTTCAACAAGTACACAGCAACGCCACCGTCTTTAACAGGTACCATTTTACCTCCGGTCGGTGAAGACCGTTGGACGATATTAGATATCGTACCCGTGACGGATAGTTTCAATTAAGTAACTTCCTGACAGGATTTCGCGGGTAAACCCGTTCTCTTTATTCGACCGTCCAAAGCTGACTGCGAACATAAAGAGTGAATCACTTGGATAATTTATCCTTGTGATTTGAAGCCATCAATTCATGAAACCTGGAACAAGTGAATTTCAATTAAGATTTTCACCATCGTTGCTTTCCAGTTATCACGAGCTCAATTCATAAAGAATCTTGCACGTCACCTACCAAGTGATGTTTGATGTTAACACTAGAAGGATTTCCACTCGTCACTGTGATCAATAAAGAGTCACTCTGAGTGTTCTGGCAAGATCATATGATAATGCGTAGAGGCCTGGAACGAGTTTAAGTTCAATTAAGAATTAAACCACTGTTTCTTTCCAGTTTTTCACAAGATTGGTTCTAAAAGAACCGCACGTGTAACCTACCATGAGCTTGTTTGATGTTGGCTCAAGCAGGATTTCCATCTTCATTGTAGTACTTGCGTATTACTCGGATGTTCTGGCAATATTACAGGAATACTGCGTAGGACTCATGAAAATCTCTTACTTTTCACAGTGTGTGAGAAAGCAAGGAATAAATGGAAAGTGTCCTAATGAGACTTTTGATGATCTCGTGGCTCTAGACTCGATAGTGCGTTTTGATTTAGTGAGCGATGGTTGGAGAGGAGTGCCACCTTTTCAATATCAGTCTATTTGGAGTGAATAAACCAATAGATAACGTGTTAATCTCCGTGTGATTAAAACAAATACCTTTTGAGAGATATTTGAGTTAGCTGGGAAGGGTTGTGCATTGCATCACTGGGTCCATGATGTCTTTCTTCAATATCGAGAATCATTAACAAAAATGATCTCAATAGCATATGTATTGACCCGGTTTCTGCCTAAAGTTGTAAGGAGGGCTTCTTTCTTTACACCCTTTATCTTTACAATTCTTTTTCATTCTTCAACCCCTTCAATGCTTACCAATACGTCATAACTAGCACCTTGTTGTGATTGTTCCAGTGCTAGCTTAAGTACTTGATCGGCATTCAGCTACGTTCACAATCTTTCTCCAACTTTCCTAGGACTTCTAATTCTATCTAGGGAATTGTCCTTGGGAAGATTCCATCGGCTCTGATGAATCATTGGACTAGACCTATTCCTACCACCCTTTTGTCACCACATTCGTCGTGAATTAAGCGTGTTTTGGGAAACTATAGCCACCATGAAAAATCCTTGAAAATCACCTAAGGTACTTGAAAATCAAAAGTTTTGTACCTTAGGTGTTTTGTTCATCAAAAACGCTCCCCCTTAACACGTGCTTTACACATATTAAGTTGGATTATCGTTAAGTCTTTTTCATCTTTTAGCCAAGTATCATTTAAGTCTCCTTAATCCCATTTTCTCCCCTTATCCAAAATGTTAACCATTAATATTTGGGATATTGAATGGATTAACCGGTCTTTGGGTAAAAAAGAAATCGATGTTTGGCCATAGAACATGTTAATGCTCCCCCTTAAATTAATAATGGATAGTTGTAGTGCTTTAGTATGATATATTTTGAAAGATTTAGAATCTCGTGAGAAATTCTTGAAAAATTATCATACCTTAACACTACATCAAGCCGTAAAAGCACAATATTCACAAATTTACATATTCACAATTAAAAACCAATATAAAGTGAACCTGAAATGTACGACCCATTAGATGGATCGTTGCAGTAACTTGTAGTGCACTCCATATGGTCTACCACCAACGAATCTTTCTAAACTCCTCATCAATCTACGTTCACGGAGCTTTTGATCAATCTTCTTGATCACATACTTCGCCATTTGCCGATAACCCTGATGCCAATCCTCAGTCATCTCTGGTAAAGTCCCACCCGAATTAAGATGCTCCAACTTTCCTCTGACGTATAGGAGAGTCCCATCACTGTACTTATAAAGCTTACCCACCCTCATAAACTTCATTAACCCTCGACTGTTCAAGTAGAAAATGCCGTAATTCGGGACAGAAATGCCGGTATAGGGACATCTATCTACATGTTGAGGTAGAACTTGATTCATTGGATGGGTGAGGTTAAGCTTCCTTTGGTAGCTTTCGACTCCCAATTGAAGATCTTCAACTCGTTTCTTGATAACAACGCTTCGTGTGAACATACGAAGTGCTGTATTCAAAGCAATGATGTCTTCACGAGCAATATGGGTGAGTTGATCACGGGTCATCATAAGTAACATGTCTTCGATATCCTCAAGGCGAATGATAGAAAAATCTCCCTGCTGGATTTTGTATTCTCTGTCATCCTCCCTTTTTAGACGAATCTCCGTCACATGATAATAGCCATTCTTGGCTTCAGTGCCCTAAAATACTGGAGATGCGGATATCGGATCTAACGTTACTTCCTGAATTGGCTAAGCAGCAACCCCTGTACGCCCTTCGAACTCGTTCGTCCCAATGAGATGCACCTATAACAGCATACATATCATAATTACGAGTTACCCTTTGGACCCAGAGTCGGTTTACCTTTTCCTCGATCCAGGGTATTGTCCCCCAGTTGGCAGCTTTCAGCAAGGTCAGGGAGGTTGCGTACTTTGATGAACCCTTCAGAAGATACTCAAGATCATAGGTGACGAAGAAGTCGAGAGCAATTTGATTATCTTGAGAAGGATCAAGTGGAGGTGGAGCTCTTTCTGATTCATGGAGGCCTGGCCTTTGAACAGTGTTAAGAGCTTTCAGGACCTCGTCAGCATAATACTCGAACTCCATTCGGGTCAACCTGGTTTTGGCGCGAATTCTCTTATCCTTTAGCGCTCTCTTCACCAAAGACGGATTAACCGAAGTCTTATACTCATGAGCCAGAAATGCACACAAGTCTATCGGACTACGGATATGGAGATATAGAACATCTCTGTCAGCGTCTGTGATTGGATCATATTGAGCCGCTGCCGTGATCCAAGCTTGTGGTGGTGCAGTCTCGTCAATCTCCAAAGTGTCTGCCCAGTCCCGTGTGCTTGACTCAGGAACAGTAGATTGTGGTTCTTGTTGTAGAGGAGTAGAGACATGAACACGTGCTGGTTCTGATTCAGGCATCTCGGCGGTGTCATGAACAGGCGAGTGTTGTGCAGCTTCAGGTTCAGTTACTGACTCTGCAATCACAGGAGCAACAACAACAGAACTAACAGGGTTAGTGGTAACAGGTATAGACACAACAATAGATGTACCGGGAATCGATGACGCCGTAGTAGCATTCACATCATGGCGCCACTTGGATCGTCTTGATTCCGTTGAAGTGGATTTTTCCTTTGCCGCAACATCTTTCTTAGACTTGGTACCAGACTTAGATGGTTTCTTTGTGCTGGCTACCTTGTCCCCCTTTTTAGGCTGTTTACCATCATCATCCTCATCGTCACCCTCGTTGCTTCCCTTAGCACTCTCCTCATTTCCATCACCACCATCATCACCATCATCATCATCATCATCATCCTCATCATCTTCACCACCATCGTCACCATCATCATCATCATCTTCTTCTTCTTCTTCTCCTTCTTCTTCCTCTTCTTCTTCACCAGTACCCTCTTCCTGTTCACTTTCTTCCCTTTCTTCCTCAGGCAGAATGTGGTAAGGTACCACACTTCCAAACATCTTGAACAACCGATCATCCTCCATGATAGCGTCATTCAGGGATTTGTAGAGTGTCCGTTGAATCCTAGATTTATCAAAAGATCCAAGTTCCCTCATGCGAGCTTTGAGGATCTTCTTTAATTCAAAATCCGTTAGCTCATAGGCAATTTTGTAGGCGGATTCAGAAGGATTGGACGACTTGATCATCAAGTTATCAGCCGCGAGTGTCTTCAACTCATCACGCAGTTTTGGCATAATGGATTCAACGGATTCTTTCACTCTCTCTTCAACAGAAGCTTCAAGTGCTTCTTTCTGCTCCTTGTATTTATCCCTCAGAGCTTGAAGTCTTGTGATTCGTGCAGCATGCTTATCAGCTTCAGCCTGCTTAACCTGAGCTAGTTCTTCTGCATGAGCTTTACGAGTCAACTCCATCTCTGCAGCGAACTTAGCAATCATCTCTTCTTGGGCTTTCTTTGAGGCTTCTTCACTTTGCTCTCGTCTGAGTAACTCTTGGCGAAGTTCATTCATCTCTCTTTTTTGATTATCCGTATGTTTATCCAAGAGTTCTGCCATTACAAATGCAGCCATTTAAGACGATGCAGAGCTACTCTGGGTTGGTTGAAGAGGCTCGGTTGTAACCACAGTACTGAGGATGGGAGTTATTGGAGGTGGAAGGAATGGTGTTGAAACCGGTCGGGTTGGTAATGGTTGTATTGGTGGAGGTTGAGTTACTAAAGGTTGAGTAGGTACCATGATTGTAGGAGCACCGGACTCCTTTTCAACACTTTCTGATACAGGGATAGATGTCTCCTTCGAAGTAGAATACCTTTCAGGTGAACCAAACTCATCAATATCCTCTGGCTCCTCGTACTCTTCTTCAACATTCATCTGTGCACCCGAACCACTACCGCCCGTATCTCTCCTACTCCTTTCAATAGCTATCTTCATTGATTTTCTCTCAGCATTGTTAAGAGTAGGATCATCAATATCTTCTTCGTCATGGAGAACTAACTCATCAGCCGTACCCTTTCCCTTCTTAACCTCAGTCTTCTTCTTCTTGGTTTCGGGTTCAGATAAAGCAGCTGGTTGCTTGCGTTTACCTTTACTCTTGACCGTAGTAGACGAGTCTTCTCCTGTCTGAAGGCTTGCTTTTAGCTTCTTGATTTCTAGTAGCAGTAGTTTGTAATCAGCAGAACCTTTAATTTTATCCGTCAGAAGATAATCGGGAATAGGACCAGGAATAACACCACCAGATGGTCCTTCATGCCTTAGATCCACAGTGTGATCAGCCTCTTCAGTGTGATGACGACTTGATGCACGCCTATCAATAGTAACATCATTCTTCATAAAATAATTAATGATAAGCTTGATAAATCGAGGGTAAGGAAAGAAATTAGTCTTCAGCTTCTTGTTTTGGAAGAGTTGAAAGGTGAATTCTTCCCACATCAATAATGCATAATCTGCATTTGAGCCTTTGTACATGCCATAGAAGAGGTTCATTATTGGACTACGCAAAGCATCATGCCCAGATGTTTTCGGTGTAAGACATCTACTGAGAATACCCAACATTGCTCTCCAAGGTTGACCTACTTTAGCGGTGGTAAACTCAGACACAACTCGTATGTCAGGACATCCAAGAGCTTCGAACATCTCCATAAGTTCGTCTTTGGTAGGATCCCTGGAAAATGACATACCTTTGGGTGTATCCCGAATGCCAAATATCTTATGGAAGTCTGAAACAGTAAGTGTCTGCTGCTTGTTGTCGAGAGTGAAGGTGATCTTGTTTGAAGTGCTTTCCTTGGTAGCCCAGAACTCATACATGTAATCATAAGGCACCGAGGCAGTACTCCTTAAAGCATTCTTGAAATGAGAGTGATCAAGAATTGCTATGGCGACTTTAAATCCATGGTGAGTGGATTTTGAGACTTGCTTCAGCCGGTAATTGTTTGGTATGAACTTGAGGGTTCGTGCTTCGGCAATTGCTGCTGCTCTAGAGTCTTGGATTGCTTGTACTGTTGGATTAGTCATCGTATCTGCTTAAGATAAGGCATGAAAGGTTGATGCACAAAAATATATAGATATGTATCATTATTACTTCTAAGCATAACACATTTCAACAAGTACTTATAACAGGCAAATACTATCAATCAAATAACCCTTCATCCGGAACTCTTCATTCGGAACTCTTCATTCGAAAGTCCTTCATTCGGAACTCTTCATTCGGAAGTCCTCATTCGGAAGTCCTTCATTCGGAACTCTTCATTCGGAAGTCCTTCATTCGGAACTCTTCATTCGGAAGTCCTTCATTCGGAACTTTTTCATTCGGAAGTTCATCCGGAACTTCTTCATTCGGAAGTTCATCCGGAACTTCTTCATTCGGAAGTTCATCCGGAACTTCTTCATTCGGAAGTTCACTCGGAACTTCTTCATTCGGAAGTTCATCCGGAACTTCTTCATTCGGAAGTTCATTCGGAACTTCTTCATTCGGAAGTTCACTCGGAACTTCTTCATTCGGAAGTTCACTCGGAACTTCTTCATTCGGAAGTTCACTCGGAACTTCTTCATTCGGAGGTTCATCCGGAACTTCTTCATTCGGAAGTTCATTCGGAACTTCTTCATTCGGAAGTTCATCCGGAACTTCCTTCATTCGGAAGTTCATCCGGAACTTCCTTCATTCGGAAGTTTGTTCGGAACTTCCTTCATTCGGAAGTTTGTTCGGAATTTCCTTCATTCGGAAGTTTGTTCAGAACTTCCTTCATTCGGAAGTTTGTAATCCTTGTTCATCCGGAACTTCTAAACACACCCTATTAAAGATTATTCTAGGCGCGTGTGTGAGATTTAAGGCAATCTAAGGCAACTTAACACTATCTAAAGATATTCCACATAAAACCCACCTAAAAACCCTAATCAATTAATCCTAAATAGGCAAACGAACCCTAATTCTGATAAAGTTGATTATCCGAATTAATTAACAAGATTTAATGATGAATTAGATGATTTATAAGTTAAAGATTCGATGTTAGTACCTTTGAGATCGAATGAAATGAGTTGAGTGAATGAATCGAGAGTTTTTTGAAAGCTTATATGTGTGTTAATGGCCGAGGGAAAAAAGAAAGAAGATAAACAGTGAAGATGAAAAACTAAGGGGGCGGGTTGTTTTGGTTTTGACTTAGGTCAACCTTTAACAAACTTCACAAATTGTCACCTTTGACCCTTCGCTTTTCTTTCCTTTTCCCTTTTCATTCTTTATCTTTTCATTTTTTCCTAACCATTGTTAAATTTCGCTAACTTAACCTTCACACAACTTAATCATCGCAACCTATTAGCAAATCTCCAAGATCTTAAAGCAATTCCTATCACATTGAACGAGCACAAGTCGTATTCTAAAGCAAGACCACTCATTTTCCATTTAGCCAATTAATTTTCCACAAACACTTTTGAAAAATCGTTTTGATGACGAAGATGATTTAAGATTTTCTCCCCCCTAAACGATGACCCGTTTTCTATATAAAGAGCTGTAGTCATTGTTTAAAGAGTTAAATATTGATGAAAGCATTTCCAATTAGTATCTTGAAAAAGATTGATTCGTGGTGGCAATAAGATTTCTCTTATTTTGACAAATTAATGCACTGAGACGTACACTAACTCGTGTTAGACCAAGTTGTAAAGTAAACTTGATCCCTTTGCATGATTTGGCTTGTAAATCATGCCTGAGAAAATTAATTCCCGTTGTGAGCCAACGTTTTCCAAGGAAATACGTGACTTTAATATGAAAACCGGGTTGCAGTCTGAAATAACTACAAGCCATTATGGGCATGTTTTAAAAAATGTACAACTTTTATACGGACTCTATTTATGGCGCCGTGTCAATATTGATCGACATTTCTAAAGCCGTAAATATTACCGTACTAAAAGACATGCCCGATTTAAAAAACGAAAAATATTTTTGGTTTTTCTTGATTTTATAATTTTTATGGTTTTTCTAGGTTTTATATTTTTTATGGTTTTTCTTGGTTTTATATTTTTGTATTTTTCTTTTTGTGGTTTATATATATACGATAATATACATGATCACGAACAAAGGATACGCCTGAATAGTTTACCACCACTATTCAGCTGATTCTTCTGCCAATTCTTTGAGAGTCGCTGGAGTGAATGATTTCATGCCAAGCTTGTCGATCAAAAACTCGATTCGTCCTCGATCTAAGGCTTTGGTGAACATATCTGCCAGCTGATACTCAGTAGTGACAAAATACAGCTCGATCACTCCGTTCTCCACCTGCTCTTTAATGAAATGGTAGCGAATGTCTATGTGCTTGGCCCGTGAGTGTTGAACGTAGTTGCAGCAAAGGGCAATGGCGCTCTTGTTGTCACAATACATCGGAATTTTGTTGAATCCCAAACCGTAGTCAGTTAGTTGTGATCTCATCCAAAGGACTTGAGCACAACAACCGGACATGGCGATGTATTCAGCCTCCGTGCTAGAAATTGCAGCGCTTTTCTGCCTTTTTGAAGACCAACTGATCAATCTATCTCCAAGGAGTTGCACAGATCCAGAAGTGCTACGCCTCGTGTCTTGACACCTAGCATGATCGGCATCTGCGTATGATATTAAAGCAATAGAGGAATCTTTCGGATACCATAGACCACGATGAAGTGTTCTTTTTAGATACCGAAAGATCCTTTTAACAACATGTAGGTGCTTTTCGGTAGGTCGAGCCTGATACCGGGCACACATGCATACGACAAATTGCAAATCAGGCCTGCTAGCAGTCAGATAGAGAAGGGTGCCGATCATCCCACGGTAAAGTTTTGGATCGACAATAATCCCATTCCTATCTTCATCTAACTTGGATTTGTCCACCATTGGAGTGTCCACGGGGTTACAATTTTCAAAGTTATATTTCTTTAAAGATTCTAGAGCATATTTGGATTGATTAATAAAGATGCCTCTGGGATTCTGAGAAATCTGTAATCCTAAGAAAAATGAAATTTTTCCCATCATTGACATCTGAAAGCGTGTGGACATTATCTTCTCAAAGCGATTTGACAATTCTATGTTAGAGGCAGCAAATATTATATCATCAACATAAATTTGTACCAGAATCATGTCGTTGTCCTCCTTGAGAGTGAATAGAGTGGGGTCCACCTTGCCTTTGGAGAAGCCTTCCGAGATGAGACATGTTGAAAGGAGATCATACCACGCGCGTGGAGCTTGTTTCAACCCATAGAGAGCCTTCTTAAGCTTGTACACATGATTAGGAAACTCCATGCTAATGAACCCATCCGGCTGACTAACATAGACTTCTTCCCTTAGTTCACCGTTCAAAAATGCCGTCTTCACATCCATTTGATAGACGATCATGTTCATATGAGCAACATACGCAAGGAATAGTCTAATTGTCTCCAATCTTGCAACAGGAGCAAAAGATTCTTCAAAGTCTATACCCAAGGCTTGTTTATATCCTCTAGCAACCAATCTAGCCTTATTCTTCAATACTGCACCCATCTCATCAAGTTTAACCTTATAAACCCACAACAAAGTAAGGATGTTAACTTTGTCAGGGAGAGGAACTAATTCCCATACTTCAAGTCTTTGGAATTCATTTAGTTCCTCTTGCATGGCTTCAATCCAAGATGATTAAGTCATAGCCCGTTGCCAATTTTTAGGTTCAACTTCGGAGAGAAATGCATCAAAATAGCAATAGAGTGCACTCTCTTGTAATTGATGGCGTGTAGAGACTGGTCGATCTAGATCTCCAATGACATTCCTAATTGGGTGATCTTTTGTCTATTTGGTGCTATGATTTTCAATCCTAGGTGGTCTGGAGTGAACAATAGAAGGAGCTTCTTCTGAGGTCGACGCGGCTGAAGGATTTTCAGGTATCGGTACACCAAAGAAAGGAAGCTCTCGTAGGTGAGCATATTCCAAATCGTGATCAATAGAATCCTCTTCAACATCATTAGGCACAAGTAAGGGTGACGATTCAGGTGTAGTTTGAGAATCACTTGGTAAAGGTGCATCCGGTTCAATGTTAATTGAAGATGCATTAGATAAAGCTTCATTAGCTTGAGCAACAACTTCAGGGATTGGAGCTGTCACTACAGGTGCTGGAACTTCATCATTTGGGGGATCAAAGAATTCATCAAACAACGGTTGAAACAGTTTATCCCACTCGGGCCTTGTAGGTGGTAAAAATGATGTAGAAGTAGGATTATTGGGAACTAATCCGGAACTAATAGCACCGGTTCCTATCTCATGAAGCGCGGGTTCAGAGCTGCGTTGCTCAGAAGCCATCGCTGTCAGCTCATCGAAATCTGCGTCCATAGTTTCTACAATCTTACCAAGACGAAGGTTGTAAATTCGGTATGCTTTCTTGGAGGGTGAGTAACCAATGAAAATACCTATATCGGCTTTCGATTGAAGCTTGCCCAAGTTCTCACTATTAATGTTTGGATAACAAAGAGCCCCAAACACATGAAAAAATGAAACATCGGGTTTACGGTCATGTAGAAGCTCGTAAGGTGTTTTTCCATGGCGTTTCCGAATGATAGAACGGTTTTGGGTGAAACATGTAGTAGATATAGCTTCTGCCCACAAGAACAATGGAGCGTTCGCATAAATCAACATAGTCCTAGCAGCTTCCATAAGCGTACGATTCCGTCTTTCAACGACACCGTTTTGTTGTGGAGTGCGTGCAGCGGATGTTTCATGTGAGATACCAACATCATCATAGTAAGCACGAAGAGTCTGGTTGACGAACTCTGTTCCATTATCTGTACGAATTCGGCGGACAGTAGTATTTAAACGTACCTGAATGAATTTCAGAAAAGTGATGATAGCCTTCGGTGCTTCATCCTTTGTACGTAGAAATCTAACCCATGTAAACCTAGATAAATCATCCACAATAACAAGGATGAATTTCTTACCGCTCACACTTTCAGTTCTCATTGGCACACAAAGATCCATATGCAAAAGGTGAAGTTTTTCTTGATTGGTGTCTTCAGCTTTGGGCTTGTATGATTTCTTGGTACTTTTCCCCCTTGAACACGCGGAACATAAATGGTCCTTGTGAAATTTGAGCTTTGGAAGACCACGAACTAATTCGTTTTTAGCCAGATGATTAATAGCATCAAAATTGAGATGAGATAATCTGCGATGCCATAACCATGACTTGGTCTTAGATGCTTTAGAGAGAAGACATACTGGAGAGGCGGCCATCATGTCTTGTAATGACAAAGTATAAAGATTTGCACCACGAGATTCTTTCAACAAATCTTTTCCTTCCAAGTTGCGGATGAAACAAGTGTGTTGTCGAAAAGCAACCTCTAGGTTGGAATCACAAAACTGTCCTACCGAAAATAAATTATGACCAAGACCTTCTACATAGTATACCCTTGAAATCGTAACGTTTCCAATCTGATATTCACCATACCCCATTATCTTTGCAATATGATCATTACCGAATTTAACCGTTCCAAGAAACTTGCTGACGAAATTTCGGAGCATCGAGCGATCTCCGGTCATATGCTTTGAACAACCGGAGTCCAAATACCAGAGGATGATTTGAACCATCTGAAAATATCACCAGACGAGGACAATGTAGAGGTATCGGAATCTGAGTGTTCCTTGTTATTAGCAGGTACAGATTTAATAATCTTAGATTTGCTAACTCTAGGTTTCTTAGATTTCCTAGCCTTCTTCTTCCTAGTTGGTGGTGTAGATTCTAGTTGGCTTAAATGTTGAGGTATTTCTTCACTGATAGGCACTATAGTGGGGGCAGACCTAATTAAAGGGCGCTGTTTCCATACTTTAGTGCTAGTGTGCCTAACTAAAGGACGCTCAGACCTAACCTCAATGGATGCATTCCTAGTTAAAGGGCACATTTTTCCATCTAATGTAAAGGTCCTACCAGTGGGACGCCATTGCCAGCCAACTTGGGCACGAGTTCTACCAGTTGGCTTCCATTCAAGATCATTCCTAATGGCATTCATTTCATTCACATGATCAATAATACACAAATCATGACGTTGGGAAAACATACATTCATTACAATTCCAACATTTCAAATCAATATTCACAAATGGTTTAGGCTTCTGCACAAGCGCAGAGCTTTTAGTCTTAACATGATTCTTTTTATTTAAAACTGAACTAACATTCCTATGGTGAGCTTCTACTTTCTTCTTGTTGGTACTACTAGTGGAGGGCTTGATCTTATCTTTCTTGAGTGGCGATCCTTTAGCCTTAGTAGACTCTTTTACTCCTGTAGAAGGCAAAGTGGGAATATTAGCAACAGATTTTAAAGGTGCCTTACTTGATGGTGCCAATGACGGTTTTGCTCCTGGGGTCTTATTGAATGGAGTTACAGCAATGGGTCTATTAGTGAGTAGTGCAGAACCTGGTTTACCTATGTATTGCAAATATGCTAAGCAATATTGAACTCGCTTAATATATTCATGAGCTGAGTAATAGTAGCTACTTGAGGGATCTAAGGCATAAAGATCGTCTAAAATATCCCTAACAAGATCTACATGCTTAACTGCATTCCTTATATAATCATCGTAGGTAACCGGGTTTCTCTTATGGAGCGGGTTCTTATAAAGCACTACTGACTTGGTTGTTGGAGCACTAGAGGACGGTGCAGAGTTTGTAGCTAAGTTATTAACAGCTTCTTGTCGGGTGAGAAGAAGTGTCTCCTTTAACTCGGCCAAAACCATGTTTTTGTCAATGAGCAGGATGTTTAAGTCAGAGATTTCCTCACATTTTTGGTTCAATTGTTCAACATAAGATTGTTGTTGTGCTGCATTAAAAGCGAAGCGTTCTTCTAGTGAACCATAAAGTTTGGACATTCCCTGTCTTGCACGATCCATCTCCCCTAGAATAGACGAAAGTTTAATTTCTAAGTCCTGGTTTTTAGACTCTGCAGCCTCTAGTTCCAATTTTAGTGTTTCATTTGATGACACATCTCTCTTCAATCTCATAATCTCTTCCTCTAATGCCTTAACTATTGCAATCATCTTGTCACTCGTCTCAACACCGTTAACCATTTGTTATCAAAAGATCTTCATTTTGAGTTTGTTGTTTTAATTCTAAAGATATACAATGTTGTTCAAGTTGATTAAAGCGTTTTGAAAGTAAATTGTAAGAATCTTGTAGCTTTAAAAATTCAGCGTTAGATTCGTGACAAGAATGATTATCTACCTCATTTATAGTATCAGCAACATTTACAGAGAGATCACACACATCATCACATATATTCACAGCATCACAGTTAATCATAGCGGATGTAAGCTCATTCGAAAAATTAACATTCACAGTAGTAAGCACATCACACGAAATTACTTGGGACAAGAATCGGTCATATTCGGATAAAATCTTTTCCTTTTCAATTAACTGTAGTTCGTAAGCGGTGTCCATTTCATAAAACACTTTTTGAACTTCTGCAATTTCAAATTCAAGATTTTCCTTAAGAGATGCAAAACTTCCTTTTAGACTTTCGACAAACGGATTGATCTCATTTTTAAACACCTCGTTCATGTGTTCGAAAGCCCATTCTCCGGTGTTTAAGCCATTTGAAGTCGTACATTCCAAAATGACCTTGTCAAAACTAACAAAGTATTGATTAATCTCTTGCAAGTTTAACCATACAGTGCTAACAGGTGGAAGATCCTTTGGAATTTCCTTAGGACCTTCCATTTTGACAAGTGTAGGAAGTGTACTAGGGTTTTCTTTATTTAACATGTAGGTTGGTGCTGTAATGAGATCTTTGTCCATATGGAAGCGAATTCTAAAATCCGTTTTAGCAAGCTCTTGATTCATTTTAAAATAATCACAATCGGGATATTTTGCAAAGTTGTATGACCGATTCTCATCAACTAGATCCTTATTTGTGCAATCATCGAAAATAACAATCGGGTCTAAGACCAATCCTAATTGGGTTGCATTATAAAGTCTTGGACTATGGTTAAAAGCTTGTTTTACATACCGTGGGTTAGGGGGAAGGCCTTTTTGACGTGATAAGTTAAATTCTCTAAACGAAGCATCTAATAAGTACACTAGTTGAGAGGCAGCGTATTGTCTTAAAAGCAAATAATCTAGACTTCTAATCTTATTAGCCGCATTAATTTCCATCTCATTCTTCTTAGACTCGAGTAATTCAAAATCCGTTTGAAGTTTTTGAAAATTAGTGACCACTAACTCTTTTTCTTTAAGTTCGTTAGAAAGATCTGCTCTTAAGGTTTCAATTTCTTGCAAGTGACCCATTTGTTTGTTTCGAAAATGATCATATTCAGGATTTGTTAGAACACTAGACGAAGGCACTAATTCCAAAGTTTGAACTTTCTCGTTGCATAAGGCAAGCTCATCAGACAAATTCTTATTCTTAGCTATGGTTTCTAAGAGTGCAGCATTCATTTGGCTAAGCAATGTAGCAGGAACCATGACCAAATCTTGTTGAGCGGGAGTCTGCATATGCGAAATGGCTCCCGGTTGTGATTCACTCAAAGTCTGGGGACTCACATTGATATTACTATCATTAATTGTCTTCTTATTTGAAAGACTCACCACCGAAGACTCATTCGAATCAGCACGCTCTTGCACAACTTGATGTGGTTGAATACTAGTATCAGTGGTATTATCAATGGTATTAATAAGTACCTCAGATCTTTTTTCTGGCCCTAGGCTAGAGATAGTTGCCATGAGAGCTGTGCAGATTGAAGTTCATCACAGTCTGAATCATAAGCATCAAGATCATCTGCTTGCTATGCTGCATTCTGTGTGCTGACAACGTCTTGTTCAGCAATCCCTGGATCAGCAAGAAATGCAAGCTCCTCTTCATCAAGTTCCCTTCCTTGTGCCTGAGCATTCACCAGATAAATCTTCTCTACAAACCATTGACCATCCCTTCTCCTCTTGGGTTTCTTGCAATCCCTGGACATGTGACCTTCTTCCTTGCAGTTGTAGCATGTAATCATTCTCAACTTGCCTGTGGAATTAGCCCGTGGAGGAGTGTTGACCATTGGAGCAGGATTGACCGTGCGTGCATTGGTGGTTGATGTAGTAGGTCTCCCCTGATAAGGTTGAATAGGTTGAACCATGACCCTGCCATTCTCAATAGTAGATTGTTGGCGAGAATTGGATGAATTCCTCAGCTGATTGTTAGTAGGAGCTGGTCCTCGAAATCCTCGTTTGCTCAATGTCTTTGTGAGATAAGCAGACAAAGTGGCTAACATTTCAACTGGGTCAGTTCCTTGTTTGAACTCAGGAATGGGGACTTCATCATTATCACAATATAGTGCTTGGTCTTGTTGATCTGCATAAGCACTAGAAGGAACACTCATGTGGTCAGAGTAGCTTGATGGATATGTTGCATTCTCTTGATAAGTAGAATATGAAGACTGAGCATAAGGTACAATGCTTGCCGGGTGAGGTTGTGAAGCATATTGTGATGAAGGTGAATTAAACCGATATTGTTGTTGATGTGAGGTGGGTGGTTGCGGTAGAATCGAGTATTGGGGGAAGGTTGGTGTCATGTAAGGTGATGGATGATAGGCTTGATGTCCCAAGATATAAGGAGTGTTGTTGTGTGACAAGCTTGGTTGATTCGCCATCAAAGCTAAGGAATCAGGGTACATACCTCGAGGCGAACGGTGCATGATCACATGTTTCTCATGCTGCTGAAGAAAAGCATATAGTTGATCCAAATTGCACTTATGCAAATCCCTGGTTAACTTAACATCGGTAATATACTCACCCAATTCAGCTTGAGGTAAAGTATTCAAAAACTTGGTGTTAACCTGGAATGAAGCAATCACGAGATTGTATACATTCAGATCATTCATAAGAGTAGTGAATCTGAAGTAATAGTCGTGAAGCGTTTCCCCTGGGCTGTACGTGAATCTATCAAACAGATCATACAACTGACATTCCCTTTCTTGTTTGGTAAGAGACGTACCTTGTAGCAACACCTTTAGACGTTCCCATAAATCCTTTGCCACCGTATACTGACTTACCATTTGATAGATGTCATGTGGAAGAGCTTGGAGAATGGTTTGAAGAGCCTTTTCGTCTGCATCTGCAACAAGTTGTTGAGCTGGTGTAAGTTCTTCAAATTCTCGTGGTCGAGTCACATTGTTAACCACGATGGTACCATAGTCAAGTGGACCATTTAGAATTGACTTGACCATAAGCCTCCCATATACCGGTTTTCCCTTAAGGTATGACATCATACGGCCTTGCCATGCTTCAAAGACTTCTTTAATGAGCATTGGAGGGCGATTATCCGTTCCCGTAATGACGGAAATGTCCGTAAGTGATGTCATCTGAGGCATTAATGAATTCGGATTCATTTTGTTCACTTCAAAGAGACAAAGATTATCGGTTGATCGAGCAGTGAAGTAAAGCTTGTGAATTGTGTTGAGTTTTTGTTGTAAGAAACCAAGATTAAATCCTCTAAAAAATCGTCGAAAAAACAAGTAAAATATCCCTTGATTCGGAACTTTTGTTGATTCGGAAGTTTGATTCGGAAGATTTTGACTCGGAAATCCTTGATTCGGAACTTTTGGTTCGGAAGATTTGATCCGGAACTTTCCTTGATCCGGAACTTTCCCTTGATCCGGAACTTTCCCTTGATCCGGAACTTTACCTTGATCCGGAACTTTCCTTGATCCAGAACTTTTCCCTTGATCCGGAACTTTACCTTGATCCGGAGCTTTCCTTTGATCCGGAACTTTTCCCTGATCTGGAACTTTCCTTGATCCGGAACTTTCCTTGATCCGGAACTTTTGGTTCGGAACTTTTTGATCCGGAACTTTGGTTGATCCGGAACTTTTGGTTCGGAACTTTTGCTGGGAATCAGAAACCTTGTTCGAGTATACAGTCGATCAAAAAAAATGAAGATTAAACCCAGATTTTTACCAAATAACCCAAAAAGTTTTGTGATTTCTACAATAATAAGTAAAAACTAATACTTATCTACTAATCCCAATCACAAAAACACCAAAAACTCCAAGAATCAAGATGGATCTTCTTAAAGAACACTAATACAATCAAAAACTAAAAAACAACACAAACCATTACCTTAAATCACCCCATAGCTCTGATACCAAATGTAGAATCTTGATAACCTATGAATCTATGAAGTGGGTTGAAGATTCCTAGAGAGAGAAACTAGAGAGAGAAAGTGAGAGAGAAACTATGTGTCTTTTTATTAAATGAAAAATGTGGAATGAACAACATCCAACCCCTTTCCATGGTGGAAAGGGGTATTTATATCCAAGGCCTTATTTGGACTTGGGCCGGCCCATGACAAGCCCATGGGCCGGTTTCTTACTTAACTAAATAAGTAACATTAACTACGAGCTATTATAACATAAATAATATTGTGGAGTTACCGATACTTCTAATATACGTAAAGACGTATTTCTAACAGTTTTAAAAAATCCTTTTTCAAAAACTTAAGCTTGAGTATTTATGTGAAACCTTCTTATACACAATATGAACAAGGTATAGTGCAACTAACTAATAATCACAAGTATAATGAATAATGAATGTATAAGTAACTAAACTAATAATCACAAGTATAAAGAATAATGAATGTAAAGAGATAAGGGAAGGAAAGATCAAACCAAACACCAAAGATTTATAGTGGTTCGACAACGAAGCTCACTCCTCGTTCCTACTCCACTCCTCGAGTACTCCTTACTCGAGAGTTCACTAATCAACAAGCTCCTTAAGGTGGAGAAACCGTACACAATGTCGCTTAACCAATTTTCGACTCTAAGCTAAAAGTCGAGCCCTAATCTTAGCTAGGACCAATCTATACCAATATACTTTGAGGACTACGTATTAACCCTAATACATACACGACTTCCAAATAGACACAACTACTTGGATCTTCACAACAATGACACTATAATGAATAAATAAGTTCGGATCTTCAATGGATCTTTGAGGTAGACACAACACTTCAACAATGATAGTGTTCTTCTCTTTGCACTTTGAGAGGAAAAGATGGGAGGAGAAAGATTCACTTCTAAACGAGTAGTAATCAAACCAATGATCAAGGATTTGAGTGATTTAAGAAGTGTGTAAGAATCTGAAAGTTTATGTGCAAAAGAGGTGGATTGAAAGTCTGAGAATGGTCCACTATTTATAAGACAAAGTCCAACGGCTATATCTGCCCGCGGTTCTTTATTGCAGCCCGCGGTTCCGTATCGATAAGGAACCTCCGTAGGCGCTAAGGAACCGCTAGCGTAGAGTCCGCTCCCTTTTGTCTTTTAGTGGGTTGGATCGAATCTGGGGATTAAAACTTTGTCACACTTAATAAAAAGTGAGTTTTAAGAAAAGATAAAATCCTTGATCACTTAATAAGTATAATTACTTGTTTGTTCATACCTTAAGTGATAATGGTTGAAATGAAAAATACTTGAACTCAATAATTCGTTTTTCATTGTTTTCGTAGATGCTTGTTTTTACATATTGTCGTTATTAAAACAAAGCGAGACCGAAAAATGCAAGTAACGTTTTTAGGCATCATTGCATTAACAATCTCCCCCTTTTTGATTCCGACAATCCATAAACTCAATCATCTAATAAAACAAGATTTTCGAAGATGAGTTTATCATTTCTCCCCCTTTGTCGAAGCAAAAAGGTTGCAAAAGTCTTTGAAGAAGAAAAGAACCGGACTTTGCAAATGCTCCCCCTTGGTGCTTACTACCCCTTGCTTGGGGCACCAAAGAATCGAAATATGGTGACAAGCTACATAGAAGGGTTAGTAGAAGAGAAGAGACACCCAACAAATCACACAAAAAATAAGAAACAAAAGATCCAAGATAAGTCATGTTAAAAGAAAACATGATAAAAGATACAAGGAAATAAATCATACAAAGATGTATGAGACACAACCACAAGCCAAAATAAAAAAGCATAAATCTAATCATAGTTAAGCTAGAACCCTAAGATTTGCTTGAACTAGATGTATTGAAGATAAACAACCAATGCTTAGATAAAAGACAAGGTAGTGGCGGAAGGAGGTGGTGGTGGCTTGGTAGAGATCTCATAGTTATAGAAAAGAGGAGGTTTAACTAAGAGACTCTTGATGTAATTCAATTTTTCATAGATGTGAGCCATAGCAAGATGTTGATATTGACAACATTGACAATATGTTCCATGATGCATGACATTATCATGTGAAGGAGGTAGAACACTAAAAGCTAGTGGTGGAAGATAAGAGGTTCCACACTCAACATTCTTAGAAGGAGAAGAGATGTGATTTTGAGTGTTCTTGGGTGAATTGGGGTTGAAAGCAATTGGAGAGAATGGAGGACAATCAAAGCTTTCATTTGGGGAATAAGACATTTTGATTTGAGAAAGAAAGCAAAATGCTAAGGTAATATGGAGAGAGTCCAAGATAATTTGGGGGTGGTCAAAGGGTTGAAACAAAGATTCCAAAAAGTGTTGGAACAAATCTAGAGTTTCAGGAATACCCGAAAAGTAAGGTACTGGGCGCGGTTCCTTAACTCAGCCGGCGGTTCCTTATCAATGGGCAACCGCGGTATCAATAAAGAACCGCCCACAGCGGGTTGAGTTTGGTGATGAGGGAGGATTTTCCAATTCAATAAATCCTATTTTTCTAGTCTAACTAATCATGGGGATATGCTAAGAAGCAAAGATAGACAAAGAAAACACACAAGAGCTCACCAAACAAGGTTTAGACCAATATATATAATTTTTTTAATAAAATCAATGTAGGAGGTGTGTAGAACTAGACACAAGGTCATGACACATTGATCCTCCATAATTCTCTTTTGTTCTTGCTATATTTGAGAGACCCATACATATGAATTATGTAAGATCATTATGAATAGAAAGAAGCTATGAAAAACGTTTTTAGATTGAATTAACAATGCAAAACATTTCTCGACCATTTTCGAAAGAACTTTGAGAATTTTGAAAAGGAGAAGAGAAGTTTTCCAAAAAGAGTTAATTGAACTTAAAAGCTTAAAGAAAGAAAAGAATCAAAGGATAAAAGATAATAAGAATGCACAATTAAGGAATATGTTCCATTGAGCCTGGACCTAGACGTAAGTAATTAAAAGGTTCCCTCTTAAGTGGCTTAGTGAAGATATCGGCTAAGTTTTCTACCGAGGTACCTTCTCTATCGAAATGTTCCCCTTTTGAACATTATCCTTAAGAAAATGGTGGCGAATCTCTATGTGCTTAGTTCACGAATGTTGCACGGGATTCTTGCTTAGGTCTATTGCACCCTTTTTGTCGCACATGATGGGAACATCATCAAGAGAAATCCGGTAATCAACAAGCACTTGCTTCATCCATAGAGCTTGTTGACAAGCTTTACCGGCACTCACATACTCGGCTTCCGTGGTGGATATAGCAAGAGCGGTTTGTTTTTTGGAGAACCAAGAAGTTAAACAACAACCAATCAAGGTACAAACTCCACTAGTGCTTTTCTGGTCCATATAGTCTCCCGCATGATCCGAGTCCGCGTAGAAAATGGTTTCTACGCCGGTCCCTTTAGGATACCATAATCCTAACTGTATAGTGCCCTTAATGTATTGGAAGATACGCTTAACCGCTTCAAGGTGAGAGGTTTTGGGAGCCTCTTGGAAGCGAGCACAAAGGCAAACACTAAACATGATATTCGGTCAACTTGCCGTTAGGTACAACAAACTACCAATCATATCTCTATATTTGGTGTTGTCTACCGACTCACAATCATCATCTACGGTGAGTTTAGTATCCGAGGCCATAGGGGTCTTCATTGGTCTAGAGTCTTCTAATCCAAATTTCTTTAGCATTTCTTTAACATACTTGGATTGATTAAAGAAAACACCATCGTCCATTTGTTTAATTTGGAGTCCTAAAAAGAAGTTAAATTCTCCCATCATACTCATTTCAAACTCGTCATGCATGATTTTGGCAAAGTAATCACACAATGATTGACAAGTTGAACCAAATAAATGTCATCAACATATATTTGTATGATAATGAGGTGAGAACCTTTCTTCTTTGTAAAGAGTGTATTGTCTACCATCCCCATGGTATACTCATGTTTTACAAGAAACGCTTTAAGTGTATCATACCAAGCTTTGGGTGCTTGTTTGAGACCATAAAGAGCTTTCTTAAGCTTGTAAACATGATCCGGTTTCTCAAAATCAATGAAGCCGGGAGGTTGAGCCACATATACCTCCTCATTGATCAAACCGATAAGGAATGCCCTCTTTACATCCATTTGTTGAAGCTTAAAGTCTAAAGCGCAAGCGTAAGCTAAGAGGATTCTAATGGATTCTAATCTAGCTACACGTGCGTATATCTCGTCATAGTCAATACCTTCTTGTTGATTATAGCCTTGAGCTACAAGTCTAGCCTTGTTACGAGACACAACACCATTCTCATCTAACTTATTCCTATATACCCATTTGGTTCCTATGATGGTCGAACTTCTAGGCGGAGGAACAAGTTCCCAAACGTCATTAGAAATGAATTGATTCAATTCTTCTTGCATAGCGATGACCCAACTCTCATCCATCAAAGCTTCTTTAACATTATTTGGTTCAATCAAGGAGACGAAACAAAAGAAGTTACTTTGATTTTGGACTTGAGATCTTATGGTCCTTTGATTTAATTCTCCTATGACGTTATCAAGAGCATAATCCTTAGACTCCTTAATGTTTACTCCCTTTTCAACACTAAGGTCTTCAACTCCTATGTTTCTAACATCTTTGGCATTAACTATGTCTATTTCATCTAAGTCATCATCTACCAAAGGTGGTGTCTTAGATGAAGGTGGGGTTTTATCAAATGTCACGTTAAGTGATTCTTCAATTACACCCGAGGTTCTATTGAGTACTATGTAGGCTTTGCTAGTTTGAGAATAACCTAAAAAGATACCTTCGTAAGACTTCGGGTCAAACTTAGTAAGGTAATCTTTGGGGTTGGGAATGAATCACTTGCTTCCAAACACCCTAAAGTATTCCAATGAGGGCTTCTTACCTTTAAGAATCTCATAGGGGGTCATTCCTAGAAAAGGTCGAATAAGAATTCGGTTGAGAATGTAAGTCGATGTGTCCACGGCATTGCACCAAAATTTTTGAGGGAAAGATTGCTCATTTAACATCATCCTACTCATCTCTTTGATGGTCCTATTTTTCCTTTCAACTACCCCATTTGATTGTGGAGTGCGAGGAGCCGAGAAGTTATGGGTAATACCATGAGCTTCACAAAAGGCACCAAATTACACTTCATTATCAAATTCCCTACCATGATCCGTCCTAATTGAGACAACTGAACATCCAAGTTGATTTTGAATTCTTTGACTAAAGGTTTCTAAGTGATCGAAAGCTTCATTCTTAGATGCCAAAAGTCTAGTCCAAGTGAATCTAGAGAAGTCGTCAACTATAACTAGGGTATAAAGGTTACCTCCATAACTCCGTATGGAGGAAGGTCCAAAGAGATCCGTATGTAGGAGCTCTAAACACCGAGTCGAAACAAAATTCTTGGCTTTGTGACTTTAGTGAACTTGCTTCCCAATTTTGCAAGCATCACAAAAGTGACTATCAAACTTCATCTTGGGGAGATGTCTTACCAACTCCTTAGAGACTAAAGATTGAATTAAACGCATATTAGCGTGACCTAATCTCTTATGCCAAAGAGTAGAACTATCATCTAAAGTCGCTAGACATAAATTGTCCTTTGACTTCCTATTAACCTTCATGACATAAAGCCCATGCTTTCTAACACATTTTCCAATGACTTTTCCATCTTTTACGATTTCACTGTCATATTCCGAAAAGATGACCTTACACTTGTTGTCACAAATTTGACCTATACTTAGAAGGTTAAAACCTAAGTTATCTACGTGCTCTACGTTTTCTATAGTCATAGAGTCAAGAGAGACTGTACCTTTGCTGATGATATTACCACATCTATTACTTGCGAATGTAACGTTACCTCCATCATATGCTTTGTAGTGTGAGAACAAACTTCGATTACCCGTCATGTTTTTAGAACAACCACTATCCTTAATCCACTCGTCGGGCTCTAGATCGATTCCTAAGTATATCTAGGTAACAACACACAAGATCAAACATTTGGTCCCCAATATCTCATGGGTCCAAAGTTGTTAGTTCCAAACATCCCTTGCATTTGGTTGGGATGCATGAATAAAGGAGACATTACCCATGGGGAAAAGTATTGTTGTTGAAAATTATTCCAATTCATATGGACATTTTGTTGTCCATAGTTTCTCCTAGGTGTCCTTGATCTTGATCTAGTATTATTATTATTTCTCCTAGGTGTTGGGATTTTACTCCTAGGTCGTGGTTTAGCTTGATCATCTCTTTTTGGCGTAGGTGTTCTACTTCTAGGTTTAGATTCATTTCGTACTCTTGGAGGAGTAGATGTTTGTCTAGATAAGTTTCTAGTTCCCATGAGAGGTTTACTCAAGGGCTTATAGAATTTATCTAGAGTAGGCTTTCCGATTATAGGTACTTTGACCTTGTTAATAAGAATATGTTTTGGCCCTTCACCTAAAATTGACCTTTCAGAAAATTCAGGATTTTCACAAAACTCTTCCTTTGGACGTGGTTCCATAGCTCCATCGGTGGTTCCATAGCGATAAGGAACCGCCCCATATATTGGAGCACCGCGTACAGGGGACTGTATTTCTGAAAACCTAACTTGTTTTGGTCACTAGTTGATGCTTCATTAGTGTTATATCCTAACCCAAGTTTTTCCTTAGAATGAATTTGTTTGTTTAACATATCATCAAGAGCATTAGTACCTCTCATGAACTTTTCAAGTCTAATGGAGGTGCTCTTAAGGTTTTCATTTTCTTGCCTAATATTTTCACATTTTAAGCATCCTAGGTCTATTTCTTTATTTTTCTCAAGCTTAGCTAATTTCTCTTTTAGCTCACTAATCTCGTTTTCAAGCTTAGTTCTAGTTGATTTTAGCACTTTGTTCTTTTCAATAAATTTTCGACTAAGCTTATGCAAGTTATTGTATTGGCCTTCTAATTCACTATCATCTTGAGAAGAACTATTATTGCTATAGTACTCGGTTTCGGAAAGTACCTCTTTAGAAGTGTGAGCCACGAGACACTTCTCATCTTTGGGGTTGTCATTGATGATGTATAGTCCCCAACCGGGTCATGAACCCGGCTCACTGGTACTACCCGCATCCGGCCTGTTACTAATGGGTTGGATTAATATCATTTGAGCTTATGGGCTTCGGATGAACAGTGACCGCATGCATGCGTGCGACCCACGGCCTGGCACGGTCGGTACAAGGTTAGACAGAATCATACTCTTATTATGATTAGGATTTACCCTAAAGAAGATGATATACACTCACCATAATTAGAAGATAACAATCAAGCTAATTCTGGTACTCATCATTTCCTTGGGGCCGAAGCATCAGTGACAGCCCATTAGGGTTTCACTTCCTATATAAGGAACCCCCAAGGGTTCCACAAAGGTATTACATTCTACACACTCTCAAATCTCATCCGATTCTTAAAGCCTAACCGATTACTTACTCTCACGCCGGAGTCTAATCGTGGGATACATTCCCACGGTAAGCCTAACGCGTATTGTATTAGTGTGCAGGATCCCAACCAAATATTTCACTTGGTGCAGGAGCCGGAACCCAGCCAACCCGGATTAAACCTAATTCGGGTCTAGCAAGGATCATCCAACTTTTGTATCAACAAGTTGGCGCCATCCGTGGGACCAATACACTAAGCTAGAGCAAATCTCATCTCGATCTCTCTCAATGACGAAAGGACATCCGCAAGGAAACCCCAGGAACACAAATCCTGCGAATCGGAAGTCCACAGGGGACGTGATACTCATCCCCACTCAGTCCCCCGGCAACCAAACAGGTGGACCGAATAACCGGAGCGTTTTTCAGTCCATGGGTGGAGTAGGCACGTCCGCTATCACCCCACCACCAACCTCGACCTTGGACAACCCTGATCCAGGGAGCGCGCCTAAGCCCCCTAACAAGGAGCCGCGCAGGCCATCGACCGAGGAAGAAGTGGAAGTCGAACCACTTAGTGAGGAAGACCTCACTCGAGTTCTCGCGTAGAACTTCGAGAGGATCGTCCCAGGAATCGCGTCCATGTTGAACCTAGGGAGGAACCTCCAATCTAGGCTCAACTTTGGCAGAGCCGGACCCGGCACCTCTCCCCAGACTCAAAAGAAGAAGAGGGCACGACCACAGGAACGAAACCTCTTTGAGGAAACCCCTCAACCTAGGAATGTGTTTGAACGTATAGGGGATCGTGTTATGCATGAACAACTACAATCCCGTGAGGAGGGAGATAGGTCCGACGATTCAGCCGAACGGCCAAATCTGGAGTTAACCAGAACTAATCGTCACACAAGCGTGTGGGACAGGATGAAAATCGGGAAGAAGGCTCCTAGCTCTTCTCACAAGAGCGATCCTCAGTCAAGGAGTGGGGCACCGCCCCTTCTCCCGGTCCATCAGGAGAGGATTCGGATGACCATCCACCCAAGCGTCGCCGACCTAGGCGTACTCCTCCACCGCCGGTAGACGATGAAGAGTACTACGGTGGCCCCTATTTTTGTGAGAGCGGAAGAGGAAGATCTCTCCCGCCCATGGTGTGATCCTAATCTCACCCGTCCATGGTGTGATCCCAGGGAAGATCCCTTTACTCTTCGCATACGGAATTACTCCAAGGATAAAAAGCGTCGCATGCCGGTGTGCGTCAAGACTTATGATGGGTCGGGTGATCCGGATGATCACCTAAAGATATTTGACACGCAGGCGAAAATCGAACGATGGCCCATGCCTATATGGTGCCAGATGTTCAATTCAACCTTGATCGGCAATGCTCGTGATTGGTTTGAGGGACTTCCTCCCCGAAGCATTGATAGCTTCACTGAACTGCGTACTGCGTTCAAAAACAATTATACTCAGCGAAATAAGTATAATAGAGACCCGGTCTCATTGGCAACCGTCAAGCAACGGCCTGGGGAATCTACGGAGGCCTTCACCGAACGCTTCAATGATGAGTGCACGCGCACAAAGACAATGCTGAAACTTCTAAAAAATTCCGATTATATGCATGCCATAACAGACAGGGAATTAATTAGACGTCTCAATGACAAGCGACCGGAGAGATATGACGACCTCATGGAAAGGGTCAGGAACTTTATAGAACGAGAAACCGCAGTAGCCGCGGCCTATCCTACAAAGGGAAACAACTATCGATCAAACGACCAGTCCAGAAGACAGTCGGGTGATCGAAACAACCAAGCCAGTGGATGGGGCTCGGACTACAAGATCCAAAACAAAGGAGGGCGGTCGGAGGACAAGTTCACCCCCTTAAAGATGTCCTACCGGGAGATCTTGTTGACAGAAGGGGCGAACTTCCCGAGACCTCCTCCGATGACGACTCCGGTGGACCGTCGCCAAGGAAACCGCTTTTGCAAATTCCACAACGACAAAGGTCACAGCACGGAGGAGTGCATCCAGCTCAAGAAGCACATTGAGTCATTGATAAAATCAGGCAAACTCAAACATTTGGTCAAGGATTGGAAGGACGGAAAGGATAACAAGAAGCACGATAAGAAGGATCCCCAAAAGGACAAACCTTCGACCATATACATGATCCAATCCTGGCAGCGCCGCACAAAGTAGAAAATTAGTCAAAAAATTTCACGCGGCAAAGAAATCTCATTCCCTCACATCACGGCAAGCGATGTGACCGATGCACCTCTCACGATTGAGGTAAGCATTGGAACGCACAATGTTCGTCGCATATATGTGGATGGAGGGTCATCGGCGGAAGTACTATACGAACACTGTTTCGTACAGCTACGACCAGAAATAAGAAGCCAATTGGTACCGGCCACGTCGCCGCTCATCGGCTTTAGTGGAGACACCATCTGGCCAATAGGACAGCTGCGTCTGCTAGTAACCATTGGGAATGAAGAGCATTCTACCACGACGTGGATGAACTTTATGGTGATATGCTCACACTCTCCATACAATGGGATAACAGGAAGACCAGGTATCCTGGCCATACGAGCAGTACCCTCCACAGCTCACGGAATGATTAAACTCCATGTGGAAGGAGGAATTGTCACCATCTATAATTCAATCATGCCAGCATCCGAATGTCACGCCGTGGCAACACCAGTCCTACAGGTCCCCACCAAGGAAGGATCACCACCCCCAACTAGAGGGTGGCAATCCACCCTGATTATCCGGAACAAGAGGTGTCCATAGGAGGAACGCTCTCGGATAGCGGCAAGAGGGCCATCTGCTCTCTTCTGAAAGCAAACTTGGATGTATTCGCATGGGAGCCCAAGCATATGACGGGTTTGCCGTGTGTGATAGCAGAACATAAACTCCAAATCCGCCATGGATATCCTCCCGTTAAGCAAAAGAAGCGTGGTCAAGCACCAGACCGCAACCAAGTAATATTGGATGAAGTACGGAAATTAGTGGATGTAGGAATTATGCGCTAGGTATACTACCACGAGTGGTTATCCAACCCTGTCATGGTCAAGAAGCATGGCGGGAGCTGGCGCATGTGTGTGGACTTCACAGACCTGAACAAAGCCTGTCCACAGGACTGCTATCCATTACAAGAAATCGATTGGAAGGTGTAATCCCTATGTGGATATCCCTTTAAGTGCTTCATAGAAGCATACAAAGGATACCACCAGATCCAGATAGCGGAAGAGGAGGCAAAGAAGACGTCGTTGCATACTAGTCAAGGCGTATACTGTTATACAAAAATGCCATTCGGACTAAAGAACGCCGGGGCAACATATCAGCGACTTGTTGATAAAGCCTTCAACTCACAGATAGGCCGCAACCTTGAGGTCTATGTTGAGGATCTAGTCATCAAAAGTCATACGGAGGAGGCATTTCTCCGTGACGTCCAAGAGATGTTTGACACATTGAGGAGGATTAATATGAAACTGAATCCAAAAAAATGCATGTTTGGGGCAACTGAAGAGATGTTCCTTGGATATATGATTGATCCAAACGGTATCAAGCCTTGTCCGGAAAAGACGGACGCGGTGATACAGTTACTGTCTCCTCAGACGCGAAAAGAGGTACAATCATTGAATGGAAAGCTGGCCGGGCTAAACAGGTTCTTGTCGAAGTCCGCGGAGAAGTCACTCCCCCTATTCAAAACACTCAAGAAGTGCATCAAGAAGGGAGATTTTCTTGGACAAAAGAAGCTGAGGAAGCTTTTGGTCAGCTTAAACAACATCTCGCAGCTCTTCCCATGCTAGTGGCACCCCGACCTAAGGAAGAGCTCATCATGTATCTGTCGGCTACACACGGAGCAATAAGTGTAGTACTTATGACGGATAGGGACACAGTCCAGACACCGGTCTATTTCATAAGTAGAACACTACAAGGGCCATAGTTGAATTATTCCTCTATGGAGAAATTGGTTTTAGCATTAGTATTCGCCACAAAACGGTTACGCCGGTACTTCCAGGCGCACCCAATTGTGGTTATTACTGATCAACCAATAAAACAAATCATCTCAAAACTGGACGTGGCCGGTAGGCTACAAAAGTGGAGCATTCTGCTAGGAGAGCTATAACATCTCCTATAGACCAAGGACCGCGGTCAAAGGCCAAATCTTGGCAGACTTCTTGGTTGAGAAGCCAGATGAGGACGGACCAGTAATACAACGAGAGGAAGCTCCAGCAGAACCATGGGTATTATTCACTGACGGATCCTCGTGCACGGACGGATCAGGAGCTGGTCTCATCCTTACGAATCCGGAAGGAATGGAGTTTACATACGCCCTGCGCTTTGAGTTTACAGCCACCAATAATGAGGCAGAATATGAAGCGTTGATTGCGGGTTTAAAAATCGCCGCTAGAATGGGAGTCCGCAACCTTGAGGCCTACGTGGACTCACGGCTTGTCGCGAACCACATTCTAGGGGGTTACGTAGCCAAGGAGGACAACATGGTTCGATACTTGGAGAAAGTCAAGTCGCTCATCGCTACTTTCAGCAAGTTTTCTATCAAACAGGTACCAAGAGGTGAAAACAAGAAGGCGGGCGCTCTTAGCAAGATCGCGTCTACAAGTTTCTCCCACTTATCCAAGCAAGTCTTGGTAGAAATACTAAAGGAAAAGTCTATAACGGAAGGGGAAGTCGCCGCTATAGTTGAGGAAGATGGACCTACATGGATGACCCCGATCATCAACTATTTAACTGACAAAACCCTTCCGGATGAGGAAAAGGCGCCATGGCGTATCAGAAGGAAGGCGCAGCACTTTGAGCTTCGAGAAGGTATTCTTTACAAGTGATCTTTCTTACAGCCGTGGTTGCGGTGTGTTGGGCCACGCCAGGCTACTTATGTGATCAGTGAGATACATGAAGGGCTATGCGGTATGCACGCAGGTCCCTGATCTGTAGTGGCACGAGCTCTACGCACAGGATATTATTGGCCTACTATGCATAGGGATGCACGTGACATGATCCGTAAATGCAGTGATTGCCATGTGCACAGACCAGTACCGCAACATCCGCAGCAGGAACTGACACCCATTACATCCCCATGGCCATTCTATAAGTGGGGGATCGACATTGCAGGACCTTTTCCCATAGCTGCAAGGGGAGTTAAGTTCTTGATCGTCGCAATGGAATACTTTACACGATGGATAGAATCTAAGGCAGTTAAATCCATTACAGGAAAACAGGTTAAAAAGTTTGTTTGGGAAAACATTGTATGCCGTTTTGGCTTGCCAGGAGAAATCATCTCGAACAACGGGAAGCAGTTCGTGGATAATCCATTCAAGGACTGGTGTGCAACATTGAATATCACGCGGCGCTTCACATCTGTTAAGCACCCGCAGACAAATGGTCTTGTGGAACGGGCAAATAGAAGCTTAGGTGAAGGCATAAAGCACGCCTGGAGGAACGAAGTGCCAAATGGGTAGATGAGCTGCCACATGTTCTATGGGTACATAGGACTATGATTAAAATAGCCAATGGGGACACTCCATTTGCGCTGGCCTACGGCATTGAAGCTGTTATACCAGCAGAAATTGGAATGCCAACCATCCGCACAGCGGAGGTTAATGTTGTCACGAACGACGAGCAACTCCGGATTAATCTGGACTTACTGGAGGAAAAAATAGAAATAGCGGCCATCAATGAGGCCAAGTCCAAGGTACGGATGAAGGATTATTATGACGCCAAGGTTAAAGGTGTTTCCTTTCGACCGGGAGATTTTGTTTATCGTGCCAACGAGGCAAGTCAAGCGGAGAATACAGGAAAGCTGGGGCCCAAGTGGGGAGGACCGTATGAGGTTACGGAAGCCTTAGGACGGGGCGCGTACAAGTTGCGTGACATGGATGGCCGCGACCTGGAACGCACATGGAATATCTGCAATCTTAAAAGATGCTATCTTTGAAAGGCTACGGCTTCCGCATGGACACTTCGCTATAGTTGGCTTCAATGAAGATCCATGTATTCTCTTTTGTTTTGTTTTTCATGCTTTCTAGGTTCCCTTTGTTTTTAGGATTTCCCATTCTTGTCAAAACAAAATCGTAAACGTTCTAATAAAATGTCGTGGTGCCTAGCTAGCTCCACGGCTCGTTCTTGTGAAAATTATTGTCTTGTCTTTTAAATTCTATGTGCAAATTATTATCGTATAGATTTAGTTGTTATTGCTATAATGTGCTATCTATTATTCATATGCATTCAATCAAAACCGTACATGTACTATTCGCCTCCAGGCGGTGTAAGTGAACCTAATAATTCAACTTGTCGCATAAGAGGGATGCAACCCCAGTGACGTGGATCATGTATCCTTACTAGACACATTCTTTACAAGACGTTGTAATAAGTTTCCATATGCCGCACCCACGTAGTGCTTTGCATGGTAAAGACGCACGCCGCACGTCTAGTAAAATATAGACTTGGTTTTATTCTGGGTAAGACGTGACATGTCATGCAATATAGGTACATGATATCTAAAGAAAATAAACAAGTTTCAAATTCAAAACACAAAGTAGCCGTGGTCATCACGGACTTAAATAAAACTAGTTATCACAATGTCAGTTATAGCCGTGTACATACACGAACGAATAAAGGCACAAATGTTTACAATGTAAAATTACAAAGGAGGTAGGAACTCTCCTATCTGTCTCTTCCCTTCTGCAATCAAGGCACGGAGGACCTCACCACGAGCATCTTTGCGACCCTGTACCCTGGTCATGTTAGCATCCAATGCCTCGGCTAAAAGCTTTTCACCTTTCATCACCTTCGACACAGAGTCGTAGGTGGGCAGGGTCAGTTGGATGGGGTCGGCTATGAGCTTGGACATTATCACCTCATTAGGAGCATCCTTCAGCGACTCCAGTTCATCTAGGAATGGGTATTGGATTTCCCCGAGGGCGGCCATCGATGCGGTCATCTTCTCTTCAGCCAGAGGGTTGTGGTAGGCATGTTGGGTAATGCCTTCCTTCTTGCTTATTAGCTCCGCGGCTTTGGTCAATCCCTCGTGCCTACCACGGTCAATGTCGTCCGATACAACATCAACAAAAGCCTGCAATAAGTAAGGAGCCTCAGTTACCTTGCTCACGGCAAGCCGCATTCCCTGGCCAATCATCCATCTACGCCCAGCTATGGCTGTAAGTAAGGGAGGGTACAGCACTTCGGCGCAGTCCGTTGCCATCCTGATCAGTTCTCCCTCAGCTATCACAGCCCTCTCTTTCAAAGTAGTCTGTGCATGGGTAAGTTCATCCTTGAGCGTGTCGCTTTCCTGAGCAATGGTGAAGGCTTGTACGGTTACGGCTTTAGTGGCGGCTTCGGCTGCGGATACCTACAAATAAAACTTGGAATTACTACAAGACAATGTGGGTCTTATATGAACAGATAAGTATCAACAGAAGTGTGTATCTTCTCATTAGATGCAGCTAGGAGGGCCTCCAGCTCAGCAATGCGTTCCTCGCGTGCATTGGCGTGGTGGGCTTGTTCCTTGATTGTTGACTCCGCTACGACTAAAGCTTCCTGCTGGGATGTGATAGTCTTCTCATGTTTTTTCACCAGTTCCTCTCGGCGAGCAATCTTCCTATCAGCACGGCTCACGTTGGCCAAAGCTTTTACCAGGCGGCGCCGTAGGGACACACCAACTATCACCTGGTGCGCGGAGGATACATCAAACTGATCCAGCAGCGTCTCGTGCTCGAGTTCATCCAAATCCTGTGCCAGCACTGGAGGAGTGATGTGTTCTATAAACTCTCTGCACTCGGAATCCGCCTCTAATCTTGTTAAGCTGGACAAGTTCCAGGCTAGGCAAAGGCTGGTGTCAGGTCCCTCCGGACGTGGCTCCTCTTCATGAGTTACGGTAGGGGATGGAGGTCTCATTGATATCACGGGTGAGGGTTCCCTTTCCATCTCCTTCTCTTGGGATACTATCGACGGGTCCGCCCTGTTATTAGAACATACTTGTTAGTTTTGTTTGTGGATTATATTTTCTTGGAATATGGATTGGTACTTACGTAGTGCCAGTTATGGGTTCCGTGATGGTAGGAGCCACGGCATTCACGGGGGTAGCCTTCCAGACTTGCTCATCAACATGCAGCGCAGGGTTTACTTGGGCCGTAGAGACACTGCTCCCCTCTTGGAACTGTGGATGGTCCTTCCTTAGCTTCTTTGGGGGAGCATTGTGCGCCCCTGCCCCAACCTCCAGATTTTTCGCTACATTCCTGGTAGTTTTTCGCTTTCTAGATTTGGGCTTTGATGGCTGAGGGGACCCAGAAGCCTGTATTGTTTCTTCTTCATCACCGGTGTGATTGTCAGCGGGGTTGGTGAGTTCTTCTTCTTCTTCTTATTCTTCATCTTCTTCTTCATCTTGGTGTGGTACGGCGTCCTCCAACAGCAGCTCCTCACCGTCCTCATTATGGAAGTCTAGGGGGGACTTCTGGATCACGGGCTCCTCCTCGTCCGACCACTGCTCGGTTGTTTCTTCCAGAGGGATGGTCATGTTAATGGTGGCATCTAGTAAGGGGGGTTCACCTTCTTTTAGTGGTCGTGACCCTTGAGGAACTTTGCTTGGATCGCCTTGGCGTAATAGGCCAAACAGCTTCATCTCTGCGGACATATGCATACACACAGATTAGTAATTTCACAAGTACTATAGGACATGTTTTGCATCTAAAGTACAGAAGACCTACCCTGCCTACGTTCGGTTAAAAAGGACGGATATCTATCCTCCCTCCCATAGTAATAGCTACTGATCCCTACTAGGCACAGAAAGTGCTCCGGCAGGCCCCTATGGAATTCTGTACGGTGGGTGTCTAATATTTTCAAATCCTTACTACTATAGTCCTTGGATTTCGGAGGATAGTCTTTGGGTGCTCTGGTTTTAAGAACAAAAGGGGTGGGGACTACTTTCTCATCTACGAAAAAACAGTGGTCGTACCAATTCTTAAGGGAATCTAAGGGTTTCTTATAAGTCATGAGGGCGGATGCGGATCGTTTCTTGAACGATAGCCACCCATTCACCAGTTGGGGGGAGTAAAAAACCCTAAACAGACTCACGGTCGGGGTTACCTCACATGTATGGCAGGTAATCTCAAACTGGTTGATCTTACATGCCCCTATGCAGTGAAGTCGGGTTATATGGAAGTCGTAGTATAGAAGCAGATCTACTAAGAACCTAGATAGGGGGATGCGGTAGTTAGCCGAGTCGAATAGACGCGTATACATGCCTATCTTACCCTTCAGAGCATCCGTAATAGCTTCACCGTCACCTGGATAGGTCGGATGTACGCTTTCAGGAATATAGTACTTAGACAAAAAGTCTATGTATTTCTCCGCAGGCATCACGTTGAGGACATCCGTAATAAGAGTATTATCCTTCACCATGTTTTATAAAAAAGATTAGATAGGCGTGATGATCTAACCTGCGGTGGAGAAATTCCGTGGAATAAGAAAAGAAGGTATGAAGGAATGAGCTTGAAAATGACAATGGCGGAAAGAGGAATAAACTGTGTGTGTAACAGTAGCACACACCAACTCTTATATAGGGTTGCCTCAATTTCCAAGGTAGCGTGGATGTTCTCCACGTGTAAGCCACTACGCCCATCTAAGGGATGGGATTTCTAACACTTCTGAACCGTCAGAAGGGACCCACGGGTCACTTCTTGACAGTTTTACGTGGCTCAAGGGTGGGCCTTTCTGGTGCACTTTTGCAGGCGTGCGTCCGACTATTGACTACCATTAATGCATTCATTAAAGTTTTCCCGGTCGGCTTATTTTGGAGTGCGGCCGTAATTGCAAAAACAAGGTCTACAGGACATTGATTAGTCTTGAGGTTACGCCTACGGTTGTAACAACTAGACTGGGGGGACATGATGACGTATAGTCCCCAACCGGGTCATGAACCCGGCTCACGGGTACTACCCGCATCCGGCCTGTTACTAATAGGTTGGATTAATATCATTTGAGCTTATGGGCTTCGGATGAACAGTGACCGCATGCATGCGTGCGGCCCACGGCCCGGAACGGCTGGTACAAGGTTAGACAGAATCACACTCTTATTATGATTAGGATTTACCCTAAAGAAGAGGATATACACTCACCATAATTAGAAGATAACAATCAAGCTAATTCTGATACTCATCCTTTCTTTGGGGCCGAAGCATCAGCGACAGCCCATTAGGGTTTCACTGCCTATATAAGGAACCCCAAGGGTTCCACAAAGGTATTACATTCTACACACTCTCAACTCTCATCCGATTCTTAAACCCTAACCGATTACTTACTCTCACGACGGAGTCTAATCGTGGGATACATTCCCACGGTAAGCCTAACGCGTGTTATTTTAGTGTGCAGGATCCCAACCAAATATTTCACTTGGTGCAGGAGCCGGAACCCAGCCAACCCGGATTAAACCTAATTCTGGTCTAGCAAGGATCATCTAACTTTTGTATCAACAGTCATCAACATCTTCACCGCTATCGCTCCATGAACCTCCAACGAACGCCGTGTGGTTCATGTCACGTGCAGGCTTAGGACAATCACCAATGAAATGATTTGGATCACCACATCTAAAGCATTTCCTATCACCTTTATCGTCTTTGGCAAATCGGTTTTTGGAGAAGGGTTTCTTGTCGTTGTTTGGTTGCCTCGCGTATTGACCTCGTCTTTTTAAGAACTTCTTAAAGTCTCTAACCGCCAAGGCATATTCCTCATCATCACTATCCGAGGAACTTTCATGATCACTTTGTGCCTTCTTGGCTTTGAGTGCAAGAGACTTTCTTTCACTCTTAGTTTTCATCATTTCCGAGTCCTTCAAAATTATCATCTCATGAACCTTCAAGTTACCAATGAGTTCATCGAGTGATAATTTGGCGAGATCCTTTGATTCTTCAATCGCCGTGACTTTAACTCTCTATTTGGGATGCAACGCTCTAAGAAACTTCCTAACATTGTTCTAGCTAGAAAAACCTTTATCAAGTGCTTTTAGACTAGTAACAATAGTGTCAAATCTAGCAAATGCACTATCTATGGTTTCATCTTCTAAGATGACAAACTGTTCATATTATTGAACAAGAAGACCGATTTTACTTTCTTTGACTTGGCTATTACCTTGGTGGGTTACTAAAAGAGTATGACAAATGTCTTTAGCGGTTTCACACATAAAAATCCTTTTGTACTCTTTCTTTAGTAAAGCATTATAAATCACCATTTTAGCCTCATTATTTTTAGCAAGTTTTCTTTTAGTATCATCATTAGCTTTGTCAAAAGTAACTATCTCCTTACTTTTAGAAACTTCATTATATTGAAATGGCAAAAAGTCACCATTGGTAATAACATGCCAAATATCTAAATCTTTTGATTTCACATAAGTCTCAAACCTATTTTTCCAATAAATAAAGCTATTGGTTTCAAAAAGATGTGGTCTTTACATGGATTGCCCTTCTAGATACTTGTTGGAATCCATAGATCGATTCAAGTTTTAAAATACAATATATTTTAAAAAGTCTTGAGCAACCACGCTCTGATACCGATTGTAGAAACTAGAAGGGGGGGTTGAATAGTTTCTTAAATTTGCTTGTTAAAGATTGGTTTTAAAAAATTTCAAAAACTTAAGCTTGAGTATTTATGTAAAACCTTCTTATACACAATATGAACAAGGTATAGTGCAACTAACTAATAATCACAAGTATAATGAATAATGAATGTATAATGTAACTAAACTAATAATCACAAGTATAAAGAATAATGAATGTAAAGAGATAAAGGAAGGAAAGATCAAACCAAACACCAAGGATTTATAGTGGTTCGGCAACGAAGCTCACTCCTCGTTCCTACTCCACTCCTCGAGTACTCTTTACTCGAGAGTTCACTAATCAACAAGCTCCTTAAGGTGGAGAAACCATGCACAACGTCACTTAACCAATTTCCGACTCTAAGCTAAAAGTCGATCCCTAATCTTAGCTAGGACCAATCTATACCAATATACTTTGAGGACTAAGTATTAACCCTAATACATACACAACTTACACATACACACAACTACTTGGATCTTCACAACAATGACACAACAATGAATAAATAAGTTTGGATCTTCAATGGATCTTTGAGGTAGACACAACACTTCAACAATGATAGTGTTCTTCTCTTTGCACTTTGAGAGGAAAAGATGGGAGGAGAAAGATTCACTTCTAAACAAGTAGTAATCAAACAAATGATCAAGGATTTGAGTGATTTAAGAAGTGTGTAAGAATCTGAAAGTTTATGTGCAAAAGAGGCGGATTGAAAGTCTGAGAATGGTCCACTATATATAAGACAAATGTCCAATGGCTATATCTGCCCGCGGTTCTTTATTGCAGCCCGTAGTTCCTTATCGATAAGGAACCGCAGTAGGCGCTAAGGAACCGCCAGCGTAGAGTCCGCTCCCTTTTGTCTTTTAGTGGGTTGGATCGAATCTGGGGATTAAAATATCCTGAAAGGATATTCCAAACCAAGAAAGAATATGCCATTTTCAAATTTCAAACTTTCAAATAATTAATTTAATAAAACATTTTCTTAAAAAGAAAGTATAATAATAAAACTTTGTCACACTTAATAAAAAGTGAGTTTTAAGAAAAGATTAAATCCTTGATCACTTAATTAGTATAAATACTTGTTTGTTCATACCTTAAGTGATAATGGTTGAAATAAAAAATACTTGAACTCAAGAATTCGTTTTTCATTGTTTTCGTAAATGCTTGTTTTTAGATATTGTCGTAATCAAAACAAAGCGAGACCGAAAAATACAAGTAACGTTTTTAGGCATCATTGAATTAACAAAACTGATTACTTTAGTCGCCTGGTGGGGCCACAATGCCTTATCGATATGGCACCATGGGTTATCACCGTCACAATTGAGGATCTGCGCACAGTGGTGGGTTTTTAACAAAGAAACAAAAAGAATTTTTCAAAACCAAGTTTTTCTAAAATACTTAAAATATATCTTAAGCCATTTGGAAATCATTAGACCACTTCGATACTAGGTGATAATGCCTAAGTGAAGGATTACAAGTCGAGTGACAAAATAGAGAGAGTACAAGAGACTACTCATAGGAGAGGAGCAAAATAGAGAGAGTACAAAGGGAGTGAATCAAGACCAAGGTAAAATGCTCAAGAACCAAGTGACAAACTTCAAGTAGCGAAAACGAAAAGCTTGTGTCATTAATAGTGGTTTAAGATGTGCCTTTCAGGCGAAAGCTTAAACGGCTTTGGTAATGAACTATATCAAGCAATTTTGTACAAAATAGATTAAGAGTATTTTCAATAGTAGTCTTAATGCTATTTAAATCAATGAGCAAAATGTAGATTCACTTTCTCACCCACATGATCGGACAATTATTATTGCTAAGGATTACAATAACAACATCCTTGGAATATTTCAATTACAAATGTGTAATATCCTAACTACAACTTATGAAGTAGTTGGGTATCTCAAGGGATTAAACAATCATCCTAGAGATGAGCTCAATTCCACACATTACACATGATATAGGGCCTACTAACCGTATGGGTGCAAACCGTGGATATCATGCTTGATACTTTAAGCTACTACTAACTCACTCTGCATCTCCGAGGTGAGTCAAGTATCCAAGCAATGAAGGTTTGAGAGGATATGATAATAGAATCACAAACCACAAACAAATGTCAAGGCAAGGATGCCAAGAACAACCATATAGTTAAGTAATGATTAAAAGAATGATCAATAGGGTGTGTGGAAGGACGAGAACGTACCTTAGTAATAAGTGTGTAAACACTTATCCTTTTGCCACTAAAATCAAGGAAAAACAAGACCTAATCATGTGTTTTATATCATAAAAGTCGGAATTACGCGTGGTTTTGTGTTTTTGTGTTTAAATAGGTACAAATGATCAAAAGAAGAGAAAACACGGGATTTCACGGTCAAATGTTGAAGAAAAGTCCAAATAAAGACGAAGACAAAGTCAAAAGACCATTAGTGTGCTCAAGTTCACGAAAACCGGCTAAACCGACACGTTTTTGAAGAAATTATCAAGAGAGTCGAAATCGAGCTCGGTTCTTACGGATTTAATCATCTACGAAGAAATCGGGTCTTGTGGGCCCCACATTAGATAAATGGGCTTAAAAGCCCATTAAGGAGCATGGATTATTTACATTTGGCAAATAACCCAATTCAAAGCCCAAATTTCGTCTCAAGCCCATATGGCCCATTTTTAAATGGATGACTTGGTGAAGACTTGGGCTACAAGCCCAAATGAGGATTGAGAAAAAGAAACGAATAATAAGAATGAAAGTTTTTACTTTCTGTTTTTGTGAAAATCTACCACCGGTCAACTCTCCAAATCAAAACAAACACACGCATCCCTGTTAGAAATACGTTTTACGTATATTAGAAGTATCGGTCACTCCACAATATTATTTATGTTGTAATAGCTCGTAGTTAACAAATAGTCATTAGTTGCTTATTAAGTTAAGTAAGAACCGGTCCATGGGCTTGTCATGGACCGGCCCAAGCCCATGTAGCTTGGAAGTATAAATACCCCTTTCCACCATGGAAAGGTGTTGGTTGCTGTCACTTTTCTAGTTTCATTTATTGAAATAACACATAGTTTCTCTCACTTTCTCTCTCTAACTTTATCTCTCTAGAAATCAACAAACCCCTTCATAGATTCATAGGTTATCAATATTCTACATTTGGTATCAAGAGCTATGGGGTGATTTAAGGTAGTGATTTGTGTGGCTTTTTAGTTTTTTTGATTGTATTAGTGTTCTTTAAGAAAAACCATCTTGATTCTTGGTGTTTTTGGTGTTTTTGTGATTGGGATTAGTGGATAAGTATTAGTTTTTACTTATTATTGTTGAAATCACAAAACTTTTTGGGTCATTTGGTCAAAATCTGGGTTTAATCTCCTGTTTTGTGGTCGACTGTTCATCGTATCAAAGTTTCTGATTAACCCAGCAAAAGTTCCGGATCAAGAAGTTCCGGATCAAGAAGTTCCAGATCAAGAAGTTCCGGATCAAGAAGTTCCGGGTCAAGAAGTTCCGGATCAAGAAGTTCCGGATCAAGAAGTTCCGGATCAAGAAGTTCCGGATCAAGAACTTCCGGACCAAGAACTTCCGAACCAAGAAGTTCCGGATCAAGGAAAAAAGTTCCGAACCAAGAACTTCCGAACCAAGAAGTTCCGGATCAGGAAAAAAGTTCCGAACCAAGAACTTCCGAACCAAGAAGTTCCGGATCAAGCCAAAGTTCCGAACCAAGAACTTCCGAATCAAGAAGTTCCGGATCAAGCCAAAAGTTCCGAATCAAGGTAATTCCAAGCTAAATCTTCCGAATCAAATTTCCGAATCAACAAAAAAGTTCCGAATCAAGGGTTATTTTGCTTGTTTTTTCGATGATTTTTTAGAGGATTTAATCTTGGTTTCTTACAACAAAAACTCAACACAATTCACAAGCTTTACTTCACTGCTCGATCAACCGATAATCTTTGTCTCTTTGAAGTTAACAAAATGAATCCGAATTCGGTAATGCCTCAGATGACATCACTTACGGATATTTCAGTCATTACGGGAACGGATAATCGCCCGCCAATGCTCATCAAAGAAGTTTTTGAAGCATGGCAAGGCCGGATGATGTCTTATCTTAAGGGAAAACCGGTTTATGGGAGGCTTATGGTTAAGTCAATCTTAAATGGTCCACTTGACTATGGTACCATTGTGGCTAACAATGTGTCTCGACCAAGAGAATTTGAAGAACTTACACCAGCCCAACAACTTGTTGCCGATGCAGACGAGAAAGCTCTTCAAACAATTCTCCAAGCTCTTCCCCATGACATCTATAGGATGGTAAGTCAGTATACAGTGGCAAAGGATTTATGGGAACGTCTTAAGGTGTTGCTACAAGGCACGTCTCTCACCAAACAGGAAAGGGAATGTCAGTTGTATGACCTGTTTGACAGATTCACTTACAACCCAGGGGAAACGCTTCACGATTATTACTTCAGATTCACCACACTCATGAATGATCTGAATGTATACAATCTGGTGATTGCTCCATTCCAGGTTAACACCAAATTCTTGAATACTTTACCTCAAGCTGAATGGGGTGAGTATATTACCGATGTTAAGTTAACCAGGGATCTGCATAAGTGCAATTTGGATCAACTATATGCTTTTCTTCAACAACATGAGAAACATGTGATCATGCACCGTTCTCCACGAGGTATGTACCCTGATTCATTAGCTTTGATGGCGAATCAACCAAGCTTGTCTCACAACAACACTCCTTATATTTTGGGACATCAAGCCTATCATCCATCACCTTACATGACACCAGCCTTTCCCCAATACTCGATTTTACCACAACCACCCACCTCACATCAGCAACAATATCGGTTCAGTGCACCTTCATCACAATATGCTACACAACCTCACCCAGCAAGTATTGCACCTTATGCTCAATCTTCATATTCATCTTATCAAGAGAATGCAGCATATCCAACAAGCTACCCTGATCAAATGAATATTCCTTCTAGTGATTATGCAGCTCAAGATCAAGCAATGTACTGTGATGATGAGGAAGTCCCCGTTCCTGTATTTAAACAAGGTGCTGATCCAGTTGAAGTGTTAACCACTATGTCTGCCTATCTCACAAGGACTTTAAGCAAACGAGGATTTAGGGGATCAGCTCCTACCAACAATCAGTTGAGGAATTCATCCAATTCTCGCCAACAAGCTACTATTGAGAATGGCAGGGTAATAGTTCAGCCTATTCAACCATATCAGGGGAGACCTACCACATCAACCACCAATGCTCGCACGGTCAATCAGGCTCCAATGGTCAATCCTGCTCCACGGGCTAATTCCACGGGCAAGTTGCGAATGATTACATGCTACAACTGCAAGGAAGAGGGTCATATGTCCAGGGATTGTAAGAAACCCAAGAGGAGAAGGGATGGACAATGGTTTGTAGAAAAGATCTATCTGGTGAATGCTCAGGCACAAGGAAGGGAACTTGATGAAGAGGAGCTTGCATTTCTTGCTGATCCAGGAATTGCTGAACAAGACACGGTCACCACACAGAATGCAGCATACCAAGCAGATGATCTCGATGCGTATGACTCAGACTGTGATGACTTTCAATCTGCAAAGGCTGCTCTCATGGCAACTATCTCCAGCTTAGGGCCAGAAAAGAGATCTGAGGTACTTATTAATACCACCGATAATACCACTGATGCTAGTATTCAACCACATCAAGTTGTGCAAGAGAGTGCTGATTCGAATGAATCTTCGGTGGTGAGTCTTTCAAACGAGGAGACAAACAATGATAGCAATATCAATGTGAGTCCCCAGACTTTGAGTGAATCACAACCGGGACCCATTTCGCATACGCCTACTCCTGCTCAACAAGATTTGGTCATGGTTCCTGCTACATTACTTAGCCAAATGAATGCTGCACTCTTAGAAACCTTAGCTAAGAATAAGAATTTGTCTGATAAGCTTGCCTTAAGCAATGAGAAAGTTCAAACCTTGGAACTAGTGCCTTCGTCTAGTGTTCTAACTAATCCCGAATATGATCACTTTAGAAACAAACAAATGGGTCACTTGCAAGAAATAGAAAACTTAAGAGCAAATCTGTCTAATGAACTTCAAGAAAAGGAGTTAGTGGTCACTAATTTTCAAAAACTTCAAACGGATTTTGAATCACTCGAGTCTAAGAAGAATGAAATGGAGATTAATGCTACTAATAAGATCAGAAGTCTAGATTACTTGCTGTTAAGACAATACGCTGCTTCTCAACTAGTTCACTTATTTGATGCTTCGTTTAGAGAGTTTAACTTATCACGTCTAAAAGGCCTTCCCCCTAATCCACGGTATGCAAAACAAGCTTTAAGACATAGTCCTAGACTTTATAATGCAACTCAATTAGGATTGGCTTTAGACCCGATTGCTTTTCCCGATGATCGAACAAGTAAGGATCTAGTTGATGAGGATCGGTCATACAATTCTGCAAAATATCCCGAGTGTGATTATTTTAAATTGAATAAGGAGCTTGCAAAAACGGATTTTAGAATTCGCTTCCATATGGACAAAGATCTCATAACAGCACCGACCTACATATTAGATGAAGAAAACCCTAGTACATTTCCTACACTTGTCAATATGGAAGATCCTAAGGAAATTCCAAAGGATCTTCCACCTGTTAACACTGTATGGTTAAACTTGCAAGAGATTAATCAATACTTTACTAATTTTGACAAGGTCATTTTGGATTGTACGACTTCAAATGGCTTAAATGCCGGAGAATGGGCTTTCGAACATATGAACGAGGTGTTTGAAATGTAATATAATGCAAGTTCGTTTTCTCAGTTCTTAACTAATAGAAAGTCCAACCAATATCGGATTTATAATTGTTCTTGGTTGTTAAAGCTTGCTTGGTAATCTATGCTAATTCAAACAACACTATTTAAAAATGAAAAATATTAAACTACTTATACGTAAAACATTTTGCAAATACCAATTTTTTATTCAAGTAAAAGTCTAAAATGCAAAATATAAAACTAAAAGGACTGAAAATGTAATTTCTATGAAAGATAAATGCTCAAAATGTAAATTCTACAACTATAGGGACTAAGAATGCAAAACAGTAAACTATAAGGATCAACAATGCAAAAACTTTAACAAACTAACTAAAAATGTAACTAACCAACAAGTTACTAACTGAATTCTAACAACTCTCAAAAGTAAAGGACTAAATCTTGCAAATTCCAGAAAATTAGGAAGTTTAGCTAGGTATTAAGCACTGATAGAAATGCAAGGACTAAAAAGCAATTTTTGAAAACTTTTATACAAAAACGGGACACAATGAAGATTAAGCTCGTTTGAGCTTATTACTCAACTAAAATCAGTGAGACAACTTGTAAAACAATTCAAATCCAATTTCAGCTACGTGTGTTCAAGGATTTAAGCTAAAAGTCAGAAATAAGCAAAAGAGTGCTTATTGATAAGCTCAAAATAAGCTACAGCTTAAACCAAACAATCACAACTTGATCTTTGTAATGAAACTGATTAAGAAACTTATTTCAAGAATGGGAAATCAAACCAGAACTATTTTCATTAAGTAATAAGCTAGAAATCTGAAATAAGCTCAAAAGAGCTTATGTTGACCAAGTTTGACCAAAATTTAGAAAAAACTCAAATTCTCAAAAATCAATATTCAACACTTACTAACTGGATTTGTGAAAGAAAATCATGACTTTTATGAAGTGGATATTGAGAACCAAGAAAACAGTAGCTAGCTTATCTCAGAGAATGAGCTTTGCTCAGCCTTTGACCAAAAAGCTATTTTCTGGCTTAATTCCTAGAACTGTAGAATTTCCTCTTAGAATCTAAAAGTTTATGATATAAGCTAAGTCTAGAAACAAACTTGAGGAAATTTCATCAAAGATTGAATGAGAAATAAGCAACTGAAAATGGAAAGTTTTCAAGAACAAAGCTGAATGAGAACTAACCCAAACAATTTTAGTGCCAATTGCCTGATTGACTTTATATTTGACTTGCAAATCACTTTAAACTACTTGTTATCAACTAAGGACTAGAAATGAACTCTACTACTTCAATTCATAATGCTTGAAAACTGATTTTGATCTACTCCCAAACACTCCTTTAACTGCTATGATCAAACTTTAACAAAGACTTTTAAAGTACTGGATTAAACTGATTCAAAAACTATAGCAAACTAGATTCACAGATCAAAATGAAAGGTTTAAGAACTAAATGCAGTCAATTATCTCAACAAAAACTTCAAATGAATTACAAGGCTTAAAATGACTGAAATTGTGCAGAAAACTTAAGCTAAATCTGAATCAAAACACAAGTATGCAAGATTAAGCTTCTAATACACAAAGATCAATCAAACATCAACTAATATCAAGTAAAACATGCAGCCATCAGAATTAAACTAGGAAAAGTAGCATGCAAAGACTTGTTAAGTGGAACAAAAACAAGAATCTTAAAACCTATTGTAGAAATCCTTTGGGAAGAAGAGGAGCGCTGAGCTCTCTTGCCCTAGTGATAACCACCACCTATCACTAGTATTCAACAAGAATCAACCAACTGATCAAATGGAAACCATCAAATTGCTTGAATACTCCATAAGAACTAGGCTATGGCTGAATTATGATCAAACAGCTACAAATCTTCACAAATGTCAGTTATGATCAATGGTTGATCATAACAAACATCTAACAGCAACAATACTATCCAATTGAAGCAAGAATCTAACTGGAATATGAAGAACAGAATTTGGTGGGAAAAAGGAATTTGAATTTTATTGAAGGAAAACAGTTACAAAGTTTGTTACAAGCTGTTAACTAACTAACTGACTCAAGAGTTTGTCAGACTCTTGAGTAGTTAGGGGAAAAGTGAGGGAAAAAGGAAAGGAAAGTAAGAACTAGGTGTTTTACAAAATTAGGCTACACTCTACAAATGAAGACTAGTCTAGGTATTTATAGGCAAGAAATGAGAGTTTGTTGGAGTTGGTGACGTGTCAGGGCCAATCTCTGAGCTCCACGTGGCAAATTCTGCATTTAGCACTTTGAAGGTTTGAACAATGATTTGGGTGTTTTTGATTGAGTGAGTGATATGTTAATTGGTTAACACCGTTGAACTCGTCTCTCAAAATTAAGCAAGTTTGGTGTTTTAATCTTGTCATGAAATTGAGTGTAGAAGAAACCCGATCCTGGCAAATTTTCCTTTTGAAGAAGAAGACACGTGTCGGTTTCTGGTTGGTTTAAAAGGTGAGTTGTGGATTACACTGTTAAGATCTTGTAATAAATGTAGCGGCAGTAGTGGATATTTATTGAGCTGAAGTGGCAATCCGTGTGATTGATTATCTCTCTTCTCATTGGTTGAAATCATGACACATGGATTACACTTGCAAATCTTTCCAAACTTGGCAAAACAAGTCCTTGTACTTGGCAGATTCTTATTTCAAGCTAGGATCTTCATTCCTTTGACATTTTTGGTCCTTTAACTTTGATAACTTGTACAAAATGGTCCTTTGACTGAGTTGACTTGATAGTTGACCAGGTTTGACTTGAATCTTGACTTTTACAATATTTGCACTTCTAGTCCTTCAACTTTCATAACTTGTCAAGATAGGTCCTTATACTTCAAAGTCTTGTCACTTTTGATCCTCTTTTGTCTTTTTCATCCATTTGAGCTTGATTTTTCCTTGTTTGCTTGAAAATGTATCTTCTTACCTACAAAAGTGCACACAAACACAAACATACCACATAATACTGTTTTTGCCAAATAAATTGGTATTTTGCTTCATGTTTTAGGGTTATTTGTTGATAAAAGGATATGAGTTTAAGCTCATATCAAATTCCCCTACACTTGAACATTGTCATGTCCTCATGCAATATTATATTTTAAGGCTCAAAAATTTACATTTCCCTCATAATTAATCCACCTTGGCCATATGAGATGCATCTACACTACTCTAAACTAGATGATGCATGATTTTGACTTTTAATAATGCAATGAATCAAAGCACAACTCTATCTATATCTTTTTGATTTTTCTTGAAATGGTTTTGATGGAAATAACTCGTAAAGATTTCAATGACTTGGATTAGGGCTTGGATACCATGAACATTTATCACCCTCAAGTTTCACTTTCCCCATACCAAGCTTATAAATGGGATCATTGCATTCACAAATAAAAAGTGCATCAACTTATTCATGACAATTAAATGTGGAACCGGTTATTATTTGAGCAAATTGCTTGTGGGCAAATTTGTCATTTATTCAAGCGTGAAGTATAAGAAATGTAAAATCCGAAAATAAGGAAGCACGGTTTTAATCCTAAGTAATCTTCTCATCCATTACTTGAAAAACCGCTCACAATTAATATAAGTCCGTATTAAGAGTAATAAGTCATTCGCCTTATGTGTAAAATCCTCATGTCATGCTTTCATAAGTAACTACACACTCGCTAAGGAAAGAAAAATAAAACTCACGCAATAATTTACATCCGCATCTTTTTGAGACTTTGGATCTTCAACCCCGCAACCCGTCAAGGTAATATTTGATTGGAGCAATCTATTGAATCCCCGCAACCCGTCAAGGTAATATTGGAACTCAATAGTCACTATAATTAACACCACACTGCCCCTCTTGGGAGTCTTGCATTATTTTTTTTTCTTTTTCTTTTTTTTTTCTTCTAGCCACTCATTTTTTTTTCATAAGCCGCTCTTATTTTTCTTTATTCCTCACAAAGAAATTTGAATAGAAGAAAAGGAAAAACACCCGCTAAATATGGAGCATGACATAAGTCTAGTACACATAAAACGTGCTAACTTAGAATCTTAAGACGTACTCATATCAACCATAAATGATTAGCCAAAAATGCATAAGAGATTACAAACCAATTAAAATCGTACTTGATTATTTATTAACAATTATATACATGCGAAGAAAATAGAGATAAAGAAGAGAAGGGTTTAGCCACAAGTAATTGCCATGAAGTCTATCTAGCCCTTTTATACTTGCTTCAACTCTATCATTTCCCATTCTCCACAAATTTAAAATTTCAAAGAATGAAATTGGTGGAAGCTTAGCCTAAAAGACCAATGAAGGACTACATGGTTAAGGATACTAGCTAGAGAGTGCTAAAATAAGCAAACTCGGGTTGAGTCAAAATATCCATGGCGGGCCTAATATGTCAAAGAAGTCTAAACTTGTTAAAACCATGTTTTATTATATTTTTTATTTTTATATATTTTTGAATAAAAGAAGAAATATATACAATGCAAATGTGTTATGCAAATGAAAAATGATTGATGCAAAAATTATGAATGCATATTTTTGGTGGCCAAAGTAGATCAAAAATTTGAAAAATGTTGAAAATTCATTTTTCCATGTTATCATGCAAGACAATGACAAGTTCTAGGTAAGGTCACTTCGATAGAAGACCCCCCTACACTTAAGCTAAACATTGTCCTCAATGTTTAAGAGCATGGAAGTATAAAAACTTCCCCTACACTTATGACAATGAATAGACTTTGCTTAACCCAAGTTAAGGAAAGGACTACTATTAGTGAAATCATGTTTAAGCACAAGGTGTCAATGAAAAATCACTAAAGTAACGAAGTGAACCGGATACAAGGGCCTCCTCCATAAGCTCCAAAGCATGAGATGAGTGAGCAACCCTACAAACAAGCATGCAGACAAAAGAAGGTCTCCCCTACACTTATCTCCAAATCTATGCCTTTATTTCTAACCTACAACACGCTAAACCTAGTTATACGATGCTTGAGTTAATGAGTCTCTAGCTCAACTCGTCCCTCAATGAATTAATTCATGGGGAAAATGGGGACCTCTTGGACCATTTCAACGGAAATGTCCTCCCCAAAGTAATGCTTAACACGGTGACCATTCACTTTAAAATTTGGACCATCGGGTTGGGACAACTCAAGAGTTCCATATGGTAACACTTGAGCAATAGTGAATGGACCGGACCATCTCGACTTAAGCTTACCCGCAAAAAGCTTCAATCTTGAGTTAAAGAGGAGAACCGGCTCTCCAACTTTGAACTCACGATTCTTGATCTTAGCATCATGCAATTTCTTAGTCTTTTCCTTGTAAAGCAAAGAATTCTCATAGGCATTGGCTCTCAACTCATCCATCTCATTGATTTGATCTTTCCTATGTGAACCGGCTTGATTTAAATCAAAGTTAGCCCACTTGAGAGCCCAAGATGCCTTATGTTCTAACTCAAATGGAAGGTGGCACGCTTTTCCATAGACAAGCCTATAAGGAGTACAACCAATTGGTGTCTTAAAGGCCGTCCTAAACGCCCACAAAGCATCATCAAGCTTATCCGACCAAGAAGCTCTATGCTCTCCCACCGTTCTTTCTAAAATTCTCTTTAAACCACGATTTGTGACCTCGGTTTGACCATTTGTTTGAGGGTGATACGCGGTAGAAAGTCTATGATTCACTCCATATTTCTTCATAACTCTCGTGAATTGATCATTACAAAAGTGCGTACCACGATCACTTATGATGGCCCGAGGTACACCAAATCTAGCAAACAATTGTTTCAAGAACTTTACAACCACTCTAGCATCATTAGTAGGTAAGGCTTTAGCCTCCACCCACTTGGACACATAATCCACCGCCACAAGTATATACTTGTTTCCCTTAGAGGATGGAAAAGGTCCCATGAAATCTATTCCCCATACATCAAATATCTCACACTCTTGGATAAAATTTTGTGGCATCTCATCACGTTGTGTAATTTTTCCTTGTCTTTGACAAACATCGCAAAATTTCACCATCTCTTGAGCATCCTTGTAAATGGAAGGCCAATAGTAACCCGAATCAAAGACTTTCTTGGCGGTGTAGTTAGGCCCAAAATGTCCACCCGTAGGTCCTTTATGACATGCCTCTAAGATTTTAAATGCCTCGGGCCCATCTACACACCGTCTAATGATTTGGTCCGCACATTGCCTAAAAAGATATGGATCATCCCAAAAGTAATACTTGACTTCCTTAAGAAACTTTTTCTTTTGTTGATAAGTAAGACCCTCAATAAGCACATTGCCCACAAGATAGTTTGCTATATCCGCAAACCAAGGTGTGGCATCCTCTTGGGAAGAGATAGACATGAGCTCCTCTAGTGGAAAGGATTCATTGATTTCTTGATGTGGGAAATCTCCTTGAAAAGGATGCTCAAGTCTACTCAAATGATCCGCCGCTAAATTCTCGGCCCCTTTTTTATCACGAATCTCTATCTTAAACTCTTGAAGCAACAAAACCCATCTCAAAAGCCTAGGCTTAGCATCTTGTTTTGTCATAAGATACTTGAGAGCGGAGTGATCCGTATACACTATGGTCTTGGAAAGCACAAGATATGGTCTAAACTTCTCAAAAGCATATACTATAGCAAGCAACTCTTTTTCCGTGGTAGTGTAATGAAGTTGTGCACCGGTCATGGTTTTACTCGCATAGTGTATAGGTTGAAAATGCTTATTAACTCTTTGTCCTAAAACGGCCCCCACCGCATAATCACTAGCGTCACACATAAGCTCAAAAGGTAATTCCCAATTTGGAGAAACCAAAACGGGAGCCTTTGTCAATTTTTCCTTAAGTGTCTCAAAAGAGTCTAAACAAGCTTGATCAAAAATGAAAGGAGCCTCTTTCTCCAAGAGATGAGTCATCGGTCTAGCTATCTTAGAGAAATCTTGTATAAAGCGCCTATAAAATCCCGCATGACCTAAGAAACTCCTCACACCTTTAACCGAGGTGGGTGGGGGAAGCTTAGCAATCACATCAATTTTGGCTCGATCAACTTCTAATCCCTTATTGGATATCTTGTGTCCTAAAACAATCCCCTCTTTCACCATAAAGTGACATTTCTCCCAATTAAGCACCAAACGTGTTTCCTCACAACGCTTAAGCATTCTCTCAAGATTGGTGAGACAAGAGCTAAAGGAGCTTCCAAAAACGGAAAAGTCATCCATAAAAACCTCCATGGTTTGCTCTATCATGTCGTGGAAAATCGCCATCATGCACCTTTGAAACGTCCCCGGTGCATTACATAGGCCAAAAGGCATCCTCTTGTAAGCAAATGTACCGTAGGGACAAGTGAATGTGGTTTTTTCTTGATCCTTAGGGTCAATGGGTATTTGAAAATAACCCGAAAAGCCATCAAGAAAACAATAGTACTCATTTCCCGCTAAGCGTTCAAGCATTTGATCCATAAAGGGAAGCGGGAAATGGTCTTTCCTAGTTGCCTCATTGAGTTTTCTGTAGTCAATGCAAACTCTCCAACCGGTTACAAGTCTCGTGGGAATAAGCTCATTGTTCTCATTAGGCACCACGGTGATTCCACCCTTTTTTGGAACACAATGAACCGGGCTAATCCATGGAGAGTCGGAAATGGGGTAAATCATACCCGCATCTAAGAGTTTAATCACTTCCTTCTTAATAACCTCATGAATTTTTGGGTTAACTCTCCTTTGGTTTTGAATGGCGGGTTTATAGTCATCCTCCATAAGGATTTTGTGAGTACAAAAATGCGGATCAATTCCCCTTATGTCGGATATTTTCCATGCTAAGGCTTTCTTGTGTTTCTTAAGGACTTCAATAAGTTGCTCCTTCTCATCCTCTTTCAACTCTTTAGCAATAATCACCGGTAATTGATCTTTTCCTTCTAAGAAAGCATATTCTAAGTGGGATGGAAGTTCCTTAAGTTCATTGGGAGGTGGACTCTCTATGGAAGGTTTTACTATGGAAGGTTCCTCAATGGTAATCTCTTGTGGAATAGGAGAAGGAATAGGGTCCTCATTGAGCAACTTTTGGATCGTAAGAATATCTTCTTCCCAATTAATGGGAGAATCATCATCACCAAGAAAGTTGGACTCAAATTCCTCCAAGAGGAAATCACTCTCTCCAAAAGGTGTTAAAGAGGGAGCAATTGAGGCCACGGTTTCAACATGTGGAATCTCATCACGAGCATTCTTACAAGCATCATGAAAGTGTTCATTACACACTTCATCTAGCACATCCACAATGTTAATAGTCTCACAAGGTCTAGACTCCTTAACCTCTTTTCTATCACAAACTTTCCCTAACTTAAACACCACTTTCTCATCCTCTACTCTCATAATTAATTCTCCTTCCGCCACATCTATCAAGGTACGACCCGTTCTCAAAAACGGTCTACCAACAATCAAAGGCACTCTAGGATCCATGTCATAATCGACCACTACAAAGTCGGCCGGAAAGGTAAACTTATCCACACCTACAAACACATCTTCCGCTATACCTACGGGGTGAGCTATGGTTCGGTTGGCTAGTTCAAGAGTCATCCTAGTGGGAGTGAGCTCGGGAAGAGATAGTTGTTTCCAAACCGATAAAGGCATGAGATTTATGCTCGCCCCTAGATCCGCCAATGCCATGCAATTTTCAACACCGGGAAAATTACAAGGTATCAAGAAGCGCCCCGGATCTCCAAGTTTTGTTGGTAAGGTTTTAAGTAACACCGCGGAACAATCATTAAGTGATGTGTTGGGCAAATCAACCAATTTTTCTTTGTTTGAGAGCAAATCCTTGAACATCTTAGCAAACTTTGGCATATAAGCAAGAGCTTCCGTAAAGGATATGTTGATATTGAGTTGCTTGAACATCCTTAAGAAATTGGAGACTTGTATGTCATCTTTGTTCTTTAACTTGTCCTTTTTCAATCTTGAAGGGTATGGAAGAGTAGGTTTTGGTGTAGGTGGAATAGGTGTTGTGGTGGAAGATTTGTCTTTGTTAGCCTCTTCATTGGGAAGTGTGGAAGGTAAAGGAGAAGTATGAGGTGATTGAGAAGGTATAGAAGCACTTTGAGGAGGTGGAGTAGAAGTAGAAGGCTTGTCACAAGTAGGAGCACAAGTGGGTTGAACAAGAGTAGGTTTAGGAGGTGAAGGATCCTTTGTTGTTGTTCCACTCCTTGTTGTAATAGCATTGACATTAGCCCTAGGGTTTGTTTGTGTGTTGGAAGGTAAAGCCCCTTGTGGTCTTTGAGTTACCGCCATTAAAACCTTATTGAATTGGTCATTCATTTTCTTTTCTATAGCTTGGAATTTCCTTTCATTCTCTTGATTCATCTTTTGCAAAAGATCCATTGTGTTAAACTCTTGTGGCACATAACCTTGAAAACCTTGAGGTTGGAAAGGTAAAGGTTGGGAGTTAAATCCTTGATTTGGTGGATAAAAGGTATTTGCTTGAGGTTGAAATTGATTGGGTGCCTTGTAGTTATTTCCTTGGTATGGTTGTCTTTGCCCTTGATTCCTTGCTAAAATTTGAGGAGGATTTTGTGGAATTTGGGTGGGTGGTTGGGGTGGGAAGCCGGGTGGAGTAAGGTAATTTTGGGATTTGTAAGAAAGGTTATTTGGATTGATGTTAGGCTTGAAGTGTTCACGATGTTCCTCTTGGTAAGCATAGCATTCCCCTTGATACCCTTGCACCTTGTCACATTGTTCATAAGAGTGGGGGCCTCCACAAGTAACACAAGAAATGGTGATGGCATTCACATTATTTGAGGAATTGTTCAATGTCATGCTCTTAAAATCTTGAAACATGTCTTGAGTCATTTCTTGTCCTTGTTTGACTGTTTGAAGGATCTCTTTAAGAAGTTGTATTTCACAAGGAGTTTGAGAAGTGTTTTGGATCACATGAACCTTTTCTTCAAATGGATTGTTTGTTTGAACCATTGCCTTAGTCTCAATAATGTTCAAAGCCTCGTGGTATGTTTTAAAAAGAATACTCCCTCCCGCGGAAGCATTTAGTGAATCTTGGTGGTGAGGTTTAAGGCCATTGTAGAAGGTATTGATTTGGTTTAGATCATCCATTCCATGGTTAGGGCATCGCCTCAACAACTCACTATACTCTTCCCAAGCATCACTAAAGGGTTGACTAGGTTTTTGTGTAAAGCCCATAATTAAATTCCTCAAAGCCATAGTCTTTTGTGGAGGAAAGAATTTGTTCAAAAACTTAGTGGTAAAATCATCCCATGTGGTGATACTATCGGGTGGTTGGGTGTCTAACCAATGCTTAGCACTCCCATCTAAGGAAAATGACACTAACATCAATCTAATGACCTCATGTGGAACCCCATTATGCTTAATGGTATTGCAAAGTGAAAGGAATCTCTTAAGGTGAGCATGGGGATCCTCATTTTGTTTTCCAAAGAAAGGTGATGAAGAAACCATATTGATCATAGATGTATGTAGCTCAAATGTGTTAGCGGGAAAGTCGGGAATCTTAATGGCACTAACATATCCATGAATGTTGGATTGCATACGTTCATACAAAGTACGATTATCAATAGCCATGGCTTCTTGTGGTGGTGACAAAGCACGATTCTCGTGATCGGCTTGGTGGACGGTGGTGGTCTTACTCTTTCTCTTTTTCTTCCTTTTCGGAGGAAGAGGTTGTACACCAATCGGTATTTGTGCACGCCCGCGAGTGAGCATGCAACTCAATACGAGGAATGAGAGAGAAGCTCTCGTGTGACTTTGAAGAGAAATAGATTATCCTCTTCGAGTTTCAATATTAAATATCCACAAGAAAGTAACAATATATGTATTTACTACTTTGGGTGCAAGACCCTCAATGAAGCCTTCCTTCTTAGAATACTCCCAAGTGAACGGGGGGTTAGGTGGCGCGAAGCACTTAAGTACCTATTGACCCTTAGATGGCATTTTATAGCACATCGCCTTTCTATTCACTTAAATGTTCGTATTCTTTGAATTGTTGCTTATTGAGAGTATTTATCTATTCTTGCTTTATTTTGTTTGATCGATACGCGTGTCAAGGACCGGAACGCCCCTCAACACGGTGTATTGCCTCGGCAATACTTATGGAAGATATGTAAATTGATTGTTCTTATACGTATACGTATTTACTAATAATAATATATGGAAAATATTTTTGTATTTATGAGTTTTTTTAAAGGAAAATACTATATGTACATAAAAACCGAGAGAATCCAATAATATATATTTTTGAGTGCAATCTCTTAGGAAAAAGATTGCTTTTTGGATTTTTTAATTTTTTTTGGTCAATTCTTTAGGAAAAGAATTGTTTTGTTAATTTTTTAGTTTTAATATATTTTTATATTTTTGATTTTTTATTTGTTTTTTATTTATGATACGTAAAAATAACGTTCACAAAATGAACGGATCCCAAAAGCCAATGAAAACCGTCAATCGATAGTCTCTCGTGTAGTCAAAGAACCGGCAGCGGCGCCATTTGAAATGTAATATAATGCAAGTTCGTTTTCTCAGTTCTTAACTAATAGAAAGTCCAACCAATATCGGATTTATAATTGTTCTTGGTTGTTAAAGCTTGCTTGGTAATCTATGCTAATTCAAACAACACTATTTAAAAATGAAAAATATTAAACTACTTATACGTAAAACATTTTGCAAATACCAATTTTTTATTCAAGTAAAAGTCTAAAATGCAAAATATAAAACTAAAAGGACTGAAAATGTAATTTCTATGAAAGATAAATGCTCAAAATGTAAATTCTACAACTATAGGGACTAAGAATGCAAAACAGTAAACTATAAGGATCAACAATGAAAAAACTTTAACAAACTAACTAAAAATGTAACTAACCAACAAGTTACTAACTGAATTCTAACAACTCTCAAAAGTAAAGGACTAAATCTTGCAAATTCCAGAAAATTAGGAAGTTTAGCTAGGTATTAAGCACTGATAGAAATGCAAGGACTAAAAAGCAATTTTTGAAAACTTTTATACAAAAACGGGACACAATGAAGATTAAGCTCGTTTGAGCTTATTACTCAACTAAAATCAGTGAGACAACTTGTAAAACAATTCAAATCCAATTTCAGCTACGTGTGTTCAAGGATTTAAGCTAAAAGTCAGAAATAAGCAAAAGAGTGCTTATTGATAAGCTCAAAATAAGCTACAGCTTAAACCAAACAATCACAACTTGATCTTTGTAATGAAACTGATTAAGAAACTTATTTCAAGAATGGGAAATCAAACCAGAACTATTTTCATTAAGTAATAAGCTAGAAATCTGAAATAAGCTCAAAAGAGCTTATGTTGACCAAGTTTGACCAAAATTTAGAAAAAACTCAAATTCTCAAAAATCAATATTCAACACTTACTAACTGGATTTGTGAAAGAAAATCATGACTTTTATGAAGTGGATATTGAGAACCAAGAAAACAGTAGCTAGCTTATCTCAGAGAATGAGCTTTGCTCAGCCTTTGACCAAAAAGCTATTTTCTGGCTTAATTCCTAGAACTGTAGAATTTCCTCTTAGAATCTAAAAGTTTATGATATAAGCTAAGTCTAGAAACAAATTTGAGGAAATTTCATCAAAGATTGAATGAGAAATAAGCAACTGAAAATGGAAAGTTTTCAAGAACAAAGCTGAATGAGAACTAACCCAAACAATTTTAGTGCCAATTGCCTGATTGACTTTATATTTGACAAATCACTTTAAACTACTTGTTATCAACTAAGGACTAGAAATGAACTCTACTACTTCAATTCATAATGCTTGAAAACTGATTTTGATCTACTCCCAAACACTCCTTTAACTGCTATGATCAAACTTTAACAAAGACTTTTAAAGTACTGGATTAAACTAATTCAAAAACTATAGCAAACTAGATTCACAGATCAAAATGAAAGGTTTAAGAACTAAATGCAGTCAATTATCTCAACAAAAACTTCAAATGAATTACAAGGCTTAAAATGACTGAAATTATGCAGAAAACTTAAGCTAAATCTGAATCAAAACACAAGTATGCAAGATTAAGCTTCTAATACACAAAGATCAATCAAACATCAACTAATATCAAGTAAAACATGCAGCCATCAGAATTAAACTAGGAAAAGTAGCATGCAAAGACTTGTTAAGTGGAACAAAAACAAGAATCTTAAAACCTATTGTAGAAATCCTTTGGGAAGAAGAGGAGCGCTGAGCTCTCTTGCCCTTGTGATAACCACCACCTATCACTAGTATTCAACAAGAATCAACCAACTGATCAACTGGAAACCATCAAATTGCTTGAATACTCCATAAGAACTAGGCTATGGCTGAATTATGATCAAACAGCTACAAATCTTCACAAATGTCAGTTATGATCAATGGTTGATCATAACAAACATCTAACAGCAACAATACTATCCAATTGAAGCAAGAATCTAACTGGAATATGAAGAACAGAATTTGGCGGGAAAAAGGAATTTGAATTTTATTGAAGGAAAACAGTTACAAAGTTTGTTACAAGCTGTTAACTAACTAACTGACTCAAGAGTTTGTCAGACTCTTGAGTAGTTAGGGGAAAAGTGAGGGAAAAAGGAAAGGAAAGTAAGAACTAGGTGTTTTATAAAATTAGGCTACACTCTACAAATGAAGACTAGTCTAGGTATTTATAGGCAAGAAATGAGAGTTTGTTGGAGTTGGTGACGTGTCAGGGCCAATCTCTGAGCGCCACGTGGCAAATTCTGCATTTAGCACTTTGAAGGTTTGAACAATGATTTGGGTGTTTTTGATTGAGTGAGTGATATGTTAATTGGTTAACACCGTTGAACTCGTCTCTCAAAATTAAGCAAGTTTGGTGTTTTAATCTTGTCATGAAATTGAGTGTAGAAGAAACCCGATCCTGGCAAATTTTCCTTTTGAAGAAGAAGACACGTGTCGGTTTCTGGTTGGTTTAAAAGGTGAGTTGTGGATTACACTGTTAAGATCTTGTAATAAATGTGGCGGCAGTAGTGGATATTTATTGAGCTGAAGTGGCAATCCGTGTGATTGATTATCTCTCTTCTCATTGGTTGAAATCATGACACATGGATTACACTTGCAAATCTTTCCAAACTTGGCAAAACAAGTCCTTGTACTTGGCAGATTCTTATTTCAAGCTAGGATCTTCATTCCTTTGACATTTTTGGTCCTTTAACTTTGATAACTTGTACAAAATGGTCCTTTGACTGAGTTGACTTGATAGTTGACCAGGTTTGACTTAAATCTTGACTTTTACAATATTTGCACTTCTAGTCCTTCAACTTTCATAACTTGTCAAGATAGGTCCTTATACTTCAAAGTCTTGTCACTTTTGATCCTCTTTTGTCTTTTTCATCCATTTGAGCTTGATTTTTCCTTGTTTGCTTGAAAATGTATCTTCTTACCTACAAAAGTGCACACAAACACAAACATACCACATAATACTGTTTTTGCCAAATAAATTGGTATTTTGCTTCATGTTTTAGGGTTATTTGTTGATAAAAGGATATGAGTTTAAGCTCATATCAGTGTTTAAAAATGAGATCAATCCGTTTGTCGAAAGTCTAAAAGGAACTTTTGCATCTCTTAAGGAAAATCTTGTGTTTGAAATTGGTGAAGTTCAAAAAGTGTTTTATGAAATGGACACCGCTTACGAACTACAACTAATTGAAAAAGAAAAGATTTTAACCGAATATGACCGATTCTTGTCTGTAGTAATCTCGTGTGATGTGCTTACTACTGTAAATGTTAATTATTCGAATGAGCTTACATCCGCTATGATTAATTGTGATGATGTGCATATATGTGATGATGTTTGTGATCTTTCTGTAAATGTTGCTGATACTGTAAATGAGGTAGATAATCATTCTTGTCACGAATCTAACGCTGAGTTTTTAAAGCTACAAGATTCGTATAATTTACTTTCAAAACGCTTTAATCAACTAGAACAACATTGTATATCTTTAGAATTAAAACAACAAACTCAAAATGAGGATCTTTTGATATCAAATGGTTGTGAAAACGGTGTTGAGACGAGTGACAAGATGATTGCAATTGTTAAGACATTAGAGGAAGAAATCATGAGATTGAAGAGAGAGGTATCATCAAAGGAAACATTAAAATTGGAACTAGCGGCTGCAGAGTCTAAGAACCAAGTCTTAGAAATTAGACTTTCGTCTGTTCTAGGGGAGATGGATCGGACAAGACAGGGATTATCCGCTCTTTATGGTTCACTAGAAGAATGCTTCGCTTTTAATGCGGCACAGCAATAATCTTATGTTGAACAACTGAACCAAAAGTGCGAAGAAATCTCTGATTTGAACATCCTGCTCATAGACAAAAATATGGTTTTGGCTGAGTTAAAGGAGACACTTCTTCTCACCCGCCAAGAAGTTGTTGATAACTTAGCTACTGACTCTGCACCGTCCACTAGTGCTCCAACAACCAAGTCTGTAGTGCTTTATAAGAATCCGCTTCATAAGAGAAACCCGGTTACCTACGATGATTATATGAGGAATGCCATTAAGCATGTCGATCTTCTTAGGGATATTTTGGACGATCTTTATGCATTAGATCCCTCAAGTAGCGACTATTATTCGGCTCATGAATATATTAAGCGAGTTCAATATTGCTTAGCATATTTGCAATACATAGGTACACCAGGTTCAGCACTACTTAATAATAGGCCCATTGTTGTCACTCCATTTAATAAGACTCCAGGAGCGAAACCATCATTGGCACAATCAAGTAAGACACCTTTAAAATCTGTTGCTAATGTTCCCACTTTGACTTCTACATGATTAAAAGAGACTACTAAGGCTAAAGGATCGCCACTCAAGAAAGATAAGATCAAGCCCTCCACTCGTAGTGCCACAAAGAAGAAAGTAGAAGTCCACAATAGGAATGCTAGTTCAGTTTTAAATAAAAAGAATCATGTTAAGACTAAAAGCTCTGCGCCTGTGCAGCAGCCTAAACCATTCGTGAATTCTGATTTGAATTGTTGGAATTGTAATGAATGTATGTTTTCCCAACGTCATGATTTGTGTCTGATTGATCACGTTAATGAAATGAATGCTATTAAGAATGGTCTTGAATGGAAGCCAACGGGTAGAACTCGTGCCCAAGTTGGCTGGCAATGGCGTCCCACTGGTAGGACCTTTACATTAGATGGAACAATGTGCCCTTTAACTAGGAATGCATCCATTGAGGTTAGGTCTGAGCGTCCTTTAGTTAGGAACACTCGCACTCAAGTATGGAAACAGCGCCCTTTAATTAGGTCAGCCCCCACTATAGTGCCTATCAGTGAAGAAATACCCCAGGATTTAAGCCAACTAGAATCTACACCACCTAGTAAGAAAAAGAAGGCTAGGAAATCTAAGAAACCTAGAGTTAGCAAATCTAAGATTATTAAATCTGTACCTGCTAATAACAAGGAACACTCAGATTCCGATACCTCTACATTGTCTTCGTGTGGTGATATTTTCAGGTGGTCCAAATCATCCTGTGGTATTTGGACTCCGGTTGTTCAAAACATATGACCGGAAATCGCTCGATGCTCCGAAATTTCGTCAGCAAGTTTCTTGGTACAGTTAAATTCGGGAATGATCATATAGCAAAGATAATGGGGTATGGTGAATATCATATTGGAAACATGATGATTTCAAGGGTATACTATGTAGAAGGTCTTGGTCATAATTTATTCTCAGTAGGACAGTTTTGTGATTCCAACCTTGAGGTTGCTTTTCGACAACACACTTGTTTCATCCGCAACTTGGAAGGAAAAGATTTGTTGAAGGGATCTCGTGGTGCAAATCTCTATACCTTGTCCTTAAAAGACATGATGGCCGCCTCTCCAGTATGTCTTCTCTCTAAAGCATCTAAGACCAAGTCATGGTTATAGCATCGCAGATTATCTCATCTTAACTTTGATGCTATTAATCATCTGGCTAAAAACGATTTAGTTCGTGGTCTTCCAAAGCTTAAATTTCACAAGGACCATTTATGTTCCGCGTGTTCAAGGGGGAAAAGTACCAAGAAAACTTACAAGCCCAAAGCTGAAGACACCAATCAAGAAAAACTTCATCTTTTGCATATGGATCTTTGTGGGCCAATGAGAACTGAAAGTGTGAGCGGTAAGAAATTCATTCTGGTAATTGTGGATGATTTCTCCAGGTTTACATGGGTTAGATTTCTACGTACAAAGGGTGAAGCACCGAAGGCTATCATCACTTTTCTGAAATTCATTCAGGTACGTTTGAATACCACTGTCCGCCGTATTCGTACAGACAATGGTACAGAGTTCGTCAACCAGACTCTTCGTGATTATTATTAAGGAGTTGGTATATCACATGAAACATCCGCTGCACGCACTCCACAACAAAACGGTGTCGTTGAAAGACGGAATCGTACACTTATGGAAGCTGCTAGGACCATGCTTATTTATGCGAACGCTCCATTGTTCTTGTGGGCAGAGGCTATTTCTACTGCATGTTTCACCCAAAACCGTTCTATCCTTTGGAAACGCCATGGAAAAACACCTTATGAGCTTTTACATGACCGTAAACCCGATGTTTCATTTTTCCATGTGTTTGGTGCTCTTTGTTATCCAAACATCAATAGTGAGAACTTGGGTAAGCTTCAACCGAAAGCCGATATAGGTATTTTCATTGGTTACTCACCGTCCAAAAGAGCATACCGAATCTATAACCGTCGTCTTGGCAAGATTGTAGAAACTATGGACACAGATTTCGATGAGCTGACAGCGATGGCTTCTGAGCAACACAGCTCTGAACCCGCGCTTCATGAGATGGGAACCGGTGCTATTAGTTCCGGATTAGTTCCCAATAATCCTACTTCTACATCATTCTTACCACCATCAAGGCCCGAGTGGGATAAACTGTTTCAACTGTTGTTTGATGAATTCTTCGATCCCCCGACTGATGAAGTTCCAACACCTGTAGTAATCGCTCCAATCCCTGAAGTGGTTGCTCAAGCTAATGAACCTTTATCTAATGCATCTACAATTTACATTGAACCGGATGCACCTTCACCAAGTGATTCTCAAACTACACCTGAATCGTCACCCCTAATTGTGCCTAATGATGTGGAAGAGGATTCTATTGATCACGACTTGGAATATGCTCACTTGCAAGAGCTTCCTTTCTTTGGTGTAGCGATCCCTGAAAACCCTTCAGCCGCGTCTACCTCAGAAGAAGCTCCTTCTATTGTTCACTCCAGACCACCTAGGATTGAAAACCATAGCACTAAATGGACAAAAGATCACCCAATTAGGAATGTTATTGGAGATCTAGATCGACCAGTCTCTACACGCCATCAATTACAAGAGAGTGCACTCTATTGTTACTTTGATGCATTTCTCTCTGAAGTTGAACCCAAAAATTGGCAGCAGGCTATGACCCAATCATCTTGGATTGAAGCTATGCAGGAGGAACTAAATGAATTCCAACGACTTGAAGTATGGGAATTGGTTCCTCTTCCTGACAAGGTCAACATCCTTACTTTGTTATGGGTTTATAAGGTTAAACTTGATGAGATGGGTGCGGTATTAAAGAATAAGGCTAGATTGGTTGCTAGAGGATATAAACAAGCCTTGGGTATAGACTTTGAAGAATCTTTTGCTCCTTTGGCAAGATTGGAGGCCATTAGACTATTCCTTGCGTATGCTGCTCATATGAATATGATCGTCTATCAAATGGATGTGAAGACGGCATTTTTGAACGGTGAACTAAGGGAAGAAGTCTATGTTAGTCAGCCGGATGGGTTCGTCAGTACGGAGTTTCCTAATCATGTGTACAAGCTTAAGAAGGCTCTCTATGGGTTGAAACAAGCTCCACGCGCGTGGTATGATCTCCTGTCCACATATCTCATTTCGGAAGGCTTCTCCAAAGGCAAGGTGGACCCCACACTATTCACTCTCAAGGAAGGCAACGACATGATTCTGGTACAAATTTATGTTGATGATATAATATTTGCTGCCACTAACATAGAATTGTCAAATCGATTTGAGAAGATAATGTCCACACGCTTTCAGATGTCGATGATGGGAAAAATTTCATTTTTCTTAGGATTACAGATTTCTCAGAATCCCAGAGGCATCTTTATTAATCAATCCAAATATGCTCTAGAATCTCTTAAGAAATATAACTTTGAAAATTGTGACCCCGTGGACACTCCAATGGTGGAGAAATCCAAGTTAGATGAAGATAGGAATGGGACTATTGTCGATCCAAAACTTTATCGTGGGATGATCAGCACCCTTCTATATCTGACTGCTAGCAGGCCTGATTTGCAATTTACTGTATGCATGTGTGCCCGGTATCAGGCTCGACCTACCGAAAAGCACCTAATGTTGTGAAAAGGATCTTTCGGTATCTAAAAGGAACACTTCATCGTGGTCTATGGTATCCAAAAGATTCCTCTATTGCTTTAATATCATACGCAGATGCCGATCATGCTGGATGTCAAGACACGAGGCGTAGCACTTCTGGATCTGTGCAACTCCTTGGAGATAGATTGATCAGTTGGTCTTCAAAAAGGCAGAAAAGCGCTGCAATATCAAGCACGGAGGCTGAATACATCGCCATGTCCGGTTGTTGTGCTCAAGTCCTTTGGATGAGATCACAATTAACTGACTACGATTTGGGATTTAACAAAATCCCGATGTATTGTGACAACAAGAGCGCCATTGCCCTTTGCTGCAACTATGTTCAACACTCCCGGGCCAAGCACATAGACATTCGCTACCATTTCATTAAGGAACAGGTGGAGAACGGAGTGATCGAGCTGTATTTTGTCACTACTGAGTACCAGCTGGCGGATATGTTCACCAAAGCATTAGATCGAGGACGAATTGAGTTTTTGATCGACAAGCTTGGCATGAAATCATTCACTCCAGCGACTCTCAAAGAGTTGGCAGAAGAATCAGCTGAATAGTCGTGGTAAACTATTCAGAGTATCCTTTTGTTCGTGATCATGTATATTATCGTAAATATATAAAACACAAAAAGAAAATACAAAAATATAAAACCAAGAAAAACCATAAAAAATATAAAACCTAGAAAAACCATAAAAATTATAAAATCAAGAAAAACCAAAAATATTTTTTTCGTTTTAAAACGGGCATGTCTTTTAGTACGGTAATATTTACGGCCTTAGAAATATCGATCAATATTGACACGGTGCCATAAATAGAGTCCGTATAAAAGTTGTACATTTTTAAAACATGCCCATAATGGCTTGTAGTTATTTCTGACTGCAACCCGGTTTTCATATTAAAGTCACGTATTTCCTTGGAAAACGTTGGCTCAGAACGGGAATTAATTTTCTCGGGCGTGATTTACAAGCCAAATCATGCAAAGGGATCAAGTTTACTTTATAACTTGGTCTAACACGAATTTATGTACGTCTCAGTGTATTAATTTGTTTAAAATAAGAGAAATCTTATTGACACCACGAATCAAACTTTTTCAAGATATAAATTGGAAATGCTTTCATCAATATTTGACTCTTTAAACAATGACTACAGCTCTTTAAATAGAAAACGGGTCATCGTTTAAGGGGGAGAAAATATTAAATCATCTTCGTCATTAAATGGATTTTCAAAAGTGATTGTGAAAATTAAGGGCTACATGGTAATTGAGTGGTTTTGCTTTAGAATACGACTTGTGTTCGTTCTAAGTGATAGGCATTGCTTTTAGATATTGGAGATATGCTAATAGATTGCGTTTGCTAAGTTGTGTGTAAGTTAAACAAGGGTTAAGTGAATTGAAAAAGTTAGAAACAAAAAGGAAAAGGAGTGAAATTGGAGGGACTTAAGGTGACAATCTATTGAAACTTGTCAAAAATTTTGACCTAGTCAAATATAACCCCCCCCCCCCCCCCCCGCCCCCTTTTTCCTTTCACTGTTTATCTATACTATTGCCGCCATTGTTAAAGCTCTCACACAAGATCAAAAACCTCTCGTTTATTCATCCTATCCCATTCATTCGATTAATAAGGTGATTACATCGTATCTTTAACTCTATAAATTCGTCTAATTCATCATTTATATCCATTTAATTGTTTCGAAAAGTAAACATTATCAGATTTAGGGGTCATGCCTTAAAATTAGAAACAATTGATTAGGATTTGTGGTGGGTTTTGTGCGGATTAGCTTTAGATAATGAGGTATTGCCTTAGATTACCTTAGAAATCACAAATGCGCTTAGAATTAACCTTATAGGCTGCGTTTTTGATGTTCCGGATGAACAAGGATAAGAACTTCCGAATGAAGGATTTTTCTGAAAAAACTTCCGAATGAGGAAGTTCCGAATGAAGGGCTTCCGAATGAAGGAAGTTCCGAATGAAGAACTTCCGAATGAAGGAAGTTCCGAATGAAGAACTTCCGAATGAAGAAGTTCCGAATGAAGAACTTCCGAATGAAGGAAGTTCCGAACGAAGAACTTCCGAATGAAGGAAGTTCCGAATGAAGAACTTCCGGATGAAGGAAGTTCCGAATGAAGGAATGTTCCGGATGAAGGAACTTCCGAATGAAGAAGTTCCGAATGAAGAACTTCCGAATGAAGGAAGTTCCGAACGAAGAACTTCCGAATGAAGGAAGTTCCGAATGAAGAACTTCCGGATGAAGGAAGTTCCGAATGAAGGAATGTTCCGGATGAAGGAAGTTCCGAATAAGGAATGTTCCGGATGAAGGAAGTTCCGAATGAAGAACTTCCGGATGAAGGAAGTTCCGAATGAAGAACTTCCGGATGAAGGAAGTTCCGAATGAAGAAATTCCGGATGAAGGAAGTTCCGGATGAAGAACTTCCGGATGAAGGAAGTTCCGAATGAAGGAATGTTCCGGATGAAGGAATTTCCGAATGAAGAACTTCCGGATGAAGGAAGTTCCGAATGAAGAACTTCCGGATGAAGGAATTTCCGAATGAAGGAATGTTCCGGATGAAGAAGTTCCGAATGAGGAAAAGTTCCGAATGAAGAGTTGTTTGATTATTATTGTTTGCATGTTAAATGTACTTGTTGTATTATGTTATGAAATGTGTTATGCTTAGAAGTAAGAATGATATATATCTATATGTTTTTGTGCATCAACCTTTCATGTCTTATCTTAAGCAGATACAATGACTAATCCAACAGTACAAGCAATCCAAGACTCTAGAGAAGCCGATATTGCTAAAGCACGAACCCTTAAGTTTATACCCAACAACTACCGGCTGAAGCAAATCTCAAAATCCACTCACCATGGATTTAAAGTAGCCATTGCGATCCTTGATCAATCCCATTTTAAGAATGCTTTGAGAAGTAGTGCCTCGGTGCCTTATGAGTATATGTATGAATTTTGGGCTACCAAGGAAATCACTTCAAACAAGATCACCTTCACCATCGACAACAAGCAGCAGACACTCACAGTTTCAGACTTCCGTAAGATTCTTGGTATACGGGATACACCCAAAGGCATGTCATTCTCGAGGGATCCTACTAAAGATGAACTCGTGGAGTTATTTGACGCTCTTGGATGTCCGGAAATACGAGTTGCGTCTGAGTTTACCACTGCTAAAGTAGGACAACCTTGGAGAGCATTGATGGGTATTCTCAGTAGATGTCTTACACCAAAAATAAGTGGCCATGATGCTTTGCGCAGTCCTATAATAAACCTCTTCTATGGCATGTACAAAGCTGCAAATGCAGATTATGCATTGTTGATATGGGAAGAATTCACCTTTCAACTCTTCTATAACAAGAAGCTGAAGACAAACTTCTTTCCTTATCCTCGGTTTATCAAGCTTATCATTAATTATTTTATGAAGAATGATGCTACTATTGATAGGCGTGCAGCAAGTCGCTATCACACTGAAGAAGCTGATGATACTGTGGATCTGAGGCATGAAGGACCGTCTATTGGTGTGATTCCGGGTCCTATTCCTGATTACCTTCTGTCTGAGAAAATCAAAGGTTCTGCTGATTACAAGCTACTGCAGATAGAAATCAAGAAGCTGAAAGCAAACCTTCAGACTGGAGAAGACTCGTCTACAACGGTTAAGAGTAAAGGTAAACGCAAACAACCAGCTGCGTTACCTGAACCCGAAACCAAGAAGAAGAAGACAGAGGGTAAGAAGGGAAAGGGTAAGGCTGATGAGATGCATTTACGTGATGAAGAAGATCTTGTTGATCCTGCTCTTGACAAGACAGAGAGAAAAATGCTGAAGATAGCAATTCAAAGGAGTAGGAAAGATAGTAGCGGTAGTGGTTCAGGTGCAAGGGTAGATGTTGAGGATGAGTACGTGGAACCAGATGATGTTGATGAGTTTGGGTCACCTGAACATTATTCCACTTCGAAGGAGCCATCAATCCCTATTTCAGCAAGTGTGGAAAAGGAGTCTGTTGCTCCTACGATCATGGTGTCAACTCAACCTTTAGCAACTCAACCTCCACCCATACAACCCTTACCAACCAGACCGGCTTCAACACCATTTCTTCCACCACCTACAATTCCCATCCTTAGTACCGCAGCAACAACCGAGCCTCTTCAATCAACCCAGAGCAGCTCTGCAACATCTACAATGGCTGCATTGGTGATGGCCGAACTGTTGGATAAACATGTGGATACTCACAAACAAGAAATGGATGAACTTCGCCAAGAGTTACAAAGACGAGCTCAAAGTGAAGAAGCATCTAGGAAAGCCCAAGAGGAGATGATTTCTAGGTTCGCTGCAGATATGGAGTTGACTCGAAAAGCACATGCAGAAGAACTAGCTCGGGTTAAGCAGACTGAGGCTGATAAGCATGCTGCACGAATCACCAGACTTCAAGCGATGAGGGATAAATACAAAGAGCAAAAAGAAGCACTTGAAGCCTCTGTTGAAGAAAGAGTGCAAGAATCAGTTGAATCCATTATGCCTAAACTGCGTGATGAATTGAAGACGCTAGCAGCTGATAACTTGTTGATCAAGTCATCCAATCCTTCAGAATCCGCCTACAAGATTGCTTATGATTTGACGGATTTTGAATTGAAGAAGATCCTTAAGGCTCGTATGGTGGAACTTGGATCATTTGATAAGTCTAGGATTCAACGGGCTCTATACAAATCCCTGAATGATGCTATCATGGAGGATGATAGGTTATTCAAAACGTTTGGAAGTGTGGTACCTTATCACATTCTACCTGAAGAAGAAAGGGAAGAAAGTGAGCAGGAAGAGGGTACTGGTGAAGAGGAAGAGGAAGAAGAAGAAGAAGAAGAGGAAAAGGATGACGATGATGGTGATGATGAGGATAAGGATGAGGATGATGATGACGGGGATGAGGATGATGATGATGGCGATGATGGTGGTGATGGGAATGAGGAGAGTGCTAGGGGGTAGTAACGGGGATGACAATCAGGATGATGATGGGGGTGAACAGCCTAAAGAGGGAGACAAGGTTACCAGCTCCAAGAAAACTGCTAAGACTGGAACCAAGTCCAAGAAAGATGCAGCACAGAAGGACAAATCAACATCATCGGAATCAAGACGAACTAAGTGGCGCCACGATGTGAATGCCACTACAGCGTCATCGGTTCCCGGTACCTCTATTGCTGTATCTTTACCTATTACCACTAACCCCATTAGTTCTGTTGTTGTTGCTCCTGTGATTGCAGAATCAGTAACAGAACCCGAAGCTGCACAACACTCACCAGTTCACGACACTGCCGAAACTGAACCAACAGATGTTCGCACTTCTACTCCTCTACAACAAGCACAACAATCTACGGTTCCTGAACCAAGCACACGAGACTGGGCAGACACGTTGGAGATAGACGAGACTGCACCACCACAGGCTTGGATCACGGCAGCAGCACAATATGATCCGATCACAGACGCTGACAAAGATGTGTTGTATCTCCATATCCGAAGTCCGATTGACTTATGTGCATTTTTTGCTCATGAGTATAAGACTTCGGTTACTCCATCCTTGGTGAAGAAAGCGCTGAAAGATAAGAGACTTCGTGCCAAAACCCGGTTAACCCAAATGGAGTTCGAGTATTATGCCGATGAGATCCTGAAGGCTCTGAATACCGTTCAACGGCCAGGACTTCATGAATCAGAAAGAGCTCCACCTCCAATGGATCCTTCTCAAGATAATCAGATTGCTCTTGACTTCTTCGTCACCAATGATCTTGTGTATCTACTGAAGGGGTCATCAAAGTACGCAACCTCCCTGACCTTACTGAAAGCTGCCAACTGGGGGACAATACCCTTTATCGAGGAAAAGGTAAACCGACTCTGGGTCCCAAAGGTAAATCGTAATTATGATATGTATGTTGTCATAGGTGCATCTCATTGGGACGAACGAGTTCGAAGGGCGTACAGGGGTTGCTGCCTAGTCAATTCTGGAAGTATTGTTAGATCCGATATCCGCATCTCCAGCATTTTAGGATTGAAAACTGAAGCCAAGAACGGCTATTATCATGTGACGGAGATTCGTTTGAAAAGGGAGGATGACAGGGAATACAAAATCCAGCAGGGAGATTTTTCCATCATTCGCCTTGAGGATATCGAAGATATGCTGCTTCTGATGACCCGAGATCAACTCACACATATTCCTCGTGAAGACCTGATTGCTTTGAATACAGCACTTCGTATGTTCACACGAAGCGTTGTCATCAAGACAAGAGTTGAAGATCTTCAGTTGGGAGTCGAAAGCTATCAAAGAAAGCTTAACCTAACCCGTCCTGTGAATCAAGTGCTACCTCAACATGTAGAAAGATGTCCCTATACCGGCATTTCTGTCCCGAATTACGGCATCTTCTACTTGAACAGTCGAGGTTTAATGAAGTTTATGAGGGTGGGTGAGCTCCATAAGTACAGTGATGGGACTCTTCTACAAGTCAGAGGAAAGTTGGAGCATCTGAACTCGGGTGGGACTTTGCCAGAGATGACGGAGGATTGGCATCCGGGTTACCGGCAGATGGCGAAGTACGTGATCAAGAAGATTGATCAAAAGCTCCGTGAACTTAGATTGATGAGGAGCTTGGAAAGGTTCGTTGGTGGAAGACCATATCTAGTGCACCACAAGCTACTGCAACGATCCATCTAATGGGTCGTACATTTCAGGTCCACTTTATATTGGTTTTCAATTGTGAATATGTATATTTGTGAATATTGTGCTTGCATGGCTTGATGTAGTGTTAAGGTATGATAATTTTTCAAGAATTTCTCACGAGATTCTAAATCTTTCAAAATATATCATACTAAAGCACTACAACTATCCCTTATTAACTTAAGGGGGAGCAATAACTTGTTCTATGGCCAAACATCGATTTCAATTTTTACCCAAAGACCGGTTAATCCATTCAATATCCCAAATATTAATGGTTAACATTTTGGATAAGGGGAGAAAATGGGATTAAGGAGACGTAAGTGATACTTGGCTAAAAGATGAAAAAGACTTAACGATTATCCAACTTAATATGTGTAAAGCACGTGTTAAGGGGGAGCGTTTTTGATGAACAAAACACCTAAGGTACAAAACTTTTGATTTCAATATCACAAGTACTTTAGGTGATTTTCAATGATTTTTCATGGTGGCAATTCCTTCCCAAAACACGCTTAATTCACGACGAATGTGGTGTCAAAAGGGTGGTAGGAATAGGTTTAGTCCAATGATTCATCAGAGCCGATGGAATCTTCCCAAGGACAATTCCCTAGATAGAATTAGAAGTCCTAGGAAAGATGGAGAAAGAATGTGAACGTAGCTGAATGCCGACCAAGTACTTAAGCTAGCACTGGAACAATCACAACAAGGTGCTAGTGATGACGTATTGGTAAGCATTGAAGGGGTTGAAGAATGAAAAAGAATTGTAAAGATAAAGGGTGTAAAGAAAGAAGCCCTCCTTACAACTTTAGGCAGAAACCGGGTCAATACATATGCTATTGAGGTCATTTTTGCTAATGATTCTCGGTATTGAAGAAAGCCATCATGGACCCAGTGATGCAATGCACAACCCTTCCTAGCTAACTCAAATATCTCTCAAAAGGTATTTGTTTTAATCACACGGAGATCAACACGTTATCTATTGGTTTATTCACTCCGAATAGACTGGTATTGAAAAGGTGGCACTCCTCAACAGCCATCGCTCACTAAATCAAAACGCACAATCGAGTCTAGAGCCAAGAGATCATCAAAAGTCTCATTAGGACACTTTCCATTTATTCCTTGCTTTCTCACACACTGTGAAAAGTAAGAGATTTTCATGAGTCCTACGCAATATTCCTGTAATATTTCCAGAACATCCGAGTAATACGTAAGTATTACAATGAAGATGGAAATCCTGCTTGAGCCAACATCAAACAAGCTCATGGTAGGTTACACGTGCGGTTCTTTTAGAACCAATCTTGTGAAAAACTGGAAGGTAACAGTGGTTTAATTCTTAATTGAACTTAAACTCGTTCCAGGCCTCTTCGCATTATCATATGATCTTGCCAGAACACTCAGAGTGACTCTTTATTGACCACAGTGACGAGTGGAAATCCTTCTAGTGTCAACATCAAACAGCACTTGGTAGGTGACGTGCAAGATTCTTTATGAATTGAGCTCGTGACAACTGGAAAGCAACGATGGTTAAAATCTTAATTGAAATTCACTTGTTCCAGGTTTCATGAATTGACGGCTTCAAATCACAAGGATAATTTATCCAAGTGATTCACTCTTTATGTTCGCAGTCAGCTTTGGACGGTCGAATAAAGAGAACGGGTTTACCCGCGAAATCCTGTCAGGAAGTTACTTAATTGAAACTATCCGTCACGGGTACGATATCTAATATCGTCCAACGGTCTTCACCGACCGGAGGTAAAATGCTACCGAATTAGAATAAAATGTTCAAAGCCATTTTATTCGTGTCGTTGTTGTGTACCTGTTAAAGACGGTGGCGTTGCTGTGTACCTGTTGAAGACGGTGGCGTTGTTGTGTACCAGTGAAGACGGTGGTGTTGCGGTGTACCTGTAGAAGTCGTTCCCACATGCTTATGTTTTTCTGCATCAAAGTTTAGCAAAAATTCAAGAAAGTACAAGATAAAGTCTTCCGCTGTACCAAACTCTGAAACTTTCGAGAATTCAACAAAAAGACATAAGTGTGTGGAACATGGAGTCACGAGAAGGCAAATTCACAAGAGAGGCAAAGATCGCACGTGAAAGGCCAAAGAACAATGCTCTCAAGCCAAAGCCAAAAAGATCAAACCAACATATTCACAACAAAAGAAAGAAAAGAAGAAAAGACTACGAGCTAAAGAACGAAGACTTAGTATAGTATGCTAGGTTTAGAATTTTGTAACGTGGAGTGACCTCCCTTAGGGGGAGATTGTTAGAAATACGTTTTACGTATATTAGAAGTATCGGTCACTCCACAATATTATTTATGTTGTAATAGCTCGTAGTTAACAAATAGTCATTAGTTGCTTATTAAGTTAAGTAAGAACCGGTCCATGGGCTTGTCATGGACCGGCCCAAGCCCATGTAGCTTGGAAGTATAAATACCCCTTTCCACCATGGAAAGGGGTTGGTTGTTGTCACTTTTCTAGTTTCATTTATTGAAATAACACATAGTTTCTCTCACTTTCTCTCTCTAACTTTCTCTCTCTAGAAATCAACAAACCCCTTCATAGATTCATAGGTTATCAATATTCTACAATCCCAATCCCATTCACCCCACATTTTTAAATAAATACTTTACCCCAATCCACAAGCCCGGTCAACCCCCACTTATCCCCAGTCAAACCTAACGTTTTATTTATAAAACGTTTTCTACCTACACATGCCTTATCCTACACTCTACCTCACACAAATATTCATCCCCTTACCATACACCCTCACCACACCCGATCAGTTCACCCCCACAACACCTTCACCCCACGTGTATTATCAATCCTCACTCACAATAAATAAAAAAACGCCTTTTACCCACCCCCATTACCCTTTTCGTCACAAACCAGAATAACCCCATTTACTGTGTTCTTCTCCTCCACCATATTTTTTACACAACAGCCACCATAAACCCTAATTTAAATCAAAAAAAAAATTACCAAGTAAAAATTAGGGGTTTTTACACATATAATTAATTACAACAAATCCATATAAATCCCCAAAAGAATCGGAGCAATCACTCAAGGTGGTCCTCAATCCTATCCGACGTGGCCTTTTTCTCTCCTGTTATTGGCTGAAAAGAAGCACAATCCACTCTGGCAATCCATGTGCCTATAAGTCATTCTCCACCGCAAGATTGAAGAAAAAGAAGAGAGAGAAGAGAAAAGACGGATTGGATGGCTAGGATCCATTTGCTTGGGCACCAAGGAGACCTAGAAGGTTCGGGGTTCCTCTATAAAAACCCCATTCTATCATGTAATTTGGATAGCTTTTCTTTAATTTTATTTTCAGTAAATTAGATTAGGGTTTTAAATCTTGTAATTTTTATTTTTTCAGTATTGTACTCTTAATTTTAATGAATGAAAAGTTTATTTTAATTAAATTAAGTCTCATTTAAATTTCTTGCAAGACTTATTTCGATTTTTAAATCTTGTTTTGTTACTGTTAATGATTATTATTATTCGGTTTTAAAATATATATATAAAAAAAAGAGATAAAGAAAGTGAATCAATCTTTTCCCCACTGGAAAGATTAAAAAAGTACTACTGTTTGGATCAAGGATACTGTTACGGTTCGTTTGATGGGGATACAATTTGGTTCGTTTGGTTCGAGACGAAGCTGTTGAGAATCGAAGGTGGTGTTTGCTTGATTCGTCGATAAGACTGCTCAGCGCAGCTTCTTCTACCCAACGGATTCGACAAAAAGGTTTTCGTCTCTTTTTATTTTTATTGTTAAGTTTTATTTAATATTGATCTGCCTATGTTAGTTACTGTTTTTGAATCTACGTTTGTTATAGTTGGGTTATTGTGAATGTTTAATGGCTTGATGTTATTTACCTGTTTTGTTTTTATTAAGCTTAAGTAACGGTTGGATCTGCTAGAATAGAATATATAGACTTAAGTTTCTGTTTGTTTTTAATCTGTTTTTATTATTTCTGCTTAATTCTCGTGAGTTTGCCAGATAATTTTGGTGTTTTCCGTTTATAGTTTTTTTGTAGCTTATTTTGTCCTTTTAGATTGCTTATTGCTCTAAGTTTTTCTATTGTTAGCTTATTTGATTTCTTTTTTTAGCTTAATATTACTGCTTATCTCAGACAATCTGTCTGTTTGTTTAGAAATCTCTCCAAAGATAAAAAGTCAAAACAAAAAAAAAAGAAATATAGCTAATAAACTGTCTGTCCTGGGGTTCGAACCCAGGACCCCTCGCATAAAAGCCAGCGCTCCATCCATCTCTTTTCTTGCTTCTTTTGTGTATTATCTCCCTGCATTTAATTAATATAGGTCCTTAATTACTGGCAGTTTTTATTTATTAGGTTTAATACAAGTTTAAGTTTATTTAAATTTTAATTAAAAGTTTTATTTAGTTTTCTTTTTATTCAGTTTTTATAAAATATAAAAAGACTAAAAAAATATTTTATTTACTTTTATAATTTTAATCTAGTTTTCATTTTGTTTTGTTTATTTAAAAAATAGTTTTTATTAAAAAGTCTTTATTTTAGTTTATATAGATTTTAAAATTAGTTTCATTTAATATAGTTTATAAATAGTTTTTATTTAAAGTTTTTACAAAATTATGTTTTTCATTAGTTTACATTTTTTTCAAAATTAGATTTGCTTTTAATTAGTTTCAAAATAGATTTTATTAGATTAAATAGTTTTATTATTAAATAGTTTTTTTTAATTTAGTTTTAAAATTCCAAAAATACTTTTCACCAAAAACAAAGTTAAGTCGTAACGGTTAATTGGAAATCAATTCGGGTGAGTCGAGGACGAAAAACGAACAAAAATAGGATTGCAAAACCCTAGTTTCAAATGGCGCCGCTGCCGCTTCGCTCGTACGATTGACGATTTTTCGTGAAGACGTTTGGATTTTGGGATCCGTTCTTCTTGAACGTTAATTTTCTTGCACAAAAAAATCAAAAATACAAAAAAATCAAAAACTTAAAAATACAAAAAAATTTAAAAATCACAAAAGCAATTTCTTTCCTAAGAATTGCACCAAAAAAATTTAAAAAAAATCCAAAAGTAATACTTTTTCCTAAAAGTATTACACCAAAAATATTACGTATTAGTGTTAATTTTTATTTCGATTTCTTTCGATTTTTCTTGTGAATATATATTTTTCTAAAAATACAAAAAGATTTTTCATTTACTATAATATATTACGTAGCATAATAATTTACCTACTTTTCAAATAAGCCTTAGTTGGGATTTAATCACCTAACTATTGTAGTCGAATCCTAAACGAAATAAAAAGGCAAAATAGATAAATACTAGTAAGACGTTTGAACTCGACATATACAAACTATAAGGTGGGTATAAGGCGACGCGCTATAAAAGGCCGTCTAAGTAAAAAGGTTTTTAAGTGCTTTGTGCCACCTCGTTTCCCCGCTTGCTTGTGCGTATATTGAGAGGGACGATCGATTATTGGTTTGCCGACTCAATTAGTACTTAAGTATATATTTTTGTAGCTTTTTACTATTGCTCCTCGAGAGGAAAAATCCTTTTCCTCTCAAAGTCGACCGAGGTCACCTACCTCATTCCAAAGTTTTAATTGTATGCGCACTCGCGCGCGTACATACATACCGAGTGGTGTACCAAATACTTCTAATTCTTCCAAAAAGAAGAAGAAGAATAAAAAAAAGACCGTCATTCAAGCCGATCCCGAGAATCGAGCTTTCGACATAACGATGGCAACGGATAATAGACCAATGATTGAGATTCTTCAATCTCACGTTGAAGGAAACGATGACGCGATTGTGGTGCCGACCATTGGAGCTAATCATTTTGAACTTAAATCGGATTTTATTCGAATGGTTTCCGCTACACCATTTTTAGGTCGTACTAATGATGACCCACACGCTCATATCAAACGTTTCATCCAATTAGCTAATACCGTCAAATACAATGGGGTGCCACAAGAGGCCGTTCGCCTACAACTTTTTCCTTTTTCCCTCGAGGGACAAGCCCGGATTTGGCTTGATAAGGAACCACCCCAAAGTATTACCACATGGATCGACTTAGAGACCAAGTTCATTAATTACTTTTTCCCACCATCACGAACCACCGCTTTAAGAAATGAAATAATCAATTTTGAGCAAAAATATGGGGAAACTTTTAGTGAGTCTTGGGATCGATTTAAAGAGCTTTTGAGAAAATTTCCACAACACGGTTTCACCAAAGTGCATCAAATAAATACGTTTTACAATGGTTTGACTCTAAATGACCAAGACTCACTTAATAGTGCCGCGGGGGGCAATATTCTTGTGAAAACCATGAACGAGGCTTGGGCCATTATTGAGAACAAGGCAAAAGTGCAAACCAAAAGCGTTAGGGCTAATATGGCAAGTGCAAATCAAATTAAGGAGCTTACTTCAATTGTGAAAACCCTTGCTCTAAGAACCGATGCCCTCACTACACATGTGCATGCCTTGAAAGATAATAGTGAAACGTGTGAGACTTGTGGTGGACCACATTCATATTTTAATTGTGACAAGGTTTACAATCAACAACAACAAGTTTGTGCTTTTAATACTAATGAAAGGGTTCCATTTAAACCTAATGTTGATGTTAACCATTTGTCTTACAATAGTACTAATTATTTGGCTCCCCCGGGTTTTGTAGCACCACAAAGACCACCCCCACCCGCCCAAAATACCCAATACCAAAATAGGAACCAAGGTCCTCAAATGGGTAATTTTCAAGGGAATGCTAATCAAGGGAATTTTAATGGTCAAAACCAAGGGTTTCAAAATAACAATCAAGGTTTTTACAATAACAACGGTTTTCAATCTCAAAATCAAGGTTTTCCTAATCAAGGGTTTAATCAAATGAACATGCAAAATCCTCAAATGGACTTGGTTCTACAAAAATTGACCGAACATGAGAAAATCATGCAAGCTATGCAAGCATCTACTAGACAAATGCAAGAGTCCAACGATAAGAGATTTTTGACTATGTTGCAAACCCTTCGACCCCAAGGTGCCTTACCATCCAATACCGAGATTAACCCTCGTGCTAATGTGAGTGCTATCAATACTCGAAGTGGAGCCACTTTAGTGGGACCTTCCATCTCTTCGCCCATAAAGGAGAGACAAGGCCCGGAGGTCATAATGGGTAATCCTACTCCCCCTCCGGTGATCCCGCCCACTACCACTCCTAGTTCTAGTCCTCCATTGCCGAAAGAGCCTATCCCTACGGTTGTTCAAGAAGCGAGTCCTTCTCCTTCTCAACCTAAGCCTAATATTCCTTATCCATCTAGGTTAGGCAAGACTAAAGTGCTCAACAAAGATGACATTCATGTCTCTAACTTTTTGAAAATGATCTCCAACGTGAATGTTAACGTTAGCCTTATTGAAGCACTTGCTCAAATGCCAAAATTTGTCAAAATGTTTAAAGATTTGCTCAATAAGAAGGAAAAAATGGTTGAGCTCGTTAACACCCGTTTAAATGAGAATTGTTCCGCGGTTCTTCTCAAAGAGCTTCCCGAAAAGCTAGGAGATCCCGGACGATTCGTGTTACCTTGCTCGTTTCCTCAAATCGATGATTGTATGGCTTTAGCGGATCTCGGCGCTAGCATCAATCTTATGCCACTTTCGGTTTGGAAACAATTGTCATTACCCGACCTTGTACCGACTCGTATGACTTTAGAGTTAGCTAATCGAACTCTCGCATACCCCGTTGGTATTGCCGAAGATGTTTTTGTTAGAGTCGGTACATTCACTTTTCCCGTGGACTTTGTCGTCGTCGACTATGAGATGGATCCTCGTATTCCGTTAATACTTGGAAGACCATTCTTAAGGTCCGGAAGAGCCTTAGTTGATGTAGCCGAAGGGGAGTTAATTCTTAGGGTTAGGGATGAACAACAAGTTTTTAAAATGGGAAAAATCACAAATAAATCATATGGAAAAGAGTCGGTCAATATGATTGATGTTCTTAATTATGATAATGATGAGATTTTTATAAATCCTTTTGGAATTGAAAAGTCTACTCAAAATGATTTTGTGATAAACTCATCCCTTCCTTTAGAGCCTCAAATCTTTGATACTCCCATTTATGACACCGATAGTGATGACACTTCTTCAAGTGATCACACTATCTTCGGCTTAGACGACTCGACTTTTGACCCACCCACTTTCGACCCACCCATTTATGATCAACCAATCTTTGATACCTACGATGATGACACTTCTTTAAGTGATCTCATTAACTTTGATGACCCACCCCATAATCTTAATACACCTCATATCTCTATGAGTGATTCTTCCATGGAGACTCCTTTTGACTTCTATACTCCAATTTTAGAGGTCATGACTATTGAGGAGGATCCTCCACTCTTAGAGGTCGTACCTACTTTAGAGGTTATTCCATTTGAGGAGGATTTAGATATCTTTCTAAATACCTATTTTCCTCATGAGGAAGAGTTTTCCTATGACTCCGACGATACTTATGTTTTCACATCAAGTTTGGAAGAGGATGACTTTCCCACTTTGGATTTTGATGATGTTTTGAGCTTAAATGTCACTACCTCTTGTTATTTTCCCGTTAAGGAATCGGTGTTTGATCCGGGAATAGAGACTTTTGTGCTTTCATTGCCATACCACCTTACCTTTACTTGTAAGAGACTTTTGCCTAAGGATACCCCACTTTTTTTGACTTACGTACCACCTCGGGCTATATTTTCTTTTGTGATGGAAATTATGTGTTTGACCCGGGTGGATGTTCATGGGGTATGCCTTGTATGACTTTGTTTCACCTTTATCATGGAGAGATTTTCCTCCCTTGGAAATCTCGGTTGTTCCATGATTTTCCCATTTGAATGATGACATTCGGGAATTCGAGTCGAGCTAGAGACTCGTGATTAAAAATCAAGCATCGTATAACTAGGTTAGATTTTTACCTTTTTCACCCTTTTTCACCCATTTTCACCAATAAGTGTAGGGGAAGCCGTGTAGGTTGTTTGTTTGTGTGTTGTGTTGTGATTGTGCAGGGACATGTGCTTAAATGATCCACTTTTGGTACTTTTAACGAGACCCGTGTTCCCGTGTTACCCGTGTACCCGGTTCCTTCGATAAGTTTTTGCTATTGTGATTTAATCTTGTATATAAATAAAACGAATAAATGTAATCACTTTAGTTGTCCTTTCCTTAGCTCGATTTTAAATAACGTACTCAATGTCCTAAGTGTAGGGTAGTTTATTCTCCCACATGCTTAAACATTGAGGACAATGTTTATAGTAAGTGTAGGGGGGATTTCTATCGAAATTTTAGTGGCCTTTTCCATGAATTTGACTCCATTTTAACCGAATTTTTTTTTAAAATTTTCAACGTTTTTCAAATTTTTGATCTATTTTGGCCTTGTAGTATTTTCATTTATTTTCTTTCCTTTTATTTTTGCATCATATTAATATTTTCCATTTCAAGAATAAAGTCAAAAATAAATAAATAAATAAAATGGTTTTAACAAGTTTAGATATCTTTGATATATTAGGCCCGTCGTGAATATTTTGACTCAACCCGAGTTTACTTATCCAAGTTTGCTCTAGCTAGTATCCTTAACCATGTAGACCTTAATTGGTTTATTAGGCTAAGCATCCACGAGTCTCATTCCTTGAGATTTTAAATTGTGGAGAACGAGAGATGATAGAGTTAATTATAAGTTTGGTATTCTTTCATTAACTTATGTGAGTTAGTTATGAGCTTTTTCTCCCATCACTTGTTAATAAATATATTTGCAATAAATAAGGTTGTACGATTTAAAAGGTTACTTAGCTTCTAGCACAAGATCGTTTAAAATTTGCTCGGTATTAATTAGAGTTCATAGCCAAGGCATAACTTATTGAAACGGGACGCGAAGATTGGCTTATCCAAAAAGGCCCTAACAAGGCATGAGGATACCCGAGTCCAAAAAGGCCCTAACAAGGCATGAGGATTTACTTTTTGCTAAAGATCCTAAGATGATGTGAAGATCATTAATCCAAATTGATATGATGGATCAAGACACACGACGAGAAGCAATTACTCCCCTAAAGATCATGGAGAAGTCTATCCAAAAAGACCCTAACAAGGTATGAGGATAAATAGATCCAAGTCCGAAAAGGAGGCGGATCGTTGTATATCAAAATCCTAAATAAAGAAGAGGATAAATGAAGAAGTCGTGGTCAACGTTTGAAGCATCTTTCTCTCCTTATGAAGATGTATACCAAAATGAAGAGAAGACCATAATTTCAAGATCGTCTCTCAAGATTTGAAGTTTGAAGTACAAGCCAAATATCGGTCCGAGAAAGGTCTCAAATCGTGAAACGAGTTATGCCAAGATATGAACTTTTTGAGGTTTCGAGAAGCAGTTTTAAAAGATTTTGTCCTTTAGCTAACTATTGATTAAATCGTCCCACTTTATTTTCGGCCTTAATAAATTATCGAAATAAGTCAAAAATGCATCCTCGTGATCATTCAAGACAAAAATAAAATACAAGAGATACAACGTAGGAATAAGGGGGTCTAAGTGATTAATTAAACCACATGAGTAAGTGTTTGTTGTGCTAACTTGTAATAACAATGATCTCGTTTTTTGAGCTTGGTTTGGGGAACGTGAAACTTAAGGGTGATTAATATTCATGACACCAAAGCCCTAATCTAAGTCTTAGATTTCTTTACGAGTTTCTTCCATCTAATAATTCCAAGTTAATAAAGTGTTATCACTTTTGTTTCCTTTAAAGCTTTTATCTTTTCGTCATTAAATTAGTAGTAATAGTAATAAAGGCCGAAATGGATTGATTATGAGAAAAATGTAACTTATGCTTTAAAACTATGCATTGCATGGGGTCATTGCAATGGTCAAGTGTAGGGGATTTAATAAGTGTGTAAACACTTATCCTTTTGCCACTAAAATCAAGGAAAAACAAGACCTAATCATGTGTTTTATATCATAAAAGTCGGAATTACGCGTGGTTTTGTGTTTTTGTGTTTAAATAGGTACAAATGATCAAAAGAAGAGAAAACACAGGATTTCACGGTCAAATGTTGAAGAAAAGTCCAAATAAAGACGAAGACAAAGTCAAAAGACCATTAGTGTGCTCAAGTTCACGAAAACCGGCTAAACTGACACGTTTTTGAAGAAATTATCAAGAGAGTCGAAATCGAGCTTGGTTCTTACGGATTTAATCATCTACGAAGAAATCGGGTCTTGTGGGCCCTACATTAGATAAATGGGCTTAAAAGCCCATTAAGGAGCATGGATTATTTACATTTGGCAAATAACCCAATTCAAAGCCGAAATTTCGTCTCAAGCCCATATGGCCCATTTTTAAATGGATGACTTGGTGAAGACTTGGGCTACAAGCCCAAATGAGGATTGAGAAAAAGAAACGAATAATAAGAATGAAAGTTTTTACTTTCTGTTTTTGTGAAAATCTACCACCGGTCAACTCTCCAAATCAAAAAAAACACACGCATCCCAATCTCATTCACCCCACATTTTTAAATAAATACTTTACCCCAATCCACAAGCCCGGTCAACCCCCACTTATCCCCAGTCAAACCTAACGTTTTATTTATAAAATGTTTTCTACCTACACATGCCTTATCCTACACTCTACCTCACACAAATATTCATCCCCTTACCATACACCCTCACCACACCCGATCAATTCACCCCCACAACACCTTCACCCCACGTGTATTATCAATCCTCACTCACAATAAATAAAAAAAACGCCTTTTACCCACCCCCATTACCCTTTTCGTCACAAACAAGAATAACCCCATGTACTGTGTTCTTCTCCTCCACCATATTTTTTACACAACAGCCACCATAAACCCTAATTTAAATCACAAAAAAATTACCAAGTAAAAATTAGGGGTTTTTACACATATAATTAATTACAACAAATCCATATAAATACCCAAAAGAATCGGAGCAATCACTCAAGGTGGTCCTCAATCCTATCCGACGTGGCCTTTTTCTCTCCTGTTATTGGCTGAAAAGAAGCACAATCCACTCTGGCAATCCATGTGCCTATAAGTCATTCTCCACCGCAAGATTGAAGAAAAAGAAGAAAGAGAAGAGAAAAGACGGATTGGATGGCTAGGATCCATTTGCTTGGGCACCAAGGAGACCTAGAAGGTTTGGGGTTCCTCTATAAAAACCCCATTCTATCATGTAATTTGGATAGCTTTTCTTTAATTTTATTTTCAGTAAATTAGATTAGGGTTTTAAATCTTGTAATTTTTATTTTTTCAGTATTGTACTCTTAATTTTAATGAATGAAAAGTTTATTTTAATTAAATTAAGTCTCATTTAAATTTCTTGCAAGATTTATTTCGATTTTTAAATCTTGTTTTGTTACTGTTATTGATTATTATTATTCGGTTTTAAAATATATATATATATATAAAAAAAAAGAGATAAAAAAAGTGAATCAATCTTTTCCCCACTGGAAAGATTAAAAAAGTACTACTGTTTGGATCAAGGATACTGTTACGGTTCGTTTAATGGGGATACAATTTGGTTCGTTTGGTTCGAGACGAAGCTGTTGAGAATCGAAGGTGGTGTTTGTTTGATTCGTCGATAAGACTGCTCAGCGCAGCTTCTTCTACCCAACGGATTCGACAAAAAGGTTTTCGTCTCTTTTTATTTTTATTGTTAAGTTTTATTTAATATTGATCTGCCTATGTTAGTTACTGTTTTTGAATCTACGTTTGTTATAGTTGGGTTATTGTGAATGTTTAATGGCTTGATGTTATTTACCTGTTTTGTTTTTATTAAGCTTAAGTAACGGTTGGATCTGCTAGAATAGAATATATAGACTTAAGTTTCTGTTTGTTTTTAATCTGTTTTTATTATTTCTGCTTAATTCTCGTGAGTTTGCCAGATAATTTTGGTGTTTTCCGTTTATAGTTTTTTTGTAGCTTATTTTGTCCTTTTAGATTGCTTATTGCTCTAAGTTTTTCTATTGTTAGCTTATTTGATTTCTTTTTTTAGCTTAATATTACTGCTTATCTCAGACAATCTGTCTGTTTGTTTAGAAATCTCTCCAAAGATAAAAAGTCAAAACAAAAAAAAGAAATATAGCTAATAAACTGTCTGTCCTGGGGTTCGGTTCGAACCCAGGACCCCTCGCATAAAAGCCAGCACTCCATCCATCTCTTTTCTTGCTTCTTTTGTGTATTATCTCCCTGTATTTAATTAATATAGGTCCTTAATTACTGGCAGTTTTTATTTATTAGGTTTAATACAAGTTTAAGTTTATTTAAATTTTAATTAAAAGTTTTATTTAGTTTTCTTTTTATTCAGTTTTTATAAAATATAAAAAGACTAAAAAAAATATTTTATTTACTTTTATAATTTTAATTTAGTTTTCATTTTGTTTTGTTTATTTAAAAAATTGTTTTTATTAAAAAGTCTTTATTTTAGTTTATATAGATTTTAAAAATAGTTTCATTTAATATAGTTTATAAATAGTTTTTATTTAAAGTTTTTACAAAATTACGTTTTTCATTAGTTTACATTTTTTTCAAAATTAGATTTGCTTTTAATTAGTTTCAAAATAGATTTTATTAGATTAAATAGTTTTATTATTAAATAGTTTTTTTTAATTTAATTTTAAAATTCCAAAAATACTTTTCACCAAAAACAAAGTTAAGTCGTAACGGTTAATTGGAAATCAATTCGGGTGATTCGAGGACGAAAAACGAACAAAAATAGGATTGCAAAACCCTAGTTTCACTTAGCTGCAAAGAACACTCCAAGAATTTAAGGAGCTAATGCAAAGCCCAATCTTGACTAAAGTGACTACTAAGTCTTCAAACACTAGTATCACTCTCATCCATCTTGGCATCATTATTCAATGATGTTGGGAATCAAAGAAGATGAGTCTTCTACAAGTGTAAGCAACTCAATCCACAATTACTTAAGTGATTAATTTTCATGAGTACCTACACAAAGCAAGATGCAAACCAGTATATACATTTCAAGGGTAATACTATAATTACTACTAATCTAGATCAGATGTAATATTACTAATTAAAAGGCCTATTTTCAATGAAAAAATAGTTTTGACCAAAAAGAAACTTTAGTAAAATGAAACCTTCTAATTTGAGGAGACAATGGATCGATCCAAGTTTTAAAGTGTGAGACCCCGATAATCAGGCAAGGAAACAACTAGGCAACAAGGGGGTTCCACGTCATGGTACAAGAAACAATGAAATACTGTTGACACAAAGTTGACGTAATAAAAACATATACATTACATCATAAAAATATAAGGGTTTTTAAACAAAGGTCCCAGAGTTTTATAAGCGGAAAATATATGATCCAATTATGGTTTTGTAATATATAGTTATCAAGAATATATGATAAATTTCTGACAGTTTTTAGATAAAACCAAAGTTTAATATACACAGAAATCTCCAAACTGCGGTAATATCTTACGGGCTCTCATCCAAGCAAAGCTAAGTATTAATACCTGAGATTAAACATGTAAAATCGTCAACATAAAGTTGAGTGATATTCATAGGTTTAGCAGTTTAGGTGTGGAACACAAGCATTCATTTGTAAACAAGAAATATGGAAATGGTTATGTACATTAACCATAGTCCGAAACATTATTATTGTTGTTTAGTTCATGAACCAAAGCTTAACTCATGTAAGTTCCTCTAGTGAGTATTCAGCCTAAATAATCAAGTAACAAATCAAATGTTAAATGCGTCAAGTTAATCGGGACGGGGATTGTCAATCCCGATGGATCCACCCACAACATTCGCGCTTAGCAACACAAGTAAATTAACGGTTCATGATCAAAAGAGCAAACTTAAGGCTATTGACTAAAAGCAATAATATCAATGAAAATGGTTGGAATGCATACAAGTCTTGATAACATACAAGTCTGGATAGCATACAAGTTCTGAATATCATACAGTTTTTAAATGGTTGTGTTCCACCATGTAAAATCTCACCCCGCGTTTAGAAACAATGTACAAGTAAAAGGGGGATATGAACTCACCTTAGCCACAAGGTAAGTGGATCATTGTACTCAGAAGTTGAGTAGAAACAAGTAGCGGTAAGACGATCGCCGACGATAAGGATGCCCGGTAAACACGAAAGCCGCAACCTATCAAATAAGGCGCGCTCGTTAATAATTGACTCAAGTAATAACCATACTTAAAATCATAAAATCATAATTACAAGACCACGACAAACCCGAAAGAGCAATAATGCAAGTGGTACTACAATACACTTCTATATGTTCACTTTATTAAACTACTTGCTCTATAAAAATATGCCGGTACATACCAAATGTACAAGCTCGTTTCCCTTACTTAGACAACTCGAATTTTTATAACACTTGGTGAAAAACTTAATCATAACCTGAATAAAACTCAGTTTAAATTTCATTCAATAATTTACATTTTGAAACCACCTGCTCGACACATTTCTAAACTTGAAAAACTTGACAGATTTGTATACTTGACTCGTGAAACCATTTTGACCATCCTAACCTTTACCATTTGCAAAACCGACACTTGACTTTGAAAATAGACTCAAAGTGCTAAGTATAGGGCCTGAGAACAGCCCTTGAACATTTGTAAAACTCATTTTATAGTCCTCGAGACTCGATCCAAATATCGACAACAAATTCGGATTGTGCCGATACTCGTCTCCCGGTACACGAATAATCAAACTAGTGTAACTTCTTCCTCGTTTTGAGTTAGAAGGCCTACTTTATATCAAAACGAAGGTATCGAAAAACTCTACAACAAAATCAAATAATCTCAACCTATATCCAAACTTGAACCCACGAAAGTCTGCTCTAAACCTGCTGTCCAAAATACACTTTAGAGAATTATAAGAAAACATTATTTTGACTCAAAATCCACCATGTTTATGTATCTACTAACAACCTAAAATCATCCACATATATTTTTAATCATTCAAAAAACTTGCATGTATATCAAAACAAAAATCAAAATTAAAAACTTTAAGTTTTTATAATCAAAACATGAAGATCTTATAAAAAACATCACATGCATGATGATCAAAATTCATACCTATCATAAAATCATAATAAAACTTAAGATCTTGATGCATGTGTAAGATTTTAGTACCAAAACAATCACCTTTCTATTTTAAACATGGGACTAGATTTAGTTTTGGCTAAAACATGATAGAAATCAAGATTCATGGTTGTTTTAGGGTGGTGAGGGTGGCGGCAACATAGAGAGAAGAAAAGGGAGATAATTTTTGTTTTAGTGTGTGTTTTTGTTATGATGAAAATGAGAGAATTTAGGTAAAAAAATAATATATAGTGGGGTGGAGGGTGAATTTTCCCAATTATGAAATCTTTTAGACTTAAAAGTAATTTGATAGTTTAAAAGGTAGAAAATGACTATTGGTAAATCTTGAAAATATTTACGGGGCTCGGGTTTCGTAAAAATACTTTTCAAAAGTTGACATGCATCATTAATATGATAATATGGTTTCCCGACACGACTTAACACGTAATTAAAACGAAATCGTCGAAAATATTAATTATCGAAACAATCGATAATAAAATATAAAACATCGGGCATCCGCCGGTATCACGATCATTAGTAGTTCTCGTTATTCATTGATTTGAGTAAACTCTTTGTAAAATGCACCCGGGTGATTTTAAATCAAAAACTTTGATTTAAATAAATATCGAAAAATCAATGAAATGGTTACAAGTTGATAAAGTTTCAAAAGGTTTAGCCGGAATCGTCATGAGATACGTGTCAAGATGATAATGAACGATATGAAAGCAAGAACTTCAAACCTCAATTCAAATCAGTGGTACGATAGAAGCAAATAGAGACAATATAGAATGACAAATAATTCATATATAAAAGAAAGGATAGAGGAATCCATATGTGTTCACATTGTAACTTATTTGACATAAATATGCTTTTAAAGAAGTAGGGCATCAGTTCCCAAATAGTACAACTACTCGCAAAAGTTTCTATTTTAGGAAAATTTAGGAATTTAACACGTAAATAGTGACGCATAAAAATGTACACATTATTTGGAACATGTAATTCAACATTGGTTAAATCAAATCACTTGGTTCCTAAAAGTTCAAGTTTTATGTATGACCGAGTTCAAGTTACTATTTGTAAACGTTTTCAAACGCAATCAATGTTTCATAGTTGTAAAATTCCATTCATTAGAGTTTTACGAGCTCAAACGAACTCAAAAACGCCTAAAAACCATATTTCAAAATTTCTATCAGCTTTGACTTTTTAGTCAACTTTGACTTTTGGGTTTGACTTTTGGGGTTGACCAGACTAATTGACTCACTAAATGACATTCTAAGACTTGAAGTTTAAAGCAATTCGATGTAAAACGATGTTTTGAACAACTTTCTAGTTTTACTCAAGACTTGAAACGGATAAAAAATGGACGAAAATGCCCTCATATCAAATATGTCAACAAAATGATATTTTTAGAATTACACAGAAATAAATTCTTAAATTTAACAATTTCAAATGAGCGTAATTTGCTCGTTTTTAAGATTTATTGGTCGAATTTTATGTCCTAAACGAACGTCTCAACAAGTAGAAATATATTTTTATATCTAAAGTTTATAAAAATATTTTCTCGACATCGTTAAATAACATGTAACTTTTCTATAGAAATTATCTTTTTCAACACCTTGAAATTTAATCAATTTCATAATAACCCATAATTTTATGTACACACGTGACTTGTGGATTCCATAAAGACAAAAGAGAATAAATTGTAAAGTTAAGCATGTAAAGAAAACATAGTATAAAATTGGTTTATGAATACCAACGATAATCTGAGAGATAAAAATCGGCGCATGGCATCCGTGTCTTCAATTTCAAGATGCAATGCAAGAAGGTCTCTTGGCAGCGTGATTTTCCAAAATCACAAGACATATTGAGAAAGAAATGGAACATTAATGGGTTGCATTCCCGGAGCAAGGAGGGTTAATGAAAAGGGAGGATACAAGTTTAGAGAAGTAGAACTGTATTCCAAACAAGCACCACATTAAATCATAGGATATGAATTAGAAGATGACGGTGTTGCTTACAAGGTACAAATGGACGTTGAAATTCGAAGTCGAAACGTAGAATGGTCAATGAAGTAATATTTAATCGATATTCGAGTGTCGTGTAAAACGGTGACGAGGTTACGAAAATTCACGATATTATTCAACACGGATTCAAGGAATACTTCGAGATGTGTGTCTCACACGATGGAATTTAATCTTTTTCGGAGACACATTGAGCTACACAATGGTCTATAGACTAGACATTCAATTATGAATGGTCCGAAAATAATTTGGATATCTAAATAGATATCTTTAAGAGATTTAACAATTAAAGTAACACGCACGGTAGTAGAATGAAAATCATAAGTTTCATTGAAAGCAACACTTATTTAATCCCGAACAATGTTATCACGAGAATACGACAACATGTAACAGTGAGTCAAGAAAAATTGGCGGTTCAAAACGAACGAGTATATAAGGTCAGTCGCATCACACATAAGCGAAATAGCAATAGTACTCAGAAAAAAGAGTATGAAATGTCGGCAGCATATGCGCTCGAATACAAGTACGTAATGCCATAAAAATTTATAATTATTGTAACAAGATTAAGTTCACAAGATTAAGTTCACAAGAACAAGAATTCAAGAAATAAAGTACGGGCAAATGTAATCACAGTAACATCCAATGATAATTCATGAAGCACGAAGGCTTTAAAAAGACATAGTAATTATCGTCATTCGGGTAATATAATATTTCAACATGAAATCAAGAGATGAAATACTACAACAATAATTAAAATAAATAATATGGATTAGAGAGTTACCCGCACAGATATCGAACAATAATGGAAGATTATGTGTTTGACACTTAGAAACATGAAATATTTGAACTTTCGGTTATAGACTATTTGAAAATGACTCAGTTTCCTATAACCATCGCTCTGATACCAATCTGTGAGACTCCTAGAACCAGGCAAGGAAACAACTAGGCAACAAGGGGGTTCCACGTCAGGGTAAAAGAAACAATAAAATACTATTGACACAAAGTTGACGTAATAAAAATATATACATTACATCATAAACATATCAGAGTTTTTAAACAAAGGTTCTAAAGTTTTATAAGCGGAAAATCTATGATTCAATTATGGTTTTGTAATATATAGTTATCAAGAATATATGATAAATTTTTGATAGTTTTTAGATAAAACCAAAGTTTAATATACACAGAAATCTCTAAGTTGTGGTAATATCTTGCGGGCTTCCATACAAGCAAAGCTAAGTATTAATACCTGAGATTAAACATGTAAAATCATCAACATAAAGTTGAGTGATATTCATAGGTTTAGCAGTAAAGGTGTGGAACACAAGCATTCATTTGTAAACAAGAAATAGCGGAAATTGTTATGTACATTAACCATAGTCCGAAACATTATTATTGCTGTTTACTTCATGAACCGAAGCTTAACTCATGTAAGTTACTCTAGTGAGTATTCAGCCTAAATACTCAAGTAACAAATCAAATGTTAAATGCGTCAAGGTAATCGGGACAGGGATTCTCAATCCCGATGGATCTACCCACAACGTTCGCGCTTAGCAACACAAGTAAATTAACGGTTCATGATCAAGAGAGGAGACTTAAGGCTATTGACTAAAAGCAACAATATCAATGAAAACTATTGGAAAGCATGTCTGGATAGCATACAAGTCTGGATAGCATACAAGTTCTGGACAACATACAATTTTTAAATGGTTGTGTTCCACCATGTAGAATCTCACCCCGCGTTTAGAAACAATGTGCAAGTAAAAAGGGGATATGAACTCAGCTTAGCCACAAGGTAAGTGAATCATTGTACTCAGAAGCTGAGTAGAAACAAGTAGCGGTAAGACGATCGCTGACGATATGGATGCCCGGTAAACAAGAAAGCCGCAACCTATCAAATAAGGCGCGCTCGTTAATAATTGACTCTAGTAATAACCATACTTAAAATCATAAACTCAGAATTACAAGACCACGACAAACCCGAAAGAGCAACAATGCAAGTGGTACTACAATACCCTTCTATATGTTCACTTTATTAAACTACTTGCTAGATAAAAATCTGCCGGTACATACCAAATGTACAAGCTCGTTTCCCTTACTTAGACAACTAGGATTTTTATAAAACTTGGTGAAAAACTCAATCATAACCTGAATAAAACTAGGTGTAAATTTCATTCAATGATTTACATTAAGAACCACCTGCTCGACACATTTCTAAACATGAAAAACCGGACAGATTTGTATACTTGACTCGTGAAGCCGTTTTGATCATCCTAACCTTTACTATTTGCAAAACCGACACTTGACTTTGAAAATAGACTCAAAGTGCTAAATTTAGGGCATGAGAAAAGCCCTTGAACATTTGTAAAACTCATTTTATAGTCCCCGAGATTCGATCCAAATATCGACAACAAATTCGGATTGTGCCTATACTCGTCTCCCGGTACACGAATAATCAAACTAGCGTAACTTCTTCCTCGTTTTGAGTTAGAAAGCCTACTTTATATCAAAACGAAGGTATCAAAAAACTTTAGAAGAAAATCATATAATCTCAACTTATATCCAAACTTGAACCCACGAAATCTGCTCTAAACCTACTGTCCAAAATACACTTTAGAAAATAATAAGAAAACATTATTTTGACTCAAAATCCACCATGTTTATGTATCTACTGACAACCTAAAGTCATCCACATATATTTTTAATCACTCAAAACACTTGCATGTATATTAAAACAAAAATCAAAATTAATAACTATAAGTTTTTATCATCAAAACATGAAGATCTTTTAAAAAACATCACATGCATGATGATCAAAATTCATACCCACCATAAAATCATAAGAAAACTTAAAATCTTGATTCATGTGTAAGATTTTAGTACAAAAAAATCACCTTTCTATTATATACATGGATCTAGGTTTAGTTTTGGCTAAAACATGGTAGAAATCAAGATTCATGGTTGTTTTAGGGTGGTGAGGGTGGCGGAAACATAGAGAGAAGAAAGGGGAGAGAATTTTTGTTTTAGTGTGTGTTTTTGTTATGATGAAAATGAGAGAAGTTAGGTAAAAAAAATAATATATATAGTAGGATGGAGGGTGAATTTTGCCAATTATGAAATCTTTTGGACCTAAAAGTAATTTGATAGTTTAAAGGGTAGAAAATGTGTATTGGTAAATCTTGAAAATATTTACGGGGCTCGGGTTTCGTAAAAATACTTTTCAAAAGTTAAAATGGATCATTAATATGATAATATGGTTTCCCGACACGACTTAACACGTAACTAAAACGAAATGGTCGAAAATATTAATTATCGAAACAATCGATAATAAAATGTAAAATATCGGGGACTAGATCTAGCAAAACTAACTAACCAATTTGTATCAAATCACAAATCCAGGGACTAGATCTTGCAAATCCTACAAAGTTAAGTTTCAAAAGCTGATTAAACTAACCCCTAAAGATTAGGGAACAAAAAAGAAATTAAACAAAAGTTTATAATGAAAACGGGCTAAACAACTTCAATAAGATCGTTTGAGCTTATTACCAAACCAAATAAGCTCTAGTTTTATTTAAACTTTCTAAAATACAATTTTAGCTAGGCATGTAACAGGAAATGAGCTGAAATAAGCCAGAACTCAAGATAACTTTTTGTGATAAGCTCAAAATAAGTTATAAGCTAAAATAGACAACCACAACTTGATTTTTCTACTAAAAAGGATTAAGCTAGCTTTTAAAAGACTGGAATATAAAAAATTATCAAAAAGCATCAAGTGAATAAGCTGGTAATAAAAAATAAGCAAAACTGGCTTATGGTTGACTTTTGTTGACCAAAATTTCCAAAAAGCTGAAACTTCCTAAAATCTCTTAAAAAGTGTTTGTGAACAAGATTGTGCAATAAAATGAACAAATTTGTGAAGTGGATTGATGGGAATTGCTTAATTAGTTAGTCTTTGTCATTGAAACTGAACATGGCCAAGCAGCTTATTCCTAGCTTATTTCTGAAAACTGTATTATCTACCTTAGTTCTATTGAAAGCTTATACTTTGAACTTTACTCAGCAACAAAAATGAGCTCCTAAAACACACTAACAAAGATGTGGCAACTGATTGAATCTAGCATGTTTTAGACTGATGAATATGACCCAATCTATTTTATGACAAATATCCTGTTTGACTTAAGTGTTTACTACAAAAGCTTTACAAATGACTTGTATAGGCCTAGTGAGTGAGAATATGCACACATCAACTACTTACAACTACTGAATCATCAAATGAGCCTTAATCCAAACACTACTTATTAAGCTGATATGGAATTTTTACAAAGGCTTGCTAGTCAAAAGATATTGGAACCACAAGAAAACTATCTGAACTTAATAGGCAACTCAAATGAACCACAAACAAGCCAAGAACCATCAAGTTTACACTATGGAACACAAATTGGTAACGAATGGCAGTTATGAGGTAGAAATGCAGATTATCAAAGCTTAACAGATTACAAGCTAATGTTTTAACTACACAAGTATTAAATCATAACAAGTAATCCAAATGATCATCAAAACAGGCAGATTCATACAATTATACTAAGTATCTAAGAATTAAGCATGCAGAACAACTAAGAGGAACAAGAAATGAGAATTCAAGCACCTTTTAGCTTGAAGCCTCCCTTGATGGAGTAGTGAGGCGTTGAGCCTACTAAAAACAACACCAAACACCAAAATTACCAATCAACACCCCTCAAATCATCAACAATATCAAGGTTTGGTCAACTCTGTACCAAACTGAACTCCTGGCTACTTCTGGCTAGGAAATTGAGCTAGAACACGTCTGATAGCAAACTAGCACTTCAAATCAATCACAACAACTCCATTGATCAAGTTTGATCAATGGAATCAAGCAGTAACAGAAGGTATAGAGTAATGCAGTAAGAATGAGAAGTATTTGAGTGAGTTGTGAAATTTTATTAATGGAAGTTTGTTATGAATCTGTTACAAGCTAACTAACTCTCTCAAGTGTTTGTCAGACACTTGAGAGTAATTCTAACTAAAAAGCTAACAGAAAATGGAGAGGAAAATATTAAGTGTGTGTTTTTCACACTTAAGCTACAATGTACAAAATGAGAACATCTAGGGGTATTTATAGGATGCGTATGAGTGTTGGTGAGGATGAGTGACATGTCTTGACCAATCCCCAGCTTCCACGTGGCTTAAATCTGGCAATTGTGATTTCCAGAATAAGAACACAATTGGCCTTTTCTTGTTAAGTTGATTTCAGTTTAATTGATCACTTGGAATGGATTCGTCACTTGATTTCAATCACTTTTGATGTTTAACACTTTCTCTCAAATCGTCTAAATCTTCATCTTGAATCTGGGCTCGTCTTGGACACGTGGCGTGTGCTTATTGGTGCAAAGAACAACACACGGATCATTATCTTGTATCTGATTTATGATTGGTGGAAAATAAAGGTAGTGGAAGCACTATTGTGATTGGCTCATTAAATGAGTGGCGTCTTCTCTCTTTTTGAGCTGGCAATCCATGGTTATGAAATGGAGACTTATTATTGGTTCTTAGCTAATCACACGGATTGAACAAGCACAAACAACAAATTATACCCATAATATTGCTTTTATAAATCAAAATCAGGTATTTTTCCTTGTGTTTTAGGGTTATTTATGATATAATTGATATGAGATTTTACTCATATCACCGGGCATCCGTCGGTATCGCGATCATTAGTAGTTCTCGTTATTCATTGATTTGAGTAAACTCTTTGTAAAATGCACGCAGTGATTTTAAATCAAAAACTTTTATTTAAATAAAATGGAAAAATAAAATAAAAATTTTATAATTACAAATAAAGTATTATCAATGATCAGTAAATACTTAAAAAGTATAATTTATTAAAATTATCATGATCTCGGGATTTACATATAAGAATACAAGAAAATGTAATACGTTGGAAAATTCAAAAAGCACGAATAAAAGAATAAAATAATACCGGGAAGTATACGAGTTCTTACATAAAGTACAATATACTTCAAAAACCTTGAGTGACCATCGCTCTCATACCAATTGTAGAAACTAGAAGGGGGGAGGGTTGAATAGTTTCTCTTTGGTTTAAGTTCTAATTAAAATTCCTTTCAATTAGGTTTGTCTCTAAAATATCTTTTACTTGAAAGCTAGTTGCATAATGATTAGGTTCAATTCTAATACATTAACAATGATAAGTAATAGATGTGAATGATATGATAGTAAAAATAAGTAAAGGGTAAGGAAAAAAACAACCTAGTAGGAAGACACCAAGATTTATAGTGGTTCGACAACGAAGCTCTATCTTCGTTCATACTCCACTCCTCGAGTACACATTACTCGAGATTTACACTATATCCACAAGCTCCCTTCTTGGCGGAGAAAACATTACAACGTCGCTTACATTATTTTCAGACACTAAGCTAAATGTCGAGACCTAATCTTAGCTAGGACTAATCTACACAACGTCGCCCACTTCACCATTTTACGGTATAAGGCTAGATGTCGAGTTCTAATCGAAAGATAGAACCAGTCTTCACAACGTTGCCTACTTCACCATTTAACGACACAAGGCTAGATGTCGAGTTCTAATCGAAAGGTAGAACCAATCTTCACAACGTTGTCTACTTCACTATTAAACGACACAAGGCTAGATGTCGAGTTCTAATCGAAAGGTAGAACCAATCTTCACAACTCTTCACTTTGAAGATAAGTGAGAACTTCACTAGACACAACTACATCACTTTAGATTTTAGTGAGAACTCACAAGACACAACCACATCACTTTATAGTTTAGTGAGAACTCACAAGACACAACCACGTCACTTTATAGTTAATGAGAAGTCACAACTCTTCACTTTGAAGCTAAGTGAGAACTTCACAAGACACAACTACATCACTTTAAAGTTTAGTGAGAACTCACAACTCATACCTAATACAACTCAATAAAACACATATCCAAGTATACACATGTAACTTGGATCCACACAACACAAATCCAAGTATATAAATATACAATGGATTTACATAAGATTAGATCCATGTATTCACAAATACAATGGATCTACACAAGACTCAAATAAACAAATGATGAACATGACTAGATCTTTAGGAGAGGATCTTCATCAAGGCTTTATCTTTAATCACATCACAAGTGTGTCAGTGGTCTTCTCTTTGGATAAGGTAAAGTAGGAGATTAAGGAGATAATCATAAGTAAACATACTTAACACATTAAGTGATCATTTATAAATGATTAAGAATTAGAAAGAAGAAGGATAGCAGAAAGACTGTCAAAAAGCGTTGTGGAAAATGCAGATTTGATCCACTATTTATAGGTGACAAAGGCTAACGGCTCTCTGAGCACAGTGCCTTAATTATGCATGCGGTCCCTTATCGCTAAGGATCCGCATAGCCCTTTAAGGGGCCGTGCTCATAGACTCCGCTCCCTTTTGTCTTTGAGTGGGGAAGTAATATCTGAGGTAAGCTTTTACATTCAAATGATATTCCTATGGCATTTGGAATATGCCATATTCAAATTTACATTTTCCATTTTAATAAAGCATTTTCTTAAAAAGAGAGTTTATCAAAAAATATTTTGTCACATTTGACAAAATATAAGTTTTGGATTAATCACTTTTATAATCACTAATCATGATTAAGATATGTTAGTGCAATACTTAAATGATTATTACCTTGATGATAGTGTTTGTCAAATAATTCGCCTTATGATTGTATTTGACGATAAATGTCTTTTTAATTTGTCGTGATCAAAACTAAGAAAGATTAGTTAATACTAATAATGTTTTTTGGCATTGCTTTGGATTAACACAATGCTCTTAAGGAAACCAGTTATTAGATGCTATGTTTGAGGCCCAAAAGAGAGACGTCTTTTGGATAAGTGGATATTGTCTTAATTACGGAAACGAGTCCTCTCTTCTTCTGATGACGTATGACATATTTTGTTTCTCCAACTCCATAAATGCCAAATAAAAAAAAACTAGACAACTTGAAAAAGCTTAGTCACCCATTTATCTTTAAGAAAGCTACTATATTTTCAGAAATAATTTTCATGGAAGATGGGTTAAGAAATGATGGAGAACCACATCAATTCCATATCTTAAACCAAATGGTGTTATTTATGGGGTATAAGAAAAAACAATGATCCATATTCTCTTTAACCGAACAAATAAAGCACACATAGAAGAAGAAAGGTGGACACCACGTTGCAACAAGTTGAAATATGCCTGGAGTCTATTTAGCTCTATTCGCCAAACGAAAATATATACCTTTCAAGAGACCTATGAGTTCCACTTAAAAGATGGGGAATCGATGTCATTAACAAGGATACTTGATCGGATAGTCATGCGAAGCGACCTCACCGAGAAGAAACCATATTCATATAGAGACCAAGACCAAAAATCCTCACGGGACATGTCGAGAACAAGTTCATTAATAAGAGAAGATAACGAAGAAAGCTCATCCCACACGTGTCCACTACGCTGCCTTCTCTAGGCCCAAATTTATTGCCAAACCCAATTATGTAATCCCCATCTTTCTGCTACAAAATAGTTTATACTTGTTTCAAGTTCAAATAATCGAGAAAAACAAAACTTTAAATGCCCTTGATCTTTGATCCAAGCATCACCCCTGAAGCGAGATTGATTACCCCTTGATATTTTTTTTAAATAAGATTGCTAAGATAAATCCCCATTCGAATCAACCCTAAGCAAAAATCAATAATATTAGCCCAAATACCACCTTTATGCCCGAAACCAGAGACCGCCTCAAAACCCCGGCAAGAACCATAGATTTTACTAACTACCTTCTTCCATAATGCACCTGTCTCGTTAAGATGACGCCTTCTCTATTTACAAAGAAAACTCATGTTTTTAGCTTTAATACTCTCCACACCTAAACCATCGTCTTTTTTGTCTGCTAAAATCTTTCGCCAACCGACCAAAATAATATTTTTCTCATGTTCTTTAAAACCCCAAAAGAAGCTTTTTTCTTAAAGCTTTAATATACGAAACAACAGATACGGGTGCTCTAAATATCCAAAGCAGAAGAGGGGAAGACTTTCGAACACCGATTTGACGAGAGAAAAAGGAATTCTTACCTAAACCTGTTTCAAGGCTCACTAGAGAAGAAGGAATCTTAGTAGATGTTTGGGATTACTTATTCAAAATAGATAATTCATTTTGAAAATGAATAATCAGATAATTAATTATTAAAAACGTGATTTTGAGATATAGTGTTTAGATTTAATTATGTTGTTTGAAATCATAATAATTAGATTATCAATTTTTTTGGTATTTGACAAATCAGATTATTTGTTTAGTTGATAAATAAATGATTAAAATAAATTTATTTTAACTTTTCTTCATTTTAAAAATGAAATAAGTATCTACTCACTTATTTTTTTAAAACTCCATTTTAAAAATTATAAAGCACAAATAATTATTTTTTTTCTTTTTATTATTCAAACAATCAGGTGTTTCTCCTCTCGTAGGGCTAGGCAGTCGAGATTTTACAGCGGGTCAGGCTGCTATAAAAGTCGTCCCGTGCAAAGTGACTAAACACGAGAAAGCATGTGTTGAAAATCAATATGTGTTTATTCCTTTCGCGTTTGATACATTTGGTTTCCTTGCACCTGAGGCGGTGGAGCTACTTACGAGAATACAACGTGTTATGAATAGTAATGTTTTGCCTCCTAAATCCACAAACGTTGTATTTAATAGACTTGGTTTTGCTATACAAAAAGGGCTAGCGGCGCAGCTTGTTGCCCGTTTGACTTCTCCTAATATGTAAATTATAATTATTAATGATAATAAAAATGTAAATTTATCTTAAAAAAAAATAAATAGATAATATATTCTCAAACACAAACAACCTCGTAATATAAAAGGGACTTACGGAGTAATAGATAAAAGGGTATAAATGTAAATGACTGTAAGGACATTGCATGGGGTTCAAACTCGGTCCACGTGGTTTCGCATATGATACATGAAGAGTAGGAATGATCTTTTGTTGTTTTCCTAAATACTTGGCATATGGCTATGTTGCCTCATCATGGGAGCCATGTTCGTCCTATATCCATCCACATTCTACATATTTCGAACCAACATCACACAATACAACATCTAGTAGTATAATATATTCTCTAGCCATTATTATGCATACTAATGGCCTCATTGTAGATTGAGAAATGTTCCCTTCCAATCATTAATCTTGATTAACTACAATGTTTTTTTTGTTGCATGTTAACTACTACTAAAGTTTAGAGAATCCTGCTAATGTGTAGAAGTTATACTTTATAACCAACAATGCTGATTGACCCAAATTGTGACACACTGGTAAATCCTACACCCTGGTAAATCTACATCGGTTTATGAGATACCACGTAACATTCACTTTACAATGATACAACGCGTTTTGTTATCAACTGTAATCGGCAGTTAAACATGCTAATGTGAGAGTAATATTGTCTTTGTTGACCTGCTGGAAAGCTTTCAGATAAGATCCACAAAGCAAAATCATGAATTTGCGGGTAAAACGGATAATATTATGATTTGAGTAGACGAAATGTAAAAAAACTGGAATAGATTAACTCTACTGTCCGCTCATAAGATCGGACTGTATTTATAACATGATTAAGCTGGCAAGACTACAAATATGGATGATATAGCTGATGCTCTGAAGGTCAATATCTTTGTTTTGTTGTCATTGCATTGCATACCAAATTACTCCAAATTGGATTGAATGAAAACAAAAAAAGGTAAAAACAATACTTCGTGTAGTGGAAACGTTCATGAGATTCTTCTCTATGCAAACCACTAGCAGTTTTGTTGTAGCACACCTTTTTATGTGGTAATATTATTCAAATTGAAGGTCATTTTCAACAATATTGCATCACCCATGCTTCCAATAAAACTTTGAAGTTTGAACTCATGACTCATTCGATAACATTAAAAACAACTTGAGATCCGTGTAGTTGTCTATGATGTCAACACTTTCAGCCTTGTAAACGTACATACATGTTACTAGAGCAATTTATGTACACACTTTCAGTTATCTAGTTAATTATTGTTGAAGACAACAATTAAATCTTCTTTATAATGATGACTATAGTGTATGTATTCTCAATATTGGTAAAACAAAGAGTATAATTTCTAGTAGAATCTTTTGAGATAACTTGAACTTCATCTGGTATGTAATCTTGAGTTTGCGCGAAAACAAAAAAAAAAGTAAGTTTGTAAAAACTTTAACATAACCTGAATTACTATGATGATAAAAACTCGATTATGCATCAATTAGTTCTTTGATAAACCAATAATGTATCGAAAGTAAAACAAGAATTTTGATTGAAATGAAATGATTATTGGGATTGAAATGATAAAAAGAAATTGGGTTGGCGCATGATCAATTTACTCATTGTGTCTCAACCTAGGATTGACTCAATCATTGATCATATATTCATGTTTATATATGCCAAATATGTTCATCCTTTCGTTTTTTCCCACAGAATTTCCATACCACACTTGATTAATACGAAAAAGTATCAATACTGAAATTTCTGAAATTTCTATTGGATTGAAATTTTCCATTGTCTCATTCAATCAAAGAGATTATAATATATAGGTTATATCAGAAGGATATAGAACTGTAGGGTTTAATCCCTACAACCCTGGTTAACTAGATGCGGAATAATACGATCGTGAAGCACACACACCAGCAGACTCGGACTCGAAAGAAAAGCGACGCCACAAGGTAATCCCTAATCGTTTCCGATTAGTTTATTGAAAGAATGTCGTGTTTGGTTTGTTCCCCTCACCTCCTTTTATAGAGATGAGGGGGAACCGACTATACAAGTCCTACGGGTCGGGTTGGGCTTAGACATTGCCAACCGACCTTTATTCTTAGCTATAGGAAACTAGGCTAATCGACACTCTCCCTAGACACGACTTAGGCGAATATAATGACTAAACATAACAATTTCCACCTTAGGCATATATTAGCCTATCCCAACACTCAGCAACTCCAAGCAGTGTTGTAACTTGCGTCCAGGTACCACCTTCGTCAAGGCATCCGCAGCATTGTGTTCAGTACCCACTTTCAGAACTTCAACCGTCTTTGCTTCCAAGACTTCTCTGATAAAGTGATAACGCACATTGATGTGCTTAGTCCTTTCATGAAAAACATGATTCCGCGATAAGTGAATCGCGCCCTGATTATCACAATTAACTGCAACAGTGTTGAGCTTCACGCCCAATTCTTCCAAGAGTCCTCTTAGCCAAATAGCTTCCTTCACAGCCTCCGTAAGGGCCATATACTCTGCCTCTGTAGTTGAAAGAGCCACCACGTGTTGTAGCGTTGCCTTCCAGCTTACAACACATCCTTGTACTAAAAATGCGTAACCAGTGAGAGACCTACCTTTATCCGGATCTTTAGCGTAGTCTGAATCAACAAAACCTGTTACGTCCACATGGTTGCCACGATTTGTCCCATACACCAAACCCACGTTTACAGTGCCCTGCAAATATTTCATAATCCACTTCACTGCTTTCCAATGGAGTTTACCTGGATTCGCCAAATATCTGCTAACTACACTTACTGCATACGCTATGTCTGGCCTCGTGCATACCATCAAGTACATCAAGCTCCCAACCGCATTTGCATACGGCACCCTACTCATTCTTTCAACATCACAATCCCTAACCGGGCAATCCTTCAATGACAGCTTGAAGTGCCCACCCAATGGTGTCTGAACCGACTTCCCATTGTCCATTCTAAACCTTTTTAAAACTTTAGAAACATACCCGGATTGTGACACCCTCAGAATCTTGCGACTCCGATCTCTGAAGATCTCCATACCAAGAATCTTCTTTGCTTCCCCGAGCTCTTTCATGTCGAACTCCCTTTTAAGCAAAGACTTGGTAGCCGCGATCTCAGCCTTGCTTTTACAAGCAATCAACATATCATCTACATATAACAATAGATATATATACTCCCCTGGTGCATAACTCCTGTAATATACGCAGCTGTCGTAACTGCTACGCTTAAACCCATTGCTCAGCATATACTCATCGAACCTCTTGTACCATTGCCTAGGTGACTGCTTCAAACCATAAAGAGATTTCTTTAACAAACATACCTTGTTACCTTGTTCAAATCCCGGTGGCTGCCTCATGTAGATCACTTCTTCAAGATTTCCATGTAAAAACGCCGTCTTTACATCAAGCTGCTCCAGCTCATAATCTTTACACGCAGTCAATGCAAGTATAACCCGAATAGATGTGTGTCGAACTACCGGCGAAAATACTTCATTGTAATCAATACCTGCTCTTTGTGTGAATCCACGAGCCACCAGCCTTGCCTTGTACCTAGGCTTTTGAACACCTTCAATCCCTTCTTTTATTTTGTACAGCCATTTGCAGCTCACCAGCTTTTGCCCAGCTGGATGATCTACTAACACCCAGGTCTTGTTCTTCTTCAGAGAATCCATCTCTTCTTTCATAGCAGCTTTCCACTTAGAACTGTCTTCACAAGCAACTGCTTCCTGGTATGTCAATGGTTCATGAGTATCTTCTTCCTCTGCTGCAGCAAACGCATAAGCAACCATATTACTCTCATCCCGAAACCTTGCCGGTTTCGTTCTTGTCCTTGGTTCTCTATCCCGAACCAATTGATAATCTGTGAGATCTGGTGGATGATCAATTTCTTGAACCCCTGCATCTTCATCATCGCCATCTTCCTGATCTGTCTGGTCTTCCTGATCTGACTGATCTTCATGACCTGTTTGATCTTCCTGACCTGGATGGTCTTCCTCAGGCGTATGATTATTTAACCTCTGCAGTTCCACCTCAACCTGTAATTCCTCAACAGACTTATCTTTTCCTGCACCAGTATCCTTCAACGTGTCTTTGTACATGACACTTTCATTGAAGACCACGTTCCTGCTTGTGACTATTTTAGGCGATTCATTATCAAGCCTATATAGTCTGTACCCCTTCACACCTTCAGGATACCCCAAAAGAACGCATTTTACTGCTCTCGGCTCGAGCTTACCTTGTTTAACGTGTGAATATGCGACACAGCCGAAAACCCTCAACATCCCATAATCACTAGGATGTCCCGACCACATCTCCATAGGTGTCTTCTTCTCAATCGCTGTCGATGGTGACCTATTTATAAGATATGCGGCCGTACATGTCGCTTCCGCCCAGAAGGTCTTGGGCAATCCAGACTGTACTAATAAACAGCGTACCTTGTCCATGAGAGTTCTGTTCATCCGTTCTGCTAACCCATTTTGTTGCGGCGTCCCGGCAACCGTCAAATGTCTAGCAATCCCGCTCTCAGTGCATAGCTGATTAAACTCCCGGTTACAGAACTCAAGACCATTATCCGTCCTAAGCTTCTTAACCGTCCTCCCAGTCTGATTTTCTACTAACTGCTTCCACTCTTTGAACTTTTCAAATGCTTCGTGTTTGAACCTGAGAACATAAACCCATACCCTTCTGGAATAATCATCGACAATAGATAAGAAATACCTCTTACCTCCCAATGATTCCACCTGAGACGGACCCCATAAGTCTGAATGAACATAGTCTATCACTCCCTGAGTAGTGTGCCTTCCTACACCGAAACGGACTCGATGTGACTTTCCTAAAACACAATTCTCACAAAAATCGAGCTTACCTAGACTCTTCTTGCCAAACAAACCCTGCTTTTCCAGCACGTGTAGTCCCGCCTCACTGATATGTCCCAGTCTTTTATGCCAAACCTGCACAAGACTGTCTTTTTCTTCAACACTAGCATTAAGCTCACCGGCCAATGCATGGCCATCCAAAGAGTATACACAGTTCTCCCTTCGGGTTCCAGATATAATAACCCTAGAACCATTAATCACCTTGACTTTGCCCGACTGCAATTTTACGGTATATCCCTCTTTTTCAAGAGTTCCCAGCGATATCAAGTTTCTTTTCAATTCAGGAATGTACCTGACATTGTGTAACACAAAACTTGACCCATCTTTCAGTTGTACCTTTACCTTGCCAATACCCCTGATCTTGCACTCCCTGTTGTCGCCCAACAGTACGTTGCCCCCATCGCATTCCAGAAAATCAAAAAATACATCTAACCTGGGTGACATGTGATATGAACCTCCTGAATCCATGATCCAATCTTGCAGTCTTTCTGCACTCATCACCATCATCACCTCAGAATCGTCATAAATCGAACCACTGGAGCTTGGTTGATCATCTTTCTTGACGTAACCTTTTGACTTCTTGCGATTATTCTTCGGACAGTCTCTTCTCAAGTGCTCCTCAGATTGGCAAATAAAGCATTTGAGTCTTCCACCTCGAGATTTCGATCTTGACTTTCCCTTTGACTGATGCGAATTCTTGCGATCAGTTCTTCCCCTCACATATAACCCTTCACCATCATCCCCCTTCGCCTTGAACCTTTCTTTGATTTCCTTTGAATTTAGTGTGGCCATCACGTCCTCCAAAGTCAAATCTTCCCGTCCATAAAGCAAGGTATCCACAAAGTGTTCGTATGATGCTGGTAAAGACGTGAGTAACAATAAAGCAAGATCTTCATCCTCGAATTTTACCTCAATATTTGCTAAATCAACAACGATTTTGTTGAACTCATCTATATGCTCGGAAATCTTTCGTCCAGTCGGCATGTAGAATGTATACAACTTCTTCTTCAGGTACAACTTGTTGGCCAATGACTTTGTCATGTACAAAGACTCGAGCTTTGACCAAACCCCCGCTGCAGTCGTCTCCCCGGTAACCTCTCTCAGGACCTTGTTACCTAAACACAAAATCATGGCACTGTGAGCATTCTTGTCAAGCTTAGATTTCTCTTCAGCTTCCATATTCGCGGGGAAAACCTCCAGAGCTGCTTCACATCCGTTCTGGATTAATAAAGCACGCATCTTGATTCTCCATAACCCGAAATCGCCAGTTCCATCGAATTTCTCGATGTCAAACTTGGCTCCCGTCATTCTTTATCCCTTTGTTGATTTGCTAAACCTTGTGATAAACCCTCACAATCACAAACCAATAAAGTCCCTTCAGTAACTCGCTAAACCTTGTGATACGTTAAACCTCACAATCACGAATTACGAAGTCCCTTGTGTAAAAGTCCCTTCAAAGTAATACCGTTTTGTTTTATAAACAAAACAAAAAAACTTAATAGATTACTAATATTAAAAGTATTAGCCCACTATTAATTTTTTTTTCCTCAATTCTATGTCTTAGGCCCGATAAAAAAATTGGCCCAAACCAACACACTTTGAAGTAATCTTTTAGTTGACTTTTATTAAAAAATAAAACACGTAACCTGTTTCTTCTTCTTCTTTCCTACGATGGATAGCCACCACCAACAAACGCAAAGAAAAAGAAATCAATGGCAAGTCAACCACCAATGTTCGATCTTTAAAATCAACCCTTTTCTTTTTATCGATCTGCTACAACCTTGATGATCTAAACCCGATCACCAATCCTTCTCCAATCGATCCTAGATAATCAGCGAGACCACGAACCTGAGCTCTGATACCACTTGTAGGGTTTAATCCCTACAACCCTGGTTAACTAGATGCGGAATAATACGATCGTGAAGCACACACACCAGCAGACTCGGACTCGAAAGAAAAGCGACGCCACAAGGTAATCCCTAATCGTTTCCGATTAGTTTATTGAAAGAATGTCGTGTTTGGTTTGTTCCCCTCACCTCCTTTTATAGAGATGAGGGGGAACCGACTATACAAGTCCTACGGGTCGGGTTGGGCTTAGACATTGCCAACCGACCTTTATTCTTAGCTATAGGAAACTAGGCTAATCGACACTCTCCCTAGACACGACTTAGGCGAATATAATGACTAAACATAACAAGAACTAACATAAACAGGCTTAAGGTTTAATTATAATGGAACAAAATATATCAACTAACACACCCCTACAGTTTAAGCGAGAAGTAATCGAACACTCAAACTGGTGCGAAATTCTTCAAATAATACTGTAAGAAGACCTTTGGTGAAGATATCGGCATACAAATAACGAGATGGAACATGAAGAACACGCACATGACCCATAGCAACTATATCACGAACAAAATGAATGTCAATCTCAATGTGTTTAGTTCGTTGATGTTGCACTGGAATAGTAGATAAATAGACGGCACTAACATTATCACAATACACAAAGGTAGCGGTCAATAGTGGTGTATGTAGTTTTCGAAGTAGATTGCGCAGCCAAGCTGTCTCAGCAACAACATTAGCAACACCCTGATATTCAGCTTCAGCACTAGAACGTGAAAGAGTTGGTTGTCGCTTAGAGGACCATGATAAAAGATTGTTACCCAAAAATACACAATACCCGGATGTAAATCTGCGAGTAGTAGGGCAACCAGCTTAATCAGTGTCAGGGTAAGCGACAAGAGAAGACCCTGATGATGCATATAACTGTAAACCAAAATCCAAAGTGCCGCGGACATAACGAAGAATCCTCTTGAGAGAAGCTAAGTGAGATTCCCGAGGATCATGCATATATAAACAAATATGTTACACAGCATAAGACAAAAATTGGACGAGTGAATAATGTGAGACCCCCAAAATCTGACATGGGACAAATAGGCAACGAGGGGGTAACACGTCATAGTACAAGAAATAATGAATTACAATTCATACAAAGCTGACGAAATAAAAACAAGTACATTACATCATAAAAGGTAAGAGTTTTTAAAAATAGGTCCCAGAGTTTATATGCGGAAAATATATTATTTCATCCTGATTTATAACATAAATTTGTCCAAAAGATAGAAATAATTTCTGACAGTTTATATAAAACCAATCTTTCAAAAGCATCACAGAAATCTCCAAACTGCGATAATGTCCTGCGGGCTCCCATCCAAGCAAAGCTAAGTAAAAATACCTGAGATTAAACATGTAAAAGTCAACATAAAGTTGAGTGAAATTCATAGGTTTAGCAGTAAAGGTGTGGAACACAAGCATTCATTTGTAAAACAAGTAGTATGGAGTTTGGTTCGTCAACCATAGTCCGAAATCATTATTATTGCTGTTCAGTTCATGAACCGAAGCTTAACTCAGTGTAAGTTCCTCTAGGGAGTATTCAGCCTAAATACTCAAGTAATAAACAAATATCAGTGCGTCAAGGTACTTGAGACGGGGATAGTCAATCCCGATGGATCCACCCACAACATTCGCGCTTAGTACTCGAAATTAACGGTTCATGATCAGGAGAGGAGACTTAAGGCTAGACTAAAAGCAATAATAATATTGAAAACCTGAAAATCATACATGTTCTGGATAGCATAAAAGTTCTGGATAACATACAGTTTTTAAATGGTTGCGTTCCACCATGTAAAATCTCACCCCGTGTTTAGAAACCATGTACAAGTAAAAAGGGGCTATGAACTCACCTTAGCCACGAGGTAAGTCAATCACGGTACTCAGCAACTGAGTAGAAACAATGTAGTGAGACGATCACCGACGATATGGATGCCCGGGGAAACACAAAAACCGCAACCTATCACAATAAGGCGCGCGTTAAGACTCGAACTCAATATCGATATATATACCAAATACAATGTGACTCAAATGTTTTCAAAGTATTCATGTTTCAAAACCATTGACACGAACCAAATGAATTCATACTAACCATTTATTCCAACACTACACGTTAAAACACTTGTACACTTGAAAATGACTCGTCATACGACGCCTAGTCAACGCAAGTCAAAATATCCTTATACATCGCTCAGACCAGTAGCTAAGTCATTTATATAATGACTAAGCACTTGAGTAAGTCACCATGTCCGATGGTGAATACTCAAACTCACGCAACACAAGCATTGAACTAAATGTCCAAAATTAAAAATCAGCAAGTACACTCCGAATGTACACACCGATCTACCCTATCTAGACTTGTCCGTTTTATATCAAAATTGGTGTCAAGGTCACTTATAACCTGCATAAGACCTAACCAAATTTGAGCCAAAGTTCACACTTAATCCATCAACTCGACATTTTACTCGACTCCAAATTTGGGACAGATTTGTGCACTTGTTTTGTAAAACCGTTTAGACCGCTTTAAAAGTACAAACTCGACAATCCGTCTTTTGAAACCACTACTAGACTCATCAAACTCAGTTTGTAAACTTTGAAAACCAGTAGTATCAACTATCTAACCAAGCACCAAAGGCCTCTTGGTCCAGCGGTATGTGAGTGGCTCTCTAACTTAAAGGTTGTGGGTTCAAGTCTCGGTGGAGACATGTGTGATATAATTTGTGAGATAGTTTGTGTTGTAAAAAAATGCCGTTCTAAAAAAAAAACTATCTAACCAAGCCTAAAGTCCCCGAGATTCGACCCAAAATCAGCCACAATTTCGGATTGTGCCGACTTGCGTCTCCCGGTACACGAAAACTAAAACTAGCATAACTTTTGACTCGTAATGACTTAGAAGCTCTATCTTATACCAAAACGACCGTATTGGAAAACTCTACAACAATATCAAATAATCTTAGCCTTTCCCAGACCTTAAACCCACGAAAAATCTGTTTAATACCTGCTGTCCAAAAATACCTTTTTAGAAAACAAGTCAAATCCATTTTTCAATCAAAACCTCCCATACCCCTAGGATCACTATACTATCATTCCTAACAACCAAACACACTCCTAAACACATGCATGTAAAATTTAACAAAATCAAAGATCAAAAATCAACCTTTTTAGGATCAAAACATGATGATCTTACCAAAAATAATACATGCAAGATGATTAAAACATCATACAACCATGAGATCATAAAGTTATAAAAACCTTGATGCATGTATGAAATTTTTAGATCATAAGAATCACCATGAGATTCTAAGAGGTGGTCTTCAATTTGTTTAGTTAAAATCATGGTGGATGATGGTGTTTTGTGGTGGGATGGTAGCGGCAACAAGGAGGTGTGGGAGGAGATGGTGGTTTTTGTTTATTAAAGTGTGAGTTGTATGTGTTTTGGTTAAATAAAGTGTATATATATGATAGGTAGTGGAAGGGTTATTGTTGCCAAGTTTGAAACTTGTGGACTTAAAAACAATTAATAGTTTTAAAGGGTAGAAAATGGTTATTGGTAAATATTGAAAATATTTACGGGGCTCGGGTTTCGTAAAAATACTTTTCAAAAGTTACAATGCATCATAAAAATGATTATATGATTTCCCGACACGACTTAATACGTAATTAAAACGAAATCGTCGAAAGTCTTAATTATCGAAAAAATCGATAAATAGACGTAAACTTTTAGGCATCCGTCGGTATCGCGATCACTAGGAATTCTCGTTGTACATTGATTTCGAATAAACTCGTTGTAAAACGCACGCGGGTGATTTTAAATCAAAAACTTGATTTAAATAAATATCGAAAAATAAAATAAAAACTTTATAATTCCATACAAAGTATTTATCGATGATCAGAAAAATACTTAAAAAGTATAATTTAAAAATCTCAGGATTTACATATAGCAATACAAGAAAACGTAATACGTTGGAAAATTCAAGAAGCACGAATAAAAAGAATATAATAAAGCTGGGAAAGTACGGGTTCTCACAGTCTTCTCCCCTAAAGGAACTCTGGTCCCCAGAGTTCTCTTGAAAACAGTAGAAGATGCAAACAAGAGGAGGTACAAAGTGTAGAACAAAATTCATTGCTTCCCAGGTAATTTCTGTACCACGACGAGTGTTAACGGTTAGAATTCGCTATGCTTCAGTTTCTTAACTCCTTTTCGTATAAATTTTCAGTCTTGGATTAGGATAACGATCTTTCAATACGGAGATACATCAAGAGATAGAGTGGGTGGAAATACGTGCGATAAACTAACAAGAATGAACACAAGAATCGCTTAAACAGGCAAAGTGCGATAAAAGGAACCAAGATTGTAAATCAACAAGGGGTCGCAAATCGTGCAACTGTAAAACGTGACAATCTTAAAACGTAATAATCCAGTTTACAAAAGAACTAAAAGGGAAAAAATGAATTACATATGATCATTCAAAATATAGGCTGTCAAAATCAGTTGTCTAGTATTTTGATATTACTTTAAAACTTAGTTTTAAATATTTTCTTTATTAAAAGAAATTTTTACAAGGTGTAGTGATTAAAAATCAAACTCTATATAAAAAGAGTGGGTAAACAGTTGTTGAATCTTTTTCTTGATCAAGACTTCAGAGTAAAAGTAACTCAGTTCAAATAGTTATTTTGATCAGCTTAAGAGCTTTTCGGGTGACTACATGAAATTATCGTTAAAAACTCAGGTTTATCGCTATCATTAGAGAAAATCAGATTTTCCAAGTTATTTAGAAGCATTGTTTAGAAATTATAATTTTTATTTAAAAATTTCATTAGGTTGACAGTAAAGTACGATATAATCAAATACTTTAAAAGATACAGCTTGATATCCTTTGAAACACTAGGTAAATTTCCCAAAGAGGATATATAGATTCGATACTAAACTTGAAATGGGTATTTTGACAATTTAAACATTTGGTAAGATGTATAAAACGTTTTTAAAAATTAATAATAATTTTTAGAAATTCAAGAAAGTGTTTAAGATATCAAACGATAAACACGTAACAGTTTCTGGTTTTCAGAAAGTGACAAAATAGCAAAAGATTATGAAACGAATATCGATCAACAATTAGTATACAAGCAATAGCACGAGGAAATAAAACGGAAGTCGTATCAACTCCTAACGAACATGATAGAATAAATGCTTCGATGATAAGGACAATAAGAAACAAGGATTATAGCAAGATTAATTCACGAGTGCGGTTGGCGTCACCAATAACGGCTTATTAAGTTCTCGGTGGTCGATGCACGATCGAAGGAGAAAAGCCACACAACGAATTTTCGAATCAAAGAAAATTCTTAAGAAGTCAATTGAGAGTAAATTCAGTAAAATGAAAACATTAGCAATGAAAGGCGAAATCAACACATGATTCACACGAATGAATTTCAAGACGACAAGGTCTAACACACATCATGACAATTACACGAAATCATCGTTCACGTCCAGTCATAAATCATTTATCGCGTCCAGAGACGTTTCGTAGTTCTACCAAGATAGATAGAGATGGTCGATCATAGAAGCATAACAACGTTGAAACTTTCAAGTCTGGTATCAATGGTAAGAATTTAGGCAAATGGTAACGAAAATTGTATCATGAGGATGATGATGTAACAATTAAACAAAGATCGCTGAATAAGGAAATCTGTGCTTGAGGCATGTACTTTGTTCAAGAAAAGATAAGGGTTCATATGTGTATGTTGCGAACTGTTGATACTCGCATAAGAAGTAAAAGTTTTCTAAACTTTATTTATCTAACTTTTTAAGGAACATATTAAAAAGTTGATTGTTGGTCAAATATTTATGGCGACTACTATTTGGCCTTGCATGGCTCCTTCTAAATTAGGCATAGGTGATCAGGCCATGCATAATTTAGGACTAGCAATGCGATGCTCAGCTTCGTCAAACCAGTATTACATATCATATTATTTAAAATATGTATATAATGCCATTTGTAAAAACAGAAATCAAAATAGTTTGTGAAACTCTTCGCCACTAAGTTACTGGCTATATTATTTAATTCAACAATTTGTATTGTTACAAGGGTTCTTCATAAGACCCAAATAGAATAAATTGTGAAAATACATTGTAAAATTAATGTAAATTAATTTTATAAGATAGCATTCAATTATTTAAGAAAGCCCAAATGAAACCTTTTGTAAAATGATTTGCAAATGGTAACATGACAATAGTTTATAAAGTAGCGAGTGAGTTACAAGAGGGAAATAAGGAGTAGTTCGAGTCAGTCAACGAAATGGTTACAAGGTGATAAGGTTTCAAGAGGTTTAGTAGAAATCGTCATGAGAAGCGTGTCAAGATGATAACAAACGTTACGAAAGCAAGATCTTCAACATCGGTCTAATTCAGTGGTACGATAGAAGCAAAGAAAGACAATAGAATGACAAATAAGTCATATGTAAAAGAAAGGATAAAGGAATCCGTATGTGCACATCGTGATTTATTTGACAAAAATACACTTTTAAGAAAGTAGGGTATCAGTTAACAAATAGTACAATCACTCCGAAAAGTTTCTATATTAGGAAGTTACCGAATTTCAAAAGTTCAAGATCTATGTATATGTATGACCGAACTCAAAGTTACTATTTTATACTTGTTCAAACGCAATCATTGTTTTTAGTTTGCAAAATATCATTAGTTAAAGTTTTACGAGCTCAACGAACTCAAAAACGCTTGAAATCATATTTTTAAAGTCTATCAGTTTTGACTTTTGGGTTTCACTAGACCAATTAACTCACTAAACGATATTCTAAGACTCAACGTCTGATGCATTTCGATGTAAAACAATGTTTTGAACAACTTCCTAGTTTTACCCGAGACTTGAAATGGAATAAAAATGGACGAAAATGCCCTTGCATTAAATCTGTCAACAAAATGATATTTTAGCATTATTCAGAAAATAACTTCTTAGATTTTACAATCTCAAATGAGCGTAACTTGCTCGATTTTAAAGTTTACTGGTCAAATTTTATGTCCTAAACGGACGTCTCAACAAGTAGAAATATATATTTTTATGTCTAAAGTTATAAAAAAATATTTTCTCGACACAACTTGAAATTAAATCTAAATTTCATAATAACTCAGAATTAATGTACACACAAGACTTGTGGATTCCATAAAGACGAAAGAGAAGAAAAACTGCATAATTAATCATGTAAAGACAACACAGTATGGAAATGGTTCAAGAATACCAACGATAATCTGAGAGATCAAAAACGACGCATATCATCCGTGTCTTCGGTTTCAAGATGCAATGTAGGAAAGTCTCTTGGCGGCGTGATTTTCCAAAAACACAAAACATACCGAGAAAGAAACAAAATATTAACAAGTCACACTCCTGAGGCGAGAAGGTTTAATGAAAAAGGGAGGATACAAGTAGGATCGTATTCCAAACAATCATCACATAGTAAATGACGATCATGTGTTCAAGGTACAACGGATGTTGTAAGTCGAAGTCGAAACGTAGCATGGTCAATAATAAGATGTAATCCATGTACAATTGTCGTGTAAAACTGTGACGTAAAGGTCAATCAAGATTACGAAAACCCATGATATTATTCAATGCTGATTTAATGAATTCTTCGAGATGTGTGACTCACATGGTGTCCTTTAGTCTTTTCCGGAGACACATTGAGCTACACAATGGTCTATAGACTAGACATTCAATTACGAATTGTCGAAAAGAAAATCTACGTATCTAAATAGATGTTTTAAAGGAAATAAACAGTGAAAGCAACATGCACGGTAGTAAGAATGAAAATCGGGAGTTTTATCAAAAACAACACTTATTCAATTCCGAACAATGGTATCATGAGAGTAAGCACAACATGTAGCAACGAGTCGAGAAAACAGATGATTCAAAACGAACGAGTATATGAAGTCAGTCGTATCACGCAGAAATGAAATAGCAATAGTACTCAGAAAAATGAGTATGAAAAGTCGACAGCATACGCGCTCTGAATACAAGTATGTAACGTCATAACGATATAAAATCATTGTAACAAAATCAGTTCACAAGAACAAAAATTCAGAAAATGCAGTAAGAGTATATGTAATCAAGTAAATCCAATGGCAGTTCATGAAGCACAAAGGCTTGAAAAGACATAGTAATTATCGTCAATAGGGTAATGTAATATTTCAACATGTAACCAGGAGAAGAAATACTACAATTATAATTAAAAGTAAATAATAAGGATTAAAGAGTTACCCGCGCAGATATCGAACAACATTGGCAGATTCTGTGGTTGACACTTAAAACATGAAATATTTGAACTTTCGGTTATAGACTAAGTTTTTGAAAAATGACTCAGTTTCCTATAACCATCGCTCTGATACCAATCTGTGAGACCCCCAAAATCTGACATGGAACAAATATGCAACAAGGGGGTAACACGTCATAGTACAAGAAACACTGAATTACAATTCATACAAAGCTGACGAAATAAAAACAAGTACATTACATCATAAAAGGTCAGAGTTTTTAAACATAGGTCCCAGAGTTTTATATGCGGAAAATATATTATTTCATCATGATTTATAACATAAAGTTGTCCAAAAGATAGCAATAACTTTTGACAGTTTATATAAAACCAATCTTTTAAAAGCATCACAGAAATCTCCAAGCTGCGATAATATCCTGCGGGCTCCCATCCAAGCAAAGCTAAGTAATAATACCTGAGATTAAACATGTAAAATCGTCAAAGTTTAGTGAAATTCATAGGTTTAGCAGTAAAGGTGTGGAACACAAGCATTCATTTGTAAAACAATTAGTATGGATTTTGGTTCGTCAACCATAGTCCGAAATCATTATTATTGCTGTTCAGTTCATGAACCGAAGCTTAACTCAATGTAAGTTCCTCTAGGGAGTATTCAGCCTAAATACTCAAGTAATAAACAAAATATCAGTGCGTCAAGGTACTTGAGACGGGGATAGTCAATCCCGATGGATCCACCCACAACATTCGCGCTTAGTACTCGAAATTAATGATTCATGATCAGGAGAGGAAACTTAAGGCTAGACTAAAAGCAATAACAATATTGAAAACCTGAAAATCATACATTTTCTGGATAGCATACAAGTTCTGGATAGCATACAGTTTTTAAATGGTTGTGTTCCACTATGTAAAATCTCACCCCGTGTTTAGAAACCATGTACAAGTAAAAAGGGGCTATGAACTCACTTTAGCCACGAGGTAAGTCAATCACGGTACTCAGCAACTGAGTAGAAACAATGTAGTGAGACGATCACCGACGATATGGATGCCCGAGGAAACACGAAAACCGCAACCTATCACAATAAGGCGCGCGTTAAGACTCGAACTCAATATCGATATATATACCAAATACAATATGACTCAAATGTTTTCAAAGTATTCATGTTTCAAAACCACTGACACGAACCAAATGAATTCATACTAACCATTTACTCCAACACTACACGTTAAAACACTTGTACACTTGAAAATGACTCGTCATACGACGCCCAGTCAACGCAAGTCAAAATATCCTTATACATCGCTCAGACCAGTAGCTAAGTCATTTATATAATGACTAAGCACTTGAGTAAGTCACCATGTCCGATGGTGAATACTCAAACTCACGCACCACAAGCATTGAACTAAATGTCCAAAATTAAAAATCAGCAAGTACACTCCGAATGTACACACCGATCTACCCTATCTAGACTTGTCCGTTTTACATGAAAATTGGTGTCAAGGTCACTTATAACCTGTATAAGACCTCACCAAAATTTGAGCCAAAGTTCACACTTTAAAATCCATCAGCTCGACATTTTACTCGACTCCAAATTTGGGACAGATTTGTGCACTTGTTTTGTAAAACCGTTTAGACCGCTTTAAAAGTACAAACTCGACAATCCGTCTTTTGAAACCACTACTAGACTCGTCAAACTCAGTTTGTAAACTTTGAAAACCAGTAGTATCAACTATCTAACCAAGCCTAAAGTCCCCGAGAGTCGACCCAAAATCAGCCACAATTTCGGATTGTGCCGACTTGCGTCTCCCGGTACACGAAAACTAAAACTAGCATAACTTTTGACTCGTAATGACTTAGAAGTTCTATCTTATACCAAAACGACCGTCTTAGAAAACTTTACAACAATATCAAATAATCTTAGCCTTTCCCAGACCTTAAACCTACGAAAAATCTGTTTAATACCTGCTGTCCAAAAATACCTTTTTAGAAAACAAGTCAAATCCATTTTTCAATCAAAACCAATCATTCCCATACCCCTAGGATCACTATACTATCATTTCTAACAACCAAACACACTCATAAACACATGCATGTAAAATTTAACAAAATCAAAGATCAAAAATCAACCTTTTTAGGATCAAAACATGATGATCTTACTAAAAATAATACATGCAAGATGATTAAAACATCATACAACCATGAAATCATAAAGTTATAAAGACCTTGATGCATGTATGAAATTTTTAGATCATAAGAATCACCATGAGATTCTAAGAGGTGGTCTTCAATTTGTTTAGTTAAAATCAAGGTGGATGATGGTCTTTTGTGGTGGGAAGGTGGCGGCAATAAGGAGGTGTGTGAGGAGATGATGGTTTTTGTTTATTAAAGTGTGAGTTGTATGTGTTTTGGTTAAATAAAGTGTATATATATGATAGGTAGTGGAAGGGTTATTGTTGCCAAGTTTGAAACTTGTGGACTTAAAAATAATTAATAGTTTTAAAGGGTAGAAAATGGTTATTGGTAAATATTAAAAATATTTACGGGGCTCGGGTTTCGTAAAAATACTTTTCAAAAGTTACAATGCATCATAAAATGATTATATGATTTCCCGACACGACTTAATATGTAATTAAAACGAAATCGTCGAAAGTATTAATTATCGAAACAATCGATAAATAGACGTAAACTTTTGGGCATCAGTCGGTATCGCGATCACTAGGAATTCTCGTTGTACATTGATTTCGAATAAACTCGTTGTAAAACGCACGCGGGTGATTTTAAATCAAGAACTTGATTTAAATAAATATCGAAAAATAAAATAAAAACTTTATAATTCCATACAAAGTATTTATCGATGATAAGAAAAATACTTAAAAAGTATAATTTAAAAATCTCAGGATTTACATATAGTAATACAAGAAAACGTAATACGTTGGAAAATTCAAGAAGCACGAATAAAAAGAATATAATAAAGGTGGAAAAGTACGGGTTCTCACATATAAGATATTGCAGGCCACCTGCAAGACTCCGATACAAAGTAGGATCTGAAATGGGAGTCCCCTCAAGACCAAGCATAGACTCGGTGTCAACAGAAGTCCGAGTGGGATTGTAGTTGAGCATATGTGCTCGCTCGAGCAACTCCATAGCATATCTCTTTTGAGAGAGAAACATCCCTGTAGTGTCACGTGTAACAGAAATCCTCAAGAAATGATTATGGGCACCAAGATCTGTCATGTCAAACTCCTTGTGTAGGGAGAAAATAATCTTTTGAAGCAAAGCTGTAGAAGAAGCTGTGAGAACAATATCATCCACATAAATCAATAAATATGTTGTGTGAGTGCCAGATCAGTAAACAAATAAAGAGGAATTACATCTACTAGGAGAAAATCCAACTCGAGTAGCATAAGCAGCAAATCGTTCAAGCAAGAGGGGCATGTTTTAACCCATATAAAGACCTCAGAAGGCGACATACATGATGAGGATACCGAGGATCAACAAAACCTGAAGGCTGATGCATGTAGACAGTCTCTAACAAATCTCCATTTAGAAAAGCATTCATAACATCAAGTTGATGAATCGCCCAATGTATCGTCAATGCAAGACTAAGCACGGTACGAATAGTGGCCGGCTTAACAACCGGACTAAATGTCTCATCACAATCAATACCAATCTGCTAACTACTACCGTTAGCAACCAGACGAGCTTTATACCGACTCAATGAACCATCAGCATTAAATTTATGCCGAAATAACCACAAACACCGCACAATATTGGCACCAGGAGGTCTTGGAACGAGAACTCAAGTACTATTTTTAAATAAAGCGTTATATTCATCATACATAGCATCGCCAGTGCACGTCAGATAAAACAAGATATGGGGATTTTGGTATGGGAGAGGTATGAGAAACATGGAGGTTTAGACGTTGGGTGATCTTACGTGTGTCATCCTGATTTCTAGTGACCATAGGGTGAGTTCTAGTTGGTGGATTATTAGTGATGGGTTGAGAGGTTGTGTTGGTTTGTGTTTCTCTTAGAATCGAGGTCGTAGATTAGGATTGGGCTTGAGCCTGGGTCATTCAATTAAAGAGATTATATTATATAGGTTATATCAGAAGGATCTAGAATTAACATAAACAGGTTTAAGCTCTAATTACAATGGGCCTAAATATATCAACTAACAATTTCAACATTATCGAACAACTGTTATATAAAGACATGGTTAAAAAGGAAAATTATCTCATGAATAGAACATACACCTAAACCTTTGTTTCTACCTTGAATGAAAAAATGCAATCAAATCATACCAAAGAAGCCTATAATTGGTGTGTGTTATAGTTTTGTGGAAAACAACATCGTTTAATATAATAAACAACTTGAATAAAATTATAAAACAGATAACCTAAAGTAATCTAGTACGAGTAGTATTGTACTCCGTAGTAATGAAAGATGAAGTTACTCCAAGTTGCTTGACTTTTGTGGTTATTAGACACAAAGGGGGGCTTGAAAGACCACGGGATATGCTCACATGCAGGATCTAATAGACCACGACCCTAGATTTCATTTGAATATAGAGTAACTTAAGTTATACATCAAATTTGTTTTGTCTTAGTGTATTATTTATTTTTATAATCTTTTTTGTAAAAACGATCCCTATAGTTACGGATAGCTCGCTGAAAGCAATGTTTTAAAACTAGATTCGATCTGCAGCTTAACCAGTTGAACCGGAAACCTATGATAACGCCGGGCCGTTACTAGTCGGGTTTTTGACGATTTTAAACCCGGATTAAATCGCTAGGATTCACTTCACTCGGGCTGGTATGGTTCATCGAAACCGGCCGGGTTTGCCGCCTTTGTTGTTTCTTCCATGACAAGTATGGATAATCAAGTGATGAACTATTGCTGTCAATATTTTGTAATGTTAGCATAGTAATGATGCCATCATTTTTCATCCAAAACGTTTATACAATTACATGTTTAGCAAAGGAATTAAGTATTAGGTGCAAACATACAAAATTGTTATAAAACGTTTCGACATATAGAACATTATATCACACAGTTCCTTGAGGAAATAAGTTTTTTTTCTTTTTTTGGAAACAACAACATTTTATTGAATCAAGATAGGCTTAGCAAGACGCTAGGATCTAACGAGTGTTACATAATAGCAAACATAGGGCGTTTAAGCCAACCGTCCCAGCTAAGATTCCTTTTAGATCTAAAATTACACAAGAAAACGAGTGAGAAACTATAGCATCGTATACGATCCCCTTTCTAGGCCGCTTACTATCAAAAACCACCGAGTTCTGAAACCTCCAAATGAACCACCAAGCAATGAAAAAATAACCTCCAAATACTCTTTTACCACAACACGGAGCTTTAAAGACTTAACCCGCTCGAGCCATTCTTGACACGAAGAGAAAGAATAAACCGCCAACCCCCACCATTTAAGAATCCTGGACGTAATATCGTGAGAAAACGGACAAGAGAAAAACAAGTGATTAGTTGTCTCCACACCCACTTCACATATTGGACATACGATAGATTCCATCTCCATACCTCGCAAAAAATAAATTATGGCGGGTTTGGATCTTTCTCAAAGCTAATTTTCATGCTAGAATATTAACTTTGATAGGCACCATCTTAATCCATCGTGTTGGATCACCAAAAGAATTGCTCATCAAAATATCAATACACATCCTAGCTAAAGAAACTGAGAACAACCCTGAAGCATCCACCGTCCACAACCAAGAATCACGAGAAGATGTTAACACCATATCATTAACCAACTCATTGAGCGACTTCATATGATAATCTTCAATGCCACCCCTGGGATTGCGACGAAGACCATAATATAAACTCACATGCAATTTTTCACTAATAGAAATATCTTTATTTAACTCAAGAGCGAACACACGAGGGTATTTAAATTGAAGAGGGATATTATCGAACCATGGGTCTTTCCAAAAGGAAGAACCTCTACCATCACCCACCTTCTTAACAACAAAAGCAAGCAAATCGACCCCTTTTCACCTTAACAACTCCACGCTCCTTATACATTCCAACCAAGTAGAGTGATACCCATATATATTAGACTTCTTGATACATCTATGCTCTCTATATATCACCTTCACCACATGAATCCAAAGCGTGTCTTGTTGAGATTTAAAACGCCACACTCATTTGAATAAAAGGGCTCGATTCACTGGGAAGAAGCTATTAACCCCAAGACCTCCATCCTTTTTATTTGTCAACACCTTATCCCACTTTAACTATGACATTTTCTTCTCACCATCTTCCGTAACCCTAAAGAGTTTTCTTGAGGAAATAAGTTTACATAGTATTAAATGTTCCAAAAACTACAATTCTCAATTCACAATATAATCCTCATCGAATTATATTGTGAAAGTCCCCAATTCACGACTAAATTGATTAAGGTAAAGATAATAACATCGGAAATACTTCTCAAACGTATGACTTTATTAATATATAATTAAGTATAACAATATGTTATGGATCACACAGTTTGAATGACAATGTATGTTATACCATTTGGACAAACAAACTTAATAAGAGTGTTAAGTTTACAAGCAAACTCTGAATATCAGGTGTGCAAATGAAACAACTAACTTTGTCTGAGTTTGAAAGAGTTAATGATATGAAATAATGCAAAGTGAACAACATTAACTCTTTACATTATTCTCTATTTATAGTCGTACAAGGTTGACTAAGTTGGTGGAGTAGATAACGACTTATCAAGAATTTAGTGGGGTCAGACGTCTGCATCGATGCTCTTCTATTCTTGGTAAACTGCTACTAAGATTTCGAAAACAGTTCTGACAACTGTTTTCCATATCTTCATACCTCCGTACTTTAGGAAACTTTAATTCAAAGCTACTATTTGTCCCACTCAAATAGTTCACGTCAAAACACTAAGAGATGCCCAAAGGGTACAGAGTGTTATCAGGGTATTGCCACCCCTGATAACACTCAACCACTAAGAGCCCTGATACATCTCAACTGTTATCCATCACATCTGATGAGTATGTCTCCAAGTAATCTTCGACTTCCTGACGATGTATTTGACTTGAAATACTCTGTGGTTGCTCACAGAGGTCAGAACCTCCTGAGACTTTCAATACTTTCTTGTCTCCTAGCCACATGTAAGTTTATAACACATACTGTATTTATTAAATAAATCTATGAATAAGGAAAATCTAACAACCTTAGTTTCCTAACAATCTCACCCTATTTAGACACAAATACAGCTAGGTCTTAGGATGTTATAATAAGTGAGTACTCAAATTCTTCTTACACATCACATGTAATAACTTAAACAACAGAGAACATAATTTTATTAGGCATGAAATTTTACAAGTACAAAAAGTACAAAGATTGAAAATTATGTCATCATCACAGGTGTATCACTTATGTTGTCCCACTTATGTTGTCCCACCTATGGTGTCCCAACTCTAGTGTACCAACTTTAGTGTACCACCTCAACACAGCTACACTATGGGTCTTCATTAATCTAAACCACGTCTGACTTTGTCTTTAGTTTCTCTCTTGTAACTTCTTAAGTTGATAACCACTTAGATTTCATTTTCAAGTTGTTTGGCATAATAACAGTTTATCTTTAGCCCTTTCTTAAGATTGATGAGTTAGGCAGTAGAGGCAAGGCACAACTCACTCTCCCTCTGGAAACAGTATTGGCATCCTCTGCTTAAATATACCACCCCCCCTTTCAGGTTCGGTATATGCCTATCCATCAACATGTCCAACAATCTCCTTTAGTAAGTGATAACGACCTAATTATACATATTCAATCTATCATTATAATGCCACTTTTTAGTATAAATAAGAGCTTCTGATACTTAATATTTTGTGTTTATTTGCAGATATAAAGTTTGAAGGAGCAAAGTGAAGATATACAAAGAAGGCGCCTCAATATGCAAATAAGCCAAAGTTGTTGAAAGAAGATTCTGGATCGCCCAGAAGTGCGGCGCACAAACTCAGATGTGCGGCGCACATTCACGTCTCCAAAGTGCGGGGCACTTTCGGAGAAGTGCGGCGCACATTTGACCCCCAGACAACACTATAAATAGAGGCCACTTCCACTCATTTTACACGCACCTATCTCTCTCAATACTCCATAGCTAGAGTATTTTAGCTTTCTTAGTAAAATTTCAGTATTATCCACTTTTGGGAGATACTTGTAACGAGAGTATTCCACTCTTCGATTCTTGGAGGAACGATACAATCGTGACACTTGTGTACTCGTTTATTCAATCCAATCTAAGTATGATGTTCTTTTACTCTTTTCCAATTGTTACTTTGATTACTATGTTAAGCTAAGCTATTTGTGACTATATGGGTATGTGACTATAATTAGTGATGACGCTATGATATGATCCTTTATGTATGATTTCAAGCTAATGTTGTAGAACCATTTTACCACCTAGTTCTATAAACCATATTATATCTAAGTTGATTTGTTACGATAGTTTGGCGTTGAGAAACGCAAATTGTTATAATAAGTTTTCACGAACTTGCCTATCGTCATGAATCTTTGGTTGGAGAGATCCGTTTAGAAACTTGATAAAATATTGAACTCGTTGGCAACTTGTTTGGAGCTTAGTCGCTTAAATAAATGTAAGTCTTGAATCAAACCCAAGTAAATTGTGTAAACGTCGTTTTGACGAAAAAGGATTATTACTCTTTACCTACATAAACATATCTCGATCATTATTATCATCATCACGAACTTATACGAGCTATCCCATATTAGTCATACTTGTTACTATTGGTATTATTTCAACTATTTCTTTCTTCAATTATTATCTTGATTACCAAAACGAAACTAAGTCTCAGCGAACGATCTTGGCTTACCACTATAAAGCTATATTACGAATGGAAGGGTATACTTACCCGTGTTTGTCTGCTAGTCCCTTGTTTTGTCTAAACCTTGTAATATAAATTTAAGACTTGCAAACGAACATCAAGTTTTTGGCACCGTTGTCGGGGACTTATAATCCTGTTTTGTAACCAAATTCGTATAATCCTTGAAGAAATTGAACCATTGCAACTCATTTTTAAACAAAAAATTTTCTGCAGTACAGAAAGTACGCCGCACAAACCAAAAAGTGCGCCGCACATTTCCATTGAAAACAACAAAAACCTTATTGGATGCACACCCGTTCATCCGGAACACCACCAACACCACCGTTTCCAGAACCTGAACGTACCCTTAACCGAAGGCTACGTAGACTTCATCGCCGTGTACCTTTAGCTAGGAGACACGAGCAAACTCAACCTCGCATAATCTACCAACCTTTTGACAATCTTTCACAAATCCTATTTCTCACCAAACTCATCAACCGTTACGATCCAATGTCGGACACCGATGATGAACCAATGTGGTCAGGCGATAGAGTTGTAGCACCAAGTCCTGGCTCCGCAATCGTTTTACCTGAAATTGCAAACGATTTTTCAATCAAAGGGAACCACTTAACCCTTGTAAAAAAATAACCAATTTGATGTTCGAATCTAAACCGATCCTCACAAACACATCCACGAATCCATCGGAATTTGTAAAATGTTCAACTATGGAGAAGGACAAGCCAAAGCCGTCCAACTCATGATGTTTCCATCATCCCTGACTGGTGAAGCCAAGTCATGGCTCGACGAACTTAACGAATGAACCATTCGAACATGGGAAGGTCTTAGAACTACTTTCATTAGCCGATTCTTTCCTCCTATCCTATTTGAAAAACTCCTCAGAGAAATCCGAAGCTTTTCTCAACAAGATCGAGAAACTCTCACTGACGCATGGTTAAGAATGAAAGAACTACCCAGAAACTGCCATGGTCATGGACTTAAAAAAGAAGGAATAATCAAGATTTTCTATCATGGTCTTGACGATGCTACCCAAGATGCATTGAATGCCGCAGCGGGCGGAATTTTCCTTTACAAAACTCCTAACCACTTACCAATTATTGGATGACAAAGTCCTACTTAAGCTTGATTGGTCCAAAAATCACAAAAACAAAAACCCATGAAAAACCGTAGCTTTTGCCGAAGAAAGCAACAACCCAACCGATACTGAGAAAATTATGGCTCGAAAGGATGCCATGTCTCTTAAAATTGAAGAGATGAAAACCAAAACCTGCAAACACTGTGGAGGAAACCATCCTTCTAGTGAATGTGATGACGATGACACACCCATGACGAAGGAAGAAGAAGCCAACTTCATGAATACCTTTCGTTGAACTCGATTTTATAACGATTATCGTAATCGCGACCGCGATAATTGGAGATCAAATGATAAACCAAGTTATGATCGAGATGAAAATAAACCTACTCAAACCGAAGACAAAAACAACCTTGAAACCAAAATCGACAACTTTATAGAATCTCAAAGAAAAACCAACATTTTTGTTCGAGAAACATTCATTGACTTCAAAACCAAGTTCAAAACTACGACCAAAAACCACCAAGCTTCCATTCAAAACCTTGAAGCTAAATTTAATCGTTTGGTCGATAAACAATCGAATCGCGCTTCTGGTTCTTTACCAAGCAACACCAACCCAAACCCCAAGAACAACAACAAATATCAACCCCCACAAGCTCGTAACGAGCATGTGAATGCCGTATTCACGCGGCGTGGTTTATCTTACGAATCACCTACCAAACCTACTCAAGTTACACCAATCGAAACTCCATTCGATAGTGATAATGAGGATGAAGCCCAACCAACCCATACCAGACCAACTGAAAACCTAACGCCCAAACCATATAAACCAAAAGTACCATATCCACAACGCTTACGCAAGCAAAAGATGCAAGCTAAATATGGTAAATTCCTCGACTTAATACAAGAAGTTCGAATTAACATGCCTTTAGTCGATGTTCTGGCTGGAATGCCAAATTATGGCAAATTTATCAAAGAACTTATCAAGAGCAAGCATAAGTTTGAAGAAGTTTCTTCAACTTTTCTAAATGATGAATGTTCTGCCATTGTCCAAAACAAAGTACCACCAAAACTGGGAGATCCTGGAAGTTTCCTAATCCCATGTACTTTCCATCACTCATATTCTTGCAATGCCTTGGCCGATCTTGGCGCAAGTATCAACCTCATGCCATACTCTTTGTATGCTAAACTCTCTAAGAACGTTTTAAAACCCACAAAAATGAGTGTTCGCCTCGCAGACCGTTCTTTCCAATACCCAATGGGGATAGCCGAAAACATGCTCATAGAAGTCGGAAAATTTGTTTTTCCTGTTGACTTTGTAATCTTAGAAATGGAAGAAGATAGCAAGGTACCACTTATCCTTGGTAGACCTTTCTTACACACAGCTGACGCTATAATTAGAGTAAAGCAAAAACAACTCAACCTTGGAGTTGGAGAAGATAGAATCTCTTTTTCAATCGACGAAGCAATGAAACACGCATACTCTAATGACGATACTTGTTTTAGTATCGATGTCATTGAAGAAATCGATGAAGCCGATTTCAACGCTCTTCTTGATGAAGGAAGAAAAATTTTGTATTCTCTCGAAGGAACCATCCTCGAAGAAGAACTTTTTGCTGAATTTGATGCCTTAATAGCCGACCATACTGATGAACCAATCGAAACAATCGAAGAAGAAATCGAAACATCATTTGAAACCATAACTTTCAAAACCGACTTAAAAGTTAAGAAATCTGTCGAAGAACCTCCTACAGATTTAGAACTAAACCTCTTCCTGAACATCTGGAATATGCGTTTCTTCACGAAGAAAAATTACTCCCTGTAATTATTTCATCCCAACTTTCTGAAGAACACAAAGACGATCTAATTAACGTTCTCAAGAAGCATAAACAAGCTTTTGCTTGGAAAACTTCTGACATTCCTCGCATATGTCCATCGTTCTGCAAACACAAAATCCAACTTTTGGATAACAAGAAACCAATTTTTGAAAAACAACAAAGATTAAATCCTAACATGAAAGATGTTGTTAAAAAAGAAATCCTTAACCTCTTAGACTCTAGAATAATCTACCCAATCGCTGATAGCCCATGGGTTAGTCCTATTCATTGTGTACCTAAAAAGGGAGGTATCAATGTAGTAGCTAACGAAAACAACGAATTAGTACCAACACGAACCATCACCGGATGGAGAGTTTGTATTGATTATCGAAAACTAAATGATGCAACCGCGAAAGATCATTTTACTTTACCCTTTATGGATAAAATGTTAGAAAGACTCACAGGAAATGAATACTTTTGTTTCCTCGATGGTTTTTCTAGATACTTTCAAATCTCAATTGACCCTATGGATCAAGAGAAAACCACGTTTACTTATCCATTTGGAACTTACGCTTATAGGCGCATGCCTTTTGGTCTATGCAATGCACCTTCTACTTTTCAGAGGTGTATGATTGCAATCTTTCACGATATGATTGAAGAATCAGTCGAAGTCTTCATGGAGGATTTCTCCGTCTTTGGAAATTCTTTCGACACATGTCTAAACAATCTCGATAAAATGTTAGCACGATGCAAAGAAGCAAATCTTGTGCTAAACTAGGAAAAATGTCACTTCATGGTAAAAGAAGAAATTGTGCTAGGACACAAAGTGTCTGGAGCCGGCCTTGAAGTTGACAAACCAAAAATAGACGTAATCTCAAAACTCCCACCACCTACTAATGTTAAAGGCATTATAAGTTTCTTAGGTCATGCCGGTTTTTACCGACGATTTATCAAAGACTTTGCGAAAATCGCAAGACCTTTAACTCAGCTTTTAGAGAAAGAAAGAACGTCGATCTTAACGACGAATGTCTTTCAGCATTCGAAACACTTACAGAAAAACTTACATGCACACCCATTATTACAAGCCCTGATTGGAACCTTCCATTTGTGCTTATATGCGACGCAAGTGAACATGCCCGTGGAGCCGTCCTTGGACAAAAAGATGGTAAACAATTTCATCCCATCTATTTTGCAAGTAGAACTCTTAACGCAACCTAACAAAATTACACAATTACGGTAAAAGAACTCATGGCTGTAGTTTACGCGTTTGACAAATTTCGATCATACCTCGTATTGTCAAAAACGATAGTTTACACCGATCACTCAGCTTTAAAATACTTGTTCAAAAAGCAAGACGCCAAACCTCGTCTAATACGATGGATATTGCTTTTATAAGAATTTGATTTAGAAATTAAAGATAAAAAAGGAGCTGAAAATGTGGCTGCCGATCATTTATCTCGCATAGTGAATGATGATTCTAGCGATGATGAAATCGATGATTTATCCGATGAGCATATAATGCAAGTAAGTACTAACAAAACACCATGGTTCACAGACTTTGCAAACTATTTGGCTGTAGGTATTTTACGAAGGGAATGATGCACCAACAAAAGAAAAAAATTTTCTCTGAACTAAAAAAATACTTTTGGGACGATCCTTACTTATTTAGTATCTGTTCCGATGGAATAATCCGACGTTGTATTTCCGAATTCGAATCTAGAAAAATTCTCGATGAATGTCACTACGGACCGACCGGAGGACATTATGCCGCAAACACCACCGCTAAAAAGTGTTCGACGCTGGCTTTTATCGGCCAACAATTATTCGTGAAGCTCATACCTTAGTTCGACTATGTGAAGCATGTCAAAGGACTGGAATACTTCTAAAAGAGACGAAATGCCTCTAAATAACATCCAAATCTACGAAATCTTTGACGTGTGGGGTATCGAATTCATGGGACCATTTTCTAAATCTTACAAATGTGAATACATTTTAGTCGTCGTCGACTATGTATCGAAATGGGCCGAAGCTCAAGCTTCACAAACAAACGATGCAAGAGTTGTTATCGCATTCTTAGAGAAATTATTCTGTCGTTTTGGAATTCCAAAAGCATTAATAAGCGACAAAGGAACTCATTTCTGTAACAAACTTATGGAAAATATTATGAAAAGATATGGAGTGAACATGGATTTTCCACATCTTACCACCCTCAAACGAGTGGTCAAGTTAAAAACACTAATAGAGATCTTAAATGTATACTTGAAAAGACCGTTCAAAACAATCCTGCTTGTTGGTCTAAAAAATTAGAAGATGCTCTATGGGCCTTTCGTACAGCATTCAAAACACCAACTGCAACCACACCGTACAAATTGTTGTATGGAAAAACATGCCATCTGCCAATAGAAATTGAACACCGTGCATATTGGGCACTTAAGAACTGCAACCCAGATCTTATTGCAGCCGGAGAAAAACGTAACTTTCAACTTCATGAGTTAGATGAATTTTGACATCACGCTTATGAAAGTTCACGATTATATAAAGAACGAACCAAAGTTTGGCATGATCGCAAATTACGACAAAGAAAAGAATTCAAAAAAGGAGAAAATGTACGTCTCTTTATCTCGAAATATAAATTCAAGCAACCTAAGCTTACTTCGAGATGGACTGGACCTTATCTAGTAAAACACCAATATCCATCTGGATATGTTGAATTATACGGTAGAGACAATAGCACTTTTATAGTCAATGGAGATAAACTTAAGCTCTACCATGAAGAAGAACACTGTAATGAAATCGAAGGAGAAGAAATTCCTTTCTTCTTAAAATAGATTCGAGTAGCCGATTCTGGCTGAAGACTCTAAACTTAGCGCTATTCGGAAGGCAATCCGTATTTCATCCCCCACCTTTTAACTTAAGTGTGGAGGAGGACCTGTAAATAAATAAAACCATCCTTGTATATATTGCATGTGTTTTGTTTTGTTTTGTATCATGCACAAAAATAGAAAATTGGAGCTCTAAGCTGGATTCATCTCTCGAAGTCCCGCAATTTTCTACTAAGCCCTGGGAAGTTCTCGTTTCCCTTTGCATTTTTCCTATTTTTAAATGTTTTATCAGTTATCACCTCGAGGACGATGTTCAACTTAAGTGTGGAGGAAGTGACAAATAGAAAAAATGAAAAAACAAAATTCTCCACATGAAAATCTATTTTAAAAAATAATAAAAATATATATTTTTTGTAAATAAATAAGTTTTTAGCAAAGCAAAAAAATCTCATTGATTGACATTATAATTAAGCACAAAAAACCGTCACCCAAATATGTGAGAAAAACTTAGCCTTATGTTTCTCTATTTTGTGTGAAAGCGAATAATCTAGTATGCTTCAGAATTTGTGCTTGATCATCATTTACTAAACCGCGGTGAGGTTAATTTATAGATATTTTTGAAAGGAAGCAAAATAAAATCACCTTTATATCATTTTAGTTAAGCTACACTGGCTTACTAAAATATGTGGCACTTGTATGCATTTGTTATATTATCCATTGTGTCAATATCCTTATATGTTATGCCTAACCACTTGTCAAGTCATAAAGTTTAAAATGTTCTTTTAAAAAAAATGATGCATGAAAAAGAAAGAAAAAAAATATTCAAGTATTCTAGTATAGTTTGTTCTATGACTTTGACAAAGACATACTTTTTTATCCTACACCCATATCATTTATCACGTTTTGCTTCTTTGAAAATTTATCTGGTGCTCACGCCGCAACGGTTATGTTTATGTGTCATGTACAAATCTATGGTAGCTATCTATTTTATGTCCGAGCTAATTGAGTGTTATCTTACATTTACCCTTTGTGAGTGACATTTGTGTGAACTTAAAAAATCCAAAAACTATCCACGTGAGGTGCTGAAATTATTTTGCCATTTGATTTTGCTATTCATAAAAACTAAATCATTTTCCTATCATACTTCACAACACTTAAAAGCAATTTTAAAATTAAATTTGTTTTCTCGCTTTGATTGCTTGAGGACAAACAATATTTAAGTGTGGAGGAATTTGATAACGACCTAATTATACATATTCAATCTATCATTATAATGCCACTTTGTAGTATAAATAATTGCTTCCGATACTTAATATGTTGTGTTTTATATGTAGATATAAAGTTTGAAGGAGCAAAGTGAAGATATACAAAGAAGGGGCCTCAATATGCAAATAAGCCAAAGTTGTTGAAAGAAGATTATGGATCGCCCAAAAGTATGGCGCACAAACTCAGATGTGCGGCGCACATTCACGTCTCCAAAGTACGGCGCACTTTCGGAGAAGTGCGGCGCACATTTGACCCCAGGCAACACTATAAATAGAGGCCACTTCCACTCATTTTACACACACCTATCTCTTTCAATACTCCATAGCTCGAGTATTTTAGCTTTCTTAGTAAAATTTCAGTATTATCCACTTTTGGGAGATACTTGTAACGAGAGTATTCCACTCTTCGATTCTTGGAGGAACGATACAATCGTGACACTTATGTACTAGTTTATTCAATCCAATCTAAGTATGATGTTCTCTTACTCTTTTCCAATTGTTACTTTGATTACTATGTTAGGCTAAGCTATTTGTGACTATATGGGTATGTGACTATAATTAGTGATGATGCTATCATATGATCCTTTATATATGATTTCAAGCTAATGTTGTAGAACCATTTTACCACCTAGTTCTATAAACCATATTTTATCTAAGTTGATTTGTTACGATAGTTTAGCATTGAGAAACGCAAATTGTTATAATAAGTTTTCAAGAACTTGTCTATGTTCATGAATCTTTGGTTGGAGAGATCCGCTTAGAAACTTGATAAAATATTGAACTCGTTGGCAACTTGTTTTGAGCTTAGTCTCTTAAATAAACGTAAGTCTTGAATCAAACCCAAGTAAATTGTGTAAACGCCGTTTTGACGAAAAAAGATTATCACTCTTTACCTATATAAACATATCTCGATCATTATTATCATCATCACGAACTTATACGAGCTATCCCATATTAGTCATACTTGTTACTATTAATATTATTTCAACTATTTCTTTCTTCAATTATTATCTTGATTACCAAAACGAAACTAAGTCTCAGCGAACGATCCTGGCTTACCACTACAAAGCTATATTACGAACGAAAGGGTATACTTGCCAGTGTTTGTCTTCTAGTCCCTTGTTTTGTCTAAACCTTATAATATAAAGTTAAGACTTGTAAACGAACATCAGTAAGAATACATTTATGTACATCCCATCTACTAGGATATTATCCGTGGCGGAGTTTTCTTAGAGAAATCCTCGAAACCTCTTTCTTTACTTATCGGCATTTGACATTTCCTTTTCAAATAGTTGAGGTGTGGGGTCGACCTAAAGTTTGCCTGCCGTGTCTTGTAACCATTCAAACTTTGCTTTCAAGGTTTTGAGAAATAATGTATTGTCCTTCCTTGACTTCTTTGCTGCTAATTGTTGAAGTTCATGCCATTCAGTCAATCTGAGTATCTTTAGCTTGAAGTCATCATGGATGTGGACGTTGGTCAGCAGATTATTTCTCCAGATCACCATATGAGATTTCTTGGTTCTTTTGTCAATTGTATACTTAAACTTGGTGATTTTGTCTAGATGAAGTCTATTTTGCACACATGCATCATATTCAGCCTTAATTTCTTTGTCTGCTCTGTGCGCTTCTGCTCTATCTCTTTCAAGGTGTTCCTCTGCTCCTGTCTTTGAAGAGGGGTCATTTTCCTGATCTTTGCTTCATTCAACTCTTTGACTTTCTTAATATCTTCTAACCTTCTCATTTCTTCCAGTTGAGTTTGGATTTCCTCTTCAGTCATAGGTTTCTCACCAGCTGCACTGCAGGTTGAGAAGTTTGAAGCATCAGCCTTGGAACCTCCCACTTTTAGCATAGATGCAATTTTCTTTAGTCTTTCTTCATTATCGATCACGATAATATTTGACTTTTTCTTGATTCATTGGGGAGACAAGAGAGAACATTGAATCAGTTACCTTAAAAAGCTTATCAGCGAATTAAGCATATGAGATTGGAGGTTATTATTGTATGACTTTAGGTGTCTGATCAATGGTGAACCTAGGTTGTTTCTGTGGTGGTTTTTTAGACTTCTCAGGCTTTTCATTAGTTTCCACCTGTGTTAAGGTGCATGAGTTGTCTCCACCTTCTGTCATTTCAACTTCTGTGTTTTCATCAAGCTTTTCTTCAATCAAGGCCAGATCCAATGTGCTTGTGTAAGCAAAAGTATCAATAGTTGTTTTCTCCCCCTAAGTATATGAAGATGTTTCTTGGAGGAGGGTGAAATGGTTGCCAAAGGATATGGTGTGATTAAGTTTTCTTCATCAAGAATGTCTTCTAACATAGGTAATCCATTCCTCTTTTCTTTGACAGGCGAAGTAGTGACAAGAGTCTTCTCCCCCTCACTATCAGTAGGCTTAGCATTTCTTTTAGCTGATAGTGCTTTGAGACGCTTGACAACGTCATTAACCTTGGACTTTATCTTCCTTTGGGTTATTCTAGATCTTCTTGAAATTAACAACAGACGATTGAAGTGCCTGGTTGTGGTCCATCTTATGCAATTATTAAGTAACATGTAATGACCATAATGTCTGTTGTTGAGAGTCTCAAATTCTTGATGCATAAAAATCTCGTGTGCTGAGAACATATGAGGAACCTCAGAGGTGATATCTTCTTTTACTCTGGTGGACATATGTCTGAGCCCTTGCCTCACCCCTTTCTTTGCACCTTTGGCTATTGGGTCATTGATGGTTGCCTTCAAGGTGTTAGCAACGAGACCAGGGAGATTTGCTTCCATGTTCTTTATCTCATTAGATATCGTATCCAGCTTTCGATGAACTTTTTCAAAGGGTGTGAGGCTGGATAATGAGGATGCTTGATAGTTATAGATTTTCAAGGCTTGTAAGGAGTAATCATCTGCCATCTTGAGAATGCTGTTCTAGATGATCAAATAGGAGAACTCGACAGTGGGATCATAGACAGGCTTTTATTCTTGAGTGGTTTGCTCAGATGATTTTTCCATAGTTACTTAAATATATTCTATGCTTGTCTCTTGATTAACCTACCTTAGCATCCTTTGAACCTGTGTTTGGTTCCTGTTCAACGTTGTTTGTACCTGTGGTTGTTACAGGCTCAACAGGTTTTTGTGGAGATGTAGGAATATGGATATGTTCATTTTTAGAGGCCTCTTCTCCTTCATCTTCATCCATGTCATCACTAGAGAGAATATGATCATCAGGCAGAGACTCTGGGTCTGATAGTAAGTCAATGCTCCCAAGAAACACTTTAGTTTCTGGATACAACTAAGGTCTAGACGAGTTGGTGTCGTCTCCTGTGGGAGCTTATTTGTCAGTCATCTCTATGTCACCATTAGTTATTTGTTCATCATCTCAAGTGTTGCATCGATCAAATTTTCAACTTTATAGACAGGCTCTTTATCAACTGTAGATATAGTATTTTCCTATAAAGTGTGAGCTAGTAACAGATGTGAAATTATAATGAGGGGAACGGTCACCATTTTGCGGTCCCAAAGAGGCCGAGAGTGATTACTCAGCCATTCCAAAGGATAAATCATTGGGGTTCTCTTAATTGTGAATATTATAAGATAAATGGTCGCCATTTCCTGCCCAAGGAAGGCTGAGGGTGATTATTCAGACCCAGAAAGGATAAATCCATATGAATCTTTTAATTGTGAAACAGATGATGGTGATGATCGGCTATTACGCTGCCTCATGAAGGCTGAGGGTGATTATTCAGGTTCCCAAAGAATAAATCCTTGGGACTATTTTATTATGAGGGAACCTAAAGACCAAGTGACATTCAGACACTCTGGGCTGAGACACATATACTCAGGTTTTTGTTTGCTTGAGTACTGTCTAGAGGGGTCGGGGTCTTGGGGTGCCTTATAAACACAAATGAATCACTCCCTGGTGCGAAGATAGAGTGTAGATAATAGCTAATGGAACTCTAAGTGCTTACACAAATACTCTAATGGGTTAAGGATAATCCTAGACTTCATCACTCTCTACTACAGACGTTTGAGAGTGGCTGCTTGTGGAACTTCTAAAAAATTTAAAAATGTTGTATACGTGTGCGATAACAACATTCTCAGGCTCGGCACCTGTTTCCTCTATTGACTTTGAGGAACTAGACATTTGTTGTTTATTAGCGGGGACCTCAGGTTCTTCAGCAAGCTGATGAACAGAGGTTGTCTTCTTAGGGCCCTTCCTATTTCTTCTTATAGCATGAGGGACTGTGTGTTGGCAAAAAGCAGGGATTGACTTCTCCTTCAGTCCTTTATCAGTTGATGCTTTGGACTGCTTGGAGCTCTACACAGCGATCAAAGACGTAGACTTACTAGAAGCTCCAACAGTATTCACCTTCTCAGAGGAAGGGATCAAATACTTAGACCTATAGGTCGTTATCCTTACAAATTCAATCATACGGGTTGTCAGCTGTAAGTCGTTTAGTCCAAGCACCTTGTAGATAACTCTAGTAATGTGATAGGGTTTAACATAGTGAAGTTTAGAGTTGATATATTTATCTCCTAAGAGACTTTCGATGATAAGAGATAGAAAACATGAGTAGTAGATTTTATTCTCCCTTTCCCCATCCTTGTTTCCTCTGAGTCGTTCAACTAAGTTCCAAAACAGAAGACTTCTGACATCGACATCAACTCTCCAAATAAGTCCATAGGCAATATGTTGATGAATGAAGTTGAGTTGATCTTGGGAACCCTGCATGCCTCCCATACTTTTGACAATACGGATCAGTATAACTCTTCACACAGGCAAAAATATTTGAGTTTCAGATGAGATATCTTCATGACATTAGCAGGAGATAGAGTTGGGTTCTTGTCATCAATGTGGTATAGGGTTGCTAGTGTGTCAACTGTCTCCTTTGATATATTCTTGAAGCAATCATCACCATGTTTAAGACCAGAGATGGTGGAAAAATCATCTACGGTAAATGAGAAGGGAGTCTCAAAGATATTGAAGGAGATCGTGTTGCCGTCTACAACTTTAGCAGAATATCAGATCTCACGAAGATATTATTGGTAATAGACAGACGGTGACTTGGTAAAAGTAGCAGCAACATCTCATTTTTCATGAAATCTACCAAGTCACCATATAGAGTGTTTGTGGATTGCAACCAACCAATAGAGTTGTTGGCTGCAAGAATGCTTGATTAAGTTCAAAGTGGACATTGTTTGCTTTTAGGACTACAAACTCCATTGATGATGATGAAGATGAAGATTTAGGGTTTTATGAAGTTAGAGAGATGAAATCCTTTTGAGAGAAGTGTGTGTGGAAAGTTTAGTAAATGTGATTTGAAAAATCCCAATGTTGATATATATTCAGTTTTGAAAATCATTTGAGATCTGCATTTAATGTGTAGTGGTAAAACTGTCAAAATTACTGGCACCCCTTTAACTTTTGTAAACACAGTTGTCTCCTCATTATCCGAAAAAGTACACCATTTAATATTAAAATTGTTTGTCATATACTTTGTGGTCCATTCTGATCTTGTTTGCCTAGCTTGTAGACTTAGATTATATAGAATAAATTCTATATAACCTTAGTAGAAACGTTGAATGATATAAAAGAGTATGCAAAATCTACTCTTTGATATTATTAAGATTATGAATATTATGTGATATGTGACAAACAAAGAATGTAAACCAATCACTTAAATATTATTAATAATATGAATACTCTAATATGAGTATTAGGGTTACAACCTTGAAGTTAAGTTACAGAGAGGAGAGGTGAGTAAACCTAAACCTAGGACCTCCTTTTATAGTACAAGGAGTCCTTAACAAGACAAAGATATGAATGAATAAGTTTAAAATTTTAGAAGATATACACAATATCTGTCCTGCGCGTATTTAATCTTTATCTCCAAGGAAGCACTAATGTCTCTGACAACATTAGGTTTTGACTATGTCTAGATTGACCTTATTTGACCAGACACTATCAGCACTAATAATTTTACTACCAGCATTAAATATATTCACACTAGTAGTGCAACAAAAGTCAACACTAATTTTATTCCCAACAATCCTCCCCTAAACTTGTGATTTACCATTATAAATCCACCAAGTTTCTGGAATAAAAATTAGGAATACCAAAATTTTGAGCTACTTTTGAATCTGGCTATAAAGAAACTTAAGGAAATCAATGGAAACTTGATTCTCCACATCTACCTGTTAGCCTCAAAATATTGAGCCAAACAAGAATGCTCGGTCATATGTTTATTATGTATCGTATTTTAGAACGTTGTAATAGGTAGTATATTAGTCGTGTTATTACGGGCTTAACTTTAAGCTAAGGTTCATTAATAAGTAACCAAAGCCCAAAAGGAAAGCCCGGCCCATGATCATATAGCCCATTAAGCTACATGTAAGCAAAGGCTATATAAACCCTTCCTAGCATGTTAGGAAGGGTGTTGGTCATTTCATTTTCTTCTAATCTAATATTCCACAAGTTTCACCAACCATTTTCTCTCTACTTTCTCTCACTACTTTCTCTCTCTAGAATTCTTCTCATTTCTTCCTTTCTTTCTTCTTTAATTCGTATTATATAATCATCACATATTAGGGACAACAACTGGTATCAATCGCCATGGGGTAGTTTTGTGATTGGTTGTTGCGTTTTCATTTGATTTATTTGCTTTAATTCTTCTTTCATCCACGAATTCAAGATTTTTCTTGTATTTTAGTGTTTTTCGATTCGTATACCTTCTTGATTCGTGCCATAGTGATTTGGGTATCTTAGTTTTTGGCTTAAACACAAGTTTTTTGGATCAAAAGTTGAAAATTTCTTGGTTTTTCATCTTTCCGAAATTCTTGCAAAGGTACCCATCGGAAAGTACAACAGAAAGGGGTTTGATCGCAATAACCAACTGGTTCCACTTTGCGATCTAAGGATTCCGATACCTTATTCCGATCTGGACATTCCGATCGTACATTGCGATCTGGGATTCCGACGGTTTGAAGGGAATTTTGAGTCGTTACTCTGCCAAATTTGTTTTAGACACATTCCGATCTGAACTTTCCGATCTGAACATTCCGATCTGAACATAACATTCCGATATGAACATATTCCGATCTGAACATTGCGATCTGGTATTCCGACAGTACATTGCGATCTGGGATTCCGACAAGTATACATTGCGATCTGAACATTCCGATGGACATTCCGATGGCACATTCCGATGAACATTCCGATGACTTGTTTAGCTAAATTTTGTTCGAGTATTTTTTCGACTTAGCCACCATCTAGACTAGTTTCGTAATATCGTTTACACGAAGATTTAAAATAAAAAAAAAAAAAAAAAAGTTTTTTGGCGGGAAAACCATTTTAAAATTTATTTTTTCCTAGACCATTTTTAGGCCATTTATGCTTCAATTTCAAATTTTGGCGATGCGAAAAATTTTTCGACCAAAAATTCAAATTTTCGGACCAAAATTCAAATTTTTAGGTTTTATTTTTGTCAAAATTTTTCTCTTTTCAAAATTTTTCCCTATTAGTTTTTGGCTATTTCGGACTTGATTTCAAAATTTGGTAAGACAAATTTTTCAGTTTACCGTTTTGTCGGACTGAGAAATTTACTGTCGGACTGGGAAAAAATTGGAATTTTCGAAATTCAAACCACAAACCAATCACAACACATCTACTTAAGATCCATTTTCACTTCATCAACTGAGAAACCATCATCATGGAAACGAGCAATGCGTGTTCAGACAGAGAAGAACGAGAGATGCAACTACAAGAACAAGTCCTTAAACAACGTTGTATGCAAGCTTTCAGTGATCTTAAAACGAATCTAAAACGTCTGGAAAGAGAGACCTTCTCGTACAATCCTTTGTATATGCGTGCTTTTCATTCCTTTTTCGGAAATGATCATCGCACGTTCACTTATGACTTAAGAGACCACTTGAAGAATCTTGAGAATGAATTACTCAACAAAAACCTCCATGAGACAAATTCCAAGAAAGCCTTCAAAACACTCAGAACACCGTTTCAACCATTCTTTACTTCAAAGCTATTCAAGAATCCCAATTTTGAGTCCGAAGTTCGCGATGCAAATCAACACTTCAAAGACTACACTACAATGGAAGCAAAATCATTCAGAGACTTGATTTTTGGAAACATGGAATCAATTGAAAGGCTTTTGGATGAACGCCTACTTCATGCAAAAGACATGATCAAGAAGATGAATGACAAAAGGCTGAAAATGCAAGAGTGCACGGTTGCAAAGATTCATGGAGTGGATACGAGTCCAGTCTCAACTGTAAGTAACAAGACAATATCGAATAATGCAACTGACAGCTGCAGAACAGGGAAAACAACGCATGGTGAGCAGAATGAACATAACAGCTCAGGGAAAGACAACAGCAACTCTGACAAACAACACATCGACTGAGAATGTCATCAGCAATACACCTTCCTATGATAATGGTCCTGTTTACGATTCTGAGCCATTAGAAGAGGTACACAATGCTGAATTTAATGTGTTTGCCAATGCCAATACGCATGAGCATAGTGATCAAACAACAAACCTTATTGACACATGTATGACGGAAAAGGTTGATAGCAATACCACACCAAATTCATCAGACATGTGCAATAATGAGTTTGAGGATGATCAACATGCAAATGAGTACGATGACGAGGAGCGTGTCGCGCTTGCTAATTTAATTGCTAGTTTACAAAAAGATGTCAATGAAAATAGAAAGAATCAAAAGCAATTAAAGAAGGCAAACGCAGCGCTCACTCAAAACTTTGAAGAATGCAAAGCCGCTCTTATAAAATCTAGTGAGACTATTGATAGTTATAGGGCTGAGCTTCTTCAAAAGACCAACGAGCTTGAGGGGTACAAAAGTCGTGTCATCAACGTTAAAAAGGACGATTTTGAAAATAAATACAATGAAGCTCTTGCTTTGTTAACTAAAGAAAAACGTCAATTTAATGTTTTATTAAGTGATGAACGTCAAAAAACGTATCTTGCCATAACAAAAGTTAATGAACTTGAACAAAGGCTTTCTATGAACACCACCGATTCTGCTAAAATTCTTGACGAGAAGAAACAAGAGGTTGAAACATTAAAACAAGATTTCAAAAATAGACAAAGCAAAGATACTGAAAAAGTAAAGGATCTCGAAGAACAAGTCGATTTTTTGAAAAAAGTTGTTTATAATACACATGACTCTATTCAAACCGTAAGAATGATAGCACCTCGGTCGTTTTTCAAGGGTCAACCTAGCTTTGCCACCCCCAAGTACCTCGAACAAGCTCAAGCTGCAAACCCCCATTTATATCTTGACGAGTCCGAATGGACCAATCATGATTGCCCTGTAGCTAACCTCGATAGTGAAGAGACGTCCCTTTGGGATGAGGAGAGTAGATCACCGGTCAATAAAGATTTTGTGAAACCATATAACTATGCTTATGAAAATAGTCTTTATGGTCTTTTCACTCCACAAAAACAGAAGTCTCGTGAGGAATTATTTTTAGAATGCAAACAAAAAAGAATTCAATGGAAAAAAGCTTTTGCCACTAAGAGGAAAACTAATGTTTTTAAATATATTAACTATTTGCCTCTAGATGCTTCTAAAAGCAAAAGTAGAAAAATACTTGGTTTTCTTAAACACCACGTTAATAATGTTCAATCAATTGTTGAAAGCGATTGGGAGAAACGTCAAAAGGATAAGTGGAAAACCGAGATTCCTCACGACATAACTGTGCTTGTGAAAAAACTTTTAATACCAAATACAAAGATAATAAAAGAACATGTTCTTGAGTTTGAAAATTTAATTCAGTCTGAAATGTTTGATGATTTGAAATATGTTGAGTCTCTTGAAAAACAAATTGATGACCTTCAAAATGACAAATTAGAATTTTCAAACGAATATGATCTACTCTTAGAAGAATGTCTCTCCAAAGATATTTTGTGTGTTACTCTTCAATCTTGTGCTGATATCGATGAATATTCTGATGTTGCATGCAAATATCTTGATAAGATCAAAGAATGTAAACGTCTTGAAATTGAGCTTTCGAAACGTAAAGAAAATGTTGACAAAAAGGCTTTTGAGTTACTTCAACACAAAACTGATTTCCTTCAAAAACATTGTCATTCACTTGAACTTGCTCTGCAAAAAGAAGTTGGTAGTTTTCCACATGATAATAAATTGCAAGAAAAACTTTCCCAAACATTTCGAGAAATGAATGAACAAAATTTGGAAATTAAAGGGTTGAAAGCTCAATTACAAGACAGAGACAGAGCAATAGCAGAGTTGTAGAAACTCGTTGCTAAAATGGGTGGGAAAATCGTGGAACCTAGCATTAAGAAACCTGTCGTTCGACAACCCAATGCCTACAAGGATCCAAAGCTGTCTATCTTAGGAAAACCGACTCCGTTCTCCAATTCTTCTCATATGAAATCTAGGTTACCCCCTAAGACTGATGTGCAACCAAGTGTTCCAAAACCATCCATATCACCCTATGTTCCTCCATTTAGAAAGCATACTGTTGCTAAACCCAACCATGTGAATGCACCTAGCACTTCTAGGACTCCTCCAAAACGTGTGACATTCACGTCCACAAAGGAATCTGTAGGTTCAAATGACCTCGTTCATACCCACAACCTAGAGGATGCGAAACAAAAAGGAAAGATTCAGAAAGACAAACCAGTGTATGAAAAACCTAGTTCACCAAATCCCGCTAGAGTTCCACACACTCCTAATGGTCATCAACCAAAACCTAGGATCCCTCTTCAGCAATCTAGGAATTGGAAACCATCCATGAATAGTCGTGTTTCAAACACTACGCCTGAACGATTTGGAAAACAAAGGAATACAAGTACTTTCGTGAATCCCAAATTCCCTGTATGTCCCACTTGCAAAAAGGGCATTCAAAATGGAAATCATGACCATTGCATTTTGCAATACCTCTATGAGGTCAAATCTCGTTCCTTTGAACGGAGATCGAACACAGAATCCCATAAGACAACAAGGAGATACAAACCCGTCGTAAAGAAAAGCAACCACACCAAATTTGAAACGTGGATTCAACAAGGACATAGTTTCTCTCCAAAGAAGTCTTCCGCTGTGCAAGAGAAAGCTACTCCTAAATCTAGTCTTCAGTGGAAACCAACGGGTCGGATCTTCACAGAAGTTGGTCTTAAGTGGATTCCAATAGAGAAGAGTGATGACACCTGCACCAGCACTAATGCTACTGTTCTACACGCTGAAAAGGATTTTGTTACTCCTAATTCTAGTATTTGTGCAAATTCTTCTTCTGTGATTGCAGGTACAACAGCGGATTCTGAACCCACTTCTCCTTCTTCAAAGGGTTCCAATTCTGTACATTCTATATCACCTTCTTCTGCTGTACAAAAGTCTATTTTGGATTATTTTCGAAAAACTCGAGAAAACACAAAAATATAATAAAATGTAAATATCCATAGAAAAACAAAATAAAAAAAAAATGGAAAAACTTTCAAAAGACCAAAAATATTTTTTCGACATGTCTTTCAGTATCGATAATATGGACGCACCTAGAAATGTCGCTCAATAACGACACGGGTGTGTACATAAAGCTCGAATGAAAGTTGTAAATAGTTTTCAAAGCATGTCATTTCAATGATTTACAATTACCTCAGATTGTGACTCGTACTTCAAAGAAAGGAAAGTTGATCACGATGATTACTTATCCTCAACAACGGGAAAATAAAATTTCTCGGTCATGAGCTATCGATAAAAACATTCAAAGTTTTTAAGCTTATGTAAACGACTTACAGTTAAATGTCAGACTGTAACTCGGACCTCAAATAAAGGAAAGTGTATCTTTAAAGATACCATATCCTAACAAACGGGTAGAGCAATCTATCACGGGTTGAGCTTGTCACAAAACATTCAACGTTTTGAGCTCAACACAATGGCTTGTAATTACTTTCAGATTGCAACCCGGAACTATATTCACGGGGGAGTGTACGATTTCGTGCTCTTACCCTTAGCAAAAGAAGTTAAATCTTCTTACACTTGAGTGGATTCGTCAAGACATTCAAAGTTTATGAACTCAAGTTTATGCTTTAGAAAAACCTTTCGTCAAAAAGAATTGATTTTTCAAAAAGCGTTGAACACAATTTTTTCAAGAATTTTTCAATGATATTCAAAATCTTTCAAAAATTGTGTGTTCAACAACTCCCATCCTCAAAAAGCGAAATGTGGATCATATCCTCACAATGACAATTCAATTGGATCAATTTTTGAGGGGGAGCATTTTAACTTCATGCAAAAGATTAACACATCTTTCTCCCAGAGATTTCAAGACTATTTTTCAAAATATATTTTAATCAAATTTGGTATCTCTAATATCAAAAGATTTTATATATTAGAGATAGGGGGAGAAAATGTGATTAAAATGTGATCTAATATAAGACTCAAGAACTTTAACTCTTACCTACATGTGCAAAACACTTTCGATTATCGATGCACATGTGAAGGGGGAGCATTTCTAAAACGACAAAACTAGCAAGGTGTTAAATGTTTTTCAAACACTTTGTTAGAATTTAAAGTGGTTTTCATGGTTACGATCAAATACCCACAACATCTTTAATTCACGACGTTATTGGTGTCAAAAGGGTGGTTAGGTTTAAGTCCTATGATCCAACCAAAACCGGAGGGATCTTCCCAGGGACAATCCAATAGATTATTAGAAGTCCTTAGGAAAGATGGAGTAGAATGTGAACGTAGCTGAATGCCGACTAAGTACTGATGCTAGCACTGGAACAATCACAACAAGGTGCTAGTAATGATGTCTTGGTAAGCATTGAAGGGGTTGAAGAATGAAAAATAAATGTAAGGATAAAGGGTCTAAAGAAAGAAGCCCTCCATACAACTTAGGCAGAAACCGGGTCAACTCATCATGAAGACAAACTCATCATGGACCCAGTGATGTATGCACAACCCTTTCCTAGCTACTCAGGCTTCTCTCAAAAGAAGTTTGTTTTATTGTCACGGAGAACAACATGACTACTATTGACTTTCTCACTTCGAGATAGTTGATATTGAATAGGTGGCATCTGCTCCAGCCTCCGACCACTAAAAGTGCACAAATCGAGTCTAGAGCCAAGAGATCAATCAAATCTCGTTAGGACACACGGATGAAGATCAACAGAGTCCTACGCTATATCCTTGCGATATTGCTAGAACACTCAGAGTGATACTACTTAGTATTCACAATGATGAGTGGAAATCCTTCCAGTGTTAACATCAAACAGCACTGCGGTAGGTCATATGCAAGATTCTTTATGAATTGAACATGTGCAAAACTGAAAAGCAACAGTGGTTTGATTCTGAATTGATTCAAACTCGTTTCAGGTTTCTACGCAATATCTTTAAGGTCTTGCCAGAACATTCAGAGTGATATTCATTAATATCCACAGTGACGAATGGAAATCCTTCTAGCGTCAAAATCAAACAGCGCTACGGTAGGTGACTTGTGAGATTCTTATGAATCAAACTTGTGTCAACTGGAAAGCAACAATGGTAAGATTCTTTACGAATCACACTTGTTCCAGGAATTTGAATTGACGACTTTAATCAAGCGGATATCTATCCAATTGATTCACTCTTTATGTTCGCAGTCTTGCTTTGAGACGGTCGAGTAAAGAGAACGGCTAGTACAGCCGCGAAACCCTGTCAAGGAGATTCTTAATTGAATCTACCTGATCACAGGTACGGTATTTAATATCGTATAACGGTCTTCACCGACCGGAGGTAAAACGCTACCGATTTAGGACGAATGTCAAAGCCATTCAGTCCGTGTCTATGTTTTGTCTCGAGAAGGTGGCGTCACGGTGTACTCAGCAAAGTCAAAGATTCAGAAACCACATACTCATGCCAAAAGACATATTCAACAATTAATAGTGTGAGCATGTGGATGAAGACACAAGATCGCAAGATGGCAAAGACAAGTCAAGGATGATTTGAAGATCTCAAGCTTAAAGACAAAGTCGAAAGACAACGAAAAAGGCTCAAAGATCACAGCATGAAGGAACAAGACTACGATTACACGTTCAAGACTCATTTATGGCGAGATTAGTAATCTCTACAAATTTCCTAAATGATCAAGGTTTATGACCTCTCATTGGGGGAGATTGTTAGCCTCAAAATATTGAGCCAAACAAGAATGCTCGGTCATATGTTTATTATGTATCGTATTTTAGAACGTTGTAATAGGTAGTATATTAGTCGTGTTATTACGGGCTTAACTTTAAGCTAAGGTTCATTAATAAGTAACCAAAGCCCAAAAGGAAAGCCCGGCCCATGATCATATAGCCCATTAAGCTACATGTAAGCAAAGGCTATATAAACCCTTCCTAGCATGTTAGGAAGGGTGTTGGTCATTTCATTTTCTTCTAATCTAATATTCCACAAGTTTCACCAACCATTTTCTCTCTACTTTCTCTCACTACTTTCTCTCTCTAGAATTCTTCTCATTTCTTCCTTTCTTTCTTCTTTAATTCGTATTATATAATCATCACATATTAGGGACAACACTACCTTTAGCTGACAATTCACCATCTTCTTAAGAGCATTATGAGAAAATGGCTACACCTTGTGTACAAGTAAATAAATAGAAACATTTGTCATAGCCAACTAATATACCCTAATAGAATTATATAAGTGCTAGTGCTTATCTCTGATGTGCTCAGTCTTCCCCGCATGCTATTACTCTCATTAGGTTTATACATCTTCTTCGTCGTCTCCTATAAATAGAATTCCATCATATCCTGACAAGCTAAAGAATTTTCAATTCCAAATCTCTTTTTCAGAACCTCCCATAAATCATTCAATTCTTCTTTATCTAAGACTTGAACCTGTTCTTGAATACCAGTATTAAAACCATCATTAATCTTTTCATTGCCAACATTAATATTTTCTCCATCAGTATTAGCCGCACCTGAAACCAATATTGATCGCTGATCCATTTTAGCTACTGACTTCAGTCCTAATACAGTTTCAGCTACATCAATTTCCTCTTCATGCTCTTCTTGATGCTCCTCATCAATTATTCCTTCTTATAATTCCTCCCCTTGATTGATGAGGAGATCATAAAAATTAGAATGATGAGAAGATTCTTCTAAGGAAGACACTCTAAGTTGTCTGGATGGATGCTCAAATTGAATTTCCTGTACCAATCTTCTTAAAGTAGCCAAATCCTTAGCTTGTGTAGCAAGAACTTTGGCTTAACTATTCCTTGCCTTTTCTAGAGAAGAAACCTTGGTACTAAGGTTTAAAACCGTCAATTCAAGTTGTGACAATCTATCCTCATCACTTCTAAGGGAAGTAACCCTTGTTGGTGAATCATTAGATCTGGCGGGGGTCTTATCAATGTTACTCCTCCCCTGTGCTACATAAGCCACAGTAGTAGCCCCACTAGCACTAGTAGTCTCATCTTCTACAAAGCATAAAGTAGATTCCATAATCTGAGAAACTTGGGATATCTGTCTGTGTCTATGCCTAGAGGTTGAAGATGGTGGTTGTAAAGTAGATGTAACATCCTCAAGTCTGGGTGATATGGGTTGGGACACAGCTGGGCATGTTGTTCCCTCATCATTACCAGCTTTAATCACCTGTAGCATACTTGTTGTTAATGGTACTACCACCCCATTACACCTCTCTGTGCTTCTTTTCATTTGGCCAAACACCCTATATGTTAGGACAGAAACCTTGTACTCTCTTTGATGATTTCCCAAAGAATGTCCCATACCATTAATAATGGTCATGAGAAATATTGGATACATCAAGAACTTGTTTGAACTTCCTACATTCTTTAGCATATTAACAAAAGCTAAATGACTAAAATTGAAAGTTCTTTACGTAGAAAGACAAACACATGCAGTTGAAAGATGACTGCCAAATTGATCCCAATAGGCTCTTTTCTGACTCAGACAATGAAGAAGATGATTAACCAAGAATCTCCATTGAGGTGAAAATGACCAATTGAAGAATGTAAAGGACCTATCACCTATGTATCTAAGATCCTCCATACCATCCAATATCTTTACGTTTGTAAGTGTGAAAACACCATCAACATCATTCAACCTTAGGTGCTGCCTAACATGTGCGTCTGGCATCATAAGTTGTTCATTATTGACAGTAGCTTTTTAGTACGTCTTCCCCACTAACATCTTCCACAGTAGTAGTCCCCTAAAATTGATAAATAGTGGTTTTGAGTACTTTAGGGTGAACTATGAGAGCATAGTGAATGTGACTTTGTGTAAGAAAGTCAATAATCTTAGAGAAAGATTCGTAACAATCACGTTTTTACAAGTAAGCAACCTGATTATGCTTTTCACAGAATGATAGGTTCGACATAGTTGGTAGTTAAGATGACGAAGGTGAAAATCTATAAAAGGATTTATGTTAAGGTCGTAAAAGTGAAAGTGATATTATGGTAAAAAGGAATCAAATTATATAGTTGGTTTGAAGGAATTTGATTGGGCCGAGAATTTTAAGTTGCTAAATATAGGGTAAGACTAGGTAATGATTAAATCTTTAAAAAGAAAATTAAATATCTCTAAAAAGATTACCTAGTATTGAATTAATTAGCATAAATTTCTTAATGACAACTTTGTAAAATTCCCTCCAAACCAGAACTAATGGATAGCCACCAGAATTAAAATATACTACCAGAAATAATCCTAATGTAGGGATGAGCACGGTACCGGTCCCGTCTCGAACCCGTCCCAAATTAGCGGTACTGAATATTACCCGAGCAAAAATTAGTGGTACCGGTACCGTACCAAACGGGATTCGGGTATTGGTACCGGGACGGGTACCGGTACCGGTATCGGGAAATCGGGTTTTCTTTTTTTCGTGAATTTCCCGATTTGGTTCCGGTCCCGTCCCGAATTAATGGTCCCGAATTTTTTTCACCTTATTTTGTAGTCCCGGCACCGTCCCGAACGGGATTCGGGTACCGGGAATCGGTACGGTTCCGGAACGGTTCCGGTTCAGTTTCAGAATTCGGGTCGAAATGCTCATCCCTATCCTAATGCTACCATCATTAATCCCCAAACACCATTAAACTTTTTTTCTAAAGAACTCATACAACTAGAAACACCAAAATGTATGTCAATGAGTACATAATAACAATATACAACTATTTTTTTTAGAAAAAAACACACACAAAGTAGGAACCCACACACAGAGAGATGACCTAACTTCAAAGTCTATATAACTTGTCAAAGTATTCAATACACACTCAAACACATGAGATAGATATTGAATCATGTACGGTTCCTTGTGAAAATATCCATTTGAACAAGGTCATTTTGTGTGCTCAAACAGAAGGCTACTACATACTCAAAACTTGTAGGTTGCTTGTGAAAACCATTATAAGTACAAAGTACTACCTGTGATTAGGATAGACTCAAAACAAGAGTCCTCTTGATAGGATTTCCAGCATAAAGCTATTCTTTATGACATATCATGAATGAGATGTTAGAGTAAGTCATCTAGTAGAAACTAGGTGACTAAGAAGTAGTACAACAAATTAAGTGTAATGTACACCATGCAAATCTCTTTATGCTACTTTGTTAATCTTGAAAATCTTAGTCCAAAACTAAGAAAATATTTGCCCAAAATATTTTCTTTATGGATATTAAAAACATGACTAACAGCATTAAGGATTTTCATTACCAAAACTAAAAATTAATACTAACATAATTAATTACTACAAAATTTTTACAAAACTCCTCAAGAAAAGGATTAGTTTTCTTGAAGTACCTAAGACACATTTGGATTAGCTTTGGTTGGCCCAACAAATTTAAATGTCTTGTAATATTTTCCCCCTTCTAAATCCTTAAAACTCATAAGTTATAGTACCTTTTGTCCAATCCCAAGTCCTGAATCACAAAGTTTCATCATAAACTATTTTCTTCATGGCTTCAACCTTCTAAAACATTCTTGTAACGTATTCATTTTCCTCTTCACCATTACTGTCGGTACCTACTTTAGACTGAATCTTCTCAACAATATTGTTGGTGCTTTCTTTTGACAGATTTTTCTTTGGTCTCCAAACCATGTTTAGAGGAACAACACCATTTTGAACCTTGGTGAAAGTTTATTTTGCCTTAGCTTTAAGCTTAGGTTTAAACTTATTGTTCATAGAACTAGTGGCTTTATTCTTTTGATGAGAATTTTGGAATATTTTAAAGCTACTTTCTTTGGAAAAGTTGATTTGAAGTGGGGTTGATCTATAAAGAAATTTGGTCTAGGACTACCAAAATATCGCGTTAGGCTGACAAAATTAATGGATCTAATAGACACAACTGACTTTGGACTATTGTTTCCAGAGTATGACTTTGGGTGAACAAATTCATAGGGCTGCCAGTATTGATTGGTCTACCAAAATTAAAATATCTAACCTTATTTATTTGGTTTAGACCTTTTCCAAGGAACAATGTATTGGTACCATTCTGGTATTAATACTTGAGTTATCTTTCCTTTTAGAGTTGTTTCCATATCCTAACCTTTTCTCTGACCCTTTTTGCACTGTGCCTGCAAATGATCAAAAGTACCACATACAAAACAATCTTTATTCCACCTTGTTTCCTTCTTTTGAGACCTTTGATTGTTCCTATTTCTTTGATTACCCCTTGGTTTGTTAGTTCTATATATTTCAAAATATTAAACAAATTTTCAAATAGGTTGATACTTAATGGCATTAGGATTCAACCTTCTAGCCTTCTCAAATACTGCTTTCTCTTCTAGCTTAGTAATAGTTTAAGACTTTGTGGTGTCTGAACTACTTAGTTCAGAAGACACATCCTTAGTCTGTCCAATAACAATAGTACTACCAGTTGGTGGAATATCAACACACGCTTTACTAGAAGAAGCAGTATCATTACTCTCCTTTTCAAACTTGATTGGTACAAATTCAGGTTCCTTATTCCTTTGAAACTCTGGTAAAACAACATATGACAGATATGTCATAAGAGGAAAGTACAAAAGAGGGGCTCAACAACATGTAATCACCATTGTATCCCAGACCCCACTTTCATTTGTCAAGAACCCGACTATCAATCATCTTTTCCATGATTTCAGTAACACTATCAAAGCTTTTGAACTTAACCTCATTTTCATTTTTGTTACACTCATTAGTTTCTAGTTTTGAGGTTAATTCAGTGATATCCAAAACCTGTATTAAGAGGTGTACTACCGGTATTAAAAATATTGTCGATATTTTCTTCATTGATATGCCTAGTACTTGATATAAATGCCAGATTAGTAGCATTAGAGACTGGCCCAACATTTTTCTTGAGTTTTTGTTCAACCACCTTGAAGTGATTGTACGAATCATTAATAATGACTTGGTCAATATCCTCCTTGTTTTCCCAGATGGATACTTTTGTAGCCATCTCTACAAGCATGCTTCTAAGAAATATTACATTTATGTCCTTCTACTTAGCCTTTCCTCACTGGGTGATGAGTTTGCTCACAATCCATTGAAGTCTATTGTAAATAGAGTCAAGAGATTCTGAACTAGCAACACTAAATTTTCAAACATTGATTTTAACAAAGCTTTTTAGCCTTCTTGGTGGAGTCATTACAAACAAATCTTAAAACAAAGGCATCAAACATCGATTTAGCATCTTCATATTGCTAAAAAGTACGAATACGCTCATTTGATATTACGAGCATAACAATACTAGGCATATCTAGTTAGATAAATCAAAAATAGATATATGATAGTTTCTTTTAACACCATTTCTTGTACTAGACATATCTAGTTTTGAGTCTTTAAAAACCATTTATTGTTCTCTATAGCCACTATCTATTCTTATAACATTTCAAACCTCTTTATAGTTAGATAAATCAAAAATAGATGCATGATAGTTTCTTTTAACACCATCATAATATTTTTTTAGTTCCTCATAAGTTTTTAGACATTATTTAGTACAATTTTTCTTTAAAGTTACCTCAGAGTCTTAAAGAGCCATGAGAGCCACATTTGTGATAGATTCCTCATCTTCCATGAATCCCCAGTTAGTGCCAACTCCATCAATAGCTACCAATGCCTTTGAAGAAGGCTTCTCATCAGTTACCTTTTTCTCCTGAGAATTGTTCTGACATCTTGGACTTCTGTATTCCCTAGCAAAATGTCCCTTCTTCTGACAATTGTAGCATTCCACCTTAGACTTATAAAACCCTACCTTGTCACCAGCATTAAGGATAATCTGCTTTCTTGTTTTTCTAAGAAACCTTCTTACTCTCATACTAAGGAAGGGAAGCTGGTTTTTTTATTTCAAGCTCTTCTAAGTCATCATCACTTAATTGCTGAAGATCATCTTCAAGATTTTTTGCAAGATTTTCATAGTTGGATAAGAATGCATGGATTGTGACATCACTTAAACCAACAACACTAGTATTCACTTCACCAGAATTAGAAAATGTACCACCAGTATTAAGAGATGTACTACCGGTATTAAAAATAATGTCGATATTTTCTTCATTGATATGCCTAGTACTTGATAGAAATGTCAGATTAGTAGCATTGGAGACTGACCCAACATTTTTCTTGAGTTTCTGTTCAACCACCTTGAAGTGATTATACAGATCATTAATATTGACTTGGTCAATATCCTCCTTGTTTTCCTAGATGGATACTTTTGTATCCATCTCTACATGCATGCTTCTAAGAAACTTTGCATTTATGTCCTCCTACTCAGCCTTTCCTCGCTGGGTGATGAGTTTGCTCACAATCCTTTGAAGTCTATTGTAAATAGAGTCAAGAGATTCTGAACCATCAACACATAATTTTCAAACATTGATTTTAACAAAGCTTTTTAGCCTTATTGGTGGAGTCATTACAAACAAATTTTAAAACAAAGGCATCAAACATGGATTTAGCATCTTCATATTGCTGAAAAGCAAGGATATGCTCATTTGGTATTGCGAGAATAACAATACTTCTTGCCTTCATACCATTTAATCTTTTCTTCTTTTCTTTAGGCAATACTTCTAGTGCATTCCCTTCTTTTGAAACTATAACAGGTTTGGTATGAGTGTTTCCATGAGAAATTACTTCCCATAGATCCTAGTTGCACATCTGCACAAACTGAGTGAATCTAAATTTCCATTCTTCAAACTCTCCTTGTTTGAAGACTGGAACCTTGTTCATTGTGTTAAGTTGTGCAGCCTCTGAATCCATCTCTTTAGTTAAAGGGAGTTCTTCAATAACCTTCAATATCAAAGCTTCTCACCAAGCTCTGATACCACTCACTGATCCCTTTTGATCTTGTTATCCTAGATTGTAGACTTGGATAATATGGAATAAATTCTATATAACGTTAGTAGAAACTTTAGATGATATCAAATGGTATGGATAATTTACTATTTGATTTTATGAAGATTATGAATATTATGTGATATCTGACAAACAAAGAATGTAAACCAATCACTTCAATATTATTAATTATATGAATACTCTAATCCAGAGTATTAGGGTTACAACCTTGGAGTTTCATTAAAGAGATGAGAGATGAATAAACATAAACCTATGACCCCCTTTTATAGTACAAGCAGTCCTTTACACGACAAAGATATGAATGAATAAGTTTAAACTTTTAGAAGATATAGACAATATCTTCAGATTATATTCTATGCGTATTTAATCTTTATCTCTAAGGTAGCACTAATATCTCTGACAACATTAGGTTTTGACTAGTCCAGATTTGCCCTATTTGACTAGACACTACGAGCACTAATAATATCACAACATCATTAAATATATCAAGACTGGTAGTGCAATAAAACCCATCACTAATTTTATTCCCAACACTTTGAGTGTAACTACCTAGTTACCTTAGAAAAACATTTAATATTATATCCAACATCATTTAAAGCATTTGACCTATCACAGGTTGTTTTGTCAATATTAAGCATACCCAACTCTGCAACTAATCTAGCAAAAGTAGGTCCAACCAAAGGCTTGGTAAAAAAAGCCAGCTAGTTGCAGCTTTGTGGGTAAAAAATAAAGCTCAAAATCACCTTTTAAATGTGATCTTTGATAAAATGATACCTGATATCAATGTGTTTGGTCCAGGAGTGAAGCACAGGGTTGTTTGAAATTGCTATGGCCATTGTATTATCACAAAAATATGGGCACCTTATCATAGTGAATTTCATAGTCAGCTAATTTTCTCTTCTTCCAGAGCACCTGAGCACGACAAGAGCAACTACAACATACTCTGCTTCAACTAATGACATAGCCACATAGTTTTGCTTCTTTGCACTCCAACAGACCAATTTTCCTCCAAGGATTTGACAGCTTCTAGAGGTGCATTTTTTATCAAGACAACATCTTTCATAGTCCGAGTCTGAGTATGCCTTGAGATTAAAGCCTGATTCTTTTAGGTACCACAAACCTAGAGATGGTGTTCATTTGAGATACTTGAAAATTCTCTTAACAACCACACGATGGGATTCCATAGGGTTAGCTTGGTACCTTGCACAGAAACATGTGGAAAATTAAATATCTAGTCTACTAGCTATGAGGTACATCAATGAACTAATCCTATCTCTATACATAGTCTCATTAATAGAGACACCTGAATCATCAGGGCCTAAATTGTTTAGGGGAAGCATGAGGCAGTTCACTAATGTAGAGTCAGTTAGGTCCTATTTATTTAATAAATCTTTAACATACTTTTCTTCACAAATAGAAATTCCCGTAGGACTTTGTTTAATTTGAAAACCCAAAAAGTAAGTCATTAATTTAGCAAAATGTTTACTAAGATAAATATTTGTTAACCCAAATACGATATCATCTACATATATTTGTACAATAATAAAATCACTTTTATCCTTGATGGTAAAGAGTGTTTTATCAATGGAACCCCTGATAAACTTATTTTCAAAGAGAAATGTTAATATAGTCTCATACTAGGATCTGGGTGCTTGTTTCAACCCATATAGAGATTTATGTAACTTACAAAAATGGTTAGGAAATTCACTGCTCTCAAACACTAGTGGTTGTGCAACATACACCTCTTCATACAGCTTTCCATTCAGGAAGGCACTTTTCACATCCATCTAATACACAATAAACCCCATATATGCAGCATAAACCAAAAAGATTCTGATGGCTTCATGTCTTGTAATAATTTCAAATGTACATCATAGTATATCCCTTTTGACTATGTATACCCTCATCCATCTTATTCCTATATATCCACCTTGTACCAATGATTGTTTTCATAAGCAGAGCTGGTACCAATGTCCATACCTTGTTTCCCTTAAACTGATTAATTTATTATTGCGTAGTAGCTACCCAGCCTTCTTTAAGAAGCGCTTTAGCTACTCTTTTTGGTTCAATTTGAGAGAGAAATTATGTGAAAAGACACTCATTGGCTGAAGCTACATCTAAGTTCTAAACTCTCTGTCTACTTTTAAATCTAGTTGATGGTTCTCCTATGATTTTAACAAGGAGAATATGTTAGTCTCTTGACAATTTGCTTTGGTGAGTGTGATTTACACTATTAGAGGCAGGTATGGTAGGTAGAGGATCTATTTGAATAATAGGCAGTTCCTTAAGTGGAGTTTCTTGAAATATTACGTCAGTATTTGACTCTTTAGTAGCTGAGTAGATTATTGGTGAAGAATTAGGACATGTAGATAAATCTTCATTAGGTGTGAGGACAAATGAACAGACATCAGGTGTTGTATTTCAAGGATTGTTCATGTCTTGACTTTCCTATGAAATAAGCAATGGTTCAAAGGCGAGGTCAAGGTTATAGGTTTTGGCTCAGAGAACTCATCTTTTGGATAGGACATGTTTTCATTGAAGTCAATCTAATCCCCTTCATAGCTTGATCTCTGTAAAACATCATCATCTTCATTTAAGGTGACATGGAAGGTTTTTTTAGTTATTGCCTTCTGATGTTAAATGCTCTGAAAGCTTTAGCTGTAGGAGAGTATCCTAGGAAGAACCCATTATCAACCTTTTCATCAAACATCCCAAGATGGTCCTAGTAGTTGTAAATGAATACAAGGAAACCAAACACATGAAAGTAACTAACATCAGGTGCCCTTTTATAAACACTTCATAAGAGGATTTCAATGCCTCTTAACAATGATTGGCATGTTTTGTGTATAACATGCAGTATAAACAGCTTCTCCCTAATATTTCTTTTGTAGAGATGCACCAATTAACATTGTTCTAGTTGCTTCAATCAGAGTTCTGTTTCTTCTCTCAGCAACCCTATTTTGTTCAGGGGTGCCTGTAGAAGAAATTTTTTGTGATATTCCCTTTTCATCAGAGAAGATTTCAAGCTGATGATTCTTGAACTTTGTTCCATTATGATTGCATCAACTGCTTTACTTATCTTTTTCCCATGTGTATCTTGAATACTCATCTACTATGAGTAGGGTATACTTATTGTGATTGATGGTTTAACAAGTCCAAACATATCCATGTGAAGGAGATGTAAGCACGTGTTAATTAGAAAATGATTGCCTGGTTTTGAATGATGATTTGTGATGCTTTCCCTTCTTACATGTAGAGCAAGTCTTATCTTTGGTGAAGATAATAGATGGTAGACTAGCAACCAAGTTCTATGTAGCTAGCTTATTCAGGTTCTTGAAGTTGAGCTAAGATATTCTATTATGCCACAGCCAATTAACACTATCAGAGGCTTTGGCAAAGAAACAATTAGAATTTCTTTTAGAGAAGCAAGACATATCAATCACATACACATCTCTTACTTTAGGTGTAATCAACATCACATCACTGTTCTTGTTGAATATGGTTCCCTGAGTCTTTATAAACAGCACCTTGAAATCAACATCACATAAACTGACTTATACTGATAAGGTTGTAATTAAGACCATTCACATATGCAACCCTTGTGAAAGTTAACCCATTGAAGTTAACAAAGCCACATCCTTCTGTATCGCCTGAAGAGTTATCACCAAGCACTACTTTAGGACCAAGATCTTTTGAAGACGTGTGCATGTATTGTTTAACTCTTGTCATGTGTTTAGAGAGGCCACTATCTAGATACCAAATTGATTCCTTAAGATGTTTCTGCACAGATATTTAGAAACATATTAGTTTCTAGGGTGACCCCACTTTCCAATGGGTTCCTTAGATTGCTGATGGGCAATCCATGGGTTCCGGTTTTACCTACACCCTTGTGGTAGAAAATAAATGGTCTCATGTGTGAAACTTCCACATATATCACATCCACGAAATATTCACAATTATCAGAGTAATGATTATTGAAACCACGATATTTGCATGGTAGGAAAGGTTCAGGTACAACTGAACTTCTGCTCGCTTAAGTCACTTGTGGTCTAGATCTTAGCTAAGCTATAGATCTTTTCATAGTCATTTGTTCAACATGATCCTTGGTCATGTGATGGGTGTTTTTACACACAGTCCAATAAGGCTTAACGTTCTTGTCTGTTTTGGACCTAGAGGTATCTGACTTTGATTCAAATGAGGAACATTTAGCGGAAGGCATGATTTGTTTTTTTAGACTCTCCACTTCTTTCATTAAAGTCAACAGGCATTACTCAGTGGAGGAGTCAGATATGGTCATAGATTATGATACATTAGGTACAACAAGCTTATAGAGAGGTTTCTTTCTATTGGACTTAGCATGCACAAAGAAGGTCTTAACAGACTCAGTAGTAGGCTTTGCTCCATTGGATGTACTAATAGGATCAACTATAGAGAGTTTAATCAGGTGGCAAACGTACTTAGTTCTCTTCCACAGACTCGGAGTCGCGTGAAGGTTGCAGAGGAAGGTCAGAGATAATGGTCTGATTTGACTCAAAGATAATATCTTTGGTAGCTATAGGGTTGTCCTTTTTTTATTTTTCCTCCTAAGGCATGGGTAAGGTTAGCTGGAATATGCTCATCAAGTAGCTCATCAAGAGTAAACTTACTACATGACCATTTTTCAATGATCTTTTGTAGTTCAACTACTTTGACAGTCAAAGTTTCATTACACAAATTTAATCTGGTAACTTCATTCTGAAGATCAGTTTTCTCAGAGTTAACATGTTTAAGGTTTTCAAAGTTAGACTTATATGTTAATAGTTCTTGCTTGACAGAGTGAAATTTGCTTAAAAAATTCTTCCTCTGTTCTTCCATAAATTGGATATCTACAATAGTGTAGTCAAGAACATGTTTTCGTTCATCACATTCAGACATGGATAGAAGTCAGTGTACCTTTTTCATAGTGATTTCAACCTGTTAGCCGTATTTAAAGTGATGGTCATATAATATACAATTACGAAGCTCGTGGAAAATGCTATTCAACAGTGTCGAGAGTTCTTAGTTATTATTGTTTATGTAACGAGAATTAGTCCCGAACACACAAATGAGGAAGGCCTCCTAAACATTTACTCTTTGGTATAAAAGGCCATTACACCTCATTTGTGTGTGTGTGTTTTCCGTTTGTATTATTCTAGAGAGAGAATGGGTGTTTGTTTCTCTCACTAGGAAAAACACCATCCTTGTTTTCTTTTTCTTTCCTTAATCTAATATTTCTTTTTTGGTTTAATCTTTGTTTAATCTTCATCTATTTTATCATCTTTGTTAGTTCTTAATCATTACCATAATCATTCTATCATCCAAATTTCTCATCTATACATCACGTTACATAAAGTTCAAGGCTTTTCGTGTTTGGTTCGTGTGTAAAGGTCCTACAAGTGGTATCATTCGCCAAGGGATTCGTGGTTAGAGTTTTGGTGGTTTTTGTTGGCTTAAAACCCTTAAAAGTTGCGAAAAATAGTGCCAAAATTCGTTCCATTCCGAGAACCAAGTTTCTAGGAGAACTGCCTTAATTCCGCAATATTTTGAATATTGCGGAATTGTATCATCTTAGAATCCATTGCGGAATTGTTAATTTCGTAGTATTGCAAAATTATTGATTTTGGCTTTGCGGAATTATAACCCATATTGCGGAATTATTACTTGTGATCATTGCGGAATTATCACCTTCTGAGGGATTGCGGAATTGAACCTGTTTAGTGCATTGTGGAATTGATTCTGGCATTGCGGAATCTTACCACCTATTGCGGAATCATTACTTGACATATTGCGGAATTGTGCACCTTTTTTTAATATTGCGGAATTGTACATCATTTTCGAATATTGCGGAATTGTACACCATTTTGAGTATTGCGGAATTGAGTCCTACTGGAATATTGCGGAATTTCGACACTAATTTCAGAATTGTGACACATATTGCGAAATCTTTGTTATAATTGTATATTGCCAAATCTCTTCGAATATTCCAACATTTTTCAAAACGTGATTTTGGAATTTTTAACTCATGAGTTTTTGTTGGTACTGAAGATTTTTTTTGGTTTCTCGAGTGAACTTTTTAGGGGATTTTAACTACTACACTTTTAACTCAGCTTGCTACGAATTGAGATCCTTATTTTACACACGACTTCTTCGGTGACGTCTCAACAAGATATCTATGCTGCGGGTACTAAGAAGCGTCCACCCATGCTTACCAAGGAGAACTACACTACATGGGCTAGTCGTCTCCTTCGTTATGCAAAATGTAAACCTTTGGGAAAGCTGATTGTCAACTCGATTCAAAAGGGTCCGTATGTTAGAAGAACGATTCTTGTTCCTGGGGACCCTACAAATGCTAACCTAGTGGCTGACTCAAGTCATGAGCAAACGGTTGAAGAATTAACTGAAGTTGAATCCAAACAACTCGACGCTGATGATCAAGCAATTCAAGTCATTCTTATGGGTCTCCCTGAAGATGTTTATGTTGTTGTTGATAGTTGTGAAACCGCACACGAGATGTGGCTTAGGATTCAGTAAATGATGAAGGGCAGTGAAATCGGTTTACAAGAAAAGGAAACTAAGTTGCTTCGTGAATGGGAGAAATTTACGCCTACTGAAGGGGAACAAATTGAACCTTACTATCATCGGTTTTCAACCCTCATGAATCATCTTAGAAGAAACAAACATGAACCTGCTCAAATTGCTGCCAACATCAAGTTTCTTGATAATCTTCCTTCTGAATGGTCACGATATGTCACTCTTGTCAATCAAACCAAGGATCTTCATGTCGTGGACTACACTCAAGTATATGATTATTTGAAGATGAATCAAGATGAAGCTAACGAAGTTAGGGCTGAAAGACATGCCAAAACCCAAGGTCCATTGGCTTTATGGAAAATTCTCCGTCATCTATGTCATATCCCATGGTACCCTACCATCAACCCTCAACAAGTAACTTCATGCCATACCCACAACAACAACAACTCACCTCTTATAGATATCAACTTCCTGCTGCTGTGAATTACCTACAACAACCCATTGCTTGTTTTGATGACATCACTGACCCTACTCATGCGATTAATAATGGTCTTGCCCTTCTTGCAAAGGCATTCAAATTCACCATTAACCCCACCAACAACAATCAGAGAATCTCCTCGAACACTAGAAATAGGCAGATTGCTCAACCTTTCATGAATGTGAATCAAGATCGCCAATTGGTATTTGCTGGGAACACGGGGACTCAGTTTCAACAATATGGTCAGAATGCTGGGCAGACTGTTGGCAATGCAGGAAATCAGTATGGTCAAAACCGTGGTCAAAATCCGGGTGTTCCGAATGTTCGAAATCAGAATGGGTTAATTGTTGTGCCAGCGGTTGGTAATCAGATGGGAAACATTGTGGCTGCAAGGGCTGAGAATACTGGTACGGGAAATGGAAAAAACAATCGTCAGGTTCAGTGCTACAACTGCAAGGGATTTGGTCATTATGCTCGAGATTGCACAACCAAAAAGAAGAGGATGTTGCTTATCTTCAGACTCAACTTCTCATAGCACAAAAGGAAGAGGCAGGGATTCTACTTCAAGCTGAGGAATTTGATCTTATGGCTTCTATAGCAGAATATTACGAGGAAGAAGAGGTGAATGCCAACTACATCTTGATGGCAAACTTACAGCAAGCATCTACCTTAGGAATGCATGATAACATCGCTCCCGTCTATGATTCAGACGGTCCCTCTGAGGTACACCCACGTTTCGATGATAATGATATATATAGTCAAGGTTGCAGAAATCGCTAGGCGTTAGTGAGGCGTTTGGCCACCTTCAAGGCGGAATTCGTCTAGGCGGATTGGAGTTTTATGCATAAAAAATATAAATAATACGGATAACATGACAAAATACTTCTAATTTCTAATAATTCAAAGTTCACATAGCTTGAAGTTGCAAAATAGACAAATAAACATAACAATTTAAGGACTTAAAACTTCAAATGTGACATACAGTTCAGTTGGTTCTAATTCTCACAAAAAAATCCATTACTTTATGTTAACAATCATAAGTTTATCTTTGATTTTAAGATGTTACGTTAAAATAAATATAGAAATTATATATTAGATAGAAAATTCTTAATTTTTTGTAAAAAAATATTGACTTTTTATTGAATTTCTTTGACTTTTTGACCGCCTAGGCCGCCTAGCTCCGCCTAGGCGCCGCCTAGGCAGATGTTTGACCGCCTATTGACTTTTCCGCCTAGCTTGACCGCCTAGCCATAAATCGCTGCGGAGTATGACCGCCTAGCGCCTAGGCGCCGCCTAGCCCGCTTTTTACAACACTGTATATAGTACGTCTAATCAGGAGGAGGAGTATACTAAGATGCTTGAGCCTTACATTCAAACATACGAGGATCAAACGAATAATAGTAATATTATTTCGAATGAGCCCGGTGTGGACCTTAGTGTGGATCAAGTTGCCCAGCCTACAACCCTTCCTGATGCGACCCATGCGTGTTATAAATCTTTATTTGATAAGCATTCTAAGGATGTGGACCATGCTACGGTGGTTAATAATAAGTTTATAGAAACTAATGCCAATTTCACCACTGAGCTTGCGGGTTATAAGGAACAGGAGAAAAGTTTTAAAATTCATCAGGCTAAAATTAAAGAACTTGAACAAGCTCATGCTACATCGGTTTATCAAGAAAGATTCACAAATAAGAAATTAAATGCCTTACATTTAAGTAGTGCTAAAAAGATAAGCGAATTGAATTATGAAATCACCTCTCTTAATAAACAACTTTCAACTGAAAAATCTACTATTTTGGATTTAAAAGAAGAACGAAAAAAAGCTGAAACATGATTTCAGAATTCGAGAAGATGGGCTTCTTGAGGATTTTTGCAAAGCTCATGATAGGATTAGGGAATGAGACAACCTTTTGGTTAAACAAGGCCAAACTATGCAGACGATAAATATGTTCGCACCTAATGTGAATGAGATAAATTACACTCGTTACAAAATGGATTTAGGTTGTCCTCTTCCTCCCAATCCCGAATATCTTAAGCAAGTTCAGGCCACTAATGAAACTATATATAATGGTAGTGTGCTCTTGTCTGATGAGCATGATCCTCCTAGTGTGTATGATTCCGAGGAAACTACTGAACTTGAAGTAGAGACTCGTTTAAGAATGAAAAAGCTTAATAAAGAAGTAACACCCGTTTATTATCCGAAAGTTAATCCTCCAACTGTTTTTGTTCGGTCTAAAACGAGTACTTAAATGCTTTTGCTCCCAAGTGAGGAATTGTCTGATGACCCTCCTAAATCAAGTATCACACGCCGATTTCTAAACGAGCTCAAAGATAAATTTGTCATCCTTAAACGTGTTGTTAATTCCAAAATCACTGGAGAAAATTTTAAATCACCAGTTCAGATTGAGGTTCAGAAACTTCTTCAAAACGATATTAATCCGATTATTAATCAAGTTGATGCTCGGTTAGGCAATCTTGAAAACGCTTTTCTAAAAGAATTAGCCAACTTTGTTGACGACTTTAAATCTTTAGCGAAGGAAGCTGATGAATCTCTTGATAAAATCAAATTTTTGGAAAACGATCTTGAACGCTTCTCTAAAGCACGTGATAGTATTGATAGTAGCCCTGTTGAGTTAGGTACCTCTGTCTCGATTCACGAAACCCTCCAAACTGAGCTTGAACGTACGAAAGAGAAAATGGAATCCATTGTCATTAAAAAGGACAACGAATTTACCGATCTTTGGAATAAATTTGTCAAAAAATGTGATGAATGCAAATATGACAAAATTTTGTACGATAATGCCTATAATAAAATGCAACAAACTATCGCACGGTTGCAGGCTCAGTTAGGAGGGGTTAAGGAAAAGAATTTAGCCTCCTCAGGGTTAGAGAGTGCCAGTGATGGAAATGTTCAGAAGCTTAAGGCTAAGATTGCAGATTTAGAATCTGTTGTTGTTTCATATAAGCGGGCTGTTGAACAAAGTAAGTCTGTCTATCAGAAACTCATAGATAAAATATGTGAGAACTGTAAGTTAAAGGCCTTGTTAAAAGATAAGACTTCTGTGACTAACTCGATTGGGTACACGATGATCCAGAAACCAGTAACCTCGGGACCTACTTGTATTGCTATAACACCTTTTCCCAAGGTTGTTGGACTGAAAGCTGTTGTGATTTCCCCAGGAATGTTTCGTGTTAGTCCCCCCTCTCAACCTAGGGTCGATACCTCGGTGCCTAGCAAACAACGTAAAGCAAGTGTTAGGACAAAACCGGCCACTATCTCTCAACCACAAGTCATTGATTTAAAAAGTGCTAATTCTAATAGACGCGTGTCTTCTTCTACAGGAATAAACAACTACACTAAGAGAAGAAGGCCACATCCTACGAGCAATACAAGGAATGATAGGGTTCCTTTTGCCTCTAGAAGTAGTCGCACCAAGATCAATAATGTGGAAGTAGAAGAACACCCTAGGAATTTACCGTTTTTTAATCATAGTCAGAAACTTAATTCATCTGAATGTAATGACTTTAAGCTTTCTATTCGAAACGAAAATTATGAAGTTATTTGTGCTAAATGTAATAAATTCTTCTTTACTTTTAGTCATGATGCTTGTGGTTTGACTATGACTTGATTGAATTATGGTGGTTACACTCGAATTGACAAGCTGTCAGTCAGTGACAAACATAGCACTCCTAAGGATAAAGTGTATGTTCCAAAAAGTACACACGTAGGGTCCACAGAAAGTCTTGCTAAGCCTCGTAGCCCTAGATTCACCTCTAAATGGTTGCCTACTGGTAGAAATTTTGACTGTAGTGGCAAAATTATCGACACTAGTAGATCTCATACTGACAGTGAAATGTCGGTATGTGATAAGGCTTAATTATCATCTAACCCTACAGGAACCTATTTCATCGGTTGCCAAAATATTTTCTTCTCTTATCATTGGCAGGCTGTTGAAATTTGTCTCTGGTGCGTGGTCTCGAGCTGTTCCAAACATATGACTGGGAATCGAAGCCTTCTCAAGAACTTTGTTTGGCGATTCATGGGAACTGTTCGATTTGGAAATAATCATGTTGCTGCAATTCTAGGCTATGGTGATCTTCATTGGTGAAATATAATCATCACCAGAGTCTCTTTTGTTGATGGCTTGGGACACAATTTGTTCTCGGTTGGGCAATTTTGTGATTCCGACTTGGAGGTTGCTTTCAGAAGTCATACATGTTTTGTAAGAGATCTTGAAGGAATTGATCTGTTGAAAGGAAATCGTACCACCAACCTTTACAGCATTGATCTTTTTCAAATGTATGCTGCTTCTCCAATTTGTCTCATGGCCCGAGCCACATCAACAAAGTCATGGTTATGTCATCAAAGGTTATCCCATCTTAATTTCAATGCCATCACCCAACTCGCAAAAGATGATCTCGTTACCGGTCTTCCAAAGTTCAAATATACAAAAGACCATCTTTGTCCTTCATTTGAGCAAGGTAAAAGTAAGAAGAAGCCTCACAAACCCAAACTTGTTCCCAACTCAACGAATATGTTACATCTCCTACATATGGATTAGTGTGGCCCAATGAGAATCAAAAGCATTAATGGAAAGTGGTATGTCCTTGTGATTGTGGATGATTACTCTCGTTACACATGGGTTCATTTTCTTGCTTCGAAAGATGAATCCCCTGATGTAATTATTAATTTCTTAAAGAAAACATCAGTGCTACTTCAAGCCCCAATTATCATTGTAAGAACGGATAACGGCACGGAATTCACCAATCAGAAATTGAAAGCTTATTTTGACGAAGTTGGGATTTCTCATCAAACTTCGGCTGTAAGAACTCCAGAGCAGAATGGAGTTGTGGAACGGAGGAATCATACGTTAGTTGAAGCTGCTCGGACGATGCTTCTCTCCTCCAGTGCACCGTTATTCCTTTGGGCCGACGCTATAGCAACTGCATGTTATACTCAAAACCGCTCCATTATTCACACCCGTTTCAACAAAACACCTTATGAGATCATTAATGGAAGAAAACCGGATATTTCATTTTTACATGTCTTCGGTGCATTATGTTATCCGAAGAATGATCGTGAAGATATCGGTAAACTTGAACCTAAATGTGATATTCGCTTTTTCATTGGTTATTCTTCAACTGCTTGTGCTTACAGGGTTTATAATCAAAGGACAAGAAAGGTAATGAAGACTATGAATGTTACCTTTGATGAACTCTTGGGTATAGCCTCTCAACATAGAAGTTCACATCCTAAGCTTCAAGGTCAGACTCCTGGACACATAAGTTCAGGACTCGCGCTTCAATTTGCACCGTCAGCAATATCATCATTACAACCTTCGGAACATGACTTGGAAGTTTTATTTGGGCCAATTTATGATGAATATATGGAGGGTCCTTCATCATCTGGTGTTCCTCAAAATGCCCCGGCTGCACCTGCTACGACTGTTCTAGAACCTCCAATTGCATCTACACCAACGACATCTGTTTTTGCACCATCTACGTCAACCTCAACCATATTGACTCCAAATATTTCAACCACTTCTCTGACTGCTGACGCAACCCAACAACATTCTCAACAAATTCCTAATCATGTTCATCTTCAGAATGAAATTGTTGCTGAAAATGCAAACAATGCGATGCTCAACGATCATGAGTTTGTTAATCCATTTGCGGCTTCCACATGTACTACTCAACCTTCAATACCATATGTGGATCCGTTGAGATCGCATCAAGTTTCTCATACACTTCCATATGAACACAAATGGACTAAGAATCATCCTTTGGTTCAAGTGATTGACACTCTCTCACGACCAGTCTAAACACGAAATCAGCTGCGTACCGACGGTGATATGTATATCTATGCACTATGAGTCAGCACAATGGAACCAGCAAGTGTTAAACAAGCAATGACCGACGCATCATGGATTGAGTCTATGCAAGAAGAGCTTAATCAATTCATCCGGCTTGATGTATAGGAGTTAGTACCACGCCCGGACAACATCGATCCCCTTACACTGAAATGGTTATTAAAAAACAAGATGGATGAAGAGCAAACGATCATTAGGAACAAGACCCGGTTAGTTGTGAGAGGTTATAAACAAAAGGAGGGAACTGATTTCGTAGAATCCTTCGCCCCGGTTTCTCGGATGGAAGCTATTAGGATTTTCTTGGCATACGCTGCACACAAATCGTTCACCGTGTATCAAATGGACGTGAAGACGGATTTCTTGCATGGGCCGTTAAAAAAATATGTGTACGTATGTCAACCTGAAGGTGTTATCAACATCGAACATCCAAGCCACGTCTACACGTTGAAAAAGGCAATTTATGGTTTGAAACAAGCACCGAGGGCATGGTACGACGCAAGGCTGTTAAGATCGCGATCTTGCACGTAAGATCGTACGATCTTACGTGTTCACAGTACAAAATCGTGTAGGATCGATGTAGGATCGCATACGTGTAGGATCGCATGTGGGATCGTAAGATCGCACGTAAGATCGTAAGATCGCGTGTCGATCCGAGTTTACAAAATCAGGTTCGTTACTTAATTATTAATAGCTAATTAGGCCTAATATATGAGAAAAGATGTAAAACCCGCATGCTTTTACCATGAATAGTACCCTTAAGATCGTACGTACTAGATTAAAACTTTCCTATTATAGCATGATTACGTTAAATGTTAGGATTTTACGTATTACGTACGTGTTAGAACACGATAAGTATTTATTACGCACGAACACGCAATAATTATTTAACAATAATTAATCACGAACATGCGATCATGAAATCATGAACGTAATTAAATCACGAACTATTATTAATTACGTATATATATTTATTACGAGTGTGAATAAATATATTATGTCACGGTAAATATTTAACGAGAACACATTAAACGCGAACACAAATAAACACGAACGAATAATTAAACAACGAGACACGGAAAACGGTACCGGTACCCTATGTGGGGCCCCTACCCGCGGCAACAATAAGGGGATGGGCCAAGCCCATCTCAAAATTTACTAAGAGGGGTTATGGTAAAAGTTTACTAGTCACTTTTCACTTTACAGAAGATTAAACAAAAACCTAAAAAGTTTTCTCCTTCTCCTCTTTACTTTTTTTAGCCACAGCATATTAAACACACCAAGGGGGTGTTTGTTTGATTTTTGATCTCGGTTTTGGTGCAAGTGTTCGTGTTTGTTCATCCTCGTTTAGATCCACGCATTCGGTATATTCTTTTATCCTTTTGTTTTTTATTTTATCTAATAATTAATTAAGAACATGAAGTTTTTAAAACCTAATTAAAAACATAGATCAAACATGAAAATGGTTGTTGGGTAAATCAAAAGGGATGTTTTTATGGGTGTTTGTTTGGCCAGCGCCTAAACCGAACCCCAAGGGGGTCTCGGTTTGGCTATTAAACCACCACCGAGACCATATGGTCCCGGTTGAGTGGTGTGGGTCCCACGGCAGCAGCAAAACAAGGAGAACCCCGAAGTGGTTCGGGGTATGGTGTCGATTTCATGTCCGGTTCATGGTTTCTAGTCAAGATCCGGTTCACGGTTTATGTTAAGATTATTTTTTTTGTAATCATATGTTAAATTAAATTAATAAATATGACATGATTAATTTAATAAACATGACTTAGGTTATATTAATTATTAAAATCATGAAATTATTAACCTAAGTATTTTATATTTTCTAGACTTATAATTAATTAATTATTTAAAAACCATGGTTATAATTAATTAATCAACATGACTTAGGTTATATTATTAATAAATAATAATACATGTTTTGACCTAAGTATTTAACTTTATTTAATTAAAAACATGATATACTTTAATTAAATACTTTTAACCTATAGTTTATTTAAATTACATGAAATAATTAATAAACTATACATTATATCATTATGACTTAGAAAATAATCAGAAAACACTTAGGCTTATATACTTAGCTTATTTAACCAGCTTATATCTGATTATGGAAACTTTCTACTTTTAGAAACTTATTTAATTAAGGCAGCTAATCTATTTATGGAAACTTTCTATTTTTAGAAACTTATTTAATTCAGGCAGCTAATCTATTTATGGAAACTTATTTAATTAAGGCAGCTGATCTATTTATGGAAACTTTCTATTTTTAGAAACTTATCTATTTTAAGCAGTAATTCTATTTTTGGAAACTTTCTATTTTTAGAAACTTTCTATTTTTGGAAACTTTCTATTTTTGGTAACTTTCTATTTTTGGAAACTTTCTATTTTTGGAAACTTTCTATTTTTGGAAACCTGCTATTTTTGGAAAGTTACTTATTATTACACAGTAAGTATAATAATACATGAATACCAGAAATACTTAATCAAAATAGACAGAATATAAGATAAACACAGTTTAAGGCTTAAAACAGTAAAACATGATATGAACATATAAAATAAGCTAAGACATGACATAAAACCAGTTACGTATTTAGTAAGCAGATACTTATTCATGTATGTATTTATGTAGCATTAGTGATACCGAAGTAGGATTCTCCTCAGTTCATCTTCTTCGTTCACTGGACATAAGGTACGGATTCCCGTCCTTTCAGTATGGATATTTTTTCCTTATTAGGATTTCCCCGTATGCAGCCAAATGTTTTCCCGTAGTATAAGCTTATATGTTTGACTTGCTTATGTTTAATTTAGAATACCTATAGCCATCTACATGCATGACCAGTTTCACCTAGTTATGGAGGTACCATAACCATAACATTAGAGGCACTGATGTTATGACTTCACCACGGTGGAGTGATTGCTCGTGGCATCCCTTCAGCTTTTGGCCATATTATTATATTTATCATGTGGGGCATATGGGTGCATCCTAGTTACATGTTTTCAGCAGATTACTCAGTGTGAATGTGGTGTGTGCCTTGCATCCTTCACAAGGAGCTGATCCCTCCTACCTAAAACCAGTATATTAAATTAGAGGCAGCCCCTCTAATTTGCATGATGAGGTCACCCCTCCAAGTATTCATGCACGGTGGATTTTCATGACCTATATTGGCTAATGGTAGAACATGTTAAACAGTTTTTATAAGATAAACATAAGGCTTTTCAAACTATAAAACCAGTTTATCAAGACTTAACCAGGTCACTCGGGACTTAGTTTCTTCCGCTGTTATATGTTATATGCTTATCCATTAATGCTTTATTGTACATCCGTGCACTGAGCGTATTGCTCAGCCGTTTTCCTTTTCTATGTTCCCAAAACGGTAGGTACTCAGGGACGCTCGTAGACTTTAAGCGTACGTGCATATGGACTGGAAGCTTTCTAGCCTTTCTTTACTTTATGCATTATCTTTACTTCGATACTCTTGCTATGGACATTGTTTAGTCCTTTCCTTTTCAGTACTTATGTTTGTGCGAGATGAGCTTTACTTTTGGACTACCGATGTTTGATTCTGGTATTTTCCTTTTATGGTCATGAAATGTTTAGACATTTTTCCTTGTATGCTTTGATGACACGCCATAATTACGTGTGACATTCCATTATCAAAATGGGGTGTTACAAAAGAGGTATCCCATACTCCACGCTTTTTTATATCAAGTATATACCCTATTATCATTCTAGGTCAGGACGATTATTTTGAAGAATCGGTTTAATTTACATGATATATATAAAGTTGATGCACGACTCATCAATGATTGTTATCCGTTTATGTACACAACTATAAATTTTTTGGTATTATGACTCGTATGTTTTAAGATGTTTAAGACTCATACGTTATGCAATCTTATTTCTCTAAACCGATATTATGGGAAATTTGGCCTTTTTTTGTCTACTTTTACTTTAGTGTTTTTTTTTTAAATTTGACATTTTTAAGAATATATTTTATGAATTTATATTTGAAGTTGAGTAGAAATGAAAAATAGTATCGCTCATTTATGATTTGTTTACAAAAAATGACAACCTGGTAGGATCTTACGATCTCAATACGATTTTACGATCTCGATCTTGCAAAGAGAAAAACGATCCCAGGTAAGATCGCGATCTTGACAGCCTTGGTACGACGAATTATCATCATTTCTTCTCCAAAATCACTTCAGCAAAGGAACCATTGATCCAACGTTGTTTATCAAGCACTACGGCAAAGACATCTTGGTGGCTCAGGTCTATGTAGATGATATTATATTTGGTTATACTAACCCAAAATATTCCATATTATTTGCCGACCTTATGAAAAGCCGATTCGAAATGTACATGATGGGGGAAATGACGTTTTTTCTTGGACTCCAAGTTCACCAATCCCCCCGTGGTATTTTCATAAATCAGTCCAAGTATGTGCTTGAGTTTCTAACAAAATTTGGCATGGAAAACTGTGATCCTATTGGTACTCCAATGGACACTAAACACAAGCTTGATTTGGATAAGAAAGGGACATTTGTAGATGCTACAAAATACCGAAGTATGATTGGCTCCCTTATGTACTTAACCTTAAGCAGACCGGACATTGTGCATGCTACTTGTTTATGTGCTCGGTACCAGGCTAAGCCAACCGAGAAGCACCTCAAGGAGGTTAAAAGGATCTTTCGTTATCTCCGTGGAACCATTCACATGGGATCGGAAAATTAAGAAATGGTTAATCTGTTCAAGATAATTCCGTATTTACAAAATACCGTCGTCTCTGGTATACGAAGGATTCTGGTTTTTATCTCACTGGTTTTTTAGATGCCGACCATGCAGGGTGTCATGATACATTCAAGAGCACTTCCGGTGGTGCACAATTCTTAGGCGAGAAGCTAGTGAGGTGGTCCTCAAGAAAACAAGACTGTACGGCGTTGTCCACCGCGGAAGCAGAATATGTGTCTCTATCCGTGTGTAGCACTCAAGTCCTTTGGATGAGAACACAACTCATGGATTATGGCTTTCACTTTATCAAAGTTCCTATCTATTGTGATTCACAATCAGCCATAGCCATATCCTGCAACGCGGTCCAACACTCCAAGACCAAGCACATTGCTGTCCGATTCCATTTCATAAAAGAACATGTGGAAAGAGGAACGATCGAACTGTATTTTTTCAAGACGAACTTCCAACTAGCCGACATCTTCACCAAAGCTCTTTCTCAAGACAGATTTGAATTCTTGGTTCGTCGACTTGGTATGCGTAGTTTCACTCCAGATGAACTTGAACGTCTTGCACATTCGCAGTAACCTTGTATATATCTATCAGAAAATCAAAATACAAAATATAAAACATATAAAAACAAAAAGAATGAAAAAATCTTTCAAAAAATACCAAAAATATCCTTCTCCGACATGTCTCTCAGCATCGATAATATGGACGCACTTAGAAATGTCGCTCTATAACGACACGGGTACGTACATAAAGTTGGAATGAGAGTTCCAATGTTTTCAAAACATGTCTTTTCTATTTTCTTCTCATAATGGCTTATAGTCACATGTCAGACTATAACCCGGTCCCCAAAGAAAGGAAAGTCTATGACTTATCCTTAACAATGGGAAATTAATTTTTCTCGGTCATGGGCTTACATTAAAACACTCAAAGTTTTAAGCTCATGAACTCAAGGAAAATGTTCATTTATGTACATTTTTCCTCAAAAACGAGAAATAAAGTTTTCTCGGTTTTGAGCACAATTCTTCAAATTACTTCAAAACTGTGTGCTCATATACTCCCCTATTTTAATTAGAATTTCTTATCGAGGGGGAGTATAAAGATTTCATGAACATTATTCTCTCCATGTTTCATCAATAGTTTCACAAAAATTTCAATCACATGCAATTTTTGAAGGGGAGAATAGTGATAAAATGTGTTCAAAATGTCTCATCTTGGATAAGATCTTTGATATAAGTTCTTTCTCTTCCTAATATGTGCAAAAATCTTTCCTTTTATGATGCACATATGTAGGGGAGCGTTTTGGTGATATAGAAAACTTTCAAAGTGTAAACATTGATTTCATCAACACCTTGATTGTCTTTTCAATAGGTTTTTCTGGTTACGATATCTATACCCTTCAACACATTAATTCACGACGGTATTGGTGTCAAAAGGTGGTTAGGTATTCGTCCTATGATCCAACCAGAACCAGGGGGATCTTCCCAGGGACAATCCATTAGAACTTAGAAGTCCTTAGGAAAGATGGAGTAGTTGAGTGTACGGGAATAATACCGACTAATGATTTAAGCTAGCACTGGAACAATCACAACAAGGTGCTAGTTATGACGTCTTGGTAAGCATTGAAGGGGTTGAAGAATGAAAAAGAAATGTAAGGATAAAGGGTGAAAATAAAATAGCCCTCCATACAACTTAGGCAGAAACCGGGTCAATACATCTACTATCAGAATCACGTTGATGATTTCTAGTATTGAAGACAAAGCATCATGGACCCAGTGATGCAAAGCACAACCCTTCCCAACATACTCAAGCTTTTCTCAAAAGAAGTTTGTTTTATTGTCACGGAGTTCAGCTCATTTCTATCAACTTTCTCACTCCGAGATAGTAGATATTGAAAAGGTGGCAGTCTGCTCCAGCCTCCGATCACCAAATAAACGTGCACTTATAGATTCTAGAGCCAACGAGATTCATCAAAAATCTCATTAGGACACTTATTCCATATATCAATTGTTGTTCATCTTTAGAACACAAGCGATAATTCATAGAGTCTTACGCCCTATCCTTGTGGTATTGCTAGAACATTCAGAGTGATACTCTCTAGTATTCACAGTGATGAATGGAAATCCTTCTAGTGTTAACATCAAACAGCACTGCGGTAGGTCATATGTAAGATTCACTTGAATTAAACATATGATAACTGGAAAGCAACAGTGGTTTGATTCTGTTTTGATTCAAACTCGTTCCAGGTCTCTACGCAATATCTTTATGATCTTGCCAGAACATTCAGAGTAATACTTATTAGTATTTACAGTGACGAATGGAAATCCTTCCAGTGTCATCATCAAACAGCACTACGGTAGGTAACTTGTGAGATTCTATATGAATCAAACTTGTGTCAACTAGAAAGCAACAATGGTTTGATTCTTAATTGATTCTAACTTGTTCTAGGAAACTGAATTGACGACTTAATCAACAGAATGGAACTGCATGATTCACTCCTTACTATGACTTATCTTTCGATATATATTGAGAACGGCTACCACAGTCGGAAACCCTGTCAAGGAATTTCTTTGAACTTACCTAATCACAGGTACAGTATTCGTACTGTATAACGGGAAACCGGAGGAATGCAAACGGTGGCGTAATCTCAAGAGTCGTGATTCAAGACCACATACTCAAGTAAATGAAGAAAGCTCAAGAACATCTAAATACAAAGACTTCCGCTACTCTGATAATCAAGGGAGATTGTTACCAAGCTGTCAAGACAACACAAAGTTCGAGTATGTGGGGAAAGACACAAGAACACAAGTTGGCAAAGTTTCAAGATCAAGTCAAGGCAAAGGTCAAAGATCCAAGATCACAAGTCATGAAAGGTGCTATGAAAGAACTCTTAAGACAACGAGCTTCAAAGTCTACAACATCAAAGAAGTGAAGTCACATATTACATGACCACCCCTTAGGGGGAGATTGTTAGCCGTATTTAAAGTGATGGTCATATAATATACCGTTGCGAAGCTCGTGGAAAATGCTATTCAACGGTGTCGAGAGTTCTTAGTTATTATTGTTTATGTAACGGGAATTAGTCCCGAACACACAAATGTGGAAGGCCTCCTAAACATTTACTCTTTAGTATAAAAGGTCATTCCATCTCATTTCTATGTGTGTGTTTTCCATTTGTATTATTCTAGAGAGAGAATGGGTGTTTGTTTCTCTCACTAGGAAAAACACCATCCTTGTTTTCTTTTTCTTCCCTTAATCTAATCTTTCTTTTTTGGTTTAATCTTTGTTTAATCTTCATCTATTTTATCATCTTTGTTAGTTCTTCATCATTACCATAATCGTTCTATCATCCAAATTCGTCATCTATACATCACGTTACATAAATTTCAAGGCTTTTCGTGTTTGGTTCGTGTGAAAAGGTCCTACACAACCCATTATCCAGATCTTGCATCACTTTTCCCCACAACTAGTTCATCCTCATGTTTTGTCATTAATGCCCTAACCCTTGTAGTACCCTCTTCATCAGAGGATAATGATTCATCATTTCAATCATAAGATTCAGCTATCAACCCCTTATCAACCTTTTTCTTGGACAGAGATTCAGGCTTCAAATTCATCTCTCCAGCTCATCTCTCAAGGCCTTGTACTTGTTCTTGTAATCCTTCTTATCATGATCAGAGGAGTTGGATTGTTGAATGAATTACTCTATTAAGGTTTAAACTTATAGGATTTCGACAATGATGGATAGGATGGTGAGGATGACTTGGTAGATGGATAATCTTTCTGAAAATGCCCTTTCTTACCACAAGTGAAGCATGTTTCCTTAGACTTGTAAATAGATATATAAGCTGCTCCAAATCTCCCTGCCCTTTTATAATACCTTCTTTGATTAGCCAATAGAGCTCTTTCATGATATTCAATGTTAAGATCAGACATGAACTCTTGAGTACTTTTGGTGTCTTTTTCAACATTAGAGTCGTTGTCTTGACAGCTTGTGTTTGAGATCAGGGCTTTTGAACTTGACCACTGAACTGTGAATCTTTCAGTCTCTGATTTGTAAATAGCATCAATCAGACCCTCTTCATACTTGTATTTACCATATATTTGAGCTAGAGTGTAATTGTTGATTGAATTGGTTGCTCTGTGTGTTTGATTCATACTCAGCCACATTCTAGGTAAGTTGTTAACAACATGGTATTTACTTTAGCTTGAGGAATGGTGACTTCATTCATGGCAAGATCATTTAAATGAATCCTCAGCCTTGTGTGAGTTTGTGAGACCTTTTCACTTTCCAATGCTTTAAAAGCATTGAACTAAAGTCCGAGAGCCTGAATTTTAGTGTCTCTGGTCTGTGATGGCCCTTCATGACCTAGAACTAAGTTACTCCACATTTGTTTGGCTGTGGAACACTGAATAACAGAGTTCATGATGTGTTTTGGGATACATGAGACAATGATAATTTTGAGTCTTTTGTTTTGGTTTGACAATCTTCTATCAACAAGTGTCCATTGCATAAGAGGTTTCTTAAGTGGATTTTCTTCGTTTCAAGTGACCGCCATGGTAATATATGGTCCATTTTCTTGAATTTCTTGAAGAAATGGTTCAAGTCCAAAAAGATAGATAAGAAATTGACTTTTCCAGCTTGTGAAATCTTCTTCGTCAAACACCAAAACATTAGTCACGTGTGACCCTCCTCTTGTATCAAGTAATTGAGGATGACCGTGTTCATCTGGAGTAGTGGTAACTCGAGGTGACGATGGTGTTACTAGAGGAGGATTGTTATTGCTCATACTCGGTGGTGGTGGTAGGTTATTGTTTCTCGTTTTAGGCATGGCGGATCTTGATTTTAAAACGAAGAACGATGTTTATAAAATGGTTTTAATGATCAAACACCGCTCTGATACCAATTGAAAGTCTCCAATTCACGACTGAAACGATTAAGGTAAAGATAATAACACCTAAAATACTTTTCAAACGTAAGACTTTATTAATCTATAATTAAGTATTACAATGTGTTATGAATCACACAATTTTAATGACAATGTGTTATGAATCACACAATTTGAATGACAATGTATGATATACCCTTTGGACAAGCAAACTTAACAAGAGTGTTAAGTTTACAAGCAACCTCTGAGTATCAGGTGTCAGATGAAATAGTTGACTCTGTGTGAGTTTGAAACAGTTAATGCTATGAAATAATGCAAAGTGAACAACATTAACTATTTACAACATTCTCTATTTATATTGGTACGAGGTTGACTAAGTTGGTGGAGTAGATAACGACTTATCAAGAATATGGTGGGGTCAGATATCTGCATCGATGCTTTTCTATTCTTGGTAAACTGCTACTAAGCTTTCGTCAACAGTGCTGACAACTGTTCGCATTATCTTCATACCTTCGTATTTTAGATAGCTTTATGGCAAAGCTAATATTTCTCCCGCTCAAATAGTTCCCTCCTAAACACTAGGAGATGCCCAAAGGGTGCAGAGTGTCATCATGGTATTGTCACCCCTGATAACACTCAACCACTGACAGTCTCTGATACATATTAGTTGTTATTCATCAAAATAATGAATATGTCGCTAAGTAATCTTCGATTTTCTTGACGACGTCTATGAGTTGAACTACTCTGTGGTTGCTGACATATGTGAAACCTCTGTGAGACTTTCAATACTTGCATGTCAGCTAGGCATAGGCAAGTATATAACACTTAGTGTAATTATAGAATAAATCTATGACTAAGGAAAATCTAATAGCCTTAATTTCCTAACATATTGTATTTTTGTAATAGTGCATTCACATTATAGTGTCATTAAAAAGAAGTTACATCAACAAAGCTTATCCCAAACCAAACTATTGCATATCCAAATTAAAACAAAATCAAAAACATCACCGAAGACCTTGAATCTTTCTCATCCGAAGAAAATATGCTTTCCATTGTCGTGATTGATTGAGGGGGCAGTAACATAGATCCATAGATGAAAACGGTGATACACACAAAAGAAATCAACAAACACAACCTCCCAAGACCGAACTCCCAAACCTAAGAAAATATGCTTGCCATTATCGTGGTTAATAGAGGGCAGTAACATAGATCCATAGATATAGGTACGGAGATGGAAACGACCATGTAGGTGCGATTCACTTTGTAGATATATCCACCATTGTGGAAAAGAAAACTAGATCTGGGAAATGAATTTGATTTGTTTTTTGAATTGAACATGATAATCGAAGGAGGTTTAAGTTTATTGGTAGTCCTCCGAACCTCCGACGTGTAGCCTGCGGCCGGACGCGACGGCTAAAAGATGGTTTAGGTTAAGGGTTCGAGAGAATAGATGGTTTTAATAGTTTGTTTATTTGGCAAACTTATTTTATGTTTAATATTATTTGATTTTTAAGGTTTTAAATGTGTTTGGCATTGGTTTTTACAAGTTTTATATGTGTTTGATAACATGATTTCTTGCACTTTTATGCGTATGGAAAATCGGTTTGACTCGCCGGTCAAACACGTTGAGCAATTGACGCGGTGACCGGTCGACTCGATCGGATGAATAAAAGCCGGTTTTTAAATTGTTGGTTTAACTTTAACAACCATAGTTGGATACATTATCAGTTCTGTGATACGACCCTCTCGGGTAGTATCGGGATAGTGGCACCCCTTCAAGCGTGATGCTAGCTCCTTAAGGAGAAGATGAGAAAACCAAAAACATTTTATTGATTCATTTAATTGACTGATTACATTGATAACAATGACGGTATTTATAAAACATGAAAACCCTAATCCTAAGATAAATAATAGTGGTCCGTTTGGCCCAACCCATTCAAACCATGGCGTAACATTCCTCACTCCTTCGAATTCACCTTGCCCTCAAGATGACGTCTAGAAAGCTCATTATCCCGGGATCCCAAGTTTTGTGTTGATGCCTAAACACTTGCATTCTCTCTTTCAACTTGTTCTCAGACTCCTATAGTAACAATTTATGGATTGTTGTTCTACACTTCTTATGTTCGGATGAAACAACCCACATGACCCTCTTAAGCGATTCATCAACAACAATATATGATTCACTAACCACAAGCTGCGATTTACCAACAATAGACTGCGAATCACCCACCATAGGCTGTGATTCACGAGGCTGTGATTCACCCACCATAAGATGCGATTCATTAACTATTTGTTGCGGTTCATTAGTAGGCTTTTGCGATTCACAAATAAGTTGCTACGATTCCCCAACATGCTCAAGGTTATGTTTTGTTAGGTCCGGATGTAACATTCTCCACTTCTTCTGGTGCAACTTCTAGTGCAATGCCTGATGTTGTAGAAGAATCAACTGCTTTCTTTTGAACGGTCTGCTTTTCTTCTATAATTGCCTCAAGCTGGGTCTCTACTATACGGGCTAAATAGAAACCTTCGCTTAATGTTGTAGGTTTCGGGTAAAACCTTAACAATTCTAGCTGTAGCTTCGGTTTTAGTCTGGATATATAAAACGAGGCAAGTAAACTTTCAGAGATACTCGTTACTCGAGTTATAAGATACTTAAACATACTTTGATATTCAACCACCACCGTACCCATTTGCAAAAGTTTAGATAATGCATCACGATCGTTAGTGTTCGATACCATAACAACAAATCGAAAAAAAATAATCTGATGAATAGTACCGGATGAACAGTAGTCGATTAACAGTACCCCCAGATGAACAGTAACCTCGATGAACAGTACTTCCGATGAACAGTGATCTCGATGAATAGTGACTTTTTTTTTGAGATTGGAATCCTAAATCAAAACCCCCAACGAATTGAGGGCTCTCAATGAAATCACCAATTGATACGACCCTTTCGGGTAGTATCGGGATAATGACACATTTTCAAGCGTGATGCTAGCTCCTTAAAAAGAAGATGAGAAACCAAAAACATTTTATTGATTTATTTAACTGACTGATTACATTGATAAAATGACGGTATTTATAAAATATGAAAATCCTAATCTTAAGATAAATAATAATAGTCCGTTTGACCCAACTCATTCAAACCATGACATAACATTCTGATCTTTAAGGTGAAATTGATTTCTATGTACAGAAAATCTACAGAAACCTTTTTGTTCCAGGAAATTATTCACCATAAGTTCTTTAAAATGAGAAAACACTTTATTCCCAAAAAAAACAGAGAACGAACAATAACTAGATAACAATATTACATTCCATGTGTCTTTCACTTTCAATATAATAGCTTCATATGCACATGTCTCGTACCATGTTTTCAGAAACCATATTTTATAAATACAAGATAAATTCGTAATTTAGGTTTCTATTAATAAAGTTTTTCTAAGTTATTTTTAATCATACCAAAATATGCTTAGATAGATGGATGCTATGTATGGGAAATTTTCTATTGAGGATTTGTGGTACGTACTGAAAAATGTTTTATTAAAAAAAAAAAAAAAAATAAATGTTTTGACACTCTGAGTTTTGTCTTCTTGCAAGAATAATAAAATGAATGTGAATTGAATTTGGCCAGATTTGTTATCTTAGTTGTAATTTTTATAAACATTCAACTAATCATGTCAATTAGCCAACTGTTAAACAATTGATAAAGTAAACCAAGTCATTTGCAATTTCTTGTCAACACTTCTAAATGGCCCCACTTTTTGGTTGCCAGGAGGCCATGAGTAAATTTGCATGATGCATACCTTTTTAAAAAATCGACACTAATTTTAAATTCTTTCCAAACAACATATTTTCTAAGAATTTGCCATAGAAAATTACGCATATTACGTGTAGAACTTCATATTAGAAAATATAATTACACATTTAATTTCTATTGAAGATATGACTTCACAAATGAACTTTACAAGCTTTCTTATGTAACACTTTGTAGGGGTGAGCATGGTTCGTTTTGATTCGGTTTTTATATAAAATCAAAACTGAACCAGCAAATTTCGGTTTTTGATTTTTAGGAATCATTCAGTTTCGGTTTTGTGTCGGTTCGGTTTTTCGGTTTTCGATTTACTTTCGGTTTGGTTTTTCGGTTTTTCGTTTTCTATATTGTAGAAATTGATAACCTATGAATCTATGAAGTGGGTTGATGTTTTTCTAGTGAGAGAAACTAGAGAGAGAAAGTGAGAGAAATATATGGAAGATTTTATTACTATGAAAATGTGAATGAAAACAACAACCAACCCCTTTCCTTAGTGGAAAGGGGTATTTATAGTCCAAGCCAAACATTGGGCTTGGGCCGGTCCATGACAAGCCCATGGACCGGTTCTTACTTAAGTTAATAAGCAAATAACAACTAATTACTAACTACGAGCTATTACAACATCAATCATATTGTGGAGCGACCGATACTTCTAATATACGTTAAAACGTATTTCTAACAATCTCCCCCTAAGGGAGGTCACTCCACGTTACAAAGTTCTAAACCTAGCATACTATACTAAGTCTTCGTTCTTTAGCTCGTAGTCTTTTCTTCTTTTCTTTCTTTTGTTGTGAATATGTTGATTTGATCTTTTTGGCTTTGACTTGAGAGCATTGTTCTTTGGCCTTTCACGTGCGATCTTTGCCTTTCTTGTGAACTTTGCCTCCTCGTGACTTCATGTTCCACACACTTACGTCTTTTTGTTGAATTCTCGAAAGCTTCAGAGTTTGGTACAGCGGAAGACTTTATCTTGTACTTTCTTGAATTTTTGCTGAACTTTGTTGCAAAAGACATAAGCATGTGAGAACGACTTTTCCAGGTACACCGCAACACCACCGTCTTTACTGGTACTCAGCAACGCCACCGTCTTCAACAGGTACACAGCAACGCCACCGTCTTTAGCAGGTACACAGCAACGACATGAATAAAATGGCTTTGAACATTTTATTCTAATTCGGTAACATTTTACCTCCGGTCGGTGAAGACCGTTGGACGATATTAGATATCGTACCCGTGACGGATAGTTTCAATTAAGTAACTTCCTGACAGGATTTCGCGGGTGAACCCGTTCTCTTTATTCGACCGTCCAAAGCTGACTGCGAACATAAAGAGTGAATCACTTGGATAAATTATCCTTGTGATTAAAAAGCCGTCAATTCATGAAACCTGGAACAAGTGAATTTCAATTAAGATTTTCACCATCGTTGCTTTCCAGTTGTCACGAGCTCAATTCATAAAGAATCTTGCGCGTTACCTACCAAGTGCTGTTTGATGTTGACACTAGAAGGATTTCCACTCGTCACTGTGGTCAATAAAGAGTCACTCTGAGTGTTCTGGCAAGATCTTATGATAATGCGAAGAGGCCTGGAACGAGTTTAAGTTCAATTAAGAATTAAACCACTGTTACCTTCCAGTTTTTCACAAGATTGGTTCTAAAAGAACCGCACGTGTAACCTACCATGAGCTTGTTTGATGTTGGCTCAAGCAGGATTTCCATCTTCATTGTAATACTTGCGTATTACTCGGATGTTCTGGCAATATTATAGGAATACTGCGTAGGACTCATGAAAATCTCTTACTTTTCACAGTGTGTGAGAAAGCAAGGAATAAATGGAAAGTGTCCTAATGAGACTTTTGATGATCTCTTGGCTCTAGACTCGATTGTGCGTTTTGATTTAGTGAGCGATGGCTGGAGAGGAGTGCCACCTTTTCAATACCAGTCTATTCGGAGTGAATAAACCAGTAGATAACGTGTTGATCTCCGTGTGATTAAAACAAATACCTTTTGAGAGATATTTGAGTTAGCTGGGGAAGGGTTGTGCATTGCATCACTGGGTCCATGATGTCTTTCTTCAATACCGAGAATCATTAACAAAAATGACCTCAATAGCATATGTATTGACCCGGTTTCTGCCTAAAGTTGTAAGGAGGGCTTCTTTCTTTACACCCTTTATCTTTACATTTCTTTTTCATTCTTCAACCCCTTCAATGCTTACCAATACGTCATCACTAGCACCTTGTTGTGATTGTTCCAGTGCTAGCTTAAGTACTTGGTCGGCATTCAGCTACGTTCACATTCTTTCTCCATCTTTCCTAGGACTTCTAATTCTAACTAGGGAATTGTCCTTGGGAAGATTCCATCGGCTCTGATGAATCATTGGACTAAACCTATTCCTACCACCCTTTTGTCACCACATCCGTCGTGAATTAAGCGTGTTTTGGGAAGGAATTGCCACCATGAAAAAATCATTGAAAATCACCTAAAGTACTTGTGATATTGAAATCAAAAGTTTTGTACCTTAGGTGTTTTGTTCATCAAAAACGCTCCCCCTTAACACGTGCTTAACACATATTAAGTTGGATAGTCTTTAAGTCTTTTTCATCTTTTAGCCAAGTATCACTTACGTCTCCTTAATCCCATTTTCTCCCCTTATCCAAAATGTTAACCATTAATATTTGGGATATTGAATGGATTAACCGGTCTTTGGGTAAAAATGAAATTGTTGTTTGGCCATAGAACAACTGATTGCTCCCCCTTAAGTTAATAAGGGGTAGTTGTAGTGCTTTAATATGATATATTTTGAAAGATTTAGAATCTCGTGAGAAATTCTTGAAAAATTATCATACCTTGACACTACAACAAGCCATTAAAGCACATTATTCACAAATATACATATTCACAAATAATACCAATATAGAGTGACCTGAAATGTACGACCCTTCAGATGGATCGTTGCAGTGTCCTGTAGTGCACTCCATATGGTCTACCACCCACGAATCTTTCCAAGCTCCTCATTAACCTTCGTTCACGGAGCTTCTGATCGATCTTCTTGATGACATACTTCGCCATCTGCCGGTAACCTGGATGCCAATCCTCCGTCATTTCTGGCAAAGTCCCACCCGAGTTCAGATGCTCCAACTTGTCTCTGACTTGTATAAGAGTGCCATCACTATACTTGTGGAGCTCCCCCACCCTCATAAACTTCATCAAACCTCGACTGTTCAAGTAGAAGATGCCGGAATTCGGAACAGAAATGCCGGTATAGGGACATCTTGCTACATGTTGAGGTAACACTTGGTTCACCGGACGGGTTAAATTGAGCTTCCTCTGATAGCTTTCGACTCCTAACTGAAGATCTTCAACTCGTGTTTTGATGACAACGCTTCGTGTGAACATACGAAGTGCTGTATTCAACGCAATCAGATCTTCACGAGGAATATGTGTCAGTTGATCTCTGGTCATCAGAAGCAGCATATCTTCGATATCCTCAAGGCGAATGATGGAAAAATCTCCCTGTTGGATTTTGTATTCCCTGTCATCCTCCCTTTTCAAACGAATCTCCGTCACATGATAGTAGCCATTCTTGGCTTCAGTTTTCATCCCTAAAATGCTGGAGATGCGGATGTCGGATCTAACCTTGCTTCCAGAATTGACCAAGCAGCAACCCCTGTACGCCCTTCGGACTCGTTCGTCCCAATGAGATGCACCTATGACAGCATACATATCATAATTACGATTTATCTTAGGGACCCAGAGTCGGTTTACCTTTTCCTCGATAAAGGGTATTGTCCCCCAGTTGGCAGCTTTCAGCAATGTCAGAGATGTTGCGTACTTTGATGACCCCTTCAGTAGATACACTAGATCATTGGTGACAAAGAAGTCAAGAGCAATCTGATTATCTTGATCCATTGGAGGTGGAGCTCTTTCTGATTCATGAAGACCTGGCCGTTGAACGGTATTCAGAGCCTTCAGGATCTCCTCGGCATAGTATTCGAACTCCATTTGGGTCAACCGGGTTTTGGCGCGAAGTCTTTTATCCTTCAGTACTTTCTTCACCAATGATGGAGTAACCGAAGTCTTATACTCATGAGCAAGAAATGCACATAAGTCAATCGGACTTCGGATACGAAGGTACAAGACTTCTTTGTCGGCGTCGGTGATCGGATCATACTGCGCCGCTGCTGTAATCCAAGCTTGTGGTGGAGCATTCTCGTCGATCTCCAATGTGTCCTCCCAGGTTTTAGTGTTTGGTTCAGGAACAGTGGATTGTGGGTTTTGTTGCAGAGGAGTCGAGACGTGAACATCTGCTTCAGATTCAGGCATTTCAGCAGTGTCATGGATGGGTGAGTGTTGAGCAGCTTCTGGTTCGGTAACCGATTCTGCAATCACAGGAGTAACAACACAAGAACTAACGGGGTTAGTGGTAACAGGTATTGATTTATGGATAAATGTACCAGGAATAGATGACCCGGTAGTGGCATTCACGTCATGGCGCCACTTCGATCGTCTGGATTCCGTGGATGTGGACTTCTCCTTTGGTGCTGCATCTTTCTTTGACTTGGTGCCAGACTTAACCACTTTCTTTGAGCTGGCGCCTTTATCCCCTTTCTCACGCTGTTCACCTTTATCAGCATTGCTCCCCTTAACACTCTCCTGGTGACCATCACCACCATCGTTACCATCATTATCATCATCATCCTCATCATCACCATCCTCATCCTCATCATCACCATCCTCATCATCATCCTCATCCTCATCTTCATCATCATTATCACTATCGTCCTCATCATCCTTATCATTCTCATCCTCATCCTCCTCCTCATTCTTATCTTCTTCTTCTTCCTCTTCCTCCTCTCCACCAGTACCCTCGTCTTCCTCACTCTCTTCCCGTTCTTCTTCAGGGAGAATGTGGTAGGGTACCACACTTCCAAATGTCTTGAACAACCTATCATCCTCCATGATAGCGTCATTCAGGGATTTGAAGAGAGCCCGTTGTTTCCTTGATTTATCAAAAGATCCGAGTTCCTTCATTCGAGCCTTAAGGATCTTCTTCAGTTCAAAATCCGTCAAGTCATATGCGATCTTGTAGGCGGCTTCTGAAGGATTAGATGACTTGATCATCAAGTTATCAGCAGCAAGCGTCTTCAAATCATCACGCAGTTTAGGCATTAGAGATTCAACGGAGTCTTTCACTTTCTGCTCAATAGTAGCTTCAAGAGCTTCTTTTTGCTCTTTAAAGTCATCCTTAATCGCTTTAAGTCTTGCAATTCGTGCTTTATGCCTATTAGCTTCATCCCTTTTAACCTGAGCAAGTTCCTCTGCATGAGCTTTACGTGTAGCTTCCATGTCTGCAGCGAACTTGGCAATCAACTCTTCTTGAGCCTTCTTCGTTGCTTCTTCACTTTGAGCACGTCTTTGTAACTCTTGGCGAAGTTCATCCATTTCGCTCTTTTGTTTATCCATGTGTTTATCCAACATCTCGGCCATCACTATTGCTGCCATTGCAGATGTTGCAGAACTGCTCTGTGTTGAGGGAATAGGCTCGGTTGTGACTGCGGTGCTAAGGATGGGCTTAGGTGGTGGTGGAGGAAGTGGTGTAGAAACCTGTTTGGTTGGTAAGGGTTGAGTTGGTGGAGGTTGAGTTGTTAAAGGTTGAGTAGGTGGAGGAGGTGGTGTAGAAACAGGGATTGATGGCTCCTTCGAAGTGGAATAATGTTCAGGTGACCCAAACTCATCAACATCATACGGTTCCTCGTACTCATCGTCGATATCTACCCTCGCACCTGAACCACTACCGCCTGTATCTTTCCTACTCCTTTTAATGGCTGTTTTCATCATTTGTTTCTCAGTTTTCTCAAGATCAGGATCAACAATATCTGCTTCATCACGTAGACGCATCAAATCCTTACCCTTTCCCTTTTTACCCTCTGTCTTCTTCTTCTTGGTTTTGGGCTCAGGTAAATCTGCTTGCTTCCTTTTACCTTTGCTTTTAACCGTGGTAGATGAGTCTTCACCTGCTAGAAGGCTTGCTCGTTGTTTCTCAATTTCCGTGAGCAAGTTCTTGTAGTCATCGGATGCAATAATCTCATCGGTCAGAAGATGACTGGGAATGGGACCAGGAATAACCGTATTCGAATGAGTCTCCTGCCTTAAGTCTACCAAATCATCATCATCTATCATGTGGTGACGACTACCTGCAAGCTTGTTAATGGATGCATCGTTTTCCATAAAGTAATGTATGATCAACTTAATAAACCTAGGGTACTGGTAAGTTTTGATTTTACCCTTTGTGTTAGTGAAGAGTTGAAAAGTAAACTCCTCCCACAGCAGTGATGCATAATCAATACCCATACCTTTGAACATACCATAAAACATTTTGATGATCGGTGGACGAACAGCATCATACCCAGTTGTTTTGGGTGTCAAGCATCGGCTAAGAATCCCAAAAATAGCTTTCCATGGTTGGCCGACTTTGGCGGTAGTAAACTCAGACGGGGTACGTATGTCAAGACATCCAATAGCGGTGAACATCTCCATGATCTGATCCTTGGTTGGGTTGGGTGAGTATGATGGTAGTCCTTTGAGAATCGGACGAAAGCCAAAGATCTTCCTGAAATCTGACATTGTAAGCGTCTGCTGCTTGTTGTCCAAGGAAAAAGTGATCTTGTTCGACGTCCTCTCTTTGGTAGCCCAGAACTCGTAAAGGTAGTCATAGGGCACCGAAGCACTTCTCCTTAGCGCATACTTGAAGTGAGATTTATCAAGCATGGCTGTAGCTACCTTAAAGCCATTATGGGTAGAGTGAGATACCTCCTTCAGACGGTAGTTGTTTGGAACAAACTTAAGAGTCTTGGCTTCAGCAATGGCGGCGGCTCTGTTGTCTTGTAGTTGTTGTACGGTAGGGTTAGTCATCGTTTCTGCTTAAGATAAAACACAAAGGTTGATACAAACAAGTATAAATATCATTATGACTTTAAACCTAAGCATTGTACATATGACATAATCCCTTAAGCTTTGAAATCATTGAAACATCTTCTATTCGGAATAATTAGCCTATGTGGAATAAAATCCCTATTCTGAATAAAGGCCTATTCGGAACATTTGGCTATGCGGAAAAACAACTCTATTCGGAACATTAGGCTATGCGGAATAAAAGCACTATTCGGAACATTTGGGCTATGCGGAAAAAATTCCTCCATTCGGAACATTTAGGCTTATGCGGAACATTTCCTATTCGGAACATTATCCTATTCGGAACATTTTCCTATTCGGAACATTATCCTATTCGGAATATTTTCCTATTCGGAACATTATCCTATTCGGAATATTTTCCTATTCGGAACATATTCCTATTCGGAACATTTTCCTATTCGGAACATATTCCTATTCGGAACATTTTCCTATTCGGAACATTTTCCTATTCGGAACATTTTCCTATTCGGAACATTTTCCTATTCGGAACATTTTCCTATTCGGAACATTTTCCTATTCGGAACATTTTCCTATTCGGAACATTTTCCTATTCGGAACATTTTCCTATTCGGAACATTTTTCCTTATTCGGAACATTTTTCCTTATTCGGAACATTTTCCCCTATGCGGAACATTTGCCCTATGCGGAACTTTTGCCCTATGCGGAACTTTTTGCCCTATGCGGAAATTTTTTGCCTTATGCGGAAAAACCGTTCTATTCGGAAAAAACCGTTCTATTCGGAAAAAATGTCAACAGTTACAAGTTTTTCTAATTAGGCACTTAATCCGTTTGATTCAATTGATCTAAAGGCAAAAGTAGTGTAATTAAACCTATTCCGAATATAACCCAAGCAAAACCCCCAAATTATTTAACCCTAATTGAACAGTAATTAGATTCGTTTGATTTTCAATTCAAAAGAGTTAATTAAAGTGTTATGCTTGAAGATTAAACCGATTTGAATACCTTTTGTGAAGATCTGAACTAGAAGGTAACTGATTGAGACGAGTTTGATTGATTTCGTGATTGTGTGTGTAAGTTTTGTTAATGGCGGCAAGTGTTTCAACAAGAACAGTGAATGGGAATAGTGAGGGGCGGGGTGATTAGTTTTTTGACTTTAGGTCAATTTTTTGACTAGGTTCATTAAACATCACCTTTAGTCCCTCAATTACCTATTCTTTTCCTTCTTATTTCTAACTTTTTCATTTTACTTATTCCTTACACACAACTTAGCAAACACAATCTATTATCATTTCCCCAATATCTAAAAGCCATGCCTATCACTTAGAACGAACACAAGTCGTTTTCTAAAGCAAAACCCACTCAATTTCCATGTAACCCTTAATTTGCACAATCACTTTTTGAAAATCGATTTAATGACGAAGATGATTTTAATATTTTCTCCCCCTTAAACGATGACCCGTTTTCTATTTAAAGAGCTGTAGTCATTGTTTAAAGAGTCAAATATTGATGATGAAAAACATTTCCCAATTAATATCTTCAAAAGTTTTGATTCGTGGTGTCAATAAGATTTCTCTTATTTTAACAAATTAATGCACTGAGACGTACACAAATTCGTGTTAGACCAAGTTGTAAAGTAAACTTGATCCCTTTGCATGATTTGGCTTGTAAATCACGCCCGAGAAAATTAATTCCCGTTCTGAGCCAACGTTTTCCAAAGAAATACGTGACTTTAATATGAAAACCGGGTTGCAGTCTGAAATAACTACAAGCCATAATGGGCATGTTTTAAAAAATGTACAACTTTTATACGGACTCTATTTATGGCACCGTGTCAATATTGATCGACATTTCTAAGGCCGTAAATATTACCGTACTAAAAGACATGCCCGATTTAAAACGAAAAATGTTTTTGGTTTTTCTTGATTTGATAGTTTTTATGGTTTTTCTAGGTTTTATATTTTTTATGGTTTTTCTTGGTTTTATATTTTTGTATTTTCTTTTGTGGTTTATATATTTACTATAATATACATGATCACAACCAAAGGATACTCTGAATAGTTTACCACGACTATTCAGCTGATTCTTCTGCCAACTCTTTGAGAGTCGCTGGAGTGAATGATTTCATACCAAGCTTGTCGATCAAAAACTCGATTCGTCCTCGATCTAAGGCTTTGGTGAACATATCCGCCAGTTGATACTCAGTAGTGACAAAATACAGCTCGATCACTCCGTTCTCCACCTGCTCCTTAATGAAATGGTAGCGAATGTCTATGTGCTTGGCCCGGGAGTGTTGAACATAGTTGCAGCAAAGGGCAATGGCGCTCTTGTTGTCACAGTACATCGGGATTTTGTTAAATCCAAGACCGTAGTCAGTTAATTGTGATCTCATCCAAAGGACTTGAGCACAACAACCGGACATGGCGATGTATTCAGCCTCCGTGCTTGATATTGCAGCGCTTTTCTGCCTTTTTGAAGACCAACTGATCAATCTATCTCCAAGGAGTTGCACAGATCCAGAAGTGCTACGCCTCGTATCTTGACATCCAGCATGATCGGCATCTGCGTATGATATTAAAGCAATCGAGGAATCTTTCGGATACCATAGACCACGATGAAGTGTTCCTTTTAGATACCGAAAGATCCTTTTAACTACATGTAAGTGCTTTTCGGTAGGCCGAGCCTGATACCGGGCACACATGCATACAGCAAATTGCAAATCAGGCCTGCTAGCAGTCAGATAGAGAAGGGTGCCAATCATTCCACGGTAAAGTTTCGGATCAACAATAATCCCATCCCTATCTTCATCTAACTTGGATTTCTCCACCATTGGAGTGTCTACGGGGTCACAATTCTCAAAGTTATATTTCTTAAGTGATTCTAGAGCATATTTGGATTGATTTATAAAGATGCCTCTGGGATTCTGAGAAATCTGTAATCCTAAGAAAAATGATATTTTTCCCATCATCGACATCTGAAAGCGTGTGGACATTATCTTCTCAAATTGTTTAGACAATTCTATGTTAGTGGCAGCAAAAATTATATCATCAACATAAATTTGTACCAGAAGCATGTCGTTGCCGTCTTTGAGAGTGAATAGAGTGGGGTCCACTTTGCCTTTGGAGAAGCCTTCCGACATGAGATATGTTGACAGGAGATCATACCACGCGCGTGGAGCTTTTTTCAACCCATAGAGAGCCTTCTTAAGCTTGTACACATGGTTAGGAGACTCCGTGCTGACGAACCCATCCGGTTGACTAACATAAACCTCTTCCCTTAGTTCACCGTTCAAAAATGCCGTCTTCACATCCATTTGATAGACGATCATGTTCATATGAGCAGCAAACGCAAGGAATAGTCTAATCGCCTCCAATCTAGCCACAGGAGCAAAAGATTCCTCAAAGTCTATACCCAAGGCTTGTTTATATCCTCTAGCGACCAATCTTGCTTTATTCTTCAATACCGAACCCATCTCATCAAGTTTAACCTTATAAACCCATAACAAAGTAAGGATGTTAACCTTGTCAGGGCGAGGAACCAATTCCCATACTTCTAGTCGTTTGAATTCATTGAGTTCCTCCTGCATAGCTTCAATCCAAGATGATTGGGTCATAGCCTGCTGCCAATTTTTGGGTTCAACTTCAGAGAGAAATGCATCAAAGTAACAATATAGTGCACTCTCTTGTAGTTGATGGCGTGTAGAGACTGGTCGATCTAGATCTCCAATAACATTCCTAATTGGGTGATCTTTTGTCCATTTAGTGCTATGGTTTTCAATCCTAGGTGGTCTGGAGTGAACAATAGATGGAGCTTCTTCTGAGGTAGACGCGGCTGAAGGGTTTTCAGGGATCGCTACACCAAAGAAAGGAAGCTCTTGCAAGTGAGCATATTCCAAGTCGTGATCAGTAGTATCCTCTTCTACATCATTAGGCACAAGTAGGGGTGATGATTCAGGTGTAGTTTGTGAATCACTTGGTGAAGGTGCATCAGGTTCAATGTGAATTGTAGATGCATTAGATAAAGGTTCATTAACTTGAGCAACCACTTCAGGTATTGGAGCAATTACTACAGGTACTGGAACTTCATCAGTCGGGGGATCGAAGAATTCATCAAACAACGGTTGAAACAGTTTATCCCACTCGGGCCTTGATGGTGGTAAAAATGATGTAGAAGTAGGATTGTTGGGAACTAATCCGGAACTTATAGCACCGGGTCCCATCTCATGAAGCGCGGGTTCAGAGCTGTGTTGCTCAGAAGCCATCGCTGTCAGCTCGTCGAAATCAGCGTCCATAGTTTCTACAATCTTGCCAAGACGACGGTTATAGATTCGGTATGCTCTTTTGGACGGTGAGTAACCAATGAAAATACCTATGTCGGCTTTTGGTTGAAGCTTACCCAAGTTCTCACTATTGATGTTTGGATAACACAGAGCACCAAACACATGGAAAAATGAAACATCGGGTTTGCGGTCATGTAGAAGCTCATAAGGTGTTTTTCCATGGCGTTTCCGAATGATAGAACGGTTTTGGGTGAAACATGCAGTAGAAATAGCCTCTGCCCACAAGAACAATGGAGCGTTCGCATAAATAAGCATGGTCCTAGCAGCTTCCATAAGTGTGCGATTTCGTCTTTCAACGACACCGTTTTGTTGTGGAGTGCGTGCAGCGGATGTTTCATGTGATATACCAACTCCTTCATAATAATAACGAAGAGTCTGGTTTACGAACTCTGTACCATTGTCTGTACGAATGCGGCGGACAGTGGTATTCAAACGTACCTAAATGAACTTCAGAAAAGTGATGATAGCTTTTGGTGCTTCATCCTTTGTACGTAGAAATCTAACCCATGTAAACCTGGAAAAATCATCCACAATGACGAGAATGAATTTCTTACCGCTCACACTTTCAGTTCTCATCGGTCCACAAAGATCCATATGCAAAAGATGAAGTTTTTCTTGATTAGTGTCTTCAGCTTTGGGTTTGTAAGATTTCTTGGTGCTTTTCCCTCTTGAACACGCGGAACATAAATGGTCCTTGTGAAATTTAAGCTTTGGAAGACCACGAACTAACTCGTTTTTAGCCAGATGATTAATAGCATCAAAATTCAGATGAGATAATCTGCGATGCCATAACCATGACTTGGTCTTGGATGCTTTAGAGAGAAGACATACTGGAGAGGCGGCCATCATATCTTGTAGAGACAACGTATAAAGATTTGCACCACGAGATCCCTTCAACAAATCTTTTCCTTCCAAGTTGCGGATGAAACAAGTGTGTTGTCGAAACGCAACCTCAAGGTTGGAATCACAAAACTGTCCTACTGAGAATAAGTTGTGACCAAGACCTTCTACATAGTATACCCTAGAAATCGTCACGTTTCCAATCTGATATTCACCGTATCCCATAATCTTTGCTATATGATCATTCCCAAATTTAACCGTACCAAGAAACTTGCTGACGAAATTTCGGAGCATCGAGCGATTTCCGGTCATATGTTTTGAACAACCGGAGTCCAAATACCACAGGATGATTTGGACCACCTGAAAATATCACCACACAAAGACAATGTAGAGGTATCGGAATCTGAGTGTTCCTTGTTATTAGCAGGTACAGATTTAATAATCTTAGATTTGCTAACTCTAGGTTTCTTAGATTTCCTAGCCTTCTTCTTCTTAATTGGTGGTGTAGATTCTAATTGGCTCAAATCCTGAGGTATTTCTACACTGATAGGCACTATAGTGGGGGCAGACCTAATTAAAGGGCGCTGTTTCCATACTTGAGTGCGAGTGTTCCTAACTAAAGGACGCTCAGACCTAACCTCAATGGTTGCATTCCTAGTTAAAGGGCACATTTTACCATCTAGTGTAAAGGTCCTACCAGTGGGACGCCATTGCCAGCCAACTTGGGCACGAGTTCTACCCGTTGGCTTCCATTCAAGACCATTCTCAATAGCATTCATTTCATTAACGTGATCAATCAGACACAAATCATGACGCTCGGAAAACATACATTCATTACAATTCCAACAATTTAAATCAGAATTCACGAATGGTTTAGGCTGCTGCACAGGCGCAGAGCTTTTAGTCTTAACATGATTCATTTTATTTAAAACTGAACTAGCATTCCTAGTGTGGACTTCTACTTTCTTCTTTGTGGCACTACTAGTGGCGGGCTTGATCTTATCTTTCTTGAGTGGCGATCCTTTAGCCTTAGTAGTTGCTTTTAATCCTGTAGAAGGCAAATTGGGAACATTAGCAGCAGATTTTAAAGATGTCTTACTTGATTGTGCCAATGACGGTTTCGCTCCTGGAGTCTTATTAAATGGAGTGACAGCAATGGGCCTATTATTAAGTAGTGCAGAACCTGGTGTACCTATGTATTGCAAATAAGCCAAGCAATATTGAACTCGCTTAACATATTCATGAGCCGAATAATAGTCGCTACTTGAGGGATCTAAGGCATAAAGATCGTCTAAAATATCCCTAAGAAGATCGACATGCTTAATGGCATTCCTCATATAATCATCGTATACAACCGGGTTTCTCTTATGAAGCGGATTCTTATAAAGCACTACCGATTTGGTTGTTGGAGCACTAGTGGACGGTGCAGAGTCGGTAGCTAAGTTATCAACAACTTCTTGTCGGGTGAGAAGAAGTGTCTCCTTTAACTCAGCCAAAACCATATTTTTGTCTATGAGCAGGATGTTCAAGTCAGAGATTTCTTCGCACTTTTGGTTCAGTTGTTCAATATAATATTGTTGCTGTGTCGCATTAAAAGCGAATCGATCTTCTAGTGAACCATAAAGAGCGGATAGTCCCTGCCTTGTCCGATCCATCTCCCCTAGAACAGTTGATAGTCTAATTTCTAAGACTTGGTTTTTAGACTCTGCGGCCTCTAGTTCCATTCTTAATGTTTCCTTTGATGATATCTCTCTCTTCAATCTCATGATTTCTTCCTCTAATGTCTTAACAATTGCAATCATCTTGTCACTTGTCTCAACACCGTTTTCACAAACATTTGATATCAAAAGATTTTCTTTTTGAGCTTGTTGTTTTAATTCTAAAGATATACAATGTTGTTCTAGTTGATTAAAGCGTTGAGAAAGTAAATTATAAGAATCTTGTAGCTTTAAAAATTCAGCGTTAGATTCGTGACAAGAATGATTTTCTACCTCATTTACAGTATCAGCAACATTTACAGAAAGATTACAAACATCATCACAAATATCCTCACAAATATTCACAGCATCACAATTAATCATAGTGGATGTAAGCTCATTCGAATAATTAACATTTACAGTAGTAAGCACATCACACGAGATTATTTCAGACAAGAATCGGTCATATTCGGTTAAAATCTTTTCCTTTTCAATTAGTTGCAGTTCGTAAGCGGTGTCCATTTCATAAAACACTTTTTGAACTTCCCCAATTTCAAACTGAAGATTTTCCTTAAGAGATGCAAAACTTTCTTTTAGACTTTCGACAAACGGATTGATCTTAGTTTTAAACACCTCGTTCATGTGTTCGAAAGCCCATTCTCCGGCGTTTAAGCCATTTGAAGTCGTACATTCCAAAATGACCTTGTCAAAGTTAGTAAAGTATCGGTTAATCTCTTTCAAGTTTAACCATACAGTGCTAACAGGTGGAAGATCCTTTGGAATTTCCTTAGGACCTTCCATGTTGACAAGTGTAGGAAATGTACTAGGGCGTTCTTCCTCTAACATGTAGGTCGGTGCTGTGATGAGATCTTTATCCATATGGAAGCGAACTCTAAAATCAGTTTTTGCAAGCTCCTTATTCATCTTAAAATAATCACACTCGGGATATTTTGCAGAATTGTATGACCGATCCTCATCAACTAGATCCTTACTTGTTCTATCATTGGGAAAAACAATCGGGTCTAACGCCAATCCTAATTGAGTTGCATTATAAAGTCTAGGACTATGTCTTAAAGCTTGTTTTGCATACCGTGGATTAGGGGGAAGGCCTTTTAGACGTGATAAGTTAAATTCTCTAAATGAAGCATCAAATAAGTGAACTAGTTGTGAAGCAGCGTATTGTCTTAACAGCAAGTAATCTAGACTTCTAATCTTATTAGTGGCATTAATCTCCATTTCAGTCTTCTTAGATTCGAGTAATTCAAAATCAGTTTGAAGTTTTTGAAAATTAGTGACCACTAACTCCTTTTCTTTAAGTTCATTAGACAGATTTGCTCTTAAGTTTTCGATCTCTTGCAAGTGACCCATTTGTTTGTTTCTAAAATGATCATATTCAAGATTTGTGAGAACACTAGACGAAGGCACTAATTCCAAAGTTTGTACTTTCTCATTGCTTAAGGCAAGCTCATCAGACAAATTCTTATTCTTAGCTAAGGTTTCTAAGAGTGCAGCATTCATTTGGCTAAGTAATGTAGCAGGAACCATGACCAAATCTTGTTGAGCAGGAGTAGGCCTATGCGAACTAGGTCCCGGTTGTGATTCACTCAAAGTCTGGGGACTCACATTGATATTGCTATCATTGTTTGTCTCCTCGTTTGAAGGACTCACCACCGAAGATTCATTCGAATCAGCACTCTCTTGCCCAACTTGATGTGGTTGAATACTAGCATCAGTGGCATTATCGGTGTTATTAATAAGTACCTCAGATTTCTTATCTGGCCCTAAGCTGGAGAAAGTTGCCATGAAAGCAGCCTTTGCAGTTTGAAAGTCATCACAGTCGGAATCATACGCATCAAGATCATCGGCTTGGTAAGCTGCATTTTGCGTGGTGACAACGTCTTGTTCAGCAATCCCTGGGTCAGCAAGAAATGCAAGCTCCTCTTCATCAAGTTCCCTTCCTTGAGCCTGAGCATTTACCAGATAGATCTTTTCTGCAAACCACTGTCCATCCCTTTTCCTCTTGGGTTTCTTACAATCCCTGGACATATGACCCTCTTCTTTGCAGTTGTAGCAGGTAATCATTCTCAACTTGCCTGTATTAGCCCGTGGAGGATTGTTGACCATAGGAGCAGGAGCAGGAGTAATCGTGCGAGCATTGGTTGAAGTGGAAGATCTCCCCTGATACGGTTGAATTGGCTGAACCATGACCCTGCCATTCTCAATTGTAGCTTGTTGGCGAGAATTGGATGAATTCCTCAACTGATTGTTGGTAGGAGCTGATCCTCTGAATCCTCGTTTGCTTAAAGTTCTTGTGAGATATGCAGACATAGTAGTTAGCACTTCAACTGGGTCAGCTCCTTGTTGGAAAACAGGAACAGGGACTTCTTCATCATCACAATACAATGCTTGATCTGGATGAGCTGCATAATCAGTAGAAGGAATACTCATTTGATCAGGGTAGCTTGTTTGATATGCTGCATTCTCTTGATAAGACGAATATGAAGGCTGAGCATAAGGTGCAACATTTGCTGGATGAAGTTGTGAACCATACTGTGGCGAAGGTGCATTGAACCGATACTGTTGTTGATGTGAGGTGGGGGGTTGTGGTAAGATCGAGTATTGGGGAAAAGTTGGTGTCATGTAAGGTGATGCATGATAGGCTTGATGTCCCAAGATATAGGGTGTGTTGTTGTGTGACAAACTTGGTTGATTCGCCATCAAAGCTAAGGAATCTGGATACATACCTCGAGGAGAACGATGCATAATCACATGCTTCTCATGCTGCTGAAGGAAGGCATATATTTGATCCAAATTTCACTTGTGCAGATCCCTGGTTAACTTGACATCGGTAATATACTCACCCCATTCAGCTTGAGGTAGAGTATTCAAGAATTTGGTGTTAACCTGGAATGGAGCAATCTCAAGATTGTATACATTCAGATCATTCATGAGTGTGGTGAATCTGAAGTAATAATCGTGAAGTGTTTCCCCTGGGTTGTAGGTGAATCTATCAAACAGGTCATACAACTGACATTCCCTTTCCTGTTTTGTGAGAGATGTACCTTGTAGCAACACCTTAAGACGTTCCCATAAGTCTTTTGCTACCGTATACTTGCTTACCATCCTATAAATATCATGGGGAAGAGCTTGAAGAATTGTTTGAAGAGCTTTTTCATCTGCATCTGCAACAAGTTGTTGAGCTGGAGTAAGTTCTTCAAATTCTCGTGGTCTTGTCACGTTGTCAACCGTAATGGTGCCATAGTCGAGTGGACCATTCAAAATCGATTTGACCATAAGCCTTCCGTATGTTGGTTTCCCCTTTAGATATTGCATCATTCGACCTTGCCATGCCTCAAACACCTCTTTAATAAGCATCGGTGGACGACTATCAGTCCCCGTTATGATCGAGATATCCGTAAGAGATGTCATCTGAGGCATTAATGAACTTGGATTCATTGTGATCACTTAACAGACTCAAAGATTATCGTTTGATCGAGCAGTGAAAAAAGGTTGAGAATTTGTGTTGTGTGGGTTGAACTCAAGATTAAATCCACTAAAGATCGTCGAAAAAACTCAAATACCCCTTGAACTTGCTTATACGGAATAACCCAAACTCAGAATAAACCCTTATTCGGAATAATGCCTATTCGGAATAATCCTATGCTTAAAAAATACCCTATTCGGAATAAACTCTATGCAGAATAACCCTTATGCGGAAAAACCCCTATTCGGAATGTTTTCTTCAATTCGGAATATTTTGGCAATTTGGCTTATTCGGAAAAAAACTGGTCTATTCGGAATATTTCCTAATTTTGGCTATTCGGAAAATTGGTGTCTATTCGGAAAAGTTGGCTATTCGGAAAATTGGTGTCTATTCGGAAAGATTGGCTATTCGGAAAAACTTCTATTCGGAAAGATCTTCTATTCGGAAAAAACTTCTCTATTCGGAAAAACCTTCTCTATTCGGAAAATTTTCTTCTATTCGGAAAAAATTCTCTATTCGGAACAATTTCTTCTATTCGGAAACTCCTCCTATTCGGAATCCTATTCGGAATAAACTGTCTATGCTGAAAATCCTCCTATTCGGAATCCTATTCGGAAAAAACTGGAAGAAATTGTTTCCGAGACTTAAAAAGAAGCTTTTTACCCCGATTTTTGATCCAAAACCACAAAAAGTTTTATGATTTTTACCAAAATAAGCTAAACCCAATCCTTATCAATCAATCCCAATAACAAAAACACCAAAAATAACAAGATTCAAGATTGATTTTTCCTAAAGATCACTAATAGATTCAAAAACTAAAAAAGTAACACAATCCTTACCTTAAATCACCCCATAGCTCTTGATACCAAATGTAGAAATTGATAACCTATGAATCTATGAAGTGGGTTGATGTTTTTCTAGTGAGAGAAACTAGAGAGAGAAAGTGAGAGAAATATATGGAAGATTTTATTACTATGAAAATGTGAATGAAAACAACAACCAACCCCTTTCCTTAGTGGAAAGGGGTATTTATAGTCCAAGCCAAACATTGGGTTTGGGCCGGTCCATGACAAGCCCATGGACCGGTTCTTACTTAAGTTAATAAGCAAATAACAACTAATTACTAACTACGAGCTATTACAACATCAATCATATTGTGGAGCGACCGATACTTCTAATATACGTTAAAACGTATTTCTAACATATATGATTTATCGAGCTTCGTTTTTACAAGTCGATTTTGAATATACCATAAACCGACACGTTAAAAGATTTAAATAAACAATAACAACAAGAAACACAACATTAACAATAAGGAAAAAATATTCTATAAAATCGTAAAAAATCATTTATTTGTATAAATCAACACAATAGTAACGATAAAAATCTAATTAAAAAAACAATCGAGAAGAAAACTTATTATTTAGTCATGTTCAATAAGCATATGAAATAATGATTAGTTATTAAACATGATAAAATTAATCTAGTATAGCATATTCATCGTCCATTAGTTTCGACGTGAACTTATATATATATATATATTCTCATGTTTATAAAGATCGGTTCGGTTTATATCGGTTTTCTTTAATGCTAAAACCAAACCGAACCAAAAGCTTCCGTTTTTTCAAAATGCAAAAACCGAACCATCGATTTTTCAACCGGTTTCGATTTTTTAGATTTCGATTCTTTGATTTTTTTCGATTTAAATTCAGATTTTTTGTTTCTTGCACACCCCTAACACGTTGGACTTTATAAAAAGGAACATACTCAAACACCAATGTGTTATAGAAAAACCTTCATTGTCTTCGCATCACATGGAATGGTATAAAAAAAATTGAATTAGTTAGACTAAAGTATACCATATTTAATGATTATTCTAAATAAAGAAAAATAATAAAAAAATCACTTGAATTCCCTTTTATAAACCCTATCTGACCCTCCATTTGTCCTTCCCTCCTTTTCGTGACACAAGCAAATCTTTCATATTTCTCATTTCAAGCTTTTTCGACTTCATTCACACCATCTTCTATCAAACGTTTTTTTACGCATATGGCTAGAACACAGCAACGATATCGCGGTGTTCGACAACGACATTGGGGCTCTTGGGTCTCCGAAATTCGCCATCCTTTATTGTGAGTTAACTTTCTAAATATGTCATACAGTACTAAACATTTTTACAACTAATACATTTACTTATCATATATTCTGTTTCTTTTTTCAAATACAGGAAGACGAGAATTTGGTTAGGGACATTTGAGACGGCCGAAGACGCGGCCCGAGCCTACGACGAGGCAGCGAGGCTCATGTGCGGTCCGCGTGCTCGAACGAACTTTCCATATAATCCAAATATGTCACAATCTTCATCTTCAAAGCTGTTATCTGCCACATTGACTGCAAAACTGCACAGATGTTACATGGCTTCACTTCAAATGAGCAAACCATCCGTCCAACAACAACAACAAATCATGAACCAAAAACGAATGAGTTCGAGAAATGATGGCGACTCATCACCTGAGTCGCCAGAGCCAGAGTGCAAACCGAGGGTTGTGATGCAACAACAGCAACAACCCTCGGTTGAGAATAACAATGTTTATCATTATCAATATCAATATCAACAAGAACATCAACAACAACAACAACAACAACAGTTTTTTGAGACACTTGAAGATCATCATATTGAACAAATGATTGAGGAGTTGCTACATTATGGATCAATCGAGCTTTGTTCTATCAGTCAATCACAGAATTAAGGATTTTTTTGGGATTGCTAGCTTTTTAAGTGTATCTGCTTAAAAATAAGCTACTTATTTTTTAGCAGATAAACACTTTAAATTTAGACAATTCCGAGCTCCCCGCCAAGACTGTCAATTCTAGTCAAATCGACACTTTTTGTATAAAGTTTGATCAGTCGTTAAGTTGTGTTTTAACACATATACCTTTTGGACACATGACGGTCTAAAATTAATGTTGAAAAAACACAACTTTAACGACTACTAATCAAAGTTTATACAAATGTTGTTGATATCGTACGAGGTTTATTATTTTTAACCCATTCTTCTGGAGCTTCTGTTTATGAGGCCTATGTTTTCTAAGTGTAGGTTAGTAGTTCATATGTACTTTGTAGTTTCCAGACGACTTTTTCGTTTTATGTTATCTTGTTTATAAGATATAACAGATGATATAAAAACACTAGTACAATGTAAACGACAAAGACATACGGGGTGCGATGAAGAAGAGAACGAGTTAACCTACGGTTTATATATATTTGATTTATTCATTGTATTTGTATCACTTATATACATATAAAATAAGGTAACACCTTTATGTTATGTTAAACAGAGTCAAAGTTTGTAAAATGTATGCAATGTAAAATTTTTAGAAGTTTTTTTTTTTAAATTATCTGTATTTTCTGATGAATCAACAACTATTATTCGTGAAAATGTAAAATTAACGTTGACACACATTAGAGTACTTTCGTAACAACTTTTATATTTTTAACATGCTTTTTAGTTATAGGTCATGGAGACATTGTTCATGTTACTATTGAATTCTAACTCTATGTGTTGGACCGGCAATTATGGCTAGATTTTGGTCATGGCAAAAGATTTGAAGGTTGAAAAAGGGAACAATCTCTCTTTTTTGTATTTCACGTCATAACGTGTACTATTATTTATGCTATGCACATTGGTTGTATTTTCACTCGGTCTACTACCTGGTCTCACTCGATCCTCTTGACGCAGCGATCGATCAAATCATCAATCGGTCCCCACTCAATTTGGGTCATGTTACCAATACCCTTTACCTCCCAAAAGTATAAAAAGTACTTCCAATAACCTTTTTTGTCCCCTTGTTACAGTACAATACAATTTTCTGTCAGTTTCTATTCCGTATTTTTTTGACAGTTTACTGTTTTTCACATGTTAAACTTTATATTTTTCATTCCGCATTTTCTGTTTCACAGTTTTATAACAAAAACAAAATTTAAAAAATTAAAAAAAAAAAAAAATCAAAAAGTTAGGGGGTATTGAAATCCATTTAGGAGGAGTACCAATAACCAGCCATCAATTTAAACATAAGTCGATTGTTTTCATGACCAGTGTCGTGTGGATTTATGTGTGTTTAATCAATAAATATATATTTTTTTAGAGTTTTCTTTGGTGTAAATGTGAATTTGGTCACTAATATGACTAGCCTTACTTATTAAAATGCTTGAAACATCAATAAATTGTTATGGAATTGAAGTTGTAGATTAGTAGGATTATGATTTTTAGGTCTAACCTATAGACGTAAAGATACTAGAAAAACATTCGCACATTTTCTCCTTTTTGTTTAAAATTGTTTCATGGTCGTAAAATTTTGCATTTAACGTTATTTTTCATTATTATCTCTCTCACCGCATAAACTGTGAGTATATTAGTCTTTCTCTTCTCTACTCGTAATATAATAAAGATGAAATTAGTCTAACTTATTACCTATGGTTTAGTTATTTCTTCCACAAAAACATCTAAAAACACGGACAACAATCATAACATACTTATGTTTACGTTAGGATCATGCCGTTACTCGTACATCAATGGGTGAATATTTGTTTGGCTTAAGGTTTAGAGTTTTTTTTTGTTTATCTGAACAGAGATATGAGACCTTTTATAGAAAGGGGCGGGAGGGGAAGAATACAAAAACTCAGCATCAAAATTACAAAATGATTGGAATTGGATATGTCAAACGAAACACATACCTACGAAATATGTACGAGATCAAACAGTAATTTTTCCGGTTACTTTCACTACTTTCACTACTTCTAATGTGGGTAATTGGGGTTTATATAATCCCATTTTCGATTCATTAACCTCCCTTCACAACACATTCACTACTTCTAAGTTCTAACCTTTTTCACGATATAAACCAAATTATGTTACGCCTACCTACCAAATGGCTCAATCATCTTAAAAAGGGTCATCTATAGACGTTTTGAGGAACTTTTCGTTATAAAACTCGAAGGTCAACGACAAAATTCATGGATAAAATTAGATTTCAGGAATAGTGCTTTAAAGTATACTCGAAACTAGATGTTGTTATGTCACGAATGTGATTACTTCCATTGAACCAATTTGTAGAAATGTAAACCAATTGAGGTTGGCATAACTGGTAAAGGTATTGTACTCCTTAATTAATAGTCTCGGGTTTGAGTTTTGAGAATGAAAAAAATCTCAATTGGAAGGATACTACCCATCGAGGTACCGAGCAAACTCTCGAGGGAGATTAGTCCACTCGTATTCATGACGGTGAGAACTCCTCGTTATAGACTAATTTTTTTTTTTGTAGAAATGTAACGTAAGACACCATTCTTCTAGTGCTCACATTCATGTTGCTATATTACCCCTTTTATACATTAAGGGAAATGAAAAATAAGGAATAAAATACTATATAATGTTGTGAGGGGAGCAGTAGCATGTATATTTTTTTCGTCCACTTGTCTCTTTCATTTTCTCCAAGCCATCTCTGTAAATAACACAATACGTTTATTGATTGAATGATTGAATTACAGAACATAGCATATGTATTTATACTAAATACATAGCTTTAATAATAAGCAACATAACCCTAATGGACCCAAGCCCACAATCGGGTTTGACCCTAACCTAGCTGTCTAACCTGCAGTTTGAACGACAACCTTGCGAACGGACAAACTAGAATGAAAATTGAAAGCAACTTCTTTTCCTCGTCTTTTTTTTTTGTTTGTTGTAGAAGCATAATTGTTTTGGCGGCATAGTTGTTGTTGCTTGCGGCATCCTCCTTTTGCGTGGCTTGTTTTGCCTTTTAGAAGGGAGCAACAATTTGATCAACTTTTTGTTGTCAAAAACAATGATTTTCGACAACGAACACAATAGACGATGAAGGAAAAAAAATGACTTAACATAATTTTTTTTACGGCTAGGGTTTAGGGTTATGAATTGAAAGCAAGAAACAAAATTCAAAAACAAAATAAAGTAAGAAATAACGAAGATCCCTCCGGATCATCGGTATGTAAACCGATGACCGGAGGATAACAAATTTTGTTGATGGATCTAACCTGCCCTTGATACGATGTAAAATAACAAAAGGGTTTTATTGATTTAAAGACTTAAACATGAGATAGCATATGCATTTATACTAAATACACAGCTTTAATAATAAGCAACATAACCCTAATGGACTCAAGCCCACAATCGGGTTGGGCCCTAACCTAGCTGTCTAACAATCTCCATCATCGAGTTCTTTTCTCTCCTAGCCGTCCATTCACAAGATCAAGATCTTCGCCGTCGATTGAGTGGAAGTGAAAAATGGATTCGCAGGTATGGGTTTGCTTCATAAACCCATTTTTTAACCGTTAGATTGGTGTCCCAAAGTCTTTATCTGTCCCTTTTGTAGCCATTGATCTCTTCCTCATTTTGTCACCGTAGATCTTTGATACTTGGCTGTTTCTCAACCATTAGGTGTGTGGATTGCATCCTAGCCATATATTTGTTGATACGATACCTAATCCTTTATCCTCTTACGCATTCATATTTTTTTGTTTCAACATGAGACACATAAACACACACAAGCAGATATTTTGTTTTAGTGTTGTGAAGATCTAATCCAGAAACCCAAAACCTTGTTGATTTTAGATTTGGGTTTTTTACTCATTTACGATATTAATCTACTTTAGGGTTTTTGAGATTTGGTTTATGTTATTACAAATTTATTTAATTTAAGTATTAAATTAGGTTTTATTTTTTTTTTATTTTGGCAGGTTTGCAAAATTATAGATGGATTACCATTAGCTTATTGGCTTTATACAATAAGGTCTTATTCATTTCTTATTGGGTACTAATTATTTTTGCTTTTATAACTTTTTTACAAATGTTGTTTTGATTAGCGAAGGGCTGACGAGATGGGTATATGTAGGTCACATAAGATATATCTCGCCTCATTTCTTTCAGCACTAAAACCAATATTTTAAGTATTAGGAATTTTAGTTGTATGGTTTTAGCAAAACTCTAATGGTAGTAAAAGTGCACAGTTTAGAATTGTAGGAACGATAACTGTTTTAAGATTTAGAACTTTTAGTAGTAATAAAATAAAAGGTGGTTGGCATGTTTAAACTCTTCTAGATCATTTGAGTTAATTGTATGTGGTTGTAAATGTGTAGTGATGTCAGAAGCTCGCAACTCAGCAAATGAAAACAACAAATGACACAGGAAATGAAGGGTGCAAGATCAGCGTGCCAAAAGGAGGCGAAAATGGGTACGAACCAAAAAAGGCGAAAACAAGTGAAGGTTTAGAGAATAAAAAAGGTTTTTTAGTAACGGTATCGGTCTCTACCTACAAGGTTAGTTTCTTTCATATGCAAATTCTACAAGTTCATTTTTTTACTACAAGTTTACTTCCTTCTGTGTACTGCAAAATTTTGAGATGTCAAGTTACTGAATCGTGGAGGTTATTTTATGGTATTTCTACCTTTTAGGAGGCAATGGAGTGTTAATTGTATCTTGTCAATGGGTGATCCGAAATACTATTTCAACAATGGTGTTGTACATATTCGGGCTGGTGTCTTGATGAAAACTTTGGATTGGTAAGATTTATATCGCCATTTTATTGTTTAATCATTATAACTTTAAGAGAAAGTAAATGCGTAATTATTGCGTAACAATAAGTTCTCAGTAATTTATATTTTGATTTAAAAGTTATACATGGGACGTATGTGTATGTGATACGCATCTTTTTTTTATATTATTAGAAGTGTAAGTATTGTGCCTATGAAACATTTAGGTGGATGATCTGGATGAGTTCAGTGAATAATACCAGAAAACAGGACTCTTCAGTGAGCTAATATCTCTCTTGGAGAGTGGTCTAGGCTTGGAACGTGCTCACATGGGCATGTAGTAATTTCCCATAAAATGACTGAGCCAACTATGCAATCTGCTTCACACGAGAAGGTTGCAACTCAATACCAATTTTCCTCTTTTTAGTCAGAGTTCCTTTCATTTAAGATTATAACATGAGTTTCTCCTATGTCTATATCAGGTTCAAATAATACGAAAAGGATGTCTTTCAAAGCGGTCTTCAAACTCGAGGGATGACTCAAAACTATGATTTTTAAGTCTTGATGAAAAAATGAACGATTACAATCACCTAAAACAAAGCAGCAGCAAACCATCTGTAAGTTAGAATATCGATGCACATAATATGGATGTGGCACTCATATATGCTCAATTGATCTCTTTCATTTATCTTTGATAGGTTTCTTTCAGCCATATATTAGCTCAAGAGAAATAGTTATGAACTTGGTCATGGGCTGCTGTGCTGTTGGATTTTCTTTCATCATCACCAGTTAGGGGTGGAGTACATGCCAAAAAATCTATTTCTTATCACACAGTTAATTTGTTGACATCAACGATACATGTGAAAGATCACAAATTGGACATCAAAGTTTGCTTCGGGATAATTTTACCGAAAAACTATACTTTACAGGTAACCTTATGTTGATTCTTTTTGTGTACATAAGAAGCCTCTTCTTACAAGCTGATATATAAATTTTCTAATTGAATCATATAAAAAATAATGTAGTTTTTAAGATGACAACATCATACTTCTCTTTCTTTCTGTGTACTTATAGGATATGTGTCTGTGTTGGTGACGCTTGTTTGATGGAAGTTATGCTATAATCGTGATATGTCAAAAAGTTAAGTTACATGAACATGGGATGTGACACCCCATTTTGATAAATGGAATGTCACGCGTAATTATGGCGTGTCATCAAAGCATGCAAGGTAATATGTAGTAAAACATACATGACCATAGGGAAAACCGGAATCAAACATCGGTTCCCAAACATAAGCCCAAAACATAAGAAAGTAAATGAACTGAATGAAATACTAAACAAGCATAAATATATGAAGGAAACAGGAGAAGAAGTCTATGGCAGCTTCCATCCTATGCATGTCCTCCAAATGCTCGAGTCTTGGGTACCTGCCGTTTTGGGACATGGAAAGGAAAGTAACGGCTGAGCAAAACGCTCAGTGCACGGATATACAATATAGCATGAAATAGGATAAGCATGTAACATATAACAGCGGAAGACTAAGTTCTGAGTAAACTGGTTAAGTATCAAGAAAACTGGTTTTATAGTTTGAAAAGCCTTATGTTCATCTTATGAAAACTGTTTTAACATAAATATACCATAGCCCATATAGGTCATGAAAAGGTCACGTGCATGAATACTTGGAGGGGTGACCTCATCATGCTGATTAGAGGGGATGCCTCTAATTATATACTGGTTTGGGTAGGAGGGATCAGCTCCTTGTGAAGGATGCAAGGCACACACCACATTCACCATGATAAACTGAATAAAACATGTAACTAGGATGCACCCATACGCCCCACATGATATAATAATATGGCCAAAACTGAAAGGGACGCCACGAGCAATCACTCCGCCGTGGGGAAGTCATAACATTGGTGCCTCTAATGTTATGGTTATGGTACCTCCATAACTAGGTGAAACTGGTCATGCTTGTATATGGCTATAGATTATGCTAATTAAACATAAGCAGTTCAAAACAATAAAACAAATACTGGGGAAAAACAGTTGGCTGCATACGGGGAAATCCTAATAAGGAAAGAATGTCCATACTGAAAGGACGGGAATCCGTACCTCAAGTCCAGTGAATGAACGGAAGAAAGACTCCTACTTCCGGATCACTAACGCTACATGAATACACACGTGTATAAGTATCGATTCACTGATTACGTACTGGGTTTTATGTCTCATCTTAGCTTACTTGGTATGTTTCAGGTCATGGTTTACTGTTTAAAGCCTTAAACTGTGTTTATCTTGTATTTTGATTACTCTGTTTAAGTATTACTGGTATTTCATGTATTATTATACTTACTGTGTAATAATAAGTAACTTTCCAAAAATAGCAGGTTTCCAAAAATAGAAAGTTTCCAAAAATAGAAAGTTTCCAAAAATAGAAAGTTTCCAAAAATAGAAAGTTACCAAAAATAGAAAGTTTCCAAAAATAGAAAGTTTCCAAAAATAGAAAGTTTCCAAAAATAGAAAGTTTCCTAAAATAGAATTTACTGCTTAAAATAGATTAGTTTCTAAAAATAGAAAGTTTCCAAAAATAGATCAGCTGCCTTAATTAAATAAGTTTCCATATATAGAAGGTTTTCCATGATTAGATTAGCTGCCTGAAATAGATATATTTCCATATATAGAAGGTTTCCATTAATAGATTAGTTGTCTTATTTAATTAAGTTTCTATAAATAGAAGTTTCCATATTTAGAATTAAGCTGGTTACATAAGCTAACATATAAGTCTACGTGTTTATAAGCTGATTTCTTAAGTCATATGATATAGTATATAGTTTAATTATTATTTCATGTATTTTAATTAAACTATAGGTTAAGCGTTTTAATTAAAGTATAACATGTTTTAATTAAAATGAAATGAAAATACTTAGGTTAAAATGTGTATTATTATTATTAATAATATAACCTAAGTCATGTCTAAATTAATTAATTATAGGCATGTTTTAAATAATTAATTAATTATAACTTATAACATAAAATACTTAGGTTAAATTAATATCATGCTAAATTAATAATTAGAATAACCTAAGTCATGATTTAATTAATATCTCATGTTATTAATTAATTTATATCCTAAGTTCATGATTCATAAAAATTAACATGTAACATAGATCATGATTTAACCAACGAACCATGAATCGGGCATGAATTCGACACCGTACCCCGAGCCAAACTCGGGGTACGTGTGCCCCCTTGCTGCCGTGGGTCCCACATGAGCCAACCAAGACCAAAAATGGTCTTGGTGGTGGCGGCAATAAGCAAACCGAACCCCCCTCGGGTTGGTTACCCTATGCGGCCAAAACAAACACCCCTTTTATAACATCCTTTGATTTTAATTTATACCAAAACATGTTAGATCAATGTTTAATTATCATGTTTAAATAAAAATAATAATGACATGTTCATAATAAAATCAAAGATTAAAAGAAATGAAAAAAAAGAAAGGTTAAGAAATGATATACCAAACACGTGGATTGAAGAATGATGAATAAACACGGTTTCTATCACTTGTTTTAATGTCAAAAATCAATCAACACCCTCCTATGGTGTTGATATGGGTGGCGGCACAAAAGAAGCCAAAGAGGAGGAGAGAAAACTCTTTTAGGGTTTTTGTTTATTTTCTTGAAAAAGTGAAAATGAAATGAAAAGTTACATAACCCCCCTTTTCTTGTAAAAAGTCCATGGGCTAAGCCCATTATGGTTGTTGTGCCGTGGGTATGGGGGCCCCACATGGGGTATCCGTACCTTTTCTCGTGTCCCGATGTTTCGTGTTCGTTCGTGGTTAAACGTGTTCGTGTCTGAAGCGTTTCTGTTTATTTTATCATGTAGTTTATCGTAATCTTAACGCTCGTAATTATATTATATGTATTTACGTAATTATTATAGTTCGTATCTTAAATGGTGATCATGATTTAATTATGTTCACAAGATATATTTATTAACTGTTTATCATGAGTTCGTACGTAATCGATACTTGTCATGTCATACACGTATGCACTTGCTTGATTATTAGCACATGAATGTGATCAATACTAAATAAGGTAAGTTTTAATCTAGGACGTACGATCTTAAGGGCACTATTCATGGTAAAAGCATGCGGGTTTTACAATTCTTCCCCCCTAAAAAGAATAATTCGTCCCCAAATTATAGATAAAGTAACTGAAAGCGAAACATACCCGAATCAAACTGGAAAGGTATGCAAAATAACGGAAATGAAGGTGACATGGTAGAAGGGAACTTGGAACGTGACATGTCTTGAAAAGACATGGAACGTGACGTGACTGAAAGGACATGTCTAATCGATAAGAGAAAAATGGATAAGAAGTCCGGATGAACTTGTCCGTTTCCAAGTGGCCTCCCTCTTGGAACGGTTCCTTCAGAAAATCTTGACACAAATGATAAATCTTGGTCCTCCTGACCTTCACTTGGAATACGAAGAAATTCTTGGTTATCAACGGAAGGTAGATCCCCTAAATTCGATTGAGGAAAAAAAAAGAGTTAACTTGCAAGGGTAACTGAAACGTTACGATGCGAGACAATCTGACTGAACTGATAATTAGAAACGATGCGCGAGACATAAAGAAACGTAGTACGTGAAAAATTTTGAACGTGATACGTGAAAAATTTTGAACGTGCTACGTGGAGATATGGCGAGTGTAGTATGAGTAAACATATCGTGATCCATGATACGTGTAACATATCTTGATCATGATATGAGGAACGTGGAATGAACATGACATGTGAGACATATCGTGATCATAGAATATAATGGTGGTAACGCCAAACGCTACAAGGTGAGACGTGGAATATGACGTGAAACGTCTATCTGATGATGGAGAGTTATACTAAACTTGGGTCTGGTCTCTCAAGTTCTTGCAAACTTCCCAGAATGAGAAAAGAATGAACGTAAAATCGTAAGCCAAAATACGATCATGAACGTGAATAGTGTCATGAACTTGAGCGCGAAAGCAAGTCGTGGAATTAGAATGAAGACGTGAAGTAAGTTAGGAGTACAATTACGAATCTTTGTCTGACCCGATAGTTGAGGGATTGCCAAGTGATCGGATAAGCCTTGGGTGGAACATGTTCGTTAAATCTGTTGGTTCTGAAATCCGTACGGATGTATGGATTCTGCAGACTTGATCAAACTGTTGACAATAACCCAGATAGCATCATGCTTCTTCTGAGTTTGCTGAAATATGGTAACTAAAATCCATGGAGATCTTGTCCCTTTTCGATTCACAATTTCATATGATGAAAACATCCCAGTTTGTTGGTGTCCTATCTTAGCCTGTTGGTATGTCAGGTACATAGATATGGACGTAGCTGTATCCTGTTCGTAGAACTTGATACATAGGAGTTTGCGAAACTCTGAGTCTCTGACTCTAGACTTTTCCCAGCGTAGGATTTTCTAGAACACCTAATGCAGTGTAGGGTTCTCTCCTTTACGCATAAGCTGAGTCATGGTAAGATTAACCGTAGAAACTCACGTGGTTTAGTGTGTCACTGTAATCAAACAGAATTGATATTGGAAAGAAAATTCCAGGGTAGAATTTCTCTTGTCATAGAATTTGCAACATAGTGCAGATATGGTCTTCCTGTTCTTCTCTAGGCTTAGAGGAAATCGGGTTATCCTCAATGAAAACACTGATGAATTTGTTTAGGAGTTCATGGAAACTCAATTTATTATGTCCATAATGCGGTTGGAGCATTGATGAGACTAATTCAAAATCATAAATCTAGCATGACCGAGTCGTGTACGAATAGCAGTCATGGACATGTCCTGCTTTTTCACTCGTCACTGTTGGCAGCATAATCGTGAGTTCGATCTTGGAAAAGTGATTAACACCATACGGTTGATTGGACATGTTGTCAATATGTGGAGGAGAATAACGGTCATGAATGGTGATTTGTTTAAGTCGACGGTAGTCGACACATAATCTCAGGGTACCATCCTTCTCCTTGAAGGTTCTTCTGGAGTGTAAGGAACACTTTTGGAATAATCCGTTGGTTATGCGTAAAAGGACCTTAGTAGTCGTGTGTTACTGACAGCTAGAAAATTTTAGCAATATGGCTAACAAAGCACGTGCTTGAAAAGCATAGATAATTTGTACAGATTTTCCTGATGGAAAATCAAGCTGAGTGTATTCAGGAGCCTGAACATTACTGTACATAATTATGAATCATAGCATGGTGTTGTGTTCATAGTACATAATTAGGATAAAATTCATCTCGTGTTTGTCCGAGGAAATGCGTTAGCAGCTTGGATCTTATCATTAAGCTGAAGGAAAACCTTCGTATGCGTGGGAATACGAAAGGCGTCCTTCATGGTTATGAATATATGAACTATGGTGAAAGAAATGAAAGTGACATCGGCAATGTGACAGTTCTCACTGATGCGCCGATAATGGTATTGAAATTGTTGTGGCCTGATTAATATATGGCACAACAACATAGATATACCCTTGGAGGGTACCCTGAATTTCTTAGAAATGTTCCAAAATTAGACGTGAGTCATGTGTCTTGACTCGTTTCTTGAGAAATGTAAGCGTGACATATGTCTTGACTGGTATCTTGACATGTGTCCTCAGAAAGTATACGTGAGACATGTGTCTTGACTGATGTCTTGACATGTGTCTCGAGATGTGAAACAATTAGAACTACAAATATTAGGTTAATATGCCAGAATTGGCGGATCGGTTGGACTACTGATCATTTGTATGTCTGATCACGTCCGCGGCCGGAGCCTCGGTTGCGATTTCTAGGATAGTTTCTGTCATAGTAGTGGTTACTATCATCTTGTCTGTCGGTTCCCTGACGGTCATTCTCATGACCGTGACTCATGTAACTATTTAGCTGAGTGGCCGACTGGTACTGGTTTGCACTCATATGGCTGAAATGACAGCCGAACGACGTGTGACATGTAACTATGAATTTGGGACAATGATTGATGGGAACTGTCTGATGGTGAAGCATCTTCTCGTCCCATTGCTTTGCTCCGACGCCTTAGTCTTCGTCTCTTAGGATCTCCAGGTAGTGGACAGCATCAGCATCAGCATCTCGTAGCGTCTCCCAACATCAGCAGCATCAACCTTCAGTAACATCTCCAAGCTATGAGCGGCATCGACAACCTTGTAGAATATCAGCAAGTGAACATACGCCTGAGGTGATTTAGAATCGACTAGCGAATACTCGTGAAGTATTGCAAGTGGAATACACATGGATTAAGGTACATGTAATACACATGAAATACGGTACGTGGAGTACACATGGAATGCACATGAAATGATCGGTATGGGCTCGATCATTTGTCATGATTTAAGGAAAGTAAACCGGTTAAACGGTTAGGAAAACCATCATGATAACCTGGCAGTATTAGCATAGACATCATTCTGGTTGCATAGAGAAACGCTAAAGTGTGGTTACACAAAATTCAACGATGATTTGCCTGACAGCATGATCAATGAAAACCAACCATGACTATCATGAAAGCATGATTTAAGAAATCTAACAATGTCTTGCAGGACAACGTAAATAACAAAAGAGGCGTGAAACATAATCAACATGAAGACGAAATTATCATGAGGAAACATGAAACCATCTATTACGAAGAAGTGTATAACATAATCATCATGAAACTGAAGTTAACCATGACAGTATGAAGGCATACTTGACATAAAAACATAATAACTTATGATGGGACATGAAGAAAAATTTTATGCCAATTTAAATCATGAGAAAAAAAAATTTATGCAAGAAAAACAGTGCATGAATGTGTAATGTAGTTTATAAAACCTTTATATGTGCGAGGGAACGCCTATGGGTCGGTTCCAAAACAAAAGACATGGCGAGGGGACGCCTATGGGTCGGTCCCAAAGTTAAAAGTTTTGATAAAAGCACATGCGACTAAATAGGGCCAGTCCTGTACCAACCATTACTTAGTCAAAATTCCTGCAACAGATGACATATGATATAAATGCATGAATGCATGGAACGTAATAATTAAAAGTCATTGTCAAAACTTAACAGAAAAAATTTTATGTGAAAATTATGAACTACTGGGGTCATTCCACATCGTCACAGTTCACGAGGAACATCATGCATAGACAATGACACATAACTAAGTATGGATGACGGTTGTTCATTCCATATTAGTAAGACGATACTGGTGAAAAGATCATGGTGAAAACAACAAGGTGCTGAAAACGTCATGGCTAAAACAAAAAGGTGCTGAAAACATAATGGTTAAAACAACAACGCGCTGAAACATCAATACGTGGAATAACAATCGTTGGCTTAGGAAGCTCCTGGTGACTACCCACTAGTCACAGGTCGAGTTTTAGAGCCTACAGGTCGAAGCCTTGTCTCTGATACCATAATTGTGACACCCCATTTTGATAAATGGAATGTCACGCGTAATTATGGCGTGTCATCAAAGCATGCAAGGTAATATGTAGTAAAACATACATGACCATAGGGAAAACCGGAATCAAACATCGGTTCCCAAACATAAGCCCAAAACATAAGAAAGTAAATGAACTGAATGAAAGACTAAACAAGCATAAATATATGAAGGAAACAGGAGAAGAAGTCTATGGCAGCTTCCATCCTATGCATGTCCTCCAAATGCTCGAGTCTTGGGTACCTGCCGTTTTGGGACATGGAAAGGAAAGTAACGGCTGAGCAAAACGCTCAGTGCACGGATATACAATATAGCATGAAATAGGATAAGCATGTAACATATAACAGCGGAAGACTAAGTTCTGAGTAAACTGGTTAAGTATCAAGAAAACTGGTTTTATAGTTTGAAAAGCCTTATGTTCATCTTATGAAAACTGTTTTAACATAAATATACCATAGCCCATATAGGTCATGAAAAGGTCACGTGCATGAATACTTGGAGGGGTGACCTCATCATGCTGATTAGAGGGGATGCCTCTAATTATATACTGGTTTGGGTAGGAGGGATCAGCTCCTTGTGAAGGATGCAAGGCACACACCACATTCACCATGATAAACTGAATAAAACATGTAACTAGGATGCACCCATACGCCCCACATGATATAATAATATGGCCAAAACTGAAAGGGACGCCACGAGCAATCACTCCGCCGTGGGGAAGTCATAACATTGGTGCCTCCAATGTTATGGTTATGGTACCTCCATAACTAGGTGAAACTGGTCATGCTTGTATATGGCTATAGATTATGCTAATTAAACATAAGCAGTTCAAAACAATAAAACAAATACTGGGGAAAAACAGTTGGCTGCATACGGGAAAATCCTAATAAGGAAAGAATGTCCATACTGAAAGGACGGGAATCCGTACCTCAAGTCCAGTGAATGAACGGAAGAAAGACTCCTACTTCCGGATCACTAACGCTACATGAATACACACGTGTATAAGTATCGATTCACTGATTACGTACTGGGTTTTATGTCTCATCTTAGCTTACTTGGTATGTTTCAGGTCATGGTTTACTGTTTAAAGCCTTAAACTGTGTTTATCTTGTATTTTGATTACTCTGTTTAAGTATTACTGGTATTTCATGTATTATTATACTTACTGTGTAATAATAAGTAACTTTCCAAAAATAGCAGGTTTCCAAAAATAGAAAGTTTCCAAAAATAGAAAGTTTCCAAAAATAGAAAGTTTCCAAAAATAGAAAGTTACCAAAAATAGAAAGTTTCCAAAAATAGAAAGTTTCCAAAAATAGAAAGTTTCCAAAAATAGAAAGTTTCCTAAAATAGAATTTACTGCTTAAAATAGATTAGTTTCTAAAAATAGAAAGTTTCCAAAAATAGATCAGCTGCCTTAATTAAATAAGTTTCCATATATAGAAGGTTTTCCATGATTAGATTAGCTGCCTGAAATAGATATATTTCCATATATAGAAGGTTTCCATTAATAGATTAGTTGTCTTATTTAATTAAGTTTCTATAAATAGAAGTTTCCATATTTAGAATTAAGCTGGTTACATAAGCTAACATATAAGTCTACGTGTTTATAAGCTGATTTCTTAAGTCATATGATATAGTATATAGTTTAATTATTATTTCATGTATTTTAATTAAACTATAGGTTAAGCATTTTAATTAAAGTATAACATGTTTTAATTAAAATGAAATGAAAATACTTAGGTTAAAATGTGTATTATTATTATTAATAATATAACCTAAGTCATGTCTAAATTAATTAATTATAGGCATGTTTTAAATAATTAATTAATTATAACTTATAACATAAAATACTTAGGTTAAATTAATATCATGCTAAATTAATAATTAGAATAACCTAAGTCATGATTTAATTAATATCTCATGTTATTAATTAATTTATATCCTAAGTTCATGATTCATAAAAATTAACATGTAACATAGATCATGATTTAGCCAACGAACCATGAATCGGGCATGAATTCGACACCGTACCCCGAGCCAAACTCGGAGTACGTGTGCCCCCTTGCTGCCGTGGGTCCCACATGAGCCAACCAAGACCAAAAATGGTCTTGGTGGTGGCGACAATAAGCAAACCGAACCCCCCTCGGGTTGGTTACCCTATGCGGCCAAAACAAACACCCCTTTTATAACATCCTTTGATTTTAATTTATACCAAAACATGTTAGATCAATGTTTAATTATCATGTTTAAATAAAAATAATAATGACATGTTCATAATAAAATCAAAGATTAAAAGAAATGAAAAAAAAGAAAGGTTAAGAAATGATATACCAAACACGTGGACTGAAGAATGATGAACAAACACGGTTTCTATCACTTGTTTTAATGTCAAAAATCAATCAACACCCTCCTATGGTGTTGATATGGGTGGCGGCACAAAAGAAGCCAAAGAGGAGGAGAGAAAACTCTTTTAGGGTTTTTGTTTATTTTCTTGAAAAAGTGAAAATGAAATGAAAAGTTACATAACCCCCCTTTTCTTGTAAAAAGTCCATGGGCTAAGCCCATTATGGTTGTTGTGCCGTGGGTATGGGGGCCCCACATGGGGTACCCGTACCTTTTCTCGTGTCCCGATGTTTCGTGTTCGTTCGTGGTTAAACGTGTTCGTGTCTGAAGCGTTTCTGTTTATTTTATCATGTAGTTTATCGTAATCTTAACGCTCGTAATTATATTATATGTATTTACGTAATTATTATAGTTCGTATCTTAAATGGTGATCATGATTTAATTATGTTCACAAGATATATTTATTAACTGTTTATCATGAGTTCGTACGTAATCGATACTTGTCATGTCATACACGTATGCACTTGCTTGATTATTAGCACATGAATGTGATCAATACTAAATAAGGTAAGTTTTAATCTAGGACGTACGATCTTAAGGGCACTATTCATGGTAAAAGCATGCGGGTTTTACATGGGATATGGTGGGTGTATCAAATTGCAATGATTAGATAAACTGTTTTAAAAAACAATTGCAGACAAGTACAAACTGGCGACACGATAGAGTTTGTGCAGTCGGGATTAACAGAAGAAATCGGTCATTCATATGTGAAGCACATGGTGGCAAGAATTACAAATAAACGGTGCCGTTTAGAGGTATACAACATCCATGGTTGTTTAGATGTCAGTGTGCCTTTTTGCACATTTGTGATCGGGTAAACCTTTGACCGGATTTTATTAACTTCCTTTGGTATATAAAACATATATGCCAGATGATAATTACAGTACATGACTATAATAACAGAGAGAAAACAGTTGATATGGTGTTTGGGATCACCCATTTTTGAACTCATTTTGTATCATTTATAGTATTTTACTAAACTCGAGATAATAAAATTTTAAAAATGTATTCACATGTTCAATTTGGTTACTTTCTGGGATAGGATTAATTTGAGGGAGCCAAAGCTGCGAAGTCTTAGTAAGTTCCTCTAGAATCATTAAAAAAAATTAGACGTTAGTACATCGACACTACGTGGGGATACGCTGCCTACGCAGTTGATCTCATTGGTCACAGTTGCTATAGAAAAATTATACGTCATGCATTTTTAAATTTTTGGTAATTTTTGATGAGTTTTAGTTATACACGGGTTAAAATGGTAAAATAAATGAAGCTTAGAAGCGGGTTGAATGTGTTAGAATTGTTGCCTCAGAGAATGTAGGCGGCGTACTATGCAATTTGTTTAGATCCCATTTACGATGAGCCTTCTATTGCCTTTGTATTTTTTTCATAGCGACATACGATGAATAATCATTTTAGATTACCTAAGATTGAGGTTAGTGTCAAAAATATTTGCTCCTGTATGAGAAGATATTGATTTTCTGTCGCTATATAAGAAGACACTGAAACTTTTTGGTAAGCACTGCTTATGCCATATATTGTTACAGTACTTATTTGAGTTCACCATCGTTATCCATCAACAGGAAACTGCCACATTCACACTGTCTTGGGTACTGTATTTTAGGATTTTCGATCCTCAAAATTCGTAGGCATGCATCTAAAGGAAGTTATAAAGGGGATGATCAAAATACCATGGTATGTAGTGGATTGCAAGGTATAAGTGAATGAGAGATATGGGTGGCTGGTAATTGCTTTTACAAGAGTATCGCTTGGATACAGCAGATGTGGTAGTAGTGGAGGTCGTTCAAGCATGGGAGAATATTGTAGAGCGTTTTAAAAATGTTCTGATCTTTGTTGAGAGCTAATATTTGCTGTTATTAAATTTACATGGGATTGTTAAAGATAGATCAAACGTTAGTCTAAATGCTTGAAATATTGGTTAATTTTTTTTACCTATTTTAAGATGGAAGTTTTTGGCACTAACTATGCTTTCCCACAACTATATTTTGTAGCGAACACGATCTGAAACGCTGTATGCATCTATACTTCCTCATATAAGCACCCAACTAGATGCTTATACACGACGTCCTACTACCTCCAGCCAAACCTTCCTTCTATAAACATTACCCTAAAATGATCCGTTGCGGAGCGCGGGCATTAACCCTCGTATTCTTAAAAGTGGAGAAGTATATGTATGGGTTGATAATATTTACTATCAGAAGTTTTACAACCAAACTCCATTCTCGTTCTAAATAGCTCGCTATAGCCCGCCTTAAGGCACACTAAATCTTGAGGTGTGGCCCTCACGCAACGCAATAGGTCAAGGCGCGCTACAACATGAGGTGCAGTGATTTTTGGATTCAACTCAAAAAAATGAATAATGTTACATGTAAGGAGAGTTTTCTAGCTTTAATGATTATGTACAACACTTATTATAAACTTAATATAAATATAATACTGAAACATGATAAAACAAATAATTATTTTTATATGTTGTGCCGCCATAAGTCACGCTTTACCCGCTAAAACGTGTAGCTTGGACATGTCGCTACGCCACGTTTGACGCTATTTATAACCATGAATAGAGTAACACAATATTTGATAGAGGCTTTGTTACTTTTCTTTACGGTTAGGTGACTTTTTTTTCTACAATAAACGAACATATAGAATATGAAAAATGTTTCAGGATAATAGCATCGTCTTTTCTCTGAGGAAGAAAGCAATGAAATGCAACAATGAAGCATGTCATCGAAACTTCACATTTCACAATAACACCAGTCAATGAAGTCCAGTAACGAGAAACGGAAGAGAATACCCAAGTCATTGAAGCACGACACAACTATTGTCGCGGCGGGTACGGGTGACGAGCTAAACGAACGCATGATAAAACGAAAAAAAACATATAAAAATGTAGAAATAAAAAATAATAATACTTGTTTGAAAGTCGGGATAAAAAATTAAATATAAAAGATTCGCCAAATATCCTATTTAATATTTTTCATGCGCCCATATAGTTTCTTACATGTGCGCCCATTTAGTCCATCAATAATAATGGATTTGCAAAAAGTGTCTCATCTGTTTTAAAAAAATGTCAAAAAGTGTTCAATGTTAGCAAAATATACAAAATTTACCACCTCTATATATGATTTATAAATATTCCATTATATTTTTCTATAAGTGGGATATTTAAATTTTCGAGAGATTTATGTCTCAGGATGGTACTCGTCGCGCGGATGTTAGTAACACCTCGGTTATTAATAAAATTGATAATATTGAAAAGAAGATTGGTGGAGAAAAAGTTACTCTTCTGTATGATCAAGGGAACTCGGTTCCTAAAAAATTGGGTGACATTTTAAGTGAGCTAAACAAGAATGTATAGTTGAACATGTGGATAACGAAATGGCAAAATCTTTTGAATTCTAACACATAGGATATGTGATATGGGACTAACAATCTATGCGAACAATGGAATGATTCTTACAAGAATAATGGCGAGGACTATGACCCATATAATGAGGATATGAATGATGACTAAGATATTCCGGGCGACATCCACAATATTGTTGATAATCTTGGAATCAGAGTCCGTGGAAGCAAGAAATATTAGTTTTTGTTTACGTTTTATGTGACTTTGTAGTAATTTTATTTACTTTCTTCTTGGTAGGAAGTTGTTTGCTTTTATATTAGTCAAGGGAAAACTTATGAATGGTTCCGAAATGACCTATGTAACGGCCGGAGATGTAAGATTTACCTACATCTTTTGTACTTAACAGTTTTTTTGGAGTAATAAGTTTTACTGGGGAACCCTCTTCCCTAAAAAATGTAAAAAACTGAACCAAAACTTATAAAAACGGATGAAAAAGTACAACAAAAAACGGGTAAAAACATAAAAAACGAAGAAGAAAGTATAAAAATGGACGAAAACATAAAAATAAACGTATGAAAATTGCCGAAAACAAAGGAAAACTTATAAAATGGATGAAAAAGTATAACAATAGACGAATAAAGGTTATCAAAATATATAGATAACGTAAAAAAATTGGATGTAAACATACAAAAACATATGAAGCTGTATAAAAACGGGTGAAACATATAAAAGCAACCACAAAAGTACAAAAACATACAAACCATAAGGTTGAGAAAAACCAACAAAAACAAACTGAACTAACAAACCGAGTCGAGCCAAATGGATCGAAACGGAACTGATCATTTATGGTTCGATCTTCGGTGTTATAAATTAATGGTTTTCGGTTTCGGTTTTGTTGGTTCAGTTTGGTTTTGGTTTAAAACTAAGGAAATACACCTAAATATCTATTCGGTTTGATTTTGTCGATTCAGTTTTCATGTTTTTATTGGTAACCTTTGGTTTGGTTTTCAGAGCGATTCAGTTCGGATTTTTCGGTTCAATTCGTTTAAACCAATTCCCACCCTTACAAAAGCATACAAAACTATATAAAAATAGACCAAAACCATATAAAACTGACAACACCCATATATAAACTATATAAAACGCATAAAGACAAACAAAAACGAATAAAAAAGAGACGAAGACATAAAAAACAGACGAAACATTAAAAATAGAAAAGACATAAAACACGGACGAAGCGTAAAAAGATGGACAAAAACCTATAACAATGGACGAAAACGTTTGACAACGGAGAAAAACGTATAAAAAACTTATAAAAACTGACGAAGGTGATAAAAAGGTTCACAAGCATGTAAAAGGTATAAAAATGGAGAAGAACGTATAAAATCGGACAAAAACATAAACAAACGGGCGAGAATGAATAAAAACTGACAAAAAGATAGAAAACTGAATAAAATATATAAAAACGGATGAAAACGTATAAAAACCAATGAAAAACGGATAAAAACGACCGAAAGCGTAAAAAATAAACGAAACATAAAAAGAAGATGAAAACGTAAAAACCGAAGAAACGTAAAAAACAGACGAAAGCCTATAAAATGACAAATATGGATTAAAACTGTCGAAATTGATAAAAACGTACAAAAACAAATGAAAACGTATATGTTAATGCAATGATGCCTAAAAACGTTACTTGCATTTGTCGGTCTCACTTTTGTTTTGATTTCGACAATATGTAAAAGCAAACATTTACGAAAACAACGAAAAACGAATTATTAAGTTCAAGTATTTTTCATTTCAACCATTATCATTTAAGGTATGAACAAACAAGTACTCATCCTAATTAAGTGATCAAGGATTTAATCTTTTCTTAAAACTCATTTTATTAAGTGGGACAAGTTTTTTTATTAAACTTTATTTTTAAGAAAATGTTTTATTATGTTAATTATTTGAAAATTTGAAATTTGAAAATGACATATTTTATCTTGGTTTAGAATATCCTTTCAGGATATTTTAATCCCCAAATTCGAACCAATCCACTAAAAGACAAAAGGGAGCGGAGTCTATGCAGGTGGTTCTTTAGCACCTATAGCGGTTCCTTATCGATAAGGAACTGCGGGCTCCAATAAGGAACCGCGGGCAGATATAGTCATTGGATGTTTGTCTTATAAATAGTGGACCATTCTCAGACTTTCAATTCACCTTTTTTGCACATACATTTACAGATTCTCTCATACTTCTTAAATCACTCAAATCCTTGATTATTTGTTTGATTACTAAGTACTTGTTTAGAAGTAAATCTTTCTCCTCTCATCTTTTCCTCTCAAAGTGCAAAGAGAAGAACACTATCATCCTTGAAGTGTTGTGTCTACCTCAAAGATTCATTGAAGATCCAAACTTATTTATTCATTGTTGTGTCATTGTTGTGAAGATCCAGGTAGTTGTGTCTATTTGGAAGTTGTGTATGTCTTAGGGTTAATACTTAGCCCTTAGAGTATATTGGTGTAGATTGGTCCTAGCTAAGATCAGGGCTCGACTCTTAGCTTAGAGTCAGAAATTGGTTAAGCGACATTTTGTACGGTTTCTCCACCTTAAGGAGCTTGTTGATTAGTGAACTCTCGAGTAAGGAGTACTCGAGGAGTGGAGTAGGAAAAAGGAGTGAGCTTCGTTGCCGAACCACTATAAATCCTTGGTATTTGGTTTGATCTTTCCTTCCCTTATCTCTTTACATTCATTATTCTTTATACTTGTGATTATTAGTTTAGTTGCACTATACCTTGTTCATATTGTGTATAAGAAGGTTTCACATAAATACTCAAGCCTAAGTTTTTGAAAAAGATTTTTAAAAACCAATCTTTAACAAGTAAATTTAAGAAACTATTCAACCCCTCATTGTAGTTTCTACAATTGGTATCAGAGCGTGGTTGCTCAAGCCTTTTTAAAATATATTGTATATTAAAACTTGAATCGATCTATGGATTCCAACAAGTATCTAGAAGGGCAATCCATGCAAAGACCACCTATTTTTGAAACTGATAGTTTTTTATTGGAAAAACTGATTTGAGACTTATTTGAAATCAAAAGATTTAGATCTTTGGCATGTTATTACAAATGGTGATTTTTTGCCTTATCAATATAATGAAGTTTCTAAAAGCAAAGAGATAGTCACTTTTGACAAAGCTAATGATGATAGTAAAAGGAAACTTGCTAAAAATAATGAGGCTAAAATGGTGATTTATAATGCTTTACTAAAGAAAGAGTACGGAAGGATTTTTAGGTGTGAAACCGCTAAAGATATTTGGAACACTCTTTTAGTAACCCACCAAGGTAATAGACTAGTCAAAGAAAGTAAAATCGATCTTCTTGTTCAACAATATGAATAATTTGTCATCTTAGAAGATGAAACTATTGATAGTGCATTTGCTAGATTTAACACTATTATTACTAGTCTAAAAGCACTTGATGAAGGTTTTTCTAGCAAGAACAATGTTAGGAAGTTTATTAGGGCGTTGCATCCAAAATAGAGAGCTAAAGTCACGGCGATTGGAGAATCAAAGGATCTCGCCAAATTAACACTCGATGAACTCATTGGTAACTTGAAGGTTCATGAGATGATAATTTTGAAGGACTCGGAAATGGTGAAAACTAAGAGTGAAAGAAAGTCTCTTGCACTCAAGGCCAAGAAGGCGCAAAGTGACCATGAAAGCTCCACGGATAGTGATGATGAGGAATATGCCATGGCGGTTAGAGACTTTAAGAAGTTCTTTAAAAGACGAGGTCAATACGTGAGCTAACCAAACAACAAAAAGAAACCATTCTCCAAAAACCGATTTGCCAAAGATGATAAAGGTGATAGGAAATGCTTTATATGTGGTGATCCGAATCATTTCATCGGTGATTGTCCTAAGCCTTCACGCGACAAAAACCACACGGCGTTCGTTGGAGGTTCATAGAGCGATAGCGGTGAAGATGTTGATGACAACCCCAAAGATGAGAAATGTCTTATGGCTCACACTTCTAAAGAGGTACATTCTGAAACAAATTATTATAGCAATAATAGTTCTTCTCAAGATGATAGTGAATTAGAAGGCCAATACAATAACTTACATAAGCTTAGTCTTAAATTCATTGAAAAGAACAAAGCGCTAAAATCAACTAGAACTAAGCTTGAGAATGAGATTAGTGAGCTAAAAGAGAAATTAGCTAAGCTTGAGAAAAACAAAGAAGTTGATCTAGGTTGTTTAAAATGTGAAAACCTTAGACAAGAGAATGAAAATCTCAAGAGCACCTCCATTAGACTTGAAAAGTTTATGAGAGGTACTAATGCTCTTGACGACATGTTAAACAAACAAATTTATTCTAAGGAAAGACTTGGGCTAGGATATAAAACTAATGAAGCATCAACTAGTGAACCAAAACAAGTTAGTTTTTAGAAAAACGCACCCCTGTATGCGGTTCTCCAGCATATGGTGTGGTTCCTTATTGCTATGGAACCGCGGGCGGAGCTAAAGAACTGCGGACAGAAGAAAGTTTTCATGAAAATCCTGAACTTTCTGAAAAGTCTATTTTAGGTGAAGGGCCAAAACATATTCTTATTAACAAGGTCAAAGTACCTATTATTGAAAAGCCTACTCTAAATAAAATCTACAAGCCCTTGAGTAAACCTCTAATGGGAACTAGAAACTTATCTAGACAAACATCTACTCCTCCAAGAGTACGAAATGAGTCTAAAACTAGAAGTAGAACACCTACGCCAAAAAGAGATGATCAAGCTAAATCACGACCTAGAAGTAAAACTCCAACACCTAGGAGGAATAACAATAATTCTATATCAAGATCAAAGACACCTAGGAGAAACTATGGACAACAAAATGAATTGGAATAATTTTCAACAACAATACTTTTTCCCATGGGAAATGTCTCCTTCATTCATGCATCCCAACCAAATGCAAGGGATGTTTGGAACTAACAACTTTGGACCCATGAGATATTGGGGACCAAATGTTTGATCTTGTGTGTTGTTACCTAGATATGCTTGGGAATCGACTTAGAGCCCGACGAGTGGATTAAGGATAGTGGTTGTTCTAAACACATGTCGGGTAATCGAAGTTTATTCTCACACTACAAAGCATATGATGGAGGTAACGTTACATTCGCAAGTAATCGACGCGGCAATATCATTGGCAAAGGTACGGTCTCTCTTGACTCTATGACTATAGAAAACGTAGAGCACATAGATAACTTAGGTTTTAACCTTCTAAGTATAGGTCAAATTTGTGAGAATAAGTGTAAGGTCATCTTTTCGGAATATGACAGTGAAATCGTAAAAGATGGAAAGGTCATTGGAAAAGGTGTTAGAGAGCACGGGCTTTATGTCATGAAGGTCAATAGGAAGTCAAAGGATAACTTATGTCTAGCGACTTTAGATGATAGTTCTACTCTTTGGCATAGGATCTTAGGTCACGCTAATATGCGTTTAATTCAATCTTTAGTCTCTAAGGAGTTAGTAAGACATCTCCCCAAGATGAAGTTTGCTAGTCACTTTTGTGATGCTTTCAAAATTGGGAAGCAAGTTCACTCAAGTCACAAAGCCAAGAATTTGGTTTTGACCTCTCGGTGCTTAGAGCTCTTACACATGGATCTCTTTGGACCTTCGGCTATACGGAGTTATGGAGGTAACCTTTATACCCTAGTTATAGTTGATGACTACTCTAGATTCACTTGGATCAGATTTTTGGTGTCTAAGAATGAAGCTTTCAATCACTTCGAAACCTTTAGTCGAAGAATTAAAAATCGACTATGATGTTCAATTATCTCTATTAGGACGGATCATGGTAGGGAATTTGATAATGAAGTGCAATTCGGTGCCTTTTGTGAAGCTCATAGTATTACCCATAACTTCTCGGCTCCTCGCAATCCACAATCAAATGGGGTAGTTGAAAGGAAGAATATGACCATCCAAGAGATGAGTAGGGCGATGTTAAATGAGCACTCTTTGCCTCAAAAAATTTGGTGCAATGCCGTGGACATATCGACCTACATTCTCAACCGAATTCTTATTCGACCTTTTCTAGGAATGACCACCTATGAGATTCTTAAAGGTAAGAAGCCCTCATTGGAATAATTTAGGGTGTTTGGAAGCAAGTGCTTCATTCTCAACACCAAATATTACCTTACTAAGTTCGACCCAAAGTCTTACGAAGGTATCTTTTTAGGTTATTCTCAAACTAGTAAATCCTACATAGTCCTCAATAGAACCTCGGGTGTAATTGAAGAATCACTTAACGTGACATTTGATGAAACCCCTCCTTCATCTAAGACACCACCTTTGGTAGATGATGACTTGGATGAAATAGACATAGTTAATGCCAAAGATGTTAGAAACATAGGAATTGAAGACCTTAGTGTTGAAAATGGATTAAACATTAAGGAGTCAAAGAATCATGCTCTCGATAACGTCATAGGCGAATTAAATCAAAGGACCCTAAGATCTCAAGTCCAAAATCAAAGTAACTTCTTTTGTTTCGTCTCCTTGATTGCACCAAAGAATGTTAAAGAAGCTTTGATGGATGAGAGTTGGGTCATCGCTATGCAAGAAAAATTGAATCAATTTATTGCTAATGATGTTTGGGAACTTGTTCCTCCACCTAGAAGTTCGACCATCATAGGAACCAAATGGATATATAGGAATAAGTTAGACAAGAATGGTGTTATGTCTCGTAACAAGGCTAGACTTGTAGCTCAAGGCTATAATCAACAAGAAGGTATTGATTATGACGAGACATACGCATCCGTAGCAATATTAGAATCCATTAGAATCCTTTTAGCTTACGCTTGTGCCTTAGTCTTTAAGCTTCAACAAATGGATGTAAAGAGTGCATTTCTTAACGGTTTGATCAATGAGGAGGTATATGTGGCTCAACCTCCCGGCTTCATTGATTTTAAGAAAACGGATCATGTTTACAAGCTTAAGAAAGCTCTTTATGGTCTTAAACAAGCACCCAAAGCTTGGTATGTGACAGGTGTGTAAACACCCATCCTTTTTACCATTTAACTACAATAATAACCGAGCCAAAACGTGTATTTTATGTCGTAAATGTTGGAATTATGCGTGGTTTGTGTTTTTGTTGTGATTTAGGACGAAAATGTGAAAATGGGAGAAAACACGGGCATTCACGGGCTTTTATCGAAGAAAAAGACAAAAGACGAAGTCAAGAAATCAAGAGTGCAAAAAGAACGGAAGTCCAAGACCAATTCTAAATATTTATCGAAGAAAAAGTCAAAAGACTGAAGTTTACTAAAAGCCGAAGAACTCAAGTCTAATTTATTGAAGAATTACAAGACGAGTTTAAAGAAATCCCGAGACAAAGTCATTAAAGTCAAAGATTAAGAAGACAAGGACTTAATCATGCAATTAAAGAAAGAAGAAAGAGGGGAGGAAGCTTCCTAAGCACCTCTCTAATCTCCTATAAATAGGATTCATTTTCATATCATTAGTTTTTGTTGGCTAAGTGTGACAATTAGTCTTCCACTGTTTACTTTAATTGCAATTTAATTACATGTCATTTAAATACTTGTCTTGCACCTTAAATTCATTTAATTTCAAGTAAGTTTCCTTTTAATTCTTGTCAATCTTTACTTTTATTGTTCATCTCCTATCTACCTTTCTTTAATCTTTAATCTTTATGTTTATTGTTCATGTTCATGTTCTTGAGTTTTTGTTAAATTGATTAAGTGGGTTTTGATTATTTTGATCATTATTGTTAGTTTTGTTGATTTGGATTGTTTGTTTATGATTAGTAGATGTTTATTGATTAGTTTGATTTAATCTTGTGGTTGATTTAGATTAGATTTGTTTAGATTCGTGCTATTATTTGTTTCTCCTTGTTCTTCGCTACTATTACTGTTTTCCCAGGTGATATTCCGAATCAACCACACATTCCGAATCAAAGGTCTTGTTCTGTGAAAGTTCCGAATCAGTGGTGTTTATTCGAAATAATATATTATTCCGAGTGAAGGTGCTCATTCGGAACATTCCGAGTGAAGGAGTTCATTCGGAACATTCCGAATCAACAGAATATTCCGAACCAGTAGAAGTTCCGAGTGAAGCTATTATTCCGGATCAAGGTCTTCATTCGGAAGATTCAAAGTTCCGAATCAGTGGAGTTCATTCGGAACATTTATTGTTCCGAATCAAGGAGTGTTCATTCGGAACATTTATTGTTCCGAATCAAGACAACATTCCGAATAAAGGGAGTTGATTCGGAATATTCCGAATCAAGGTCATTTATTCCGAATCAAGGTTTTGTCTCATTTATTCCGAATCAGTGAAGCATTATTCTGAGTGAAGGGTTTATTCTGGATAAGTGACATATTCCGGATGAATCAATATTCCGGATGAGCCAGTTGTTCTGAATGAGTGTTTTATGTTAATTTATTCCGAACGAAGAAGAATTATTCCGGGTGAAGGTGACATTCTGAACGAGTAATTATTCCGAGTGAGGTATTTTCAGGTTATTTTTCAAGTTACTGTTTTTAAGTTTTAATTTTTAATTTTCAAGCTTTAATTTTCCCGCCTTTTTACTTAGTTGCACTTTAAGTTTACTTGCCTTAGATTTATTTTAAGCCTTGCCTTAGTTTAAGTTTTAGTTTTTAAGTTTGCCTTAGATAGTTTTAAGTTTGCGTTATTTAAATTACCTGCTCTTTACTTTTAAGTCTCGCACTTTTTAATTACTACAACGACACAACTATTTGTTTCACCAAAGAACGACTGAGTCGCACACTTAACCAGGATCAATTCGAAGAGACTGTGACGATAACTTTTTACATGCAAAATATCTTGTATCAAATGGCGACGCTGCCGGCTCTTTTCGTGAAGATTAACGGTTTTCTGTGAGAGACGCGTTGCTTTTTGGGATCCGTTCACTCGTGAACGTTATTTTTCGTGTCAAAAATTTTCAAAAGATCCCAAAAACATTTGAAAAATCATAAAAAGCATTTCTTTTTCAAAGTTTTGCACCAAAAATATTCCTCTTTATCCTCTATTATGTTTAATTCTTTTCTTTACCCCTCTTATTTATAATTCTTCATGGATTCGTCTTGCGTACGGTGTGGGAGACCATGGCATGGTTTTCAAACATGTCAATGGTGTACTTGTGAGCGGTGTGGTTTTAATATCGACGATACACAATTTGGATTTTGTCCATTTTGTAATTCAACAAATTCGTACTTCTCCTCTTACAATACTTTCTCACCCTCTCCCGTCTATGACAATCCTTATCCTCAAGATGCACCGGGTTTTTCTCCATACCCGTGGTGCTATATTTGTGGGGGCCCTCACGATGCTTCTTCTTGTGATCCGTCGAAGGTCTTTGAGAAAATTCCGTGCTATCATCCTAGTGTGTATAATTTTGAGCCCCCACGTCACACCGTCAATCATCAACCCTTTTGTGCACTTCCTCCTGAGCAAATTGCCACACTTTTTGACAACTTTCAAAAAGTTCAAGAAGCTTGCAACAAGATCATCGAAAAATGTCAAGCGGATCAGCAACAAGAGCAAGTATCTAACCTTAGTGCTTATACTTCTCCTCTTGTGCCTCCATATTATTATGATAGTGATGAAGATGAGAGTCCTATTTCTTGGAACGATGAGAAATCTATTCATTCTCCAAACTTGCCGGCTCTGGAGCCTAAGGATTCACCTATCCTAGGGGATGAGGATCTTAGCACAATTCCTGCAAAGGAATCCGACGAATTCATAAAGTCTAGTGCTGATAACCTTGTCCTAATTCCAAGTGAATCTGAGTTGACATCCGACAATGACGATGAGTATGATGCACTTTCTTCTGATGATGTTCCTTCCACAAACACTTTGGGAGAGGATTCTTTGGCTTTCTCTAATCCTCTTTTTGATCAAGATGATGATTTTACTTCTAGTGATGACGAGTCACTATCCGATGAAGACGTTCCGAAGGAAACTTTCAAGATTTATTCGAACACTTTATTTGATTTTGATGACGCTTACATATCTAGTGAGGTGAATCCTCTCTTTGACGAAGGGATTGAGGACATTGATAGCTCTGATTCTCCTACTATTGATGAGCATACTTTGTTAGCCATGCCCCCTTCTATCACAGAGGTGGGGAGATTTAACTCTACTGGAAAGGTGACGCAGGTGGAAGGTAATTGTTCTCATACTTCTCATATTATATTACCACCTCCTCCTACCGCGTGCACACCCCAGCGGGTGATGTATCGCTTTTACTCTCCTCGTTTCATACCGGGAAATGAGGATGTGTGCTTTGACCCGGGAGGTAACAATGACCATTCTATGCTTGATAACCTTACGGCTTTGCCAATTGGTCAGCATCCATTGTCTTTGGAGGATGACAATGTGATTCCTTTACCCACCCCACCTCCTGTGGATCAAGATTTCACATACTTCTCGTATGTTGAAAGGACCTTCCTACCATTCAAGACTTATCCTCCTACCTCTCCTTTATTATATTCCTCCGAGAACGAGGACAAGGTCTTTGATCCCGGTATTACATTCGAGGCTTCCCCATGGACCATTTAAATCGGGGACGAGTCAGGCTCGTGACTCGGTTAACAAAAACAAGCGCTTTTTGGGAGGCAACCCAATTATCTATCCATCTTTACATGTTTTCACCATAAGTGTAGGGGGGAGCCCGTGGTGTTTCTTGTTTTCTTTCTTATCATGTGCAGGGATTCGAGCGCTCAATGATCCACTCTTGATGATTTTTGACGACCCGTGATTCCGTGTTCCCGTCTTACCGGTTCTATCCTAAACTCTTTTTGATTCACTATTTTATATTTTCCAATATTAAAATAGGAATCTCGTTAGTTGTCTTTTCCTTAGCGAGCTTTAAACAACGTGCACAATGTCCTAAGTGTAGGGGAGTTCACTCCCACATGCTTAAACATTGAGGACAATGTTTATATTAAGTGTAGGGGGACTTCTATCGAAGTTAAGTGGCCTTTTCCTTGTATTTGTCCTCATTTTAACCGGAAAATCAATTTTTCGACATTTTTCAAAATTTTTGTTCTATTTTGGCCTATTAGTTTTTCCCTTTGTATAGTTATTTTCTTTCTTTGCTAGAATAAATTTTAATAAAGTGGTTTTAATTTTCAAACGTTGTGAATCTTTTGACTCAACCCGAGTTTACTTATCTAAGTTTACTCTAGCTAGTATCCTTAACGTGTTTAAGTCAAGTTTTGCTAGGCTTTTATATAGGGAGATATAAAACGCGAAAGTCTTAACTCTCACGGGTTAAGAATAAGAACTTTTCGCAAGTTCCTATAATTGATCCTAGAGAGTCGTTTATCAAGGGAACTTGAAAATGCGATTTCTAAACTTGAAAAAGTCTAAGAATTTGCAAGATCCTATAGACGACTCGAAAACCCAAAACTTTGATTTAATAGGCTAAGAATCCACGAGTCTCATTACTTGAGATTTTAAACTGTGGAGGACGAGAGATGATAGAGTAAATTATAAGTTTGGTATTCTTTCGTGAATTTATGTGAGTTAATTATAAGCCTATTCTCCCATCGCTTGCTAATAAATTTATCTGCAATAAATAAGGTTGTACGATTTGAAAAGTTACTTAGCTTCTAGCCCAAGATCGTTTAAAAGTTGCTCGGTATGGATTAGAGTTCATAGCCAAGGCATAACTTATTGAAGCGGGATGCGAAGATTGGCGAGTCCGAAAAGGCCCTAACAAGGCATGAGGGCTACATTTTGTTTCTAAAGATCCAAAGTGATGTGACGAATCATTTTTCAAAGATCAATATGAGGGATCGAGACACACGACGAAAAGCAAAAACTCCCCAAAAGTCATGGAGAAGTCTATCCGAAAAGGCCCTAACAAGGTATAAGGATAAATAGATCCAAGTCCAAAAAGGAGGCGGATCGTTGTATATCAAAGTCCGAAATAAAGATTGGAGAAAAATGAAGAAGTCGTGGTCTAAGTATGAAGAATCTCTCAAAACTTCAAGTGAAGAAATTCCTATTATGAAGAGAAGACCATAATTTCATGAACATCTCTCAAGGTTTGAAGTATGAAGTCGCTGCCAAATATCGGTCCGAGAAAGGTCTCAAATCGCGAAGCGAGTTATGCCAAGATATGAACTTTTTGAGGTCCCGAGAAGCAGTTTTAAAAGATTTTGTCCTTTAGCTAACTATTGATTAAATCATCCCACTTTATTTTCAGCCTAAATAACTATCAAAATAAGTCAAACAATGCATCCTCGTGATCATTCAAGACAACAATAAAATATAAGAGATACACCTAGTAATAAGGGAGTCTAAGTAAATAATTGGCCCACATGAGTTCGTGTTAGTTTGCTAACTTATAATAACAATGATCTCGTTTTTAAGCTTGGTTTGGAGAAAGTGAAAACTTGAGGATGATGATCATTCATGACATTTCCAAAACCCAAAGGTATGTTTTTGATTTCTTTACTTGAATGTTTATAATTTTCTATCTCTTTAATAAAGGCCAACGTGGATTGATTATGATGAAAAGTGTAATCGTGCTTTGTAACTAATGCATTGCATGAGGACATTGCAATGGTCAAGTGTAGGGGATTTGATAGGTGTGTAAACACCTATCCTTTTTACCACTTAACTACAATAATAACCGAGCCAAAACGTGTATTTTATGTCGTAAATGTCGGAATTATGCGTGGTTTGTGTTGTTGTTGTGATTTAGGACGAAAATGTGAAAAGGGGAGAAAACACGGGCATTCACGGGCTTTTATCGAAGAAAAAGACAAAAGACGAAGTCAAGAAATCAAGAGTGCAAAAAGAACGGAAGTCCAAGACCAATTCTGAAGATTTATCGAAGAAAAAGTCAAAAGACGGAAGTTTACTAAAAGCCGAAGAACTCAAATCTAATTTATTGAAGAATTACAAGACAAGTTTAAAGAAATCACGAGACAAAGTCATTAAAGTCAAAGATTAAGAAGACAAGGACTTAATCATGCAATTAAAGAAAGAAGAAAGAGGGGAGAAAGCTTCCTAAGCACCTCCCTAATCTGCTATAAATAGGATTCATTTTCATTTCATTAGTTTTTGTTGGCTAAGTGTGAAAATTAGTCTTCCACCATTTACTTTAATCGCAATTTAATTACATGTCATTTAAATACTTGTCTTGCACCTTAAATTCATTTAATTTCAAGTAAGTTTCCTTTTAATTCTTGTCAATCTTTACTTTTATTGTTCATCTCCTATCTACCTTTCTTTAATCTTTAATCTTTATGTTTATTGTTCATGTTCATGTTCTTGAGTTTTTGTTAAATTGATTAAGTGGGTTTTGATTATTTTGATCATTATTGTTAGTTTTGTTGATTTGGATTGTTTGTTTATGATTAGTAGATGTTTATTGATTAGTTTGATTTAATCTTGTGGTTGATTTAGATTAGATTTGTTTAGATTCGTGCTATTATTTGTTTCTCCTTGTTCTTCGCTACTATTACTGTTTTCCTAGGTGATATTTCGAATCAACCACACATTCCGAATCAAAGGTCTTGTTCAGTGAAAGTTCTGAATCAGTGGTGTTTATTCGGAATAATATATTATTCCGAGTGAAGGTGCTCATTCGGAACATTCCGAGTGAAGGAGTTCATTCGGAACATTCCAGATCAACAGAATATTCCGAACTAGTAGAAGTTCCGAGTGAAGCTATTATTCCGGGTCAAGGTCTTCATTCGGAAGATTCAAAGTTCCGAATCAGTGGAGTTCATTCGGAACATTTATTGTTCTGAATCAAGGAGTGTTCATTCGGAACATTTATTGTTCCGAATCAAGACAACATTCCGAATCAAGGGAGTTGATTCGGAATATTCCGAATCAAGGTCATTTATTCCGAATCAAGGTTTTGTCTCATTTATTCCGAATCAGTGAAGCATTATTCCGAGTGAAGGGTTTATTCCGGATAAGTGACATATTCCGGATGAATCAATATTCCGGATGAGCCAATTGTTCTGAATGAGTGTTTTATGTTAATTTATTCCGAACGAAGAAGAATTTTCCGGGTGAAGGTGACATTCCGAACGAGTAATTATTCCGAGTGAGGTATTTTCAGGTTATTTTAAGTTACTGCTTTTAAGTTTTAATTTTTAATTTTCAAGCTTTACTTTTCTCGCCTTTTTACTTAGTTGCACTTTAAGTTTACTTGCCTTAGATTTATTTTAAGCCTTGCCTTAGTTTAAGTTTTAGTTGCGTTTTAAGTTTGCCTTAGATAGTTTTAAGTTTGCGTTATTTAAATTACCTGCTCTTTACTTTTAAGTCTCGTACTTTTTAATTACTACAACGAAACAACTATTTGTTTCACCAAAGAACGACTGAGTCGCACACTTAACCAGGATCAATTCGAAGAGACTGTGACGATAACTTTTTACATGCAAAATATCTTGTATCAGTATGATAGACATAAAGCATTTCTTGTAAAACATGAGTATACCATGGGGATGGTAGACAATACGCTCTATACAAAGAAGAAAGGTTCTCGTCTCATTATCGTACAAATATATGTTGATGACATTATATTTGGTTTAACTTGTCAATCTTTGTGTGATGACTTTGCCAAAATCATGCATGACGAGTTGGAAATGAGTATGATGGTAGAACTTAACTTCTTTTTAGGAACCCAAATTAAACAAATGGACGATGGTATTTTCTTTAATCAATCCAAGTATGTTAAATAAATGCTAAAGAAATTTAGATTAGAAGGCTCTAGACCGATGAAGACCCATATGGCCTCGGATACTAAACTCACCGTAGATGATGATTGTGAGTCGGTAGACAACACCAAATATAGAGGTATGATTGGTAGTTTGTTGTACCTAACGGCAAGTCTACCGGATATCATGTTTAGTGTTTGCCTTTGTGCTCGCTTCCAAGAGGCTCCCAAAACCTCTCACCTTGAAGCGGTTAAGCGTATCTTCTAATACATTAAGGGCACTATACATTTAGGATTATGGTATCCTAAAGGGACATGCGTAGAAACCATTGTCTACGCGGACTCGGATCATGCGGGAGACTATGTGGACCGGAAAAGCACTAGTGGAGTTTGTACCTTAATGGGTTGTTGTTTAACTTCTTGGTTCTCCAAGAAACAAACCACTCTTGTTATATCCACCACGGAAGCCGAGTATGTGAGTGCCGGTAAAGCTTGTCAACAAGCTCTATGGATGAAGCAAGCGCTTGTTGATTACGGGATTTCTCTTGATGATGTTCCCATCATGTGTGACAATAAGGGTGCAATAGACCTTAGCAAGAATCCCGTGCAACATTCACGAACCAAGCACATTGAGTTTCACCAAACTCTTTTTGAAAATATTCTCTTCTCTTTTTCAAAATTCTCAAAGTTCTTTCAAAAATGGTCGAGAAATGTTTTTGCATTGTTAATTCAATCTGAAAACGTTTTTCATAGCTTCTTGCTATTCATAATGAGCTTACATAATTCATATGTATGGGTCTCTCAAATATAGCAAGAACAAAAGAGAACTATGGAGGATCATTGTGTCATGACTTTGTGTCTAGTTCTACACACCTCCTACATTGATTTTCTTTAAAATCCATGTATTTTGGTCAAAACCTTGTTTGGTGAGTTCTTGTGTGTTTTCTTTGTCTATCTTTGCTTCTAAGCATATCTCTATGATTAGTTAGACTAGAAAAACAGGATTTGCTGAATTGGAAAATCCTCCCTCATCACCAAATTTAACCCACTGTGGGCGGTTCTCTATTGAGACCGCGGTTCCTTAGTGATAAGGAACCGCATGTGGAGATAAGAAATCGCGCCCAATACCTTCATTTCCGGTTATTCCTAAAACTCCAAATTTTTTCCAACAATTTCTGGAATTTTTGTTTCAACCCTTTGACCACCCCCAAAATATCTTGGGCTTTTTCTATTTAACCTTAAGAATTTTACATCCTTTCTCAAATCAAAATGTCTTATTCCCCAAATGAAAGCTTTGATTCTCCTCCATTTTCTCCAATTGCTTTCAATCCCAATTCACCCAAGAACACTCAAAATCACATCTCTTCCTCTTCTAAGAATGTAGATTGTGGAACTTCTTATCTTCAACCACTAGCCTTTAGTGTTCTTCCTCCTTCACATGATAATGTCATGCATCATGGAGCATATTGTCATTGTTGTCAATATCAACATCTTGCTATGGCTCATATCTATGAAGAGTTGAATTACATCAAGAGTCTCTTAGTCAAACCTCCTCTTCACTATGACTATGAGATCTCTACCAAGCCACCACCACCTCCTTCCGCCACTACCTTGTCTTTTATCTAAGCATTGATTGCTTATCTTCAAGACATCTAGTTCAAGTAAATCTTAGAGTTATAGTTTAACTAGGATTAGATTTATGCTTTTCTTTTGGCTTGTGTTTTTTCTCATACATCTTTGTATGATTTATTTCCTTGTATCTTTTACCATGTTTCTTTTTAACATGACTTATCTTGGATCTTTGTTTATTCTCTTATTCTATTTTTTGTGTGACCTTTTCTATATCTTGTTGGGTGTCTCCTCTCTACTACTAACCCTTCTATGTAGCTTGTCACCATATATCGATTTGGTGCCCTAAGCAAGGGGGAGTAAGCACCAAGGGGGAGCATTTGCAAAGTCCGTGTAACACCTCATTTTGGTAAATAGAATGTCACGCGTGGTTATGGCGTGTCATCACACGCAAGGTAATATGTACTAAAACATACATGACCATAGGGAAAACCGGAATCAAACACCGGTTCCCAAACATAAGCCCAAAACATAATAAAGTAAAGGAAATAAGAAATGACTAAACAAGCACAGGAATATGAAGGCAAAGGAAGAAGTCTATGGCAGCTTCCATCCTATGCACATCCTCTAAATGCTCGAGTCCTGGGTACCTGCCGTTTTGGGAACATGAAAGGAAAAACGGCTGAGCATAACGCTCAGTGCACGGATATACAACATAGTATGAATGGCTGAAACATAAATAAGACTAATAGCAGCGTAAATGTACAAGTCGTGGAAAATGTAGTTGTCTGTCAACTTAACTAGTTTTAGTTCTGAAAACATAGCTTATGTTACTTATGAAAATCTTTATTAGTTAATGTACCCAAAAGCCAATATAGGTCATAAGGTCAACAACGTGCATGAATACTTGGAGGAGTGACCTCGTCATGAAAATTAGAGGGGATGCCTCTAATTTAACTAGTAAGTGGGTAGGAGGGATCAGCTCCTTGTGAAGGATGCAAGGCCCACACCACATTCACCTGAATAATCTGCTGAAACATGTAAACTAGGATGAACCCATACGCCCCACATGATAACATAATAATATGGCCAAAAGCTGAAGGGACGCCACGAGCTATCACTCTGCCGTGGTGAAGTCATAACACTAGTGCCTCTAGTGTTATGGTTATGGTACCTCCATAACTAGGTGAACTGGTCATTGCATGTATATGGCTAAGGTAACTAATAAAACATAAGCATTTAATCTGTAACTACTGGGGAAGACAGTTGGCTGCATACGGGAAATCCTAATGAAGGAAAGAATGTCCATACTGAAAGGACGGGAAATCCATACCTTAAGTCCAGTGAATGAAGAAGACGAACGGAAGAGAGTCCTACTTCGATGTCACTAATGCTACATAGATAATATACGTATATAAGTATTCTGATTACTGAGTACGTAACTGGTTTTATATCATGTCTTAACTTGTTTTATATGTTCATGTCATGTTTTACTGATTTTATCGTTATGCTGTGTTTATTATATATTCTTTCTATTCTGATTAAGTATTACTTGTATTTCTTGTATTATTATACTTGTTGTTTAATAATAAGTAACTTTCTAAAAATAGCAGGTTTCCTAAAATAGAAAGTTTCCAAAAATAGATAGTTTCCAAAAATATAAAGTTTCCAAAAATAGAAAGTTTCCAAAAATAAAAGTTTTCCAAAAATAGATTAGCTGCCTTAATTAATAAGTTTCCATAAAATAGAAAGTTTCCATAAATAGATTTGCTGCCTTACGTAAATAAGTTTCTAAAAATAAATTTTTTTCATAAATAGAAATAAGCTGGATTATTTAGCTAATAATATAAGCTTAAGTTTTACTGATTAATTATGCTAAGTCATGTGATATATAGTATAGTTTATTAATTATTATATGTTAATTAAATAAACTATAGGTTATAAGATTTAATTAAATATAACATAATTTAATTAAATAAAGTGTAAATAATACTTAGGTTTAAACATGTATTAATATTTATTATTAATATAACCTAAGTCATAGAAATTAATTAATTATATGCCATGTTTTAATAACTAATTAATTACTTAGTCTAAATTAACTAATAAAATACTTAGGTTAAATCATGTATTATTAATAATAATAATATAACCTAAGTCATGTCCAAATTAAATTAATTACCTAGCATGTTAAATTAATTTAATTAAATCTTGTAATTATTTAACTTGTAAAAATAAATAATTAACTTGTAAAATAAACCGTGAACCGACCCCGTGTTTTAAATCTAAACATGTCATGAACCGGTCCATGAAACCCCTTGAACCGGATCTAAATACCCTTAATTGTGGCAAACCGCCACCGGCCTAAACCGATGGTGGGTGTGGTTCTACAACTGAGACCCTCATAACCACCAAGGCTAACCACGACATGCGTCAGGGTCCCTTGGTTTCTTATGGCCGAGACACCCAAACCAAACCGAGACCTTGTGGTATCGGTTGGTGGTGATCACACAACCACCAAGAGCCTTGCTCTCGGTTCTACCCACTAGCCGAACCAAACACCCCTTAAACCATATGTTTTTAATAACCCCATGATTAGATCTACATGTTTATTAACTTGTTTTTAATAACTCCATGATTAAATCGACATGCTTATTATCTTGTTTTTAATAACTCCATGATTAGATCTACATGCTTATTATCTTGTTTTTAATAACCCCATGATTTCATGTGTTTAGATCTAATAAACAATTAAAAGAAAAGGTTTAGGAAATTACCCATTCGTGGATCAAAAGGAAAACACTAACACGAACAACCTTGCAATAAATTGGATCTACCAAAATCAACAAACACCTCCTTTGTGGTGTTTGAATGTGGCGGCCAAATAGGAGAGAAAGGAGGAGGCTAGGGTTTTTGTTATTTTCTAATTCTTCTGTTAAATGAAAAATATGTTTCCTCCTTTTCTTATTTTAGTTAAAACAAAAGTGGGCTTGGCCCCTTCCTTTTCTCTTCTTGCCGTGGGTATGTGGGCCCCCAAGGGGAACCCCGTTGTTTTCTCGTGTTCTATTTATTTACGTGTTCTCGTGTCGTGTTTACGTGATTTAATTATTAATCGTTTGTGTCTTAAAATATATTTATACGTAATCGTAGTAAATATACGTAAATACATAATAATAGGTTCATGATTATTTACGTTCATGATTTCATGTTCGTAATTATAATTATTATTAATAATAATAATCGTGTCTTAATACGTATTAAATACTTATCGTGTAATAACACGTACATAATACTTGAAATTCCTATTCGTGAACGTAAACGTGCTAAATAAGGAAAGTTTTAATCATGTACGCACGATTATATATGTATTGTTCATGGTAAAAGCGTACGGGTTTTACAACTCTCCCCCCTAAAAAGAATAATTCGTCCCCGAATTATAGATAAAGTGAGCTGAAAGAGGAACATACCCGAATCAAACTGAGAGGGTATGTAAGATAAAAGGACATGCAGGTGACATGCTAGAAGGAACGTGGAACGTGACATGTTTTGAAAGGACATGGAACGTGACGTGACTGAAAAGACATATCTAATCGATAATAGAAAAACGGATAAGAAGTCCGGATGAATTTTCCCGTTTCCAAGTGGCTTCCCTCTTGGAACGGTTCCTTCACAAGATCTTGACACAAATGGTAAATCTTGGTCCTCCTCACCGTGACTTGAAAAATACGTAAAAGTTTCTGGTTGTCAGCGTAAGATAGATCCCCTTAATTCGGTCAAGGAATAAGAGTTAACGTGCAAGGGTAACTGAAACATTATGATGCAAAATAATCTAACATAACTGATAATTAGAAACGATACGCGAGACATATTGAAACGTAGTACGTGAAAAATTTTGAACATGATACGTGGAAATATCTTGAACGTGATACGTAGAGGTATGGCAAGTATAATATGGCAACATATCGTGATCAATGATACGTGTAACATATCGTGAACGTGATATGAGAAACGTGGAATGAACATAACATGTGAAACATATCGTGAACATGGAGTATAACAGCGGCAACGCCAAACACTATAAGATGAGTCGTAGAATGTGACGTGAAACGTCTGTATGAGCATAGAGAGTTATACTAGACCCGAGTCTGGTCTCTCAAGTTCTTGCAAAACTTCCCAGAACGAAAATGAACGTAAAATCGTAAGCCAGGATACGATCATGAACGTGAATAGTATCATGAACGTGAGCGTGAAAGCAAGTCGTGAAATTAGAACAAGAACGTGATCGTAAATAAGGAGCACAAATGCGAACCTTTGTCTGACCCGATAGCTAACGTATTACCAAGTGATCAGATGAGCCTTGGCTGGAGCATGTCCGATCAATCTGTTGGTTCTGAAATCCTTGTGGATGTAAGGATTCTGCAGACTTGATCAAACTGTTGGCCATAACCCAGATAGCATCTTGTTTCTTCTGAGTTTGCGTTAATTTGGTAACCAAAATCCGTGGGGATCTTGTCCCATTTTTTTTATCATAATTCTGATGGTGGATAAACATCCCAGTCAGTTGGTGTTCTATCTTAGCCTGTTGGTATGTCAGGTACTTAGATATGAACGTAGCTATATCTTGCTTCGTAGAAACTTGATACATAGAAATTTGCGGAACTATGAGTCTCCGAAATTAGACTTCTCTTAGCGTAGGATTTTCTGGAACACCTAACGTAGTGTAGGGTTCTCACCTTTATGCATAAGCTGAGTCATGGTAAGATTAACCTTGAAAATCCATGTGATTCAGCGTGTCACTGTAATCAACAAGAATTTAGATTAGAAAATTCCAGGGTGAAATTTTCTCTTGTCGTAGAATTTGCAACATAGTGCAAATATGGTCTTCCTACTCTTCTCTAGACTTTAGAGAAGGTTAGGTTGTCATAGATGAAAACACCGATGAATTTGTTTATGAGTTCATGGAAACTCAATTTATTAAGTCCATAATGTTGCTGGGCATTTATGAGACTAATACAAAATCATGAATCTCGCATGACCGAGTCGTGTACGAATAGCAATCATGGACATGTCCTGCTCTCTCACTCGTCACTGTTGGCAGCATGATCATGAATCCGATCTTGGAAAAGTGTTTGAAACCCTCAAGTCGATTTGACATGTCGTCAATACGTGGAGGAGAATAATGGTTATGAATGGTGATTTGCTTACATCGACGGTAGTCGACACATAATCTCATGCTACCGTCCTTCTCCTTAAAAGTTCTTCTGGAGTATATGGGAAGATTTTGGAATAATCCGCTCGTTATGCGTAAAAGGAAATAAGTCGTCGTGTCTTAACTAACAGCTAGAAAATTTTAGCAACCATGGCTAACAAAGCTCATGCTTGTAAGCATAGATAATTTTTACAGATTTTCTTGATGGAAAATCATGCTGAAATATATTCAGGAGCCTGAACAATACTGTACAAAATATTGAGTCATAGCATGGTGTGCTGTTCGTAGTCCATAATTAGGATGAAATTCAACTCGCATATGTCTGAGGTAATGCGTTAGCAGTTTGGATCTTATCATTAGGCTGAAGGAAAACCTTCGTATACATGGGGAATATGAACAGCATCCTTTATGGTCATGAATATATGAAATATGGTAAAAGAAATGAAAGTGTCATCGAGCAAACGTGACTGACCTTACTGATACGCCGGTGATGGTACTGAAATTTTTGTGGCCTGATTAATACATGGCACAACAAAATGGATATACCCTTTGGAGGGTATCCTGAATTTCTTAGAGATGTTCCAGATTTTGACGTGAGTCATGTGTCTTGACTCGTGTCTTAGAAATATAAGCATGACATATGTCATGACTGGTGTCTTGACACGTGTCCTCGGAAAGTATACATGAGACATGTGTCTTGACTGATGTCTTGACATGTGTCTCGAGATGTGAAACAAATAACACTACAAATATTAGGTTGTTATGCCAGAATTGGCGGATCGATTGGACTACTGATCCTTTGCATTTCTGATTACGTCCGTGGCCGGAACTTCGGTTACGATTGCTAGGATAGTTGATGTCATAGTAGTGGTTACTATCATCCTGTCTGTCAGTTCCATAATGGTCATTCTCATGACTGTGATTCATGTAACATTCAGTTGAGTGGCCGGCTGGTACCGGTTCGCACTCATGTGACTGAAACGACAACTGAATGACGTGTGACATGTAACTAAGAATTAGGGACAATGATTGATGGGAATCGTCTGGTGGTGAATCATCTTCTCGTCCAATCGCTTTGATCTAACACCTTTGTCTTCGTCTTGTTAGATCTCCAGGTTGTGAACAACATCAGCATCTCGTAGCGTCTCCAAACTAATCAGCAGCATCGACTTTCGTAACATATCCAAATTATGAGCGGCATCAGCAACCTTGTAGAGTATCATCAAGTGAAAACACGCCTGAGATGGTTCAGAATAGACTAGCGAATACTCGCGAAGTATTGCAAGTGAAATACACATGGATTAAGGTACGTGTAATACACATGGAATACGGTACATGAAGTACACATGGAATGCACATGAAATGATCGGTATGGGGTCGATCATTTGTCATGATTTAAAGGAAATATAATCGGTTAAACGGTTAGAAAAACCATCATGATAACCTGGCAACGCCAGTATACACCTCATCCTGGTTGCATAGAGAAACGGTAAAAGTGTGGTTAAACAAAATTCAACGATGATTTTCCTGAAAGCATGATCAATGAAAACCAACCATGACTATCATAAAACAGGATTTAGTGGGATCCTTTAGTATCTAGCATGAGGGCATGATCGACATGATGAAAACATGATTAACATAAAGTTACTTAAGACATAATCAGCATGAAGGTGGAATCAACATGAAGAATCATGGGACGAATTTAACATGAAGGAGTATAAACATAATCAGCATGAAATGAAGTTAACCATGACAGTATGAAAACATACTTGACCCAAAGACATAATAACTTATGAGGGGACATGAAAAAATATTTATGCCAATAAATCATGAGAAAAATTTTATGCATGAATACATGATGCAGTTTATAAAAACCTTTATATGCGCGAGGGGACGCCTATGGGTTGGTCCCAAAACAAAAGACATGGCGAGGGAACGCCTATGGGTCGGTCCCAAAGTTAAAAGTTTCGATAAAAGCACATGCGACTAAATATGGCCAGTCATGTACCAACCATTACTTAGTCATAATTCCTGCGACACTGATACATGGAATGAATAAATGAAACTCAGCAGTCAAAACATAACAGAAAAAAAAATTATGTGACTAATTAGAACTACTGGGGTTCAGTCCACATAGCCACAGTTCACGAGGAACATCATGCATGAAACAATGACACATAACTAAATATGAATGACGGTTGTCCATCCATATTAGCAAAACAATATCGATGAAAACATCAAGGTTAACACCTCAAGGTGCTGAAAAAATCATGGTTAGAACAACAATGCGCTAAACACATGAATACGTAGAATAACAAGCGTTGGCTTCGGAAGCTCCTGGTGACTACCCACTATTCACATGTCAAGTTTTAGAGCCTACAGGTCGAAACCTTGTCTCTGATACCATAACTATAACACCCCATTTTGGTAAAATGAATGTCACGCATGGTTATGGCGTGTCATCAAAGCATGCAAGGTAATATGTACTAAAACATACATGACCATAAAGAAAACCGGAATCAAATATCGGTTCCCAAACATAAGCCCAAAACATAATAAAGTAAAGGAAATAAGAAATGACTAAACAAGCATAGGTATATGAAGGCAAAGGAAGAAGTCTATGGCAGCTTCCATCCTATGCACATCCTCCAAATGCTCGAGTTACGGGTACCTGCCGTTTTGGGAACATGAAAGGAAAAATGGCTGAGCATAACGCTCAGTGCACGGATATACAACATAGTATGAATGGCTGAAACATAAATAAGACTAATAGCAGCGTAAATGTACAAGTCCTGGAAAACGTAGTTGTTTGTCATGTTAACTGGTTTTAGTTCCGAAAACATAGGTTATGTTACTTATGAAAATCTTTATTAGTTAACGTACCCAAAAGCCAATATAGGTCATGAGGTCAACAACGTGCATGAATACTTGGAGGGGTGACCTCGTCATGCAAATTAGAGGGGATGCCTCTAATTTAACCGGTAAGTGGGTAGGAGGGATCAGCTCCTTGTGAAGGATGCAAGGCACACACCATATTCACCTGAATAATCTGCTGAAACATGTAAACTAGGATGCACCCATACGCCCCACATGATAACATAATAATATGGCCAAAAGCTGAAGGGACGCCACGAGCTATCACTCCACCGTGGTGAAGTCATAACACTAGTGCCTCTAGTGTTATGGTTATGGTACCTCCATAACTAGGTGAACTGGTCATGCATGTATATGGCTTAGGTAACTAATAAAACATAAGCATTTAATCTGTAACTACTGGGGAAAACAGTTGGCTGCATACGGGAAATCCTAATGAAGGAAAGAATGTCCATACTGAAAGGACTCGAAATCCGTACCTTAAGTCCAGTGAACGAAGAAGACGAGCCGAAGAGATTCCTACTTCGATGTCACTAATGCTACATAGATAATATACGTATATAAGTATTCTGATTACTGAGTACGTAACTGGTTTTATGTCATGTCTTAACTTGTTTTATATGTTCATGTCATGTTTTACTGATTTTATCGTTATGTTGTGTTTATCATGTATTATGTCTATTCTGATTAAGTATTACTTGTAATTCTTGTATTATTATACTTTTTGTTTAATAATACGTAACTTTCTAAAAATAGCAGGTTTCTTAAAATAGAAAGTTTCCAAAAATAGATAGTTTCCAAAAATATAAAGTTTCCAAAAATAGAAAGTTTCCAAAAATAGAAAGTTTCCAAAAATAGAAAGTTTCCATAAATAGATTAGCTGCCTTAATTAAATAAGTTTCTAAAAATATAAAGTTTCCATAAATAGATTAGCTGCCTTAATTAAATAAGTTTCTCAAAAATAGAAATTTTCCATAAATAGAAATAAGCTGGATTATTAAGCTAATAATATAAGCTTAAGTTTACTAATTAATTATGCTAAGTCATGTGATATATAGTATAGTTTAATAATTATTACATGTTAATTAAATAAAGTATAGGTTATAAGATTTAATTAAATATAACATAGTTTAATTAAATAAAGTGTAAATAATACTTAGGTTTAAACATGTATTAATATTTATTATTAATATAACCTAAGTCATAGAAATTAATTAATTATATGCCATGTTTTAATAATTAATTAATTACTTAGTCTAAATTAACTAATAAAATACTTGATAGGTGTGTAAACACCCATCCTTTTTACCACTTAATTACAATAATAACCGAGCCAAAACGTGTATTTTATGTCTTTTATGTCGGAATTATGCGTGGTTTGTGTTTTTGTTGTGATTTAGGACGAAAAGGTGAAAAGTGGAGAAAACACGGGCATTCACGGGCATTTACGGACTTTTATTGAAGAAAAAGATGAAAGACGGAAGTTTACTTAAAGCCGAAGAACTCAAGTCTATTTCTTTGGAGAATTAAAAGACGAGTTCAAAGAAATCCCGAGCCAAAAGTCATTAAAGTCCAAGATTAAAGAAGATTTAAAGGCTTAAGGACTAATGGTGCAATTAACAAAGAGATTAAGAAGGAAGGACCTAATGATGCAATTAAGGAAAAAGGAAAGAGGGGAGGAAGCTTCCTAATCCTCCCCTATATATAGTCATTAGATAACTCATTTTCATTTTGTTGGCTAGAGTGACACTAGTTCTTCCACCTTTACTTTTATGCACATTTAATTACCTTGCACCTTTAATTACTTGCATCTTTAATTACCTTGTCTTGCACTTTAATTTTCAAGTAAGTTAATTTTATCTTTATTGCACCTTTACTTTTCTTGTTTGATCTCTCATTCTACCTTTCTTTCTTGCTTGATCTTTATGTTTACATGCTTATTATCTTGTTTATTTGATTAAAGATTGTGTTTTTATGCTTTTGATTCTTTTAGATCATTGATTTTTATAGCTTATTGTGTTTATCTTTAAGTTTATAAAGTTTTGATAAAAGTTATTTTTATACAAAAGTTGGTTTTTCGTGAAGCTATTTCATTTCGTGTCTTAAAAATCTTTAAATTTCAGTTTAGTAGCTTATTTTTATACAGTCTGCCTTAGGATTTTCGTCTTGTGCCTATTAGAGTTATAGCTTATTTTTCTAGCTTATTTTCATTCTCCTTTACTGTATTCCGATCTGTACGATCGGAAGGGGTTTCATATTCCGACCAGCTTCTTGGCTTGGTCGGAAAAAGGTTTTAGTATTCCTAACAACATTCCGATTGGGGGGTGTTTGTGGTATTCCGATCTGGGTAAGTGACTATCATTCTGATCTGGACTCTACTTCATATTTCGACGAGAAGCTTTGGTATTCCGATCAGTGTGATCATTGGGCATTCCGATCAGGTAAGTGGTGACAGCATTCCGATTGGGGGGTCTAGTCCTCATTCCGATCGAGGTGCTTGTTTGGATATTCCGATCCTAGGGTTCCGAGCAGCATTCCGACCAGAGTCTATCCTATATTCCGATCAAAGGTGAGTTTACATTCCGAACTGGGGATTTTTATGGATATTCCGATCTGAAGAAGTGACATATTCCGATCGGGTTTTCCGATCAATATTCTGACAGGTAGGGTGTGACATTCCGATTGAGGCTGATCGGAATATATTCCGATTGGGTGTTTGTTTTATGTTTTTGTCTTTTTTAATTTTTAAGTTATCATTTTAATTCTTGTTTAATTTTAATTTCCGTCACGCTTTTATTTTGAGTCATTTAATTATTTTACTTTTCAAAGTTTTAAATTTTGCACACCTTTACTTTTAAGTAGACTTAGATTTAATTTCAAGCCATTTATTTTAAACCATTTATTTTAACACCATTTTAATTTACGTCTTTGCATTTTTTATTATACTACAACGACACACTTTTGTTTCCACCAAAGATAACTGAGTCATACTTAAAACCAATAATCAATTCGATTAGAACACTAGAACAATAAATTTTTATACGGGCCAAAAGCATTGTATCAAATGGCGTCGCTGCCGGCTCTTTTCGTAAAGATTAATGGTTTTCTGTGAAAGACGCGTTGCTTTTTAGGATCCGTTCACTTGTGAGCGTTATTTTTCTTGCATAAAAAATTCAAAAAATCATAAAAATTAAAATTGATAAAAATACATAAAAATTAAAAATTTCAAAAATCCAAAAAGATTTTATCTTTATTGTGTATATATATTGTCTTTGTGTTTGGTTTCTTTTTCTTTTGCATTTTCAGGTGTATGCGTACTAGATCTTCTAATTATCAAGAGCCCGAGACTCAAGAAGATTTAAGTATGTCAGGTGTTAACAACAACAATAATCCACCGCACCTCAACAATAACAACAATGTTCTTCCACAGCCCGATCTTCGGACAATGGAGGAGCTTTGTCAACCTACCATGTTTGGACGAGGAGGACCGATTGCGCTGATGCAAATCAACGCTCCTGATTTTTCGTTGAAGCACCACATGATTCAGCAAGTGCAAACTAATCCATTCGCCGGAATGCCTGATGATAATGCCAACAAACACCTTGACAAGTTCATTACCATCACCCAAAGCATGAAGTTGCCTGGTGCCACAATGGATGTTCTTCGCCTTCAACTCTTCCCACATACCTTATCGCATCATGCTGAGAAATGGTTTGATCGTCTCCCGAAGAATTCTATTCACACTTGGGATGACATGACTCAACGCTTTTTGTCGCGCTACTTTCCACCATCCATGGTCACAAGCTTTCGCAATCAAATCAGCGTTTTGATGCAAGATCCTGATGAATCTCTTTTTGATGCTTGGGAAAGATATAATGTCTTGATTGATCGTTGTCCAAACCACAACATGCTCCCTGTGACCTTAATTGATACTTTCTACAACGGTTTAACTTTTCGAGATCGTGATACGATTAATGCAGCCGCCGGTGGCACATTCATGAAAAGGAGACCCGAGGAGTGTAGAGAGCTAATTGAGAACAAGACTACTCATCATAAAAACTGGGATTCCTCTGCTTCTTCAAGGAACAACCCGAGAGTCAATGTTTCTTCTACCTCAGCAAACCCTGATATGACCGAACTCACCCGCATGATGACCGAAATGAGCAAAAGTATCTTGCTTCTCGCTTCAAACCAACAACAACAAGTTAAAGCGGTTGCACCTCCTTGTGAAACATGCGGCGGTCCTCACTCATACATCGATTTTCCTTCGACTCAAGAAAATCCGGAAAATGTGTATGCAGCTTATGGTAATTATTCACCGGAAAATTACCAAGCTCGACTTTAAGGGGATAGAAATTTGCTGAGTTACCGGTCTAACAATTACCTTTCACCCGGTTTTTCTCCTCAAAACCAAAACCCCGCCAACAACTACAATAGCAGCAACCAAATCCCACCTCGTGCTTCTAATCCTTATCACCCACCCGCTCAACAAACCCCACCCATTAACCCGGATGTTGAAGCCATAATGAGAACCCAAGGTGAGCAAATCAAGAATCTGCAGAGCCAAATTATAAATTTGAAAGGAGATATCACAAAGCAAGGAAATGAGATTAGATCCGAGCTCCGAGATAATATCCAATCTTCCTTCAGCAATCAAACCAATGATTTGAAGAATATGCTTGCTAGTTTCTTGCCCGCAGCTCAACCTTCTACTGCAAGTTCTCTACCTTCAAACACCGTCACCAATCCGCGAGCAAATGTGAGTGCTATTACTACGCGTAGTGGAATTACCATTGTCGATCCACCTATCCCACCCCCATCATCTACACCTCCTCCACCATCATTTATCCCTACTCCTACTACACCTAGTATTAGTGCACCATTACCGTCTCCGCCTCGCCATGACGATGTACCTAGGAAGGAACCTTCAACATCTCAACCTTTACCTGCTACACCTTCACCTTCACCACCCAAACCCAATATCCCATATCCTTCTCGTTTAGGCAAGACCAAAATGCTAACCAAGGATAACTCTGAAGTGTCACGCTATGTGAAGATGATTTCTCAAATAAGCTTCAACATTAGCTTTCTTGAAGCACTTGTCCACATGCCCAAATTTGTTAAAGCGTTTAAGGAATTGCTTAACAAGAAGGAGAAGCTGATTGAATTCGCCAACACACGCTTAAATGAAAACTGCTCTGCAGTTATTCTTAAAGAACTTCCGAAAAAGCTTGGAGATCCCGGTCGTTTTGTGTTGCCTTGCGTTTTCAACAAAATTGAAGAATTTACTGCCCTTGCTGATCTCGGGGCTAGTATTAATTTGATGCCTTTGAGTGTTTGGAAAACACTATCATTGCCCGACCTCACACATACAAAGATGACTCTTGAACTTGCAAATCGCACTCTCGCTTACCCCGTTGGTATAGCCGAAGACGTGTTCATTAAAGTTGGCACATTTACTTTCCCGGTCGATTTTGTCGTTGTTGATTATGAAATGGACCCTCGTATTCCTTTAATACTTGGTCGGCCATTCTTGAGAACCGGACGAGCTTTAGTGGATGTGGCCGAAGGTCAGTTAATCTTAAGAGTCGGGGATGATGCACAAGTTTTCAAAATGGGGAAGCTTATAAGTAAAACCTTTGGAGGCCGAGAATCAGTGAATATGATTAATGTGCATGATGACTTTGTTTTCTACAACAATCCGCTATTCGACTCTTGCATCGATAATCCACTTTTTCATGATGATGTGGATGATTCTCGCTCTAATTTGGAACCTTCTCCCATTTATGATTCTCCACCGATCTTCGATGCTTATGATGATGATGATTCTAGCTCAGATTCGGATGATTTTGATGACCTTACTTCCGAGTATCCCGACCTGCCCACGTATGATGATTTTGATGAGGCCGATACTCTTTCGAGCGATTCTTCACATGCTGAAGATCCTCCGCCATCACTCGATCCTACTTTGGACGATTACTCATTTGAGGAAGATTTCTCTACGTTTCTCAATACTTACTTCCCTCATGAGGGTGATGCCCCTCCTTATGATTTTGAAGACTATCGTCTTGATCCTACTTTGGATTTGAAGAACATTCTTTCTAAGGAGAAGAAACCGGTCGACACCTATATCCGCAACACGTATGATTTAACACCTCTTTGTCCTCCTTCTGAGGACGAGGTTGTGCTTTTTCGCGGATCTTCTTCACACTCTGCTGAGCCTGAGTGCTATTTTCCCTTAAAGGAAAAGGTGTTCGACCCCGGTATTGAAATCTTTAAGCCATCTCAGTATCCACCTGATGAAATAAAAGGAAAAATCTTTGGAAATATTGAAGACATGCTTGCACCTCACCATACTTGCTCCCACCGTGCTCCATCACTGCTTAAGGGAACCTTGCCTATTCTTCTTTGGCTTGCCTTGTTCGCCTTAAGCTTGTGCTATTTGATGGACGAAAACTATGTCTTTGATCCTGGTGGATATGTTTCATGCTTCTTCCTATGGTGATCAAGGTCGAGTCAGGCTCACGACTCGGTAATCAAAAATCAAGCGCTTCTTGGGAGGCAACCCATGCATCTATCTTTTCGCTTTCTTTATCATAAGTGTAGGGGAGACCCTTTGGTTTGCTATTTCCTCTCCTCTCTTAATCAGGGATTCGAGCTTCAATGATCCACTCTTGATGATTCTTGACGACCCGTGATTCCGTGTTCCCTTCTTCCCGGTTCTATCCTAAACTCTTGTCGATTCACTATTTTATATTTTATCAATATTAAAATAGGAATCTCTTTAGTTGTTTTTTCCTTAGCGAGATTTAAACAACGTGCACAATGTCTTAAGTGTAGGGGAGTTTACTCCCACATGCTTAAACATTGAGGACAATGTTTATCTTAAGTGTAGGGGGGACTTCTATCGAAGTTAAGTGGCCTTTTCCTTGTATTTGTCCTCATTTTAACCGGAAAATCAATTTTTCGACATTTTTCAATTTTTTTGATCTATTTTGGCCTATTAGTTTTTCCTTTTGACTCAACCCGAGTTTACTTATCTAAGTTTACTCTAGCTAGTATCCTTAACGTGTTTAAGTCAAGTTTTGCTAGGCTTTTATATAGGGAGCTATAAAACGCGAAAGTCTTAACTTTCACGGGTTAAGAACAAGAACCTTTCGCAAGTTCCTATAATTGATCCTAGAGAGTCGTTTATCAAGGGAACTTTAAAACACGATTTCTAAACTTGAAAAAGTCTAAGAATTTGCAAGATCCTATAGGCGACTCGAAAACCCAAAACTTTGATTTAATAGGCTAAGCATCCACGAGTCTCATTCCTTGAGATTTTAAACTGTAGAGGACGAGAGATGATAGAGCCAATTATAAGTTTAGTATTCTTTCGTGAATTTATGTGAGTTAATTATGTGCCTATTCTCCCATCGCTTGCTAATAAATTTATCTGAAATAAATAAGGTTGTACGATTTGAAAAGTTACTTAGCTTCTAGCCCAAGATCGTTTAAAAGTTGCTCGGTATGGATTAGAGTTCATAGCCAAGGCATAACTTATTGAAGCGGGATGCGAAGATTGGCGAGTCCAAAAAGGTCCTAACAAGGCATGAGGGCTACATTTTGTTGCTAAATATCCAAAAGTAATGTGAAGAATCATTTATCGAAAATCAATATGAAGGATCGAGACACACGACGAAAAGCAAAAACTCCCCAAAAGTCATGGAGAAGTGTATCCGAAAAGACCCTAGCAAGGTATGAGGATAAGTAGATCCAAGTAATAAAAGGAGGCGGATCGTTGTATATCAAAGTCCAAAATAAAGATTGGAGAAAAATCAAGAAGTCGTGGTTAAAGTATGAATCTCTCAAAACTTCAAGTGAAGAAATTCCTATTATGAAGAGAAGACCATAATTTCATTAACGTCTCTCAAGGTTTGAAGTATGAAGTCGCTGCCAAATATCGGTCCGAGAAAGGTCTCAAATCGCGAAGCGAGTTATGCCAAGATATGAACTTTATGAGGTCCCGAGAAGCAGTTTTAAAAGATTTTGTCCTTTAGCTAACTATTGATTAAATCATTCACTTTATTTTCGGCCTAAATAACTATCGAAATAAGTCAAACAATGCATCCTTGTGATCATTCAAGACAATAATAAAATATAAGAGATACACCTAGGAATAAGGGAGTCTAAGTGAATAATTGGCCCACATGAGTTCGTGATAGTTTACTAACTTATAATAACAATGATCTCATTTTTAAGCTTGATTTGGAGAAAGTGAAAACTTGAGGATGATGATTATTCATGACATTTCCAAAACCCAAGGTATGTTTTTGATTTCTTTACTTTTAATGTTTATAATTTTCTATCTCTTTAATAAAGGCCAACGTGGATTGATTATGATGAAAAATGTAATCTTGCTTTGTAACTAATGCATTGCATGAGGACATTGCAATGGTCAAGTGTAGCGGATTTGATAGGTGTGTAAACACCCATCCTTTTTACCACTTAATTACAATAATAACCGAGCCAAAACGTGTATTTTATGTCTTTTATGTCGGAATTATGCGTGGTTTGTGTTTTTGTTGTGATTTAGGACGGAAAGGTGAAAGGTGGAGAAAACACGGGCATTCACGGGCATTTACGGACTTTTATTGAAGAAAAAGATGAAAGACGGAAGTTTACTTAAAGCCGAAGAACTCAAGTCTATTTCATTGGAGAATTAAAAGACGAGTTCAAAGAAATCCCGAGCCAAAAGTCATTAAAGTCCAAGATTAAAGAAGATTTAAAGGCTTAAGGACTAATGGTGCAATTAACAAAGAGATTAAGAAGGAAGGACCTAATGATGCAATTAAGGAAAAAGGAAAGAGGGGAGGAAGCTTCCTAATCCTCCCCTATATATAGTCATTAGATAACTCATTTTCATTTTGTTGGCTAGAGTGACACTAGTTCTTCCACCTTTACTTTTATGCACATTTAATTACCTTGCACCTTTAATTACCTTGTCTTGCACTTTAATTTTCAAGTAAGTTAATTTTATCTTTATTGCACCTTTACTTTACTTGTTTGATCTCTCATTCTACCTTTCTTTCTTGCTTGATCTTTATGTTTACATGCTTATTATCTTGTTTATTTGATTAAAGATTGTGTTTTTATGCTTTTGATTCTTTTAGATCATTGATTTTTATAGCTTATTGTGTTTATCTTTAAGTTTATAAAGTTTTGATAAAAGTTATTTTTATACAAAAGTTGGTTTTTCGTAAAGCTATTTCATTTCGGGTCTTAAAGATCTTTAAATTTCAGTTTAGTAGCTTATTTTTATACGGTTTTCCTTAGGATTTTCGTCTTGTGCCTATTAGAGTTATAGCTTATTTTTCTAGCTTATTTTCATTCTCCTTTACTGTATTCCGATCTGTACGATCGGAAAGGGGTTTCATATTCCGACCAGCTTCTTGGCTTGGTCGGAAAAGGGTTTTAGTATTCCTAACAACATTCCGATTGGGGGGTGTTTGTGGTATTCCGATCTGGGTAAGTGACTATCATTCCGATCTGGACTCTACTTCATATTCCGACGAGAAGCTTTGGTATTCCGATCAATGTGATCATTGGGCATTCCGATCAGGTAAGTGGTGACAGCATTCCGATAGTCCTCATTCCGATCGAGGTGCTTGTTTGGATATTCCGATCCTAGGGTTCCGAGCAGCATTCCGACCAGAGTCTATCCTATATTCCGATCAAAGGTGAGTTTACATTCCGAACTGGGGGTTTTTCTGGATATTCCGATCTGAAGAAGTGACATATTCCGATCGGGTTTTCCGATCAATATTCCGACAGGTAGGGTGTGACATTCCGATTGAGGCTGATCGGAATATATTCCGATTGGGTGTTTGTTTTATGTTTTTGTCTTGTTTAATTTTTAAGTTATCATTTTAATTCTTGTCTAATTTTAATTTCCGTCACGCTTTTATTTTTAGTCATTTAATTATTTTACTTTTCAAAGTTTTAAATTTTGCACAACTTTACTTTTAAGTAGACTTAGATTTAATTTCAAGCCATTTATTTTAAACCATTTATTTTAACACCATTTTAATTTACGTCTTTGCATTTTTAATTATACTACAACGACACACTTTTGTTTCCACCAAAGATAATTGAGTCATACTTAAAACCAATAATCAATTCGATTAGAACACTAGAACGATAAATTTTTATACGGGCCAAAAGCATTGTATTAATACTTATGTTAAAATCATGTATTATTAATAATAATAATATAACCTAAGTCATGTTTAAATTAAAATTAATTACCTAGCATGTTAAATTAATTTAATTAAATCTTGTAATTATTTAACTTGTAAAAATAAATAATTAACTTGTAAAATAAACCGTGAACTGAACCCGTGTTTTAATTCTAAACATGTCATGAACCGGTCCGTGAAACCCCTTGAACCGGATCTAAATACCCTTAATTGTGGCAAACTGCCACCGGCCTAAACCGGTGGTGCGGGTGGTTCTACAGCCGAGACCCCCATAACCACCAAGGTTAACCACGACATGCGTCAGGGTCCCTTGGTTTCTTACGGCCGAGACACCCAAACCAAACCGAGACCTTGTGGTCTCAGTTGGTGGTGATCACACAACCACCGAGAGCCTTGCTCTCGGTTCTACCCACTAGCCGAACGAAACACCCCTTAAACCATATGTTTTTAATAACCCTATGATTAGATCTACATGTTTATTAACTTGTTTTTAATAACTCCATGATTAGATCGACATGCTTATTATCTTGTTTTTAATAACTCCGTGATTAGATCTACATGCTTATTATCTTGTTTTTAATAATCTCATGATTTCATGTGTTTAGATCTAATAAACAATTAAAAAGAAAAGGTTTAAGAAATTACCCATTCGTGGATCAAAAGGAAAACACTAACACGAACAACCTTGCAATAAATTAGATCTACCAAAATCAACAAACACATCCTTTGTGGTGTTTGTATGTGGCGGCCAAAAGGAGAGAAAGGAGGAGGCTAGGGTTTTTGTTATTTTCTAATTCTTCTGTTAAATGAAAAATATGTTTCCTCCTTTTCTTATTTTAGTTAAAACAAAAGTGGGCTTGGCCCCTTCCTTTCCTCTTCTTGCGGTAGGTATGTGGGCCCCCAAGGGGAAACCCGTTGTTTTCTCGTGTTCTATTTATTTACGTGTTCTCGTGTCGTGTTTACGTGATTTAACTATTAATCGTTCGTGTCGTAAAATATATTTATACGTAATTGTAATAAATATACGTAAATACATAATAATAGGTTCATGATTATTTACGTTCATGATTTCATGTTCGTGATTATAATTATTATTAAGAATAGTTATCGTGTCTTAATACGTATTAAATACTAATCGTGTAATAACACGTACGTAATACAAGAAATTCCTATTCGTGAACGTAAACGTGCTAAATAAGGAAAGTTTTAATCATGTACGTACGATTATATATGTACTGTTCATGGTAAAAGCGTGCGTGTTTTACATTCCGGTTTTTTTCTTCTTCAAAGACTTTTGCAACCTTTTTGATTCGACAAAGGGGGAGAAATGATATAAAATCGTCTTCGAAAATCTTGTTTTATTAGGTGATTGAGTTTATGTATTGTCGGAATCAAAAAGGGGGAGATTGTTAATGCAATGATGCCTAAAAACGTTACTTGCATTTTTCGGTCTCACTTTGTTTTGATTACGACAATATGTAAAAACAAGCATTTACGAAAACAACAAACAACAAATTCTTGAGTTCAAGTATTTTTCATTTCAACAGTTATCACTTAAGTTATGAACAAACAAGTACTCATCCTAATTAAGTGATCAAGGATTTAATCTTTTCTTAAAACTCACTTTTTATTAAGTGTGACAAGTTTTTTTATTAAACTTTCTTTTTAAGAAATTTTTTTATTAAATTAATTATTTGAAAATTTGAAATTTAAAAATGGCATATTCTATCTTGGTTTGGAATATCCTTTTAGGATATTTTAATCCCCAGATTCGAACCAATCCACTCAAAGATAAAAGGTAGTGGAGTCTATGCAGGCGGTTCTTTAGCACCTATAGCGGTTCCTTATCGATAAGGAACCGCGGGATCCAATAAGGAACCGCGGGCAGATATAGCCGTTGGATGTTTGTCTTATAAATAGTGTACCATTCTCAAACTTTCAATTCACCTCTTTTGCACATACATTTTCAGATTCTTTCATACTTCTTAAATCACTCAAATCCTTGATTATTTGTTTGATTACTACTTGTTTAGAAGTGAATCTTTCTCCTCTCAAAGTGCAAAGAAAAGAACACTATCATCCTTGAAGTGTTGTGTCTACCTCAAAGATCTATTGAAGATCCAAACTTATTTATTCATTGTTGTGTCATTGTTGTGAAGATCCAAGTAGTTGTGTCTATTTGGAAGTTATGTATATATTAAGTGTAATACTTGGTCCTTAAAGTATATTGGTGTATAGTGGTCCTAGCTAAGATTAGGGCTCGACTTTTAGCTTAGAGTCGGAAATTGGTTAAGCGACGTTGTGTACGATTTCTCCACCTTAAGGAGCTTGTTGATTAGTGAACTCTCGAGTAAGGAGTACTCGAGGAGTGGAGTAGGAACGGGGAGTGGGCTTCGCTGCCGAACCACTATAGATCCTTGGTGTTTGGTTTGATATTTCCTTCCCTTATCTCTTTACATTCATTATTCTTTATACTTGTGATTATTAGTTTAGTTTCACTATACCTTGTTCATATTGTGTATAACAAGGTTTCACATAAATACTCAAGCCTAAGTTTTTGAAAAGGATTTTTAAAAACCAATCTTTAACAAGTAAATTTAAGAAACTTCCCCTCCCCCTTCTAGGTTCTACAATATAAAAACGGAAAAAACATAAAAACACGTATAAAAAATAAATCACTTCGGTTCGTACAAAACATCTTTGACTAATAACCTAAGAGAAACGAGCGGTAAATGGATTGGAGGTGTTTTGAAGGAAATTGGGAAAAACAAAGAAAACATGTTTTCTAGTTTATGGATTAAAATGGGAAATAAGGAATTTTTGTTTTATAGAGTATGTAGAAACTAGAAGGGGGGGGGGGGGGTTGAATAGTTTCTCATTGGTTTAATCTCCTAATTAAAATTCCTTTCAGTTAGGTGAGTGCACAAAAATATCTTTTACTTGAAAGCTAGTTGCATAATGATTAGGTTCAATTCTAATGCATTACAATGTGTAGTAAGTATAATGATAATGAATGTAAGTAATGAGTAAGGAAAGGAACAACCTAGTAGGAAGACACCAAGATTTATTGTGGTTCGGCAACGAGGCTTTATCCTCGTTCCTACTCGACTCCTCGAGTACACCTTACTCGAGATTTCCACTATGTCCACAAGCTCCCTTCTTGGCGGAGAAAACCTTACAACATCGCTTACATTATTTTCCGACACTAATCAAAATGTCGAGACCTAATCTTAGCTAGGACCAATCTACACAACGTCCCCCACTTCACCATTTTACGACACAAGGCTAGATGTCGAGTTCTAATCCAAAGCTAGAACGAATCTTCACAACTGTTAATGCAAGTAATGCCTAAAAACATTATTAGTGTTAACTAATCTTTCTTAGTTTTGATCACAACAAACCATACAACACATTTAGTGTAGAAACACAAAATGAATTATTTAACTAACACTATCATCAAGGTAATAATCATATCACTAACCTTTCTTAATCATACTTAGTGATCATCAAAATGATTATCCTTAAAACTCACTTTTGCTAATAAGACAAAAGACTTTTTAATAAACTTTCTTTTTTATAAAATGTTTTATTAAAATGGAAAATGAAAATTTGAAAATGGCATATTCCAAATGCTGTTAGAATATCCTTTGAAGGGTTCAAATACCTCAGATATTCCCACCCCACTAAAAGACAAAAAACGGAGCGGAGTCTAGTGGCGGTACCTTAAGTACCTACGCGGTACCTTAGCAATATGGTACCGCGGGGTGAGATAAGGTACCGCGCACAGTAGCCGTTATAGATCCGTTGTAACTTAGTCTCCTTTAAATAGTGGGTCAAATCTCATTTTCCAGCAAGCCTCTTGGACGTTTTTCTCAGCCTTTTTCTATTTTTCTATAGCATAATCATTAGTAAATGATCACTTAATTTGTTAAGGATGTTTACATATGATTATCCTCTTGATCCCCTCCTTTACCATGTCCAATGAGAAGATCACTCACTCACTAGTGTAGTGATAAAGATGAATTTATGAGCTAGTCATATTCATCATGATACCTTTATGTTTTAGGTCAATCCAATGTATTTATGAATACTTGGACTAGTTGTGTTCATCCAAGTTATTTGTGAATACTTGGATTTGTTGTGTACATCCATTGCATATGTGTTTGCTTGGATTTGTGTTGTGTAAATCCAAGCTACATGTGTGTACTTGGATAAGTCTAGTTGAGTTGTAATAGATTTGATTAGGAGTTCTCACTAAACTATAAAGTGATGTGGTTGTTTCTTGTGAGTTCTCACTAAACTTTAAAGTGATTAGTAGTTGTGTTGTGTGAAGTTCTCACTTAGCTTCAAAGTGAAGAGTCGTGAAGATTGGTTCTACCTTTCGATTAGAACTCGACATCTAGCCTTGTGTCGTAAAATGGTGAAGTAGGCAACGTCGTGAAGATTGGTTCTACCTTAAGATTAGAACTCGACATCTAGCCTTGTGTCGTTAAATTGTGAAGTAGGCAACGTCGTGTAGATTGGTCCTAGCTAAAGATTAGGTCTCGACATTTAGCTTAGTGTCGGAAAATAATGTAAGCAACGATGTAAGGTTTTCTCCGCCGAGAAGGGAGCTTGTGGATATAGTGGAAATCTCGAGTAGGTGTACTCGAGGAGTGGAGTAGAAACGAGGATAGAGCCTCGTTGTCGAACCACTATAAATCTTGGTTTCTTCCCACTAGGTTGTCTCCTTCCTTGCTCTTTACTTATTTCATTATCATTATACTTGCTTATTATTCTTGCTAGTGCATTTCAATTGAACCTAATCATTATGCAACTTAGCTTTAAGTAAAAGATAGTTTTGATACAAACCAAATTGAAAGAATTTTAATTTGGTCACCAATCGAAGAGAAACTATTCAACCCCCCCCCCCCCCCCCCCCCCCTTCTAGTTTCTACAATTGGTATCAGAGCGATGGTCACTCAAGATCTTTAAAGTATATTGTACTTTAAAACTTGGATCGATCCATTGTCTCCTCAAATTAGAAGGTCTAGTTGTACTAAAGTTTCTCTTTGGTCAAAACTATGTTTTCTTTGAAAAATAGGTCTTTTAATTGATAATATTGCATCCCACTTAAGATTAGTAGCCTTTATGCATTTTAGATATACTCTTGAAATGTATCTACTAGTTTGCATCTTGCTTTGTGTAGGTACTCATGAAGATCAATCACTTAATTGGTTGTGGATTGAGTTACTTGCACTTGTAGAAGAATCATCTTCATTGATCTTTAACATCTTTGAATGATGATACCAAGATGATTGGGAATGATACTAGTCCTTGAAGACTTAGTACTCATCATAGTCATTGATTGGGCATAGCACTTATTCCTTCATGGATTGCACTTTGTGGCCAAGGTACGCTTTCGTTCTCCCACACGCCCTTTGATCATTCTTTTGATCATTACTTGACTATGTGCTTGTTCTCGGCATCCTTGCCTTGACATTTATTTGGGGTTTGTGCTTCTTTTCCTTTATCCTCTCAAACCTTCATTGCTTGGATACTTGACTCACTATGGTGATGTAGAGTGAGTTAGTAGAAGCTTAAAGTATCAAGCATGATTTCTATGGTTTGCACTCATACGGTTAGTAGGCCCTTTGTGAGAGAGAAAGTAAATTAATACCTTGCTCATATTTTTGTTTAGACTAAGACTATTATTGAAAGTGATCTTAGTCTATACTTAAATAATTGATTTGTGCTTATTCATTACCAAAGCCGTTTAACGTTTCGCCGGAAAGGCACGTCTTAAACCACTATATATGACACAAACTCCTCGTTACCATTATTTGAAGATTGTCATTAATCCCTTGAGCATTGATCCTAGTCTTGATTCACTTCCCTTGATTTCTCTCCACTTAGTCGTTTTGCTACGAGTAGTCGTTTGTCCGTTTTGGTTCTTTTCGATCTTGATTTAACTCGTAATCCTTCGTTAAGGCATATTGCTTAGTGTTATGATGATCCAATGATATTCTAAAAGGCTCATGATTTAATTTTAAGTATTTTAGAAAAACTGGATTTTCAAAATTTGGCGTTTTCAGAGATAGAAACGTGCCTCTGCAGGCGGTTCCTTATCTCCGCGGCTCAAACCCGTAGTTCCTTATCGATAAGGTACCGCGGGCAGTAACTTTTATCAGAGCGCCAGTTTGTGTTTTTTATTCTTTTTCAAACCAAACTCTCTCCCAAAAACACACAGCCGACGGGTTTTACCTTTTCCACCATTGTTGAAGCTTCCAAAATCTTCAATCACTCAAATTAATTGATTCCAAGTTGTGGGTTTCACTCATCCTTCATCTAACATCAATTAATTGTAAGTATTTTCTTTCAATTTCATCTATTTTGTTCTAGGGTTCATCCTTTCATAATTGGGGATTTTTAAAATTGAAATTGAATTAAAACCTTAATAGGAATGTGGGTTGACATAGTTATTTTACTATGATTCCTTAGGTTCATATTCATTAAGATTTCACTAAAACCCACTTGTAGAACAAATCCGAAATTAAGCTAAATGATTTTGGTTAAAGGATGGATTTGAGATGAACCCATGAACAAGTAGGTAATGACATTGTTAATGCTTACCTAAAAACCTTGTTTTGAAAAACCAATGTTCTAATCTATTGTTGATCTAACATAGATCATGTGTTCTTGGTCAATGATGGAATAAACACATTGTGAACATGAAAATGATATGGATTCAATCCTATGTTTGTCAAGAAATTGATATAACACATTTTCATTTTTTGTTTTCCTTTTGATTTTCATATGAGTGATTGGAGAAATATTGTCTTGTGTTTATAATTAGGTACTAATCATGCCTTCACAATACCAAAAGGATCATCAACTCACCAAACAGTATATGCCAAACCTATCCGACTTTTGTCACTCAACTCACCTTGCCCATACTTTTTCCTCTCTCCAATCCCGTTACTTTCATGAGGGTAGAGTTGTCCAAGAGGATATCAAGAATTATGTCTACATCAAGTCCATGTTTGAACGCATTGGATTTGATTGTTTGTTGAACATTAAGGAAGACATCTATCCTCGATTCCTTTTGGAGTTCTTTAGCACATACTCTTTTATTGAAAATAATGATGGAATATTTGTTAGGTTCATCTTGAAAGATCAACTCATTCAATACTCTCTCGAAGTGTTTGGTCAAATTCTTGATGTCCCATTTGTAGGCACTTGTCGCTTCACGGATAAATGGAAGCTTAGTGCTCTCCTTGAATCCGACAATTGTCCTCCAAATGATCATGAGGAAATTGATCTTGACTTCATTGTCGACGTTGTCTCCAAAAAGCGTAATCGACCCGTTGAGAGAAGCCTTCATACTAAGGTACGTTCGGTGAAACGTCATGAGGTTCTCTTGAGCGACCTTAATGATAATATGGTTCAATGGACCAATATCCTTAGGGAAAATGTGTTTTGTCTTGGTGGAAACCGGGATCATGTTCCGGCGTGTTTAGTGCATATGTTATATTGCATCTTTACCAACACCAATTACAATTTGGCATATTTTATCGCTCAACAGATCAATTATGCTATTCACAAGCCTAAAACAAACCTCCCTTACACAATGCTTCTCACTCGCCTTTTTAAAAGGGTTGGCCGTGATTTTCCAAATCTTGATCTTTCTTAATTTCATCCGGTCAAACGGGTCATGCTACCTATTCTAGAGGTGTATAAGAGAAAGACAAGATCTGACCGTAAATCCGATCAACAAGAGTTCAGTGATGAGGACATGGACATGCCAACAAGTGATGGTGATGGCATTGGCACAAGTGCTCCCATTGACTCTTCGAGTTCTTCTCACCACTCCACAAACTCATTCGTGGATGGTTTAGATGACATTGCTTCCCCTCCACACCATTCCTCTAGTGAAATTCCTAATAATCTCAATTTGGAGGAACTTTACCGTCAAAATCTTCGAACCCGAGGTGATTTGCATGAACACCGGATTGAGTCAAGAAGGGGAATCAAGTATTTGGGAAAAATGATCAAGGATTTAAGCAAGAAAAGGAGGTGAAGACTTTGTAGTGTGTCAAAGTTTGGTTATCTTTTGCAGCTTAAACATTTGCTTATTAACACTTTGGTTTAGGTGTTTATTTACTTATGTTAATTATTTGGATTACTATTTATTTTGATCCTAAACGTTTATTATGCCATCATGTTTGTGTTTTACATAGCTTTGTGCATGCCATATGATAGTTAGCTTATTAGATTATGATCTGTAGTTAACTTTGGCTTGTGAAACTTTTGGGAAAAATCTGGGTTTATCAAAAACTGGGATGGGAAATTTTTGAAAACCTTCTGGTCGCGGTTCCATATCGACCCGCGGTTCCTTATCGATAAGGTACCGTCGGTCCTAGATAAGGAACCGCCGGCCACTGTGCACGACAACATCTTTGCTTTACACTATTTTCTTAATTTTGTGTAAACCTTGCATGATTTTCAGTAATAAACTGCACATTTCCTAAACTAGGGTATCTAAATTCATTATTCACCTAAAATGATTTTAACCCATTACTAGTTTGGATCATCCCCTCAATCATTTAAACCCACCTTGTTTTCCATGATCTTCACACATCAAACATACTTCCCTAAACCTTAAACCACTCTAATCAACCATGGTGTGTACCAAAACCTCAAACACTTCCAAGACCTCCACCCCAAGAAAAACACTCAAAATAAGGGTTAAGGTAGCTAAGCCTAACTCTTCACCTTTCCACACACCTAAGAATGAGAATGCTCCTATCCTCATTTCTTCATCACCTTCCCCACCTCTTGCACCATGCAAGACTTCTTCCACCCATGGTAATAACCACTCCATTGGTTCTACCTCCTCTTCATTCAACTCTAGAATGAATGAGCTTTCTTCACCCTTCACTCCAAGTGCACCCTTGGAAGTGACCATACAACCTCAACCAATCCAAAGCATTCCTTTTGGGAATGACTTTGATGACATTTTGGTGACTTCACCATTTACCCCTCACAACTCACCCATTTCACCAACCTTGGAGTATTTACCTCCACACTCACCCATTTCTCCTTTGGGGAACATGCCTCCACTTTCACCCACATCACCCTTGGAGAACATGCCTCCTCCACCTCCACCCAACTCAAACATCCCAATTTTGGGTGTCCCACTTTCCCTCCTCTTGGGTGATCCTTACTTTGGGTTTCAACAAACTCATGGTCCTAGTTGCCCATGTTGTCTTTACAATCACTACATCATCCATAACCTTAGGATGGAAATGTATGAACTACATAGGAGGTTGCAAAACTTCTTGCTTGCTTTGTTCTCCATGCCTCCTCCTAGGAGATGAATGATGGAGTTCTTTTAATAAAGATTTTCAACAACAAGCCAAAGAAAACCACCTATCTAGATTTAATGATAAGCTAGCTATGTATTAGTTAGTTTTATTTATCTTTGTACTTGTTTCACTAATGAATGTTTCATGTTGTTGACTTATGGATTTAGCTTTGTGTGATTCTATCCTTTTGTGCACACTAATCAACTTTAATTTGAGATTAAAATTGAACCTAAATCTATCACAACCCCTAAACTTGACTAAAATTGGTTCAAAATGATATCTAAATTATTTTGTCATCCTTTGTCAAGACATTCTTTGTGAATGTGTTGCTTTATGCAACCCTAGCATATTTTGGTTCTAATAAAGGTAGAATTCCAAGATTTGCAACTTTGAAAAAAATCTTAGTTTTTCCCAAAACCCAGGAAAAACATGGTTTAAAGTCCACTGGACGCGGTTCCTTAAGGACCCGCGGTTCCTTAGTGATATGGAACCGCCGGCCCATATAAGGTACCGCGGCCAGAATGTGGCCTTTGACGAATTTTTTGGTCAAAACTTATAAAACCCTATTCCCAGTCAAGATTCCTCGTTTACTCAAATTGACTAAACATTCCTTGACAATATACATTTTGTATTCAAATTCTTACCTTGATTACATTTTACTTATACCCCAACCTTGAGATTTCATTCTCACACCTTCCCAACCTTAAGAATTCATTCTCACATAACCTTGAGATATCATTCTGACACTCTCACAATGCCTAACTCCTACATTCCTAACCTTGACATTTCTTTGTCACAACCCCACTCACCCAAAGCTTCCTCATCCAAGCTTTCAAAGAAACCGAAAATCTCGGTTCGACCCGTTTGGGTTAAGAAGAATGAACCATCTTCGTCCAAACCACCCAAAAACCCTACCTTCTCTCCAATCAAGTATTGGAATGAGACTTATACCATAAACCCCATCACCAGAGCAAAAGAAAATGTTCCACCACCACCACAATCCTTCAATACCCCCCAACTCAATGACCTTTCCACCTTCCCAAACCTCACAAGGCATTGTGAAAACACTCCCAAACCCTTTACCCCACCACCACCAAACCCTAAGTTTGATTCCATACCCCCATCAAACGATTTTGTGTTGCATCATGGATCCTCGTGTGATTGTTGCCGATTTCAACAAATTGAACTTGCTCATGTGTATGAGAAGTTAAATTTTCTTGAATTCCTCCTCACTCAACCTCCTATTCAATTTTTCGTTCCGGTGGACAAAACTTTGAATGATGCATCGTCGTCTTTTTAGTATTATTTTTTAGCAATCTTGGAAAACATCACTATTAGACTATCTTTGTTGTATTTTTTTTTAACCTTTGTGTTATTTGTGTGCGCTATCTAATTAGTTCTATTTTGAGTTGATCTTGGTTAATTTTTTACAATTGCTTATGGGTGATTCCATCAATTCTAAAGCTTTAACCCATTGACAAGCTTATCATCTTCATTTTATTGAAGTTTGATTTTGTCAATTACCTCTTTGGACATACTTAGCAAAATACTTGCTTCTAATTTGTGATTTCTTCTCTTTCTCCCTCTCAAGTTACTTAGTAGGTAGTGATCATATATACATTGGTGTTTCTTTCCTTTCTACTAACCTTTGTGTAGCATGTCACCTTAGCTCACAAACTTGGTGTCTCGAGCAAGGGGGAGCAACCACCAAGGGGGAGCTACTAGCAAAGTTCGATGCACTTCAAAGACTTATGCTAACCTTTTTGCTACGACAAAGGGGGAGAAATGATAGTGATAAACTAGTTAATAATTCCATAGTTTGTGTTTATAGGTAAATGAGTTTATCGTTTGTCGTAATCAAAAAGGGGGAGATTGTTAATGCAAGTAATGCCTAAAAACATTATTAGTGTTAACTAATCTTTCTTAGTTTTGATCACAACAAACCATACAACACATTTAGTGTAGAAACACAAAATGAATTATTTAACTAACACTATCATCAAGGTAATAATCGTATCACTCACCTTTCTTAATCATACTTAGTGATCATCAAAATGATTATCCTTAAAACTTACGTTTGCTAATAAGACAAAAAACTTTTTAATAAACTTTCTTTTTTAGAAAATGTTTTATTAAAATGGAAAATGAAAATTTGAAAATGGCATATTCCAAATGCTGTTAGAATATCCTTTGAAGGGTTCAAATACCTCAGATATTCCCACCCCACTAAAAGACAAAAAACAGAGCGGAGTCTAGTGGCGGTACCTTAAGTACCTACACGGTACCTTAGCGATATGGTACCACGGGGTGAGATAAGGTACCGCGCACAGTAGCCGTTATAGATCCGTTGTAACTTTGTCTCCTTTAAATAGTGGGTCAAATCTCATTTTCCAGCAAGCCTCTTGGAGTTTTTCTCAGCCCTTTTTCTATTTTTCTATAGCATAATCATTAGTAAATGATCACTTAATTTGTTAAGGATGTTTACATATGATTATCCTCTTGATCCCCTCCTTTACCATGTCCAATGAGAAGATCACTCACTCACTAGTGTAGTGATAAAGATGAATTTATGAGCTAGTCATATTCATCATGATACCTTTGTGTTTTAGGTCAATCCAATGTATTTATGAATACTTGGACTAGTTGTGTTCATCCAAGTTATTTGTGAATACTTGGATTTGTTGTGTACATCCATTGCATATGTGTTTGCTTGGATTTGTGTTGTGTAAATCCAAGCTACATGTGTGTACTTGGATAAGTCTAGTTGAGTTATAATAGATTTGATTAGGAGTTCTCACTAAACTATAAAGTGATGTGGTTGTGTCTTGTGAGTTCTCACTAAACTTTAAAGTGATTAGTAGTTATGTTGTGTGAAGTTCTCACTTAGCTTCAAAGTGAAGAGTCGTGAAGATTGGTTCTACCTTTCGATTAGAACTCGACATCTAGCCTTGTGTCGTAAAATGGTGAAGTAGGCAACGTCGTGAAGATTGGTTCTACCTTAAGATTAGAACTCGACGTCTAGCCTTGTGTCATTAAATTGTGAAGTAGGCAACGTCGTGTAGATTGGTCCTAGCTAAAGATTAGGTCTCGACATTTAGCTTAGTGTCAGAAAATAATGTAAGCAACGATGTAAGGTTTTCTCCGCCGAGAAGGGAGCTTGTGGATATAGTGGAAATCTCGAGTAGGTGTACTTGAGGAGTGGAGTAGAAACGAGGATAGAGCCTCGTTGTCGAACCACTATAAATCTTGGTGTCTTCCCACTAGGTTGTCTCCTTCCTTGCTCTTTACATATTTCATTATCATTATACTTGCTTATTATTCTTGCTAGTGCATTTCAATTGAACCTAATCATTATGCAACTTAGCTTTAAGTAAAAGATAGTTTTGATACAAACCAAATTGAAAGAAATTTTAATTTGGTCACCAATCGAAGAGAAACTATTCAACCCCCCCCCCCCCTTCTAGTTTCTACAACAACGTTGCCTACTTCACTATTTTCTGACACAAGGCTAGATGTCGAGTTCTAATCCAAAGCTAGAACCAATCTTCACGACTCTTCACTTTGAAGCTAAGTGAGACCTTCACACAACACAACTACATATCACTTTATAGTTTAGTGAGAACTCACAAGACACAACCACGTCACTTTATAGTTTAGTGAGAACTAACACAACTAATTACAACTCAACTAAACATATCCAAGTACACACATGTAGCTTGGATCTACACAACACAAATCCAAGCACACACATGTTCAAAGGATTTACACAACTCTAATCAAAGTATTCACATATAGCTTGGATGAACACAACTAGTCCAAGTATTCACAAATACATTAGATCTACACAAGACACAAATAAACAAATGATGAACATGACTAGATCTTTAGGAGAAGGTGATCTTCATCAATCCTTCATCTTTAATCACATCACAAGTGTGTGAGTGATCTTCTATTAGGACAAGGTAAAGAAGGAGATCAAGAGGATAATCATGAGTAAATATACTTAACACATTAAGTGATCATTTACAAATGACTAGGATTAGACAGGAGAAAGAAGGCTGAAAGAGATGTCCAAAAAGGTTGACGAGAATGCAGATTTGATCCACTATTTATAGAAGACAAATTCCAATGGATATTTGGGGGCGGTTCCTTATCTACCCAGGAGGGTCCTTATCGATAGGGAACCGCATAGGCACTTAAGGAACCGCGGGTACTAGACTCTGTTCCTTTTTGTCTTTTAGTGAATTTGAAATATCTGAGGCTGTTTAAACCTTCAAAGGATATTCTTATGGCATTGAGAATATGCCATATTCAAATTTACATTTTCATTTTAATAAAACATTTTCTAAAAAATAAAGTTTATTAAAAATCTTTTGTTACATTTGACAAAAGTGAGTTTTAAGGCTAATCACTTTTATGATCACTAAGCATGATTAAGATATGTTATTGTAATGATTATTACCTTGATGATAGTATTTGTTAGATAATTCGTTTTATGATTGTGTTTGACAATAAATGTCTTTGTAATTTGTCGTGATCATAACTAAGAAAGATTAATTACTAACAATGTTTTTAGGCATTGCTTTGCATTAACAATCTCCCCCTTTTTGATTACGACAAACTATAAACTCATTTACGTAAAATACAAGTTTATTCAAATTATTAACGAGTTTAACACTATCATTTCTCCCCCTTTGTCAAAGCAAAAAGGTTAGCATAAGTCTTTCAAGAAGAAAAGAACCGGACTTTTGCTAGTAGCTCCCCCTTGGTGCTTACTCCCCCTTGCTTGGGGCACCAAGAAAATGAGCTAAGGTGACATGCTACACAAAGGTTAAAAGAAAGAAAAGAAAACCACTGTATGTATTTGCACTACTTACTAACTAACTTGAGAGAGAGAGAAGGAAAAGAAATCTCAAATTAGAAGCAATCATTTGCTAAGTATGTCTAAAGAGTGTGTATTGACAACATCATAGTTCAACTGGTGGAATAAAGGAAGAAAAGAAATAGCCAAACCAATCAAAGATGATTTAAAATCTCAATGGGTTAAAATTTAGAATTTATGGAATCACCCATAATTAAGTTTAAGTTTTAGCCATGATCAACTCTTTAACAAATGTGTGAAATAGAATTAGTGGGAAAGATAACACACATAACATTCATATTTACACAAATATGAAATAACATACAAGAGAAATATTCATACACACAATATGAATATATAAAGTAAAAAATATGGAAAATAAACCACAAACAATAAACTACTCTAATAGTGATAATCTTCCAAGATTGCTTAAGTTTTATTGACTCAAACAACTAAAGTATAAAATGTGCCTTAGTTGGATAAGAAAGACGACGAAGCATCATTCGAAGTTTTGTTCACGAGAACGAAAACTTTGAGAGGAGGTCGAGTGAGGAGGAATTCAACGAAATTTATCTTGTCATAGATATAAGAAAGTTCAATTTGTTGAAAACGAAAACAAGCACACGAGTAACCATGATGCAAAACAAAGTCGTTAGATGGGGGAGGTCCATCAAAATTAGAGGTTGGTGGAGAGGGAGATAATGGATATGAGATGTTTTCACAATGCCTAGTGAGATTAGGGAAAGAAGATAGGTCATTGGGTTGAGGAGAGTTGGAAGGTTTTGGTGGTGGTGGAAGAATTTCCTTTTCTCCGGTAATTGGATTTATAGAGTAAGTCTCATTCCAATATTGAATCGGAGAGAAAGAGGAATTCTTGGAGGATTTTGGAGAAGAAGAATCATGAGGATTCTTGTTCTTTTTTATTCAAATGGGTTTAACCAAGATTTTCGGTTTCTTTGAAAGCTTAGAAGAAGAAGCTTTAGGTTGAGAAGTTTGTGACAAAGAAATGTCAAGGTTAGGAAAGGAAGAATTAGGCATTATGAGGGATGAAGAGAAGAACTCCCAAAAGAGAAGAATTTAAAGAAAATAGACAAGGCAAAGATTTGAAATGAAAAAGAAAGGTTTTAGGAAATGTTTAGCCAAATTGGGTAAAAAAAGAATCTTAACAAAGACAGTGGTCAAAGAAGAAAGAACAAAAATAAGCCAGGAATGGCTTTACTGTGCGCGGTTCCTTAATATATCCCGCGGTTCCGTATCGATATGGAGCCACCTGGGGGCTAAGGAGCCGCGTTCAGTGGACAACAAACCTTGATTTTCAAAAGTTTTGGAGAAAAATAAGACTTTTTCAAAATTTTGCAAATATAGGATTTTTACCACTTTTAGCACTAGAGTATGCTAGGGTTGCATAAAAGCAACACATTCACAAAGAATGTCTTGACAAAGGGTGACAAAATATTTAGATAACATTTTGGTCCAATTTTAAGTCAAGTTTTTAGAGGTTGTGATAAATTTAGGTTCAATTTTAAATAAATTGAAGTTGTTTAATGTTATCGCATAGATTAGAACACATAAAAACTAAATCCATAAAACATCCACATGAGAAAATCATGAGGGAAAGGAAGGAAATACAAGAAATAAAAAGACAATTAACTACTACAAAGATAGCTAAAACTAGGTCTTGAATTCATAGTCCTCTTTGGCTTGACCTTCTTTAAAAAGCATGTTATTTTGAAAACCATCATTCATCTCCTGGGGGAGGCATGGAGAACAAGGCAAGTAAGAAATCATGCAACCTTCTATGACGACCAAGCATCTCCAACCTTAGGTTTTGAATGATGTAGTTATTATATAGACAACATGGGCAATTTGCACCATGAGCTTCTAGGAACCCAAAGAAGTAAGGATCACCCATGAAGTGAGGAATAGGAATGCCCAAAATAGGAGCATTAGTGTTAGAGGGTGGATGAGGTGGTGGAGTAATAGTGTCTAATGGTGAGATGGGAGAATTTGGTGGAGTGAAAGAAGAGGTAACCAAAGGCTCAAGTACAAAGGGAATGCTTTGTAAGGTTGTGGTTGAGAAATCCCATCCAAAGGAGGACTTAGAGTGAAAGGTGAAGAAAGCTCATTCATTCTTGATTGGAATGAAGAGGAGGTAGAACCATGTGAATGGTTAGTACCATGGGTTGAGTTTGTCTTGCATGGAGCAAGGGGTGGTGAAGGTGAAGAAGAAATGAGAATGGGAGAGATCTCATTTTAGGAAGTGTGAAAAGATAAAGAACCAATGTTAGGTATCTTAATCTTAATTTTGAGGCTTCTTTTAGAGGAGGAAGTTTTGGAAGAAGTGGATGTTCTAGTGGACACCATGGTTGTGTGTTAAGGTTTAGAGAAGAGTTAAAGGGATGAAGAACACAATCAACAAGAGAGGGTTTAAGAAGAGAAGGGAATGATCCAAACTAGTAATGGGTTAAAATTATTTTAGGTGAATAATGAAATTAGGTACCCTAGTTTAGGAAAGTGCAGGTTTTTGCAAAAATTTTATCAAAGTTTTACACATATTAAGGAAAAAAGTGTAAAGCAAAGATTCTGTCGAAACAGGGACAGGCGGTTCCTTATGTAGGTCCGCGGTTCTTTATCACTAAGGAACCGCGGGTTCGATAAGGAACCGCGACCAGTGGTGTCAAATATATGCACTTTGATAGGTGTGAAAACACCCATCCTTTTACCACTTATTTCTGGCTAAAACGAGACCAAAACACGTATTTAATATCATTTGTTTGGAATTATGCGTGGTTTTTGTGTTTATTGTGTTTTCAGAGTCAACCGGATGAATATTAAAGAAAACATGGGATTGCACGGGTTTTATCAAGGAAAAAGACTCAAGACGAAGTCTATTGTCCAAGAGATGCAAAAGATTTGAAGTCAATGGGCCTATTTGAAGATTTATCGAAGAAAAGGACCAAAGATGGAAGATTTACATATGTCGAAGGAACTCAAGTCTATTAAACGAAGAAATTAAAATACGAGTTGAATTTAATCGTCGACAAATCCCGAATCAGAATCGAAAACGTCCACTTTTCTGAAAAGACGAGAAGACAAGAAGAACGGGAGAAAGCCCACTCACCAACCAAAGACAAGGACTATATAAAGGAATTCCCTTCACACATTTGGAATAGTTTTATTTTCCCAGTTTCTTTTCTTTTTGTTTCGTAGGGAAGAAGCCAACACCACTAAGGTGTTGGCGATTTTTATTTTTCTTGATTCAATCTTTGATTTTGTAAGTGTTTAATCTTTCCTTTTGTTTACTCTACATTAATCTATCAATACAATCCTTACATTAATCTTGTTCATCTTCATCTTTTTGATTTAAAGCTTAAAGTTCTTATTTGGTTGATTTAGATCTTCAAAAGTTATTGGGTTTTGTGTTTTAATTGTTGGGATTTGATGTTTATGGTTAGTAGATGATTGGTGATTAGTTTTGTTTAAGTTTTGGTTAAAAACTTGGTTGATTTTTGGTGAAATCGTATTCCCCTATTTTTCTGATTACCTACTGTTCTTCGTCCCAGTATTCCGCATCAAGTTTGTCCATCCAAAATATTTTATATTCCGGATCAAACCCATCCATCCGGAATAATCGATTATTCCGTATCGCCCATTTATTCCGGATAGTACCTTTATTCCGCATCACCTTTTATTCCGAATAGCCTTTTATTCCGCATCACCATTTATTCCGAGTAGAACGATTATTCCGCATCACCATTTATTCCGGATAGCACCTTTATTCCGCATCACCATTTATTCCGAGTAGAACTTTATTCCGCATGAGCTATTTATTCCGCATAGAGCTTTTATTCCGGATCAAAGATTATTCCGCATAAACCAATATTCCGCATGAAGCCTTTTTCCATTTATTCCGAATAAACCTTGTATTTCAAATGAACTATTCTTATTGATTATTCCGGATAGAGCATTTCTTCAGTTATTCCGCATCAACAACATTATTCCGAATCAAGCTTTTATCTTGGATATTCCGAATCAAGCATACATTCCGAATCAAGCAAGTTTTCAGTGAGGTTATTCTACTGTTTAATCGTTTAAGTGTTTAATTTTAATTCAAGTTTTATTTCATTAACTGTGTTGGAAACTCACTTTATGTGACGACATTTAAGAATTCCCATTAGTTATCATAGTCACACACGCTTAGACTAGACTAGGTTCGATGTATAGTTAAGCATATCGTGTGTGACTATATATACCCCTCCTTAGCTTCCAAGGAGGGGTGTTGGTTGTGTCACTTTTCAAGTTTTATTCATTTTCTTCATTCTCACACACATTCAACCTCTCTTCTCTCTCTCTAAACCAACAATGGCTTCCACCACCATCTACCACCACATTAGACCACCGGATCCGATTTAGCATTTCTACATTTGGCATTAGAGCCACGGTTCCATCCTTGGATCGTGTTTATGTTTTCGATTTAGGTGGTCTAAATTTTTTTTTTGTGTCTCGTCATATTTTTTGTGGGTCCGTATGTCACGTTTTTCTTTTGTCACAATGGTTGTTATGTTCTTTGTCACAATGGTAGCATTATCAGTTTTGTCACCTTCCTGATATTTACAAACCCATTTTACATGTCACAGTCCAACATGGTTTTCATATCCGAAGTGAGGTTTTGAGTACCTGGTCTCTCGGTTTCATCATATCATGGTCAAATGTAATATTTGATAGGTTTTAACAGTTTTTATGGGGTTCCTTAATTTTATGTTGTTGAAGATCTTGCCCCAGAAACCCAGATTTGCCAGACAAATCATATCCAGAAACCCAGATTTTGCCAGAAAAGTACAACTTTTGGATAAAGGTTTTTCAGATAGACACATTCCGATGCACACATTACGATGGCTACTTAGATCGCATGGATTGCGATGGGATTGTTTTTTTGACACATTCCGATGGGTTCGACATACCCATTGCGATGGGACTCATTCCGATGAGTCACATTGCGATGGGTGGTTGAACCTGTCACAATGGCATAAGTCATGTCGTCATGCTGCCCAATTTTCCTCATGACATTGCGATGGAGTTTGGGTTTTTGCGATGGATTGTAGTGAAAAAGATTGCGATGGATGAAGTTTGTCATTTCGATGGACAAATTTTCTTTTTGCTACGTTGGGTTAACAAACTGCATTGCGATGGACTGTTTTTAATTATTGCGATGGATTTTTTTTTAAATAAGGATCATTGCGATAAAAAGACTTGACAACATGATTCGTTTAAAACATGACCCGGGACCAAGATGTGACCAAACCATATCCATCGCAACCGAGTCAACTCGGTAATTACCGAGTTGACTCAGTTCACTCACTGAGTTGACTCGAAATCCAACCTTATATCACCAACATCAACACCAAAACTAACTTATACCCATCGTCACCTAAATCCCATCTAGACTCAAACCAAAACAAATCAAACCAGTAACTTAAATTGATCTCAGATTCATTATTTTATTCCGTGTAACAACATGCATGTCAAGATCTATCAAGACCAAACACGAGAAAAACAAATCATCACGGATCTGTAATGGGTTACCCCGTCTTTTATTTTCGAAACAAATATAGATTATTAACATGAATGTTATAATCTTTAATTTTGTTTCGATTTAAGTTACACAAAACGAAAATCATCATACAACTTTACCCGAGACCCCCCAAAGGAGACCTTGACGTCGCATCATTCGTGATGTATCGAACAAAATCGAATTTGATTTGTGGTCCAATGGTTACAGTTGCAACTGGAATCATATGATGGATTTTAGTTGTGATGATTATCTGAAATGGACGATATGTTTTAGGTTTGAGATGGGGATTAGATGAGATCTGGAGGGTGACGGATCTTTCTAGGTTGGAGAGGATAAGTTGAAGTTAGGTGGGGAGGCGGATTAAACAAGGTGTGTGTTTAGGGTTTAACTTATCTGAGTGAAATTAGGGATGTGTAGTTATTTATTCCCAATTCTTGGACCGGGTTTGATGTGTGTTAGATCGGTTATACCTCTTGGGCTGGACTGTTGCAACAATTGGGCCATGACACATGACTTGAGCCTTGGACTTGAAGTTTTTAAACATGAATGGGCCATATATTTTTCACTCCTATACACGAATTTTTTGTTTCAAAAATTATTCATTATTGAATAAAAATTTTGTGTCTACTGATATACTTTGGACATTCTCGAGACAAAAGTGATGTGACATCGTGTCGTGACAAAGTGACGTGACAAATGTGACGAGAATTTATTTGAGACGAGACCAAGAAAAAATGGTCGATTTTTTAGTGGCTACAGATTTTTTTTTGAATCGGATATTAATTATTTGAAGACGGAGACGAATTTCTTCGAAGGCGTGTATTTATTTTATCTTTTAATAGATAACTTGTTCGTGCTTAATCTTAGAATGAAGACTTGGTTGTCTGGTTTCCAGGTTCGGGGTGGATGGTTGATGACTCGGATAACTATCACTCAAAGGGGTTACTTTGTTGTACTCAGTGTCACGCGCATAGTCGACGTGGATATTTTCAAGAGGGGTTGTGCTTATAGACATCTTTAGTGATGCATTGGGTACTTAAAATTTTATCCACCGTTCTTCATTCAACAATAGTGCAAGCTTAAGTCACAAGATCGAAGGATTCTTATTCAGTTTCATGTTTGATGTATCTAGTTCATTCCATCAGTGGTCACTTCAAATTGCCTTCAAGTGGGTTGGTAAAGATGGCCATGGAGAGTTTATGAGAAGAGATTTTCAATCAACAGCTGATTCTCACCAAATATAATTAAGCTTATTTATTATTCTCTTGAGATTTTCAGGTTTATGTGCTTACGATTTATTGATGGTTCCGAGTTTCGAAACCATCAAGGGGGAAGAAGAAGACACATCGAACGCACAACGAGTACACGTGATGAACTTCATACCTTCTTTTGATTTGAAGACATTCTGGGATGACATTTGTCATAGCCGCAGAGAAAATAAGTGTTTTAACTCGTGGCGTTATCAATCTCTAAACGGTACACTACTGATTCGATGATTAATTGTTTGGTTGTTGCAATTATTCATCATCATTATCCTATATGCATTCCCGGGACTTAATTGACTCTGGTGCATCTCCGGAAGAAGATATGTGCATTTCCGGGACTTAATTGACTCTGGTGTTACGATGTCAACTTCATGAATGGGATAAAGTGTCCACTTCAGTATTTGAGCTTCATAATGGGGATTGATTTACTTTCTTCAACTATGTGGGGGAAGAAATGTCTTGATTCTTTCTGGTATGCATAACTTGAACTTTCAGGGGGAAGAAAAATTCAGAAGAATTATTCAAGCGTGAGAAGAAAAGTTGTTGATCTACTTGGTGTACCCCTTACTTTCAATTCCTCTTAGCAACGTTATCATGTTATATGATGGGATTTGCTTGTTAGATTCCGCTGTGCGCTTAATCATTCTAAGCTTTATTGAAAGCTTTGAAGTTACTTACGAGGATTGTCGATTTAGGGGGAAGCTACTTAAAAGCTTCTACATCAAGTTTATGTGGCATGAATTGGGGGGAAGCTAATTCAAAGCTTCTCCTTAACCAGAATGTATGAGTTACTTAGCTCATGCCGTTATAGTATTTCTACTACAAGTTAAAGATGAGTCGTTTTGAAGTCAAAGGCCTCAGAAGACACCATCAGCATTGGACGCTTCATGAAAGCTCTTGTTCTTATCATTATGTACTTGTTAGGAAAAAATATTGTAAGGAATTCTACACGTCGTCCCATGGGGGAAGATTGTTGGAAACTCACTTTATGTGACGACATTTAAGAATTCCCATTAGTTATCATAGTCACACACGCTTAGACTAGACTAGGTTCGATGTATAGTTAAGCATATCGTGTGTGACTATATATACCCCTCCTTAGCTTCCAAGGAAGGTGTTGGTTGTGTCACTTTTCAAGTTTTATTCATTTTCTTCATTTTCACACACATTCAACCTCTCTTCTCTCTCTCTAAACCAACAATGGCTTCCACCACCATCTACCACCACATTAGACCACCGGATCCGATTTAGCATTTCTACAAACTGTTTTTGGTTTAAATCTTTATTTACTTCATACATTTACCTTTTTAATAGAATAGAAAACCAAACCCCCTATTTGTCACCAAGAACAATCATTCCACTTTGAGTTGTGATCAATTCGAGAAGATTCTGAGATTAATATTGAACCCATAGCAAAATCATTTGTATTAAATGGCGCCGCTGCCGGCTCTTCTCGTAAGGATTAATAGTTTTTTGTGAGAACTTGGATTTTGGGATCCGTTCACCGTGAACGTTTCTTTTTCATAAAATTTTCAAAAACCCTAAAAAATATAAAATTCTCAAAAATACAAAAAAAAATTTTTAAAAAAACATAAAAACCAAAAATATTTCTGCTTTGTTTTTGTTTTGTTAGTTCTTTTGCAGGTGCATGCGTACACGATCAACGTCTTATCAAGAGCCCGTGCCTCTCGACTTAGACATGGCCGGTGTACACAACAACAATAACAATCCACCTCAAAACAACAATAATAACAACAACAATAACAATCCACCTCACAACAACAATAATAACAACAACAATGAACCTCTACCGGACAATCGCCCTATGATTGAACTGTTACAAGCACATGTGGAGGGCAACAATGATCCAATTGTCATACCCGCGATTGCAGCCAACAACTTTGAGCTCAAATCCGGTTTTATCTAGATGGTCTCTGCTCAACCATTCTTGGGGCGTACCATTGATGATCCTCATGACCACATCAAAAGGTTCCTGCAACTCACGAATACGGTCAAATTCAATGGTGTTCCACAAGAGGTAATCCGTTTACAACTTTTTCCTTTCTCCTTAGAGGGACAAGCCCGACATTGGCTTGCAAAGGAACCGCCACAAAGTATTCTGACGTGGACGGATTTGGAGACCAAATTTATCAACTACTTTTTCCCACCCTCTCGTACTACCGCTTTGCGGAATGAAATTATCAATTTTGAACAAAAGTACGATGAGTCTTTTAGTGAATCTTGGGACCGTTTTAAAGACCTTTTGAGAAAGTGCCCACAACATGGTTTTACCAAAGTGCACCAAATTAATACTTTTTATAATGGTTTAAGCATGAATGACCAAGATTCACTAAACAGTGCCTCGGGGGGGGTAATATTTTGGTTAAGACTTCTAATGCCTCTTGGGATATTATCGAGAATAAGTCTCGTGTGCAAACCAAGAGTGTTCGGACCAATGCTGCTAGTGCTAGTGCTAGTGACAACGACAAGCGACTTGACAAAATTACTACGCTTCTTGAATCGCTTGTTACCCACACCGCTAACAATACCAACAGCATCAACGCTAAAAACGCTCAAGACGCTCAAGTCAATGCTGTTAGCCAACCATGTGAAATATGCGGGGGTCCTCACTCTTACACCACTTGTACCACCACCCAAGACTATCCTAGTGAGAATGTTAATGCAGCATACGGTACCTATCCTCCGGCCGCTTATCAAGCTCGTCCTCAAGGTGACCGCAACTTGCTTAGCTACTGCTCAAACAACTTTCTTTCCCCGCCCGGTTTTCCTCCTAACAACCCAAACCAACAACAAAACCTCAATCGCCCTCCTCAACAAAAACCTCTTGCACCATACCAACCACCTCACAAACAACCATATCCACCTCAAAGAAACAACCAAGTTTACCAACAACCTGCTTATCAACCACCCGCCTACCATGCTCCTCTTCCCAACCAACCCACCGCATTACACCAAGATGTTGAAACCTACATGAGGACCAATGACGTGATCGTGGAAAATCTCCAGCGGAAAGTGCTCAACTTGAAAGCAGACATGGTGAAACAAGGGAACGATCTTAGAGCCGATATGCGAAACACTTTGGCAAGTCAAACGAATGACTTAAGGAACATGATGGCTGGTTTCTTCCAAGGTAATCAAACCTCTTCTTCGGGTACTCTTCCGAGTAACACCGTTGTGAATCCAAGAGGGGAGATGAAAGCAATCACCACTCGCAGTGGCAAAGGTACCAAGGAACCCGAGCTTCCTATACCTCCACCGGTGATTGTGACTACGGAAAACGAGTCACCTACTCCTATTCCTCAACCTTCTACTTCCCTAATTTCTCCACCTCTTAATTCTACCCCTCCTCCACCCAAGGATGTGAGTGATCCTATTCTCCCAAAGCCTTCCTCTTCTTCCGATATACCTTATCTCTCAAGGTTGAGGAAAGAGAAGCTCAAAAGCAAGGACGATATTCAGGTTTCAAACTTCCTCAAAATGTTTAAACAATTGAATTTCAACATCTCCTTCGCTGAGGCTCTCGTTCACATGCCTAAGTATGCGAAAATGTTCAAAGATCTTCTTAGCGACAAGGAAAAGCTTCCTGATATTGCTAACACCCAACTTAATGAGAATTGCTCTGCAGTGCTCTTAAGGAAATTGCTAACCAAGCATGGTGATCCGGGTCATTTCTTAATCCCTTGTAACTTCCCGGGAGTAGAGAATTGCATGGCCCTAGCCGATCTAGGTGCCAGTATTAACTTAATGCCCTTAAGCGTTTGGAAGCAATTATCTCTCCCTGAGCTAGTCCCCACCAAAATGACTTTGGAATTGGCTAACCGTACAGTTGCTTATCCAGTAGGGATAGCCGAAGACGTCTTTGTAGGAGTCACAAATTCACTTTTCCTGCCGATTTCGTCGTGGTCGACTACGATATGGACCCTCGTGTGCCATTAATCGTTGGACGTCCATTCTTGAGGACCGGTCGCACTCTCATCGATGTTGAAGCGGGTGAGCTTATCATGAGAGTGGGTGACGATAAAATTGTCTTCAACATGGGAAAGCTTTCTAAACAGCCTTATTCATACAAGAGTGTTAATTGTATTGACGTTCTTGATGAGGCTTGTGAAGAACACTTCAAAGATGCTTGCAAAAGTATTCCTACCTCTCCTCCCAATGTTGAGACCGTTTCCTCTATTGATTCATCACTATCTCTATTTGGAGAAAGTGATTTCCTTTGGAAAGATTTGGAAGCCACCATGGGAGATGTGAACTTAGAACATGACAATTCTCCCACCGATTGGGATGAAGACATTCGTCTCATTGAGAACCTTCTCAAAGAGGACCATATTTCTCCACCATCTCCCAAGGCTATTGCTATCGATGAACCGACTTTGAATCTGCCTCCCATCGAAAATCCTCCGGATTTAGAACTTAAGGAGTTGCCGCCCCATCTCGAGTACGTGTTCCTTGAAGAAAAGAAGAAGTCGCCCGTCATCATCGCGAATGACTTGAAAGAAGAAGAGAAATCTCACCTCATCGCTGTGCTTAAATATCATAAGAAGGCAATTGCTTGGAAAATTTCCGATATCCGTGGAATTGATCCAAACTTTTGTATTCACAAGATTCTCATGGAAGATGACTTTAAACCCGCAATCCAGAGCCAAAGAAGGGTTAATCCTCGCATTCATGACGTCATCAAACAAGAGGTTATCAAACTTCTAGATGCCGGCTTGATTTACCCTATTTCGGATTTGCCATGGGTAAGTCCCGTCCATTGTGTGCCCAAGAAGGGCGGAATAACCGTTGTTTCCAATGAACACAACGAGTTGATTCCCACTCGTCTCGTTACTGGGTGGAGAGTTTGTATCGACTACCGCAAACTCAATGATGCCACGAGAAAAGATCACTTTCCTCTTCCTTTCATGGATCAAATGCTCGAGCATCTAGCGGGTAATGACTATTACTGCTTCTTAGACGGTTTCTCCGGGTATTTTCAAATTCCCATCGATCCCAATGAACAGGAGAAGACCACATTCACTTGTCCCTACGGAACATTTGCTTACAAACGCATGCCTTTAGGTTTATGCAATGCTCCGGGGACGTTCCAAAGGTGTATGATGGCTATCTTCCATGACATGGTTGAAGAAACTATGGAAGTCTTCATGGATGATTTCTCGGTTTATTGTGATTCTTTCTCTGCTTGCCTTGCCAATTTAGAACGTATGCTTAAGCGGTGTGAAGACACTCCCTTGTTCTTAATTGGGAAAAATGCCATTTCATGGTAAAAGAGGGCATCGTGCTAGGACACAAAATCTCCAAAGCCGGTCTTGAAGTGGATCGTGCTAAAGTTGATGTTATTGCTAAATTGCCTCCACCTTCAACCGTGAAGGGTGCGAGAAGTTTCCTCGGTCATGCGGGCTTCTACCGTCGATTCATCAAAGATTTTTCTAAAATCGCTCGCCCGATGACCCACCTCTTGGAGAAAGATACCCCTTTTATCTTTTCCAACGAGTGTATTGAAGCCTTCAACTTGCTTAAGGATAAGCTTACTAAGGCACCGGTCTTGGTTACCCCTAATTGGGAGCTTCCCTTTGAGTTGATGTGCGATGCTAGTGACTATGCTATTGGAGCGGTTTTGGGCCAAAGAGTGAATAAACACTTCCAACCGATCCATTACGCTAGCAAGACAATGACGGGGGCTCAATTGCATTACACGACGACCGAAAAAGAGCTTTTAGCTGTTGTCTATGCTTTTAAAAAGTTCCGCCCCTATCTTGTCCTTTCTACCACAATCGTTTATACCGATCATTCCGCGTTGAAGTACTTGTTAACTAAACAAGATTCCAAACCAAGACTTCTTCGCTGGGTTTTGCTACTTCAAGAATTTAAAATCGAAATTCGTGATAAGAAGGGAGCTGAAAACCTAGCCGCGGATCATCTCAGCAGACTTGAGGATCCTTATCAAGGGGAACATCCGAACAAAGAGATCAATGACTCTTTTCCCCTAGAGACCTTAATGTCTATCAATTCGAATCAAGATGAAACCCCGTGGTTTGCGGACATTGCAAACTACTTGGCGGGTGGAATTCTCATTGACGGGTTAACATCCCAGCAAAAGAAAAAGGTCTTCAAAGACATTAAGACTTACTTTTGGGATGACCCGTATCTCTTCAAACAATGCGCTGATTTGATTATTCGCCGATGTGTTGATGGACCGGCCGCTTTAGACATTCTCGAAGCTTGCCACAAAGGACCCACCGGTGGTCACTTTGGTCCCAACTACACCGCCAAAAAAGTGTTTGACTCGGGATTCTATTGGCCCACCATTTATCGTAATGCTCACGAGATGGTTAAACATTGTGATGCTTGCCAAAAACAAGGCAAGATCACACATAAAGATGAGATGCCTCAAAATTTCATACAAGAATGTGAAATCTTTGATGTTTGGGGTATCGACTTTATGGGGCCATTCCCTTCATCTAAAGGAAACAAATACATCCTTGTAGTCGTTGACTACGTTTTTAAATGGGTTGAAGCAAAATCTTTACCCACTAATGACGCAAGGGTGGTTTGTAACTTTTTGAAATCGCTATTCGCTAGATTCGGTGTGCCTCGTGCCATTATTAGTGATCGCGGGACTCATTTTTGCAATGATCAATTTGCAAGAGTCATGGCTAAGTACGGTGTAAATCATCGTCTTTCCACCGCATACCACCCACAAACTAATGGCCAGGCTGAAATCTCTAACCGAGGATTAAAGCGAATTCTTGAAAGAACCGTGGGAGAGCATCGTGCCTCATGGGCCGATAAACTTGATGATGCTTTGTGGGCTTTTCGTACCGCATACAAGACTCCGATTGGTTATACACCATATCGTCTCGTGTACGGGAAAGCATGCCACCTCCCTATTGAGTTGGAGCACAAGGCTTACTGGGCCTTGAAGTGGGCTAATTTCGATATCAACAAAGCCGGTGACCTACGTAAGATCCAACTCAATGAGCTGAATGAACTCCGGAATTAGGCTTATGAAAATTCTTTGATCTATAAGGAAAGGACTAAGCTCATTCATGACTCTAAGATTAAAAACCGAGAGTTCCAAGTTGGAGACAAAGTTTTACTCTTTAACTCTCGGTTGAAAATCTTTTCGGACAAGCTGAAATCTCGTTGGTCCGGCCCGTTCACCATTGCCCAAATTTTTCCATATGGTACTCTCGAGCTCGCTCAACCTAATGGACCTAATTTTAAGGTGAATGGCCAACGAGTGAAGTTGTACTTTGGTGAGGACATCTCTCATGAGATGATTCCATCCCTCACCACGTTTCCCATGAACTAATTTTGGGTCGAGTCAGGCTCGTGACTCGGTTATCAAAAACAAGCGCTCCTCGGGAGGCAGCCCGAGTATCTATCCTTTTCAGTTTTAACCTCCTAAGTGTAGGGGGACCTCTATAGGTTTCTTGTGTTTGTGTGGTGATGTGATTACAGGGATGAATGCACTTTTGGAACCTTTAAAGAACCGTGCTCCCGTGTTATCCGAAATCCGGTTCTATCTCTCAACTATCGTGATTCAATTTTCTTCATACTCACATTTGAAATTGATCACGTTAGTCGTCTCTTCCTTAGCTTGATTTAACCAACGTGCACAATGTCATAAGTGTAAGGGAGACTTTACCCACATGCTTAAACATTGAGGACAATGTTTATCTTAAGTGTAGGGGGACTTCTATCGAAGTTTTAAGTGGACTTTTCCATGAAAATGCCTTCATTTAACCGGAAAATCATCTTTTTCAGCATTTTTCAAATTTTTTATTAACTTTGGCCATATAGTCGTAATTTTTAAAATTTTATCGTTGCTTTCATATGTATATATCCCGCAATAAAGTCAAAAATATTAATAAAGTGGTGTAGCTAGTTTTGAAATCTTTGACATATTAGGCCCGTTGCGATTATTTTGACTCAACCCGAATAGACTTATCCAAGTTTATTCTAGCTAGTATCCTTAACCATGTAGACCTTAATTGGTTTATTATGCTAAGTATCCACGAGTCTCATTACTTGAGATTTTAAATTGTGGAGAACGAGAAATGATAGAGTCAATTATAAGTCGGTATTCTTGCACAATCTCACTTGGTGTAATTATTTGCCTATTCTCCCATCACTTGCTAATAATTTATATGCAATAAGTAAGGTCGTACGATTTGAAAAGTTACTTAGCTTCTAGCCCAAGATCGTTTAAAAGTTGCTCGGTAATGATAAGAGTTCATAGCCAAGGCATAACTTATGAAGCGGGGCGCGAAGATTGGCGAGTCCGAAAAGGCCCTAACAAGGCATGAGGATTCAATCTTATTGCCAAAGATCCAAGGTGATGTGAAAAGCATTATTCCCAAAATCAATATGAAGGATCAAGAATCACGACGAAAAGCAATCAATTCCCATAAAGGTCATGGAGAAGTCTATCCGAAAAGACCCTAACAAGGTATGAGGATAAATAGATCCAAGTTTGAAAAGGAGGCGGATCGTTGTATCTCAAAATCCCAATTAGAGATTGAATAAATAATCATGAAGTCGTGGTCAACAAAGTTGGAGTACCCCTCAAAAGTCTCCAAGTGAAGAAACTCTATTAACGAAGAGAAGACCATTATCTCAAGAACGTGTCTCAAGATATGAAGTATGAAGTACATGCCAAATATCAGCCCGAGAAAGGTCTCAAATCGTGAAGCGAGTTATGCCAAGATATGAACTTTTTGTTATCCCGAGAAGCAGTTTTAAGAGATTTTGTCCTTTAGCTAACTATTGATCAAATCGTCCTACTTTGCTTTTAGCCTAAATAAACTATCGCAATAAGTCCAAAAATGCATCTTCATGATCATTCTAAGACAAAAATAAAATATAAGAGATACACTTAGGAATAAGGGAGTTTAAGGATATAATTAAGCCATGTGTGTAAGTGTTTGATTTGCTAACTTATAATAACAATGATCTCGTTTTTAAACTTAGTTTGGGGAACGTGAAACTTGAGGGTGATAAATCTTCACAGCACCAAAGCCCTAATGTAAGTCCTTGATCTCTTTGCAAGTTATTTCCATATAGCTATTTTCAAGTGAAAATGGTTTTCTATCCTTTTGTTTCCTTTAAAGTTTTAATTTCTCTTAGTACTTTAATTTTTGTTTAGTAGTATTTTAATAAGGCCAAGGTTGATTGATTATGAGAAAAGTGTAAATTTGCTTTATCACTAAGCATTGCATGAGGGCATGGCAATGGTTAAGTGTAGGGGATTTGATAGGTGTGAAAACACCCATCCTTCTACCACTTATTTATGGCTAAAACGAGACCAAAACACGTATTTAATATCATTTGTTTGGAATTATGCGTGGTTTTTATGTTTATTGTGTTTTCAGAGTCAACCGGATTAATATTAACGAAAACATGGGATTGCACGGGTTTTATCAAGGAAAAAGACTCAAGACGAAGTCTATTGTCCAAGAGATGCAAAAGATTTGAAGTCAATGGGCCTATTTGAAGATTTATCGAAGAAAAGGACCAAAGATGAAAGATTTACATATGTCGAAGGAACTCAAGTCTATTAAACGAAGAAATTAAAAGAAGAGTTGAATTTAATCGTCGACAAATCCCGAATCAGAATTGAAAACGTCCACTTTTCTGAAAAGACGAGAAGACAAGAAGAACGGGAGAAAGCCCACTCACCAACCAAAGACAAGGACTATATAAAGGAATTCCCTTCACACATTTGGACCAGTTTTTATTTTCCCAGTTTCTTTTCTTTTTGTTTCGTAGGGAAAAAGCCAACACCACTAAGGTGTTGGTGATTTTTATTTTTCTTGATTCAATCTTTGATTTTGTAAGTGTTTAATCTTTCCTTTTGTTTACTCTACATTAATCTATCAATACAATCCTTCCATTAATCTTGTTCATCTTCATCTTTTTTATTTAAAGCTTAAAGTTCTTATTTTGTTGATTTTGATCTTCAAAAGTTATTGGGTTTTGTGTTTTTATTATTGGGATTTGATGTTTATGGTTAGTAGATGATTGGTGATTAGTTTTTTTTAAGTTTTGGTTAAAAACTTGGTTGATTTTTGGTGAAATCGTATTCCCCTGTTTTTCTGATTACCTACTGTTCTTCGTCCAAGTATTCCGCATCAAGTTTGTCCATCCGGAATATCTTATATTCCGGATCAAACCCATCCATCCGGAGTAATCGATTATTCCGTATCACCCATTTATTCCGGATAGTACCTTTATTCCGCATCACCTTTTATTCCGAATAGCCTTTTATTCCGCATCACCATTTATTCTGAGTAGAACGATTATTCCGCATCACCATTTATTCCGGGTAGCACCTTTATTCCGCATCACCATTTATTCCGAGTAGAACTTTATTCCGCATGAGCTATTTATTCCGCATGGAGCTTTTATTCCGGATCAAAGATTATTCCGCATAAACCAATATTCCGCATGAAGCCTTTTTCCATTTATTCCGAATAAACCTTGTATTCCGAATGAACTATTCTTATTGATTATTCCGGATAGAGCATTTCTTCAGTTATTCCGCATCAACAACATTATTCCGAATCAAGCTTTTATCTTGGATATTCCGAATCAAGCAAGTTTTCAGTGAGGTTATTCTACTGTTTAATCGTTTAAGTGTTTAATTTTATTTCAAGTTTTATTTCATTAACTGTTTTTGGTTTAAATCTTTATTTACTTCATACATTTACCTTTTTAATAGAATAGAAAACCAAACCCCCTATTTGTCACCAAGAACAATCATTCCACTTTGAGTTGTGATCAATTCGAGAAGATTCTGAGATTAATATTGAACCCATATCAAAATCATTTTTATCACACTTCCTCAAACTTTGGTTAGCCCAGATTTAACACAAGTAAATAACAAGCCAAAGTTAACCATAAATCAAAATCTAGGAAGCTAAAAAACACATAATATGCACAAAGTTATGCAACGATTAGGATTAAAATACTAAGTAATCTAAACATAAGTTATTAGTAGCCAACCATAACAACCTAAATAAAAATAAAGTAAGAATAAATAGTCCAACAATTCAAACATGTTTACAAACATGTTAACCTTGATAAACCAATGCTTCATTTCTTCTTCTTGCCAAGTCCCTTGATCAATTTGGCTACGTTCTTGAACGATCCTCTTGACTCCACTCGATGATCATACAACTCACCTTGGGTTTTAAGATTAGCTAGGTAGACATTCTCATGACCGAAGTTTTCGGGAAGTCCACTAGTAGCATAGTGAGGAGGAGGGATTATTTCTTCTAACCCTTCCATGAAAGTGTCCATGGATGGGGGAGTTACTCGAAGAACCAACATGATCACTTGTGCCTACGCCACCACCATCAATTGGTGACATATCAAAGTCCTCATCATCGGACTCTTGTGGATCGGACTTTCTCGAACCTCGATCACTTCTAGCTTTTCGTGGTTGTACCTTTTGAATAAGTAGCATGACACTGTCAACCGAACGAAAGTGAGAAATGTTGTTGTCAGGATAGTCTTCACCAACCTTCTTAAGAAGGCGAGTAAAGAGCATGGCATAGGGAATATTTGTTTTGGGTTTGGAAATAGCATAGGTGATTCGTCGAGCGATGTAGTATGCAAGATTGTACTTGGCGTTGGTAGCGATGCAACATAACATGTGCGCCATACACGCCGGAATATGATCCTGGTTTCCGCCAAGACAAAATACATTCTCCCTAAGGATGTCGGCTCAACGGACCATACAATCATTTAGGTCGCTTAAAAGAACCTCATAGTGTTTAACTCGACGCTTGGTAGAGTGGAGACTTCTTACAACGTTTCCACTACGCTCTTTAAAAATGACATCAAGAATGTAGTCAAGGTCAGTCTCTTCATTTTCATCTGGAGCACAGTCGAATGGTTCAAGAAGATAATCAAGTTTCCATTTATTAGTAAATCGACAAGTGCCCACAAATGGAACACGAAGAGCTTGACCGAAGTCTTCAAGAGAGAGTTTAATGAGTCGACCTTCACGGATGAACCTAACATATACTTTATCATTATAATAAATGAGAGAGTATGTGCTAAAGAACTCTAAGAGAAATTCGGTATATATATCCTCTTTGATGTCCAACAAACAATCAAACCCAATTTCTCCGAACATCGATCGAGTATATACATATCCCTCAATATCCTCTTTGACAACTCTACCCTCGTGAAAGCAACGTTTTTTGAGTGAGGAATAGGTGTTTGTAAGTTGAGAGGAAGCACATATTTCGGAAAGGTTTGGCATTTATTGTCTAGTGTATTGGCGGTCTTGTTGAAATTCTAAAGGCATGATTAGTACCTAAATAAACACAAATGTATTTCCCCAATTACTCATATGTTACATATAAAGAAAAAATAAACAAAAGATGAGAATGTGTTTAATCAATCTCTTTACAAACCAAGGTTTAATCCTTATCATTCTCATATTCACAATGTACCTAGTTCATCATTAACAATGACATATTGACCATGTAAGATCAATGATGAACTCGAACATAGATTTTTCGAAACAAGGTTTTTAGGTAAGCATTTAACAATGCCATTACCAACTTGTTCAGGGGTTCATATCAATTCCATCAATCAACCAAAACTATTTAGTCAAAATTCGTATTTGTTCTACAAATGGGTATTAGTGAAATTTCAATGAATTGAACCTAAGGAATCATAGTAACAATATATGTCAACTCTTATTCCTAGTAAGGTTCTAATTCAATGTCAATTTTAAAAATCCCCAATTATGAATGTATGAACCCTAGAACAAATTAGATGAAATTTAAAGAAATGACTTATAGATAATTGATCTTTGATGAAGGATGAGTGAAACCCACAAATCGAAATCAATTAATCTTGAGTAATTGAAGGTTTTTGAAAAACAACAATGGTGGAAAACTAGGTTTTTTCGTCGCTGTGTGTGTGAAGGAGAGAGATGGTTTTGTTTGAAAAGGAGTTTTTAATAAAACTGGCGCTTTGGTGAAGTTTCTGCCCGCGGTTCCTTATCGATAAAGAACCGCGCTAGATAAGGAACCGCCTACAGTGGACAGTTTTTATCAAAGATAAATAGAGAATTTTTGAAAAAAAATAATTTTAAATTACTTAAAAATATATCTTAAACCTTTTAGGATATCATTGGACCACCACAACACTAGGTATTAATGCCTTGTTGAAGGATTACGAGTTGAATCGAGATAGGAAAAGACCAAAACGAACAAACGACTACTCGTTGAAAAGAAGCAAAGGGGAGAGGATTCAAGGGAAGTGAATCAAGACCAAGAACATTGCTCAAGAGAGAAGTGACATTCTTCAAATTGAGGAGGTGAAGAGATTTTGTCATATATAGTGGTTTAAGACGTGCCTTTCCGGTGAAAGTCTAAACGACTTTGGTAATGAATTATACCAAGCAATTTTGATGCACAGAATAAGATCATTTTCAAGAGTAGTCTTATTCTATTTCAAAAGATGAGCTAAGTATAGATTCACTTTCTCTCCCACATGATCGGATAATTATTGCTAAAATTAACAATAACAATATCCTTGGAATATTTCAATTCCAAATGTGTAAAATCCACCTACAACTTAATGAAATAGTTTGGTATCTCAAGGGATTCACTAATCATCCTAGAGATGAGCTTAATTGCACAAGTTACACATGATATTAGGCCTACTAACCGTAAGGGTGCAAAGCATGGAAATCATGCTTGATACTTTAAGCTTCTACTAACACACCCTACATCACCATAGTGAGTCAAGTATCCAAGCAATGAAGGTTTGAGAGGGAAAAAGGAAAGAATCATAAACCACAAATAAATGTCAAGTCAAGGATGCCAAGAACAAGCATATATTCAATTAATGATCAAAAGAATGACAAATAGGGCGTGTGGAAGAACGAAAGCGTACCTTGGTCACAAATTGCATTCCGAGCTTTCAAGGAACCAATTCAAAGCCCAACTATGACTAATAGTGACTACTAAGTCTTCAAGGATTAGTATCACTCCTACCCCTCTTGATATCATCATTCAATGATGTTGGAAATCAAAGAAGATGAGTCTTTTACAAGTGTAAGTAACTCAATCCACAATCAATAGAATGATTTATCTTCATGAGTACATACACATAACAAGATGCAAACTAGTAGATACATTTCAAGAGTAAATCTAAAATGCATTAATACTACTATTCTAAATAAGATGCAATATTAACAATTTAAAAGGCTTATTTTCAACAAAAAATAGTTTTGACCAAAGAAAAACCTTAGTACAACTTAACCTTCTAATTTGAGGAGACAATGGATCGATCCAAGTTAACAAGTTTTAAAGTACAATATACTTCAAAGATCTTGTGTCACCAATTGTAGAAACTAGAAGGGGGGGGGGGTTGAATAGTTTCTCATCGGTTTTATCTCCTAATTAAAATACCTTTCAATTAGGTGAGTGCACAAAACTATCTTTTACTTGAAAGTTAGTTGCATAATGATTAGGTTCAATTCTAATGCATTAACAATGTGTAGTAAGTATAATGATGATGAATGTAAGTAATGAGTAAGGAAAGGAACAACCTAGTAGGAAGACACCAAGATATATAGTGATTCGGCAACGAGGCTCTATCCTCGTTCCTACTCTACTCCTCGAGTACACCTTACTCGAGATTTCCACTACATCCACAAGCTCCCTTCTTGGCGGAGAAAACCTTACAATGTCGCTTACATTATTTTCCGACACTAAGCTAAATGTCGAGACCTAATCTTAGCTAGGACCAATCCACACAAAGTCGCCCACTTCACCATTTTACGACACAAGGCTAGATGTCGAGTTCTAATCTAAAGCTAGAACCAATCTTCACAATGTTGCCTACTTTACCATTTTCCGACACAAGGCTAGATGTCGAGTTCTAATCCAAAGCTAGAACCAATCTTCACGGCTCTTCACTTTGAAGCTAAGTGAGAACTTCACACTACACAACTACATATCACTTTATAGTTTAGTGAAAACTCACAAGACACAACCACATCACTTTATAGTTTAATGAGAACTAACACAACTAATTACAACTCAACTAAACATATCCAAGTACACACATGTAGCTTGGATCTACACAACACAAATCCAAGCACACACATGTGCAAAGGATTTACACAACTCTAATCTAAGTATTCACATATAGTTTGGATGAACACAACTAATTCAAGTATTCACAAATACATTGGATCTACACAAGACACAAATAAACAAATGATGAACATGACTATATCTTTAGGAGAAGGTGATATTCATCAATGCTTAATCTTTAATCACATCACAAGTGTGTGAGTGATCTTCTCTTTGACCAAGGTAAAGAAGGAGATCAAGAGGTTAATCATGAGTAAACATACTTAACACATTAAGTGATCATTTACAAATGACTAGGATTAGATAGGAGAAAGAATGCTGAAAGAGATGCCCAAAAAGGGTTGATGAGAATGCAGATTTGATCCACTATTTATAGAAGACAAATGCCAACGGCTATCTGGGGGCAGTTCCTTATCTACCCAGGCTATTCCTTATCAATAGGGAACCGCGTAGGCACTTAAGGAACCACAGTACTAGACTCCGCTCCTTTTTGTCTTTTAGTGAATTTGAAATATCTGATGCTGTTTAAACCTTCAAAGGATATTCTTATGGCATTTGGAATATGCCATATTCAAATTTACATTTTCATTTTAATAAAACATTTTCTAAAAAATAAAGTTTATTAAAAATCTTTTGTTACATTTGGCAAAAGTGAGTTTTAAGGCTAATCACTTTTATGATCACTAAGCATGATTAAGATATGTTAGTGTAATGATTATTACCTTGATGATAATGTTTGTTAGATAATTCGTTTTATGATTGTGTTTGACAATAAATGTCTTTGTAATTTTTCGTGATCAAAACTAAGAAAGATTAATTAATACTAACAATGTTTTTAGGCATTGCTTTACATTAACATAGTATTTTGTCAAAAAACATTTTATGAAAAACAAACAATGTTTTCTCCCAAAAAATCTCATACTTAGAAAAGTTTTTAGATGCAAAAACAAATGCAAATAACTAGGTAAAGTAACTTACAAAGCAAAGTAAACGGACACATGCAACCACTACTGTTAGCTATATCAACATTTCTATTAATTAATATGTCAAGTCTATGTTCTAATATCAATATTTCATCATATATTATTTATTTAACATACCATTTATGATGTTTATTATGAAATGACCATATTGCATTAACGTTTATCCCAAAACTCTAATTGCATGAAATGTCTTTATTAAAAACACATGTACAAGCTTTCAAAGCATGTGCACAAAATGAAATAACATATATCTGAATATATTTTCCCTCTAAAACCCTAGTAGGGGTGAGCAAAACCGACCGACAACTGAAAACCGACACAAACCAACCGAAACCGAAACCGCCCGACACAAACCGACCAAATTCGGGTCGGGACTCGGGATGGGTTTTTCATGATTTCGGGACTCGGTTCGGGTCGGGACTCAGGATTAATTCGAGATCGCACAAAGAAAACCACATGAATCGGGAGTAACTCGGGCCTAACTCGGTTCGGTTCGGAATCAGGATTAAATCGGATCGGGATTCGGTTTGTGTTTTCCACGATTTCGGTTTCGGGATAAGTCGGGATCCGGTCGGGACGGGTCGGTTTCGTCCCGATGCTCACCCCTAAACCCTAGTATCACTCTTTAAAACTCAATGTACAATCTATTTATGCTTAACATTCAAAGTCAACACTTTCCATCCAAAACTATGTATCACCGTTTAAACAAATAGTAAAAGTTCACTTAGCATAACATTTAAGCTATGTTTTTATCCTAAACCATAGTATCCTAAAGCCAATGTACAAGTCCTTTATGCACAAATATTCAAAATTGACATTTTCTTTCCATTTTCATTCTAGATTGTTACCACTTTTAAGCATACTTTACAAAAACCTAATGCACAATGTCTAAACCGTAAACTAACCTAGATTAACACTAAACAGTAATCTAAACCCTAATCCAAAGATTCAAACCCTAAACATCCTTAAAACCCTAATCCAAATCCTAAGCACTATCATAACTCATTTTAAACCTAAGCTACTAGCTTAAAACCACTATGATTCACCTCCTTGCTACCTTAGCACCTCTAAGCACCCATACACACACCTTCATCACCACCTTGTAACCTCCTTCCCTATTCCTTTGTTGTAGCCTCCCTTTTACCTTCCACGCGATCTAGCTACAAACTTATCATTCCTAAGCTACTAGCATAACACCACTATGATTCACATCCTTGCTACCTTAGCACCTCTAAGAACCCATACACACACCTTTATCACCACCTTGTAACCTCCTCCAATATTCCTTTGGTGTAGCCTTCCTTTTACCGTCTGCACCATCTAGCTACAAACCTAACATTCCTTACTCATCCATGGCTTCTCCTAATCACTAACCTTTACCTAGGACACCTCTCTAAGGTGAAATATGGGCACCAAGGCCATTTTGAGCCTATATATAGCCAGGCATACACCACCATTCAAATCATTCCTTAAAACTTGTTTACACACACAGAATCTAATCCAAGGCGTCCATTAAAGTCCAAGAAGGTTTAAAAGTGTATAATAAGCTAAATGAAAAGTTCCGATAAGCCCTTGAACCGTTTTGCAAGCATATGAATCCAATCTAAGCCCTAAACCCTGTTTTTAAGTTTCTATTCTCTTCACCTTGTTCTATAAGCTTTGGCTTTGTTTCATATGATATTTGATACAAGGTTTTACTAGGTTAAAAATGCGTTTTCTCTCGACTCGATTCGAATTGAAAAAGGATTAAATGTGTGACTTAGTCGTTCTTGGTGAATAAAAAGTAAATTATCCTTGAGTAACAAAATAAAAATGAAAGCTTGAAAAGATAAACCTAAATATAAAGACTTTAAAAGAAATTAAGTAGATTTAGATTAAAAATGAAAACTTTAAAAATTAAAACTTTATAAAAGAAATAAACTTGAAAATTAAATACTTAGAAAATAAACTGACGAAAGATTAAAACTTGATTAAAAGTAAATTTGAAATAAACTAAGACAAGATAATTTAAAAATAACTTAATAAAATGGCGGGAAAAATAAATTTTTGAAAATAAAACAATTCGGGAAAACACAAAATAAACATAAGTCGGGAATGTGCAACACAGAATCCGGAATCCCTATTCCTAGCTTAATCCGGAATCCCTAATTCCAAACACTATTCGGAATCTAGATCATAGAACCAATCTGGAATGTGACAACTTTAAGTAATCCGAAATCCGAACCTAGTCACTATCCAGAATCGAGCTTCCTCTCCGGAATCCACGTTTCACCAACAATCCGGAATGAAGATAATTACCAAGTAATCCGGAATACACCTTATAGATGTAATCCGGAATCCTAGATTTGCTTACTATCCGGAATGTTTAAGAACTTGCAATCCGGAATGTTAGAATTGACACTAATCCGGAATCTGGGAAAAAGAACACAATCCGGAATACTTGAAGAAAACACTATCCGGAATACCAAGATTCACTACTATTCGGAATGTTTGTGTTTGCTAGTAATCCGGGATAAGGGTTTTGAAAACCCGGATAAGAACAAAATTAATCAAAAACCAAAAATAAGCTAAAATCTAATAAGCACTTAAACAAAAACTTAACCAATTTGATTTTTAGAAAAAGCAAATAAGCCACAATTTATAAACTATGAAAACACTAAATAATCAAAATATTTAAAATAAACTTTTTTTAAAAATAGACTATTAAAGACATTTAATTAAAAATAAGCACAATAAGCACTAAGCACAATAAGCTAAAAAGATCAAACACATCAAAACCATAAGAACAATCAAACAAACACATCAATTAAACAAAGAACAAGATGAACAAACTACAAGATTATCTAAATCAAACAAGATTAAAAGAAGAAAGGTAGAATGAGAATGATTATGAAAAGCTTGAAATTAAGATGAAGATTAAAGATTCAATTACAAGATTAATGTGAAAAGCTTGAAAACATGAAAGTAAATCTAGAGAGAGAAAGTAATTACCTACTCCTAAAGCAAATAAGCCACAATTTATAAACTATGAAAACACTAAATAATTAAAATATTTAAAATCAACTTTTTTTAAAAATAAACTATTAAAGACACTTAATTAAAAATAAGCACAATAAGCAATAAACATAATAAGCTAAAAAGATCAAACACATCAAAACCATAAGAACAATCAAACAAACACATCAATTAAACAAAGAACAAGATGAACAAACTACAAGATTATCTAAATCAAACAAGATTAAAAGAAGAAAGGTAGAATGAGAATGATTATGAAAAGCTTGAAATTAAGATGAAGATTAAAGATTCAATTACAAGATTAATGTGAAAACCTTGAAAACATGAAAGTAAATCTAGAGAGAGAAAGTAATTACATACTCCTAAAGCATAAAATAAAACTATCTAAAATATCTAACTAACTAACTCCCTCCTAATGACATATTTGGAGGGTATTTATAGGAGGAGTGGAGGAGTTGGTTGCTTCTCTCTTTCTCTTTGTCTTTTTGTCTTTTAATTTCTTCGTCTTTCTTGACGGTGTCTCGGGATTTGTCGAATGATAAAATGAACTTGTCTTAATATTTTCTTATTTTATTAGACTTGGTTCTTCGACTTCGTTAAACTTCCTTCTTTAGACTTTTTCTTTAATAAATCTTCAAAATAGGCCTTTGACTTCTGTTCTTTTTGCACTCTTGATCTTTTGACTTCGTCTTTTGTCTTTTTCTTCGATAAGCCCGTGTTTTCTTCCCTTTTCATATTTTGGTCCTAAAACACAACAAAAACACAAACCACGCATAATTTCGAATTTTAAGACATCAAATACACGTTTTGATCTTATTTTTATTATAATTAAGTGGCAAAAGGATAAGTGTTTTCACACTTATTAAATCCCCTACCCTTGACCATTGTAATACCCTCATGCAATGCATTAGTTACAAAGCAAGATTTACATTTTCCATCATAATTAACCCACCTTAGCCTTTATTAAATTCTAAACTCTAAGGAAATAAAAATATTTAAAGGACGTAACAAGTAAAGAAATCTAAGACTTATATTAGGGCTTTGGTGTCATGAATTTTTATCACCCTTAAGTTTCACGTTCCTCACACCAAGCTTAAAAACGAGATCATTGTTATTATAAGTTAGTAAATCTAACACTCACTCACGTGGCTCAATTATTCACTTAGACTCCCTTATTCCTAGGTGTATCTCTTAAATTTTATTGTTGTCTTAAATGATCACGAGGATGCACTGTTGACTTATTTCGATAGTTTATTTAGGCTGAAAATAAAGTAGGACGATTTAATCAATAGTTAGCTAAAGGACAAAATCTTTTAAAACTTCTTCTCGAAATCTCACAAAGTTCATATCTTGGCATAACTCGTTTCACGATTTGATACCTTTCTCGGACCGATATTTGACGTTGACTTCATACTTCGAATCTTGAGAGACGTTCTTGAAATAATGGTCTTCTCTTCGTAATAGGAACTTTTTCACTTGAAGTTTTTGAGAGATTCTTCAAACTTGGACCACGACTTCTTCATTTTTCTCTAATTTTTATTTGGGATTTTGATATACAACGATCTGCCTCCTTTTAGGACTTGGATCTATTTATCCTCATACCTTGTCAGGGTCTTTTCGGATAGACTTCTCCATGATCTTTAGGGGAGTATTTGCTTTTCGTCGTGTGTCTCGATCTTTCATATTGATTTTTGATAAATGATTCTTCACATCACTTTGGATCTTTAGCAACAAAATGTAGCCCTCATGCCTTGTTAAGGCCTTTTCGGACTCGCCAATCTTCGCAATCCGCTTCAATAAGTTGTGCCTTGGCTATGAACTCTAATTAATACCGAGAAACTTTTAAACGATCTTGTGCTAGAAGCTAAGTAACTTTTCAAATCGTACGATCTTATTTATTGCAATTATTTATTAACAAGCGATGGGAGAAAAAGTTCATAATTAACTCACATAAATTCATGAAAGAATACCAAACTTATAATTGAATCTATAATCTCTCGTTCTCCACAATTTAAAATCTCAAGGAATAAGACTCGTGGATGCTTAGCCAATTAAATCAAAGTTTTGGGTTTTTAAGTCATCTATAGGATCTTGCAACTTCTTAGACTTTTTCAAGTTTAGAATTTTCATTTTAAAGTTCCCTTGATAAACGACTTTCTAGGATCAATTATAGGAACTTGCAAAAAGTTTTTGTTCTTAAACCCGCATGAGTTAAGACTTTCACGTTTTAAAGTTCCCAATATAAAAGTCTAGCAAAACTTGATTTAAACACGTTAAGGATACTAGCTAGAGTAAACTCAAATAAGTAAACTCGGGTTGAGTCAAAAGATTCATGACGGGCCTAATATATCAAAGACATATAAACTTATTAAAACCATTTTATTAAAATTTATAAAGAAAGAAAATAACGATAACAAAGGAAAACACTACTAGGCCAAAATGATCAAAATTTTTGAAAAATGTCGAAAAATCAATTTTCCGGTTAAATGAGGACAAATTCATGGAAAAGCCCACATAACTTCGATAGAAGTCCCCCTACACTTAAGATAAACATTGTCCTTAATGTTTAAGCATGTGGGAGTAAGCTCCCCTACACTTAGAAAATTGTGCATGTTGTTTAAATCTTACTAAGGAAGAGACAACTAAAGTGATTCCTATTTTAATATTGAAGAATATAAAATAGTGAATCAAAAGAGTTTAGGATAGAACCGAGAAGACGGGTACACGGAATCACGGGTCGTTAAAAGTCATCAAAAGTGAATCTTTGAAAGCTCGAATCCCTGCACATCATAAGAAAGAAAACGACAAACATATACGAGGGTCTCCCCTACACTTATTATAAAAAAGGATAGATAATCTGGTTGCCTTCCGAGAAGCGCTTGTTTTTATCACCGAGTCGTGAGCCTGACTCGACCTTGATTACAATGGTAAGAACCCTGAAGAACATCCACCGGGGTGAAATACATGGTTCTCATCCAACAAATAGCACAAACTTAAGGTGAACAACACAAGCCAAAGAAGAGTAGGCGAGGTTCCCTTGATAAGTTGTTGAGCACGGTGGTAGAAAGTATGATGAAGTGAAAGCATAGCTTCATAGTTTCCAAAAGTCTTTCCTTTTATTTTATCAAATGGATACTGAGATGGCTTAAAAATTGTGAGACCTGGATCGAACACCTTTTCCTTTATGGGAAAATAAGACTTAGACTCAGTAGACCTTAAAGATTTGCCCATAAACCGCACAATCTCGTCCAAAGAAGGTGGAAAGAGAGGTGTCAAGACATAGGTACTACGGATGTTGGTGTCGTCCGGTTTCTTCTCCTTTGAAACGGGTTTCTTAATATCCGAAGGAGGATAAAGACCATAATCAAAGTACAAAGGAGGAGAATCATGCTCATTAGGAGAGTATGTATTGAAAAAGGTGGTGAAATCTTACTCAAATGAGTAATCATCCAAAGTAGGATCAAGCATTTTTGGCGGAGGATCTTCATAAAAAATAAGAGCACAATCATCAGTAGAAGACATAACACTTGAAGAATCACTCGAAAGAGTTTCAACATCATCAAAGTCATCATAAGTTGACATGACTTCATACTAGGAAGAAAAATCATCATAATCCAAATCGGAACTAGAATCATCATCATATTCACCATAGAGAGGGAATCATTAGGATCGTCCACATGATCTTGAAAAAGTGGATTATCATATCAAGTCTCGAAAAGAGGATTGTCATGTAGCACAAAATCATCAAGCTTTATACTTTCCAAAGGAGTTGTATCAAGCTCGTCTTGAAGCACATCAATCATTTTCACCGATTCTTTTCCATTTGATTTACTTGTGATTTTCCCCATCTTAAAAACTTGTTTATCATTCCCGATCCTTAGAATTAGTTCACCTTCGGCAACATCGACTAAAACTTTTCCGGTTCTCAAGAATGGCCGTTATTAACGGAATACGAGGGTTCATTTCATAATCAACAACAACAAAATCGACCGGAAAAGTGAAGGTACCAACTTTAACAAAAACATCTTCGGTAATACCAACGGGGTAAGCGAGAGTTCAATTTGCTAGCTCAAGAGTCATTCGTTTTGGTGTAAGGTCGAGAAATGATAACTTTTTCCAAACACTTAATGGCATTAAATTTATACTTGCCCCGAGATCGGCTAAGGCAGTAAATTCTTCAACTTTGTTAAATGTACAAGGTAGCACAAAGCGACCGGGATCTCCAAGTTTTTCTGGAAGTTCTTTAAGAAGGACTGCAAAACAATTTTCATTTAGGCGTGTGTTGACAAATTCAGCCATCTTCTCCTTCTTTCTAAGCAATTCCTTGAATGCTTTGACAAATTTCGGCATTTGGACAAGTGCTTCAACAAGGCTAATGTTGAAATTCATTTGGGAGATCATCTTCAAATAGGTAGTGATTTGAGAATCCTCCTTAGTTATCACTTTGCACTTGTCTAATCTTGAAGGATAAGGAATGTTGGGTTTATGAGGTGTAGATGTAGAAGGTGAAGGTTGAGATGTTGAAGGTTGAGAGGGTGAAGGGTGTTGCTTTGGTACTTCTTCCGTAAGAGGTAGAGACGGTAATGTAGAACTAGTACTAGGCATGGTAGTAGGAGGGATAAATGGGGGTGGAGGAGGTGTAGATGGAGTAACTGGGGGAGGGATAGATGGTCCTACTAGAGTTGCTCCACTGCGTGTAGTAATAGCACTCGCAATAGCTCTAGGGTTTGTTTCGGTTGTAGAAGGAAGAACACCTTGGGGACGAAGAGTTTGAAACATTTGAACGAATTTCCTATCCGTGGACTCTTGCATTTCTTTTATTGTTTTCTCATGATCGGTTAATTTTTGTAGAATCAAGTCCATGTGTGGATGAGGTAAATTGAACCCTTGTTGTTAAAAACCTTGGTTTGGGTATTGGTTATATGGTTGAAAACCTTGAGGATTGAAACCTTGGTTTTGCACTTGATAATGTCCTTGATTAGCATTGTAGCCCTCACATTTGCATTTTGTTGAAAATTTGCTCTTGGTGGCCCTTGATTGTTTTGGGTGGGTGGGTGTGGTCTTTGTTTAAAACCGGGTGGAGCCAAATAATTTGTCGAGTTGTAGGACAAGTGATTAACATCGACATTAGGCTTGAAATGAACTCTCTCTGTTTTGTTGTAAGCATACACTTCCCCGTGAGATTGATCATAAGTCTTATCATAATTAGCATAAGAGTGTGGTCCACCACAAGTTTCACAAGTAATATGGAGAGCATGGGCATGTTGATTAGGAGGGTGATCTCTTAAAACAAGTTGTTTTACTACTGAAGTAAGTTCCTTAAGATGATTGGTCAACTCACTCTCACTGGCACTAGCCATAGTAGCCCTAACACTCTTGGTTTGGACTTTGGCCTTGTTCTTAATGATTGCTAATATGATAATAATATATTTTGATAATAGATTTTAATAATAGATTTTGTATATAAAAAGTTATCGTCTCGTCTCGATTCGAATTGAAAAAGGTTGAAAGTGTGACTCAATTGTCTTTTGGTGGGTAAAATAATATGTTGTCATTGAGTAAAGTAAAAATCCAAGCTTTAAAGTAAATGGTAAAGTAAATAAAGCTAAAAATGATTAAAAAGTAAAAGGCGAAAAATTAAAGCTTTAAAGATAAATTAAATATGAAAACTTTATAAAAATGCAAACTTGAAATAAAACTAAGATAAAACTATTTTAAAAATAACACTAAGTAAGAATGCGGGAAAAGTAAAATTCGAATAATAAAAACAAGAGATAAAGGTCAACGCTAGTGAATGGATCGTAGCCCACGATCGCACTTTGGATCGTGGTCCCTGATCGTGACTAATGATCGCAACCAAGTGATCGCAGCCTACGATCGTAACAATCGATCATAGCTTAGTGATCGTGGTCTGTGTGATCGCACTCAATGCGATCGTAACGAGTGATCGCACTCAAGGTAATCGTAGCCAGGGATCGCACCCAGCGATCGTGACCAGTGATCGCACCCTGGATCGCACCTACAGATCGTACTCTTAATCGCAACAAGTGGATCGCAGTAGGGATCGTAGAATGCGATCGTAGTGGGCGATCGTACTTTAGATCGCAGTAATGGATCGCAAGTAGAAACCCTTGGGTTTATGCGATCACACTTACTCGATCGGACTGGGTAAACCCTCAAAGCTGTTACGACGGGATTCACAAGCAGAATAAGCAAAACCAAATAAGCACTTACTCAAATAAGCAATTACCAAAAAACTTAATTAAAACAATAATAAGAAGAACTAAATAAGCACAAATTTAAAAACTTTTAAAACACTAAATAACAAGATTTATAAAATAACTTTAAAAAGATTAAACTTTTGAAAACACTTAAAAGAAAATAAGCTAAACACGAAATAAGCTAAAAACACAATAAGGAAAGAACGTAAATTTCATGAAAATGATAAAAAAAATGGAAAAATAAGAACTTTTATCAAATAAACATCAAGATTAAACAAAACTTCAAGATTAATCAAACAAAACAAGATATTGAAAAGCAAGAAAGGAAGAATGAGATGATTTGAAAAGCTTTGAATTTTAAAGATAAAGATTAAAGACAAGATTAAAGCTTACATGAAATTAAAGACCAAAATTTCAATGACAATATGGAAGTGCATGAAAAATAAATGTGGAGAACTAATTTGTCAAATTAGCTAACACCTCCTAATGTGTCATTAGGAGGGTATTTATAGGAGTGGAGTGTATGGTTGGTTGGAAGCTTCCTTCTTTCTTTCTTTCTTTCTCGTCTTTCGTCTTTGACAATAAACTCGTCATTCTCGACTTTGTCTCGGGATTTGTCGATAAATAGAATGAAATTGTCTTCTAATTTCTTCATTAATTAGATTTGGTTCTTCGACGTCGTTAAACTTCCGTCTTTAGACTTTTTCTTCGATAAATCTTCAGAATAGGCCTTGGACTTCCGTTATTTTTGCACTCTTGATCTTTTGACTTCGTCTTTTGTCTTTTTCTTCGATAAAAGCCCGTGAAAGCCTGTGTTTCTTCCCTTTTCACATTTTGTTCCTAAATCACAACACAAACACAAACCACACATAATTCCGATATTTACGACATTAAATACACGTTATGGTCTGGTTTTTAATTGTAATTAAGTGGTAAAAGGATGGGTGTTTTCACACCTATCAATTGCCCAAGCCTCATTCATAGATTTGACAATAATATTACCCCCCAAAGCAGTATTTAGTGAATCTTGGTCATTCAAACTTAATCCATTGTAAAATTATTAATTTGATGCACCTTTGTAAAACCGTGTTGTGGACACTTTCTTAAAAGCTCCTTTAAACGATCCCAAGATTCACTAAACGTCTCACCGTACTTTTGTTCAAAATTAATGATGTCATTTCGCAAAGCGGTAGTACGTGAGGGTGGGAAAAAGTAATTGATAAACTTGGTCTTTAGGTCCGCCCATGTTGTAATACTTTGGGGTGGTTCCTTATCAAGCAGAGTCCGGGCTTGTCCCTCGAGGGATAAAGGAAAGAGGAGCAAATGAATTACCTCTTGTGAAACCCCATTGTATTTCACGGTATTGGTTAAGGGAACAAACCTTTTTATGTGATCGTGTGGATCATCATGAGTGCGGCTTAAGAAAGGTGTTGCGGAAACCATTTGTATAAAACCGGTCTTAAGCTCGAAGTTATTTGCATCAATAGCCGAACCACAATCGCATCTTCATTGCCTTCAATATGTGATTGCAAGAGCTCGATCATTGGACGGTTATCCATTGTGTTAACAACAGGAGGCTCGATGATAACGGCTTGAATGGACTTCCTTTTGCGTGAACGGGTACGCATACACCTACACAAGAATAGAATAGCAAAGAAATAGAAAAATAATGGTTAACGTGAAAGAAAATATTTTTAGTGCAAAACTTTGAAAAAGAAATGCTTTTTATGATTTTTTTAAATGTTTTTGGATTTTTGAAATTTTTTATTTTTATGGATTTGTGAAAAAATTTAAAAATTTTGCAAGAAAAATAACGTTCAAAGGTGAACGGATACCAAAATACAACGCGTCTCTCACAAAAAACCGTTAATCTTCACGAAAAGAGCCGGCAGCGGCGCCATTTGATACAAAGGTTTTACTAGGTTAAAAGTTCGTTTTGTCTCGACTCGATTCGAATTGAAAAAGGATTAAATGTGTGACTCAGTCGTTCTTGGTGAATAAAAAGTAAATTGTCGTTGAGTAACTAAATAAAAATGAAATCTTGAAAAGATAAACCTAAAAATAAAGACTTTAAAAGAAATTAAGTAGACTTAGATTAAAAATGAAAACTTTAAAAATTAGAACTTTATAAAAGAAATAAACTTGAAAATTAAAGAAGAAAATAAACTGACGAAAGATTAAAACTTGATTAAAAGTAAATTTGAAATAAACTAAGACAAGACAATTTAAAAATAACACTTAATAAAATGGCGGGAAAAATAAATGTTTGAAAATAAAACAATTCGGGAAAACACAAAATAAACATAAGTCGGGAATGTGCAACACAGAATCCGGAATCCCTATTCCTAGCTTAATCCGGAATCCCTAATTCCAAACACTATTCGGAATCTAGATCATAGAACCAATCTGGAATGTGACAACTTTAAGTAATCCGGAATCCGAACCTAGTCACTATCTGGAATCGGGCTTCCTTTCCGGAATCCACGTTTCACCAACAATCCGGAATGAAGATAATTACGAAGTAATCCGGAATACACCTTATAGATGTAATCCGGAATCCTAGATTTGCTTACTATCCGGAATGTTTAAGAACTTGCAATCCGGAATGTTAGAATTGACACTAATCCGGAATCTGGGAAAAAGAACACAATCCTGAATACTTGAAGAAAACACTATCCGGAATACCAAGATTCACTACTATTCAGAATGTTTGTGTTTGCTAGTAATCCGGGATAAGGGTTTTGAAAACCCGAATAAGAACAAAATTAAACAAAAACCAAAAATAAGCTAAAATCTAATAAGCACTTAAACAAAAACTTAACCAATTTTATTTTTAGAAAAAGCAAATAAGCCATAATTTATAAAATATGAAAACACTAAATAATCAAAATATTTAAAATCAACTTTTTATAAAGATAAACTATTAAAGACACTTAATTAAAAATAAGCACAATAAGCACTAAACACAATAAGCTAAAAAGATCAAACACATCAAAACCATAAGAACAATCAAACAAACACATCAATTAAACAAAGAACAAAATGAACAAACTACAAGATTATCAAAATCAAACAAGATTAAAAGAAGAAAGGTAGAATGAGAATGATTATGAAAAGCTTGAAATTAAGATGAAGATTAAAGATTCAATTACAAGATTAATGTGAAAAGCTTGAAAACATGAAAGTAAATCTAGAGAGAGAATGTAATTACCTACTCCTAAAGCATATAATAAAACTATCTAAATTATCTAACTAACTAACTCCCTCCTAATGACATATTAGGAGGGTATTTATAGGAGGAGTGGAGGAGTTGGTTGCTTCTCTCTTTCTCTTTGTCTTTTTGTCTTTTAATTTCTTCGTCTTTCTCGACGTTGTCTCGGGATTTGTCCGAATGATAAAATGAACTTGTCTTAATATTTTCTTCTTTTATTAGACTTGGTTCTTCGACTTCGTTAAACTTCCGTCTTTAGACTTTTTCTTCGATAAATCTTCAGAATAGGCCTTTGACTTCCGTTCTTTTTGCACTCTTGATCTTTTGACTTCGTCTTTTGTTTTTTTCTTAGATAAAAGCCCGTGAAAGCCCGTGTTTTCTTCCCTTTTCATATTTTGGCCCTAAAACACAACAAAAACACAAACCACGCATAATTCTGACTTTTTCGACATCAAATACACGTTTTGGTCTTGTTTTTATTATAATTAAGTGGCAAAAGGATAAGTGTTTTCATACTTATTAATATACAATATGTTAATAAGCTCCTTGAATAAGCCTTAAATCATAAAAAGCTCACATATGGTTTTCCCAAACCAAACAGGCCTCAAAAACCCTAATTTCCCATTTTTGAAAGTTTTGTAAGCTATAAGCCCCTAAAAGCTGTTATTTTGAATAGCTAAATGATATATTTAAAATCAGATTCTAAAAATATAAATTTTATAAATTTTGGGCTAATTTTGGAATTACTTTGTATTACACCGGTGAAACTTGCCATATTCAAAAAGTTATATACTATATGGGTTGAAAATGTAATTTCTATAATCTTATAACTACAAGGACTGGTTTTGCCATGTTTAAAAAACTAATCTTGACTATTTTCAAATACATAAAGGGTATAAAGTGTAGACTTCAAAACTGATATACTTTTTGAGCCAAAAGTGTAATTTACCTAAACTATTATACTTTTTGGGTTGAAATTGTATGTTCTATAAACTAATGACCTATAAGGGCTGTTTTTGCAAATATATAAACATAAAGGTTTAGTATTTTATAAGAATTATACTAAAAGGTATATAATGTCAGTTTTCAATACTTAAAGGTATAAAATGTAATATTTTTATATATATTATAAAAATACATTAAATTATATACAATTAATTTTATAAATTATTTTTACATAATTATCATCTACCAACCTTTGAAGAAACTTAAACTAATTACGTATCACCTTACTATGGAATTTCATATGCGGAGTTTCATTTGGGTATACATTATGACGTGTTTGTTGAATTTACGATTTAATGTGTCTTGACTGCTCGAATGTTTACTACATAACCTCTTAGTTATGATAACCCGAACAGTGACGCAATATTATCACAAGTTCATAAAAATAAACCTAATACTTTAAACATTATGAATTAAAGTTTTGGAACGTAGAAAATACAAACTAAGACTTGACATATTAACTCAGGTTGCTTGTCGAATACGTTAATTCTCAACTAAGTCACTTTTGACATCAATTGATTTCCCTAACAAGGTGAGTACGTAGCCTCACTTTGACTACTTCAATTGTTTCATTAACGCGTTAGGGGGATACATGCTATAAAACCGAATACAAATACTTTTATGCATTGTATGCTATCCTGATATATTATTGCACGAGTACCTCCTACAGCCAAATATTGAATATCATGAATCATTAAACATAGCGATATGAGCACGAATATTGTGGATATATCTATCGAGGTTGACGTTCCCCATTAGTATTTACTAAGAAGGGTAACCAAACACGCTATATTTGATCCTAATGGGGTAGCCTTGATCATTACCCTACTACCAGGACTGTGGATCCTCACTACTGTCGCTATGATGATCTGTTAGTCATTTATTAGTGTCATGAGCTTAGTTGCAATAATAATTTTTTTACGATAATTGTAGTATGTTACAATTATTGCCAAATGGTGTAACCCACTACTACATTGCTTATATTCAAATTATTACTTAAACATATGAATTTCACTCAACCTTTATGTTGACTTTTAGAATGTATCTTAGGTAATTGAGCAACTACGGAACAGAATGGCATTAGACATGAGGACTGCCAAACTTTTTATCATTCAAACGTTTTATCTACTATGTATTTTAGGATGCTATTTTGTAAAAACTCTGATTGAATATTAACTTAATTTTTTAACGTCTCTTATAAGTCGTTTCTATGATTATGATTGTTGAAACATGAAGTAATAGCCCAACTTAGCTTCCGCTATTGTATCCAAAAAGGGGATGTTACAGCTAAAAAAGCCCAATCCCAACCCTTAGTCGACTTATACACCTTCCAATAACAGAGCTATCGATATAAGGAAACATCCCAAACTAATCTATCCTAATTATCTTGGACACTATTGTTAACAATTTCCTTTCCACATTAATGACAAGACTAGTTAGCCCCGACACCAAGTATCTTCATGCAATACTTGAACTTTGGACCTAGAACCACCTTTGTAAACGCGTCAGCTGCATTATCTCTCGTGCCTACCTTTGCCAATTCACCTCTTTAGATTCTACGATCTCCCTGTTGAAGTGATACCTTACGTTGATATGCTTCGTCCTCAAAAAAACATTGCATTTCTTGAGAAATGAATTACCCATTGATTATCACAATTCACAACCACTGACCTTAGGTTTATTCCGAGCTCGATTATTAGACCTTTGAGTCAAATGCTTTCCTTAACAGCTTTTATAAGCGCCATATACTCCGCCTATGTAATAGATAATGCACCAACATTCTGCACAGTTGCTTTTCAACTCACAACACAACCATGTAACATAAACACGTACCTAATTATAGATCTACCCTTGTCAGGGTCTTTTACATCATTTCTATCTACGAAATCATCAACATCTACGTGCTTCCTTTGATCGCTACCATACACTAGACCTACATCAACAGTGCCCTTTAAGTACTTCAAAATCCACTTCACTGCCTCCTAGTAGTGTTTACCTAGATTCGCCAAATACCTGCTCACAATGCTAAGAACTTACACAATATCCGGTCTAGTGTAAACCATAAAGTACATTAAACTATCTACAACATTCTCATATGAGACCATACTCATTCTTTCCACACCTAATTCATTGAACGAACAATCCTTCAAATATACCTTGAAGTCTGTTCCTAATGGCACAAAGACTGACTTGGCATTATCAACTCTGTAGTTATTAAGAATTTTCTACACATATCCTGACTGAGACACCTTCATGGTTTGGCAACCCCTATACCTCACAATCTCCATACCAAGTATCTTCTAAGTTGGACCAAGTTCCTTCATATCAAACTCTTTTCGCAGCAGTCCCTTAGTATATTCGATGTTAGAATTGCTTTTACAAGCAATTAACATATCATCTACGTACATCAATAGATATATGTACATACTTTGTGCAAACTCCTTAAAGTAAACACAACTATCATAATTGTTGTGTCTAAACCCATTGATGACCATATTCACATCAAACCATTTGTACCACTGCCTTGGGGACTACTTAAGACCATAAAGATATTTCTTCAACAAACATACGTGGTTGCCTGATCCTTCTTCAAAAGCAAGCGGCTGCCCTCATGTAAATGGTTTCTTCAAGATTTCCATGCAAAAACACCGTTATAACATCAAATTGTTCCAACTCGTAATCTTTACAAGCAGCTAACGAGAGAATCACCCTAATAGATGTATGTCGAACCTTAGGTAAAAATACCTCATTGTAATCAATCTCTGCCGTAAATCTCCGAGCTACCAGCCTTGCTTTGTACCTTGGTTTCTGAACACATTCAATCCTTTCTTTAATCTTATGCAACCACTTGTAGCTTACCAGCTTTTGACCAGGTGGTTGATCAACCAGCTCCCAAGTATGTTTCTTCTTTAAAGAACTCATCTCCTCCTCCATAACACAAGCTCATTGATCCATTAGAGATGAATTGATCGCCTCCTTGAATGTGATTGATTCACATGTATATTATTCCTCGGCAATAGAAAACACATAAGCCGCCATATCATCTTCTTCCCTAGACCCTTATGATGTAGACAATGATAGATTACCTTCATCCCTATACCTCGCAGTTACAATGTTCTCTTAGCTCTATCAGCACAAGAACATAGTTGTCCAAATGTTGTTGTTGATGCCTTGCATTGTCTGTATCTTCATCTTGACCCTCATCTTCATTACCTGGATTTACCGTAATATCAGGATCCACAGTTAGTTTGACCTGACTGTCTTGGAGTTCCACCTCAAACTTAACTTTCTTCCCAAAGAGTATTCTTATACATAAGGCTCTTATTTAAATACCACATCCCTACTTATGATTAACTTTGATTTAATATCATACAACCTCCATAATTTGTATCCTTTCACACCGTTAGGATGACACAAAATCCAATAAATTTGTAATATTGTTGATAGCTTTAAAGTTTAACCTTTACAGTTTTATCTTTTTTCGAATATGGCATCACATTTTAACCTTCAAAAGATTTCTTAATTGTTACCATGTACTGTAACTTGTTTGCATGTTACTTAGTTTCCACAAAATTTTGCACATATATTTCATTAGAAAAATACGCTATTTGTATACGTCATCTAAGACATATGATCTATATGACGTTAAAGAGAATTTATAAAGGTTTCGAAAACTTCAATAGAGGTTATGTCGAAGAGAGAAAAATATATCTCAAAAACAAGAAAGAAAAAACACAATTTGTTATTCAACATGGTCTATAAAGTTCATTTTTGTAAAAAAAAATAAAATTATTAACAGCAATTTGAAGAACTATAACGACTTTGCAGTAGTTATTGTTCAAGGGTCTCTAATATAACAAGACACAAGGTCTTCAAAATTCACGAAACGAATTTGTTCTAAATGCCACATGAAACGATTAACTTAAGATCGTATAACGTTAATTATCTGTTGCTAAAAATGTCCGTCAATATACACGGAAAATTTCGATATTTTTACCTCCATCCTATAAAGGAAGTAAAAGCAAAAGATTTTTCAAAACTCTCAACATAAAGTAAATTGGTCAAATATATAGTGAAATACTTGCAATAAAAATCGACTTTATCTTCAGGTAGTTGTGATCAATAAATTCACTTTTACTCGTTTTGCATTTTTATCATGTTTCAGTCATCATCATTCTTTTTCCTCTTTTATCAAATTTACAACTTTCACGTGCATATATATAGACATGTAGCATTCTAAGTTTCTAACATTCACTATATCTACACTTAACTTCTTCTATGTTAATTGTTAAGACCAACTGTAGTAAGAAGACTCTAACACCATATTTATCACATTCATATTCACATTATTTTATTTTTCTTTTAAAAACTAACTTTACAATCAATTTAGTTAATAATAAAAAAAACATCGGCACCAAAATATAACCCACTTAAACAAAAATAATTCACACAAAATAAATCTTCACGATTGAGTCGTGAGCAAGACCGAGTCTTGCTTTTCAAAGACAAAGGACATGTGCACTTGAGTGAGTGTAGTAAGGCACGACGTGTCTTCGACTTGGTATATAGGCTTAAAATACACGGCGCAAGCAAAGTTTAACCATTTTATTAGGCCAGTCTTTGTAGCAATGTTATAGCAAGTACACCGGGCTTTGTACGTTATAGGTGCATAGCACGTTTTTCAGAGTATTTTTGTGTGAATGAGTTACCTATTTTTTATGGTGTGTTACATAACTACTACTGGAAAATGTATTTATGTTATAAGAAAGTTATACGATACATCACCACCTAGGTTGCAAGTGCACTTTGCAATCTTAAAACGCGCCTTTAAAAATAAAATCAAGCACGTACTTATATTTGGGGTGTTTGTATGTGCGTTATGTGCTAGATTATCAGCTTATCTCAGTTGATAAACGTGAATATTTAAAATGTAGTGTTTGGGTATCTTCCCAAATAATTGATTAAATGCGTTTAAAATCCACTGAAACGTGATTTCGAATAATCCAAAGATGAGCCACTTTTTTGAAAACGCAGAAAGAGATGTTTGCATGGGCCTACAAGAAACAAACATAATATCTATTTTACCCTTTTCACTTATTTTTATATAGCTCAACTTTATAATGTAAATGTCTACTATTGTAATTTTACTCATCAAGTTATAAAATAATAACATTTGCCAAACACTTAAAAACTGATTATCTGATTATTGCGATATTAAACAACATAATCAAACCCAAACACTATATTTCATAATCACATTTGGTAAAAGCTGATTATTTGATTATCCGTTTTCAAAACATATAATCTATTTTCCGTAATATTTTTATGTAATTGGTCTACACATTTTAGCCATGATGGTTCCCTGTTTGGGGAATTGATTTTGCTCCCCACAAACATAAATAAGTTAAGAGTCTTTCATTATGTTGTTTTACTTTTTTTGTTTCAAAATGATAATAGCATGCTTGTGAGTTTTCCATCATTAGTTGTTTGAATTCTATGGCTTCTTTTTCCTTTTACATCGCCAACCTTTCCTTTTTGTAAATATTGTAATCACTTACAAAATATATTATCCAGAGACTATCTCTTTAATCATAACATTTTTGTATATGATCAGGGACGAAGATATGACCTATTATGGGTGTTTAAATTTTTTTATCCAGAATATAACTATTTAAAAAGAAAATTTAGACTAAAAGTAAAAATATATTTTAGTGGACCAAGTGCATTTAAATTGCATTTAGGAAAAATCAATATTTTTTTCAAAAATTAATAATATATCAAAAAAGTCTGTAAGTGTTTTGGGCATCCACGAGACACCCTCTGACTTTATCCCTGTATATATAATATAATACATGTGTACCCAATTATTCTGCTTTCGTGTTTGCAATTTTTGAAGAACTTTAAAATAAAGGTAATATAAAAAAACACAATAAATACACGAGTTCTATATTTGATACTATTGTGTTTAGTATTTAGTTTATAAAGGCCGTAGTCTAGCGCTACTTATGCGTGATTTTTATTAATTAAAATATCTTTCAAATTATAAATTTATAAAACTCAATTTGTCTATAAATGATAAATACAAAATCGTCCGAAAAACTAAGTGTAATTACTTACAAATTCATGTCACGTAAAAATTGCTTTGCAATGATTATGAAAAAAAAAATAAAAAACAACTAACACACGGAAAGCAAATAAAAAGCGATGTAGAAGATGTGCATTTGTTGGAAAATGTTTTGCAAAATATAGTTTTTTCCATACTTTGGACATAATTTTATATATGTATATGTTATATATATTCGTAGTACTTAGTAGCTTTGCGTTCTCCTCGAAGAGAGCTTCGCAACGAGTTAAAGTATGTCCAATATGGAGTTAATATGAATGAGATATCGTGTCTCAAAGTGAGTCACGTGAAACACAATATTTGGAAAAATATTTGTCCCACATCGTTTGAAACATGAAGTGAAAACATGTTTATAAGAAAATCCTAGTTTCTACCCTACAATATTCATTTGTGGGTTTTTACTCCCACGCCTACGCGCGCGCAGAGGGTGCAGAAAGTGGGATTTCTAGGCCAAAACGGGTTCGAAGCTACTGAACTTGTGCACGAGCGCGCGACCTGCGGACACGAATGCAACTCCGAAAACTGGCTTGGGTGCGGGCAGATTTCGCTATCTTTTTTGCTGCGAATTCGATTGGTTTTTCCAGAAAATTCTGTACATCTATTTTAGGAATAGATACAGAAACATAATATTTTGTGTTAAAAAGACAGACAGGAAATCTGGTTTAGTTATAACAGATTTTCCTGACTGTGGTATATATTTTCTTTGAGAACAAGTAAAGTTTTCAGTATAAATATAACCTCTTCTCATTCACTTAAATACATCAGAAAAAACGCAGCTTTTTCCTTACTCCATTATCAGACATTTTTCCGGCAGCTCGTCGATCAGAAACACGCAAGGCTTCCGTGATCTTTCAGGCAAGTTTGTTAAGTCCGGCTGTACAACAGCTTTAGACGTTGTACCCTGGGAAACAAACGACGAATCTATTTTAAGGGAAGAGTGTTAAACACGTGTCTCGTCTTTGTTTTACTGCTTTCTTCATTACTGTTAATTTCTTTCTGTCATTTAAATTCTGTCAATTTAATTTCTGTTATTTTACTGTAAATTCGATTTTATAATAAAAGTGTACACCGTTTCCTACAATCTTAAAACAGATTCTGTTTAACAGAATTAAAACTTTTATTAAAATCGGATTAATAATTTTATCAGATTTATTTATAAACTGTTTCTGCCGAAACCAAGATTGAGTTTCACTGGAAATCAGTTTTAATTTACAGATTTTTATTAACAGTTAACGTTTTTTTTAGCACTTGTTCTAATCAGTTTATTGAAACCAAGATTGTGTTTCTGTTAAACTGATATTTTTGATAATTGCATCTGATTCATTGAAACCAAGATTGAGTTTCTTTGAAGCAGATCCACTATAAGTATATAGAGATCACGATTGAATTTCTTATATACAGATTTATAACAGTTGTCTAACTGTTTGTGTTTTGATCTTGTTTGATCTTTCAGAATGTCTACTAGCACTCCTAAAACTCCTGCAACTACTACTGTGAAAGTAACTGTTGCGCCAGTTACCCACACAGTTGCTAATCATGCTGAAAAACCAGAAAAATTCAATGGACAGAATTTTAAGAGGTGGCAGCAGAAGATGTTCTTCTATCTCACTACTTTGAACCTTGTGAAGTTCTTAAAGGAGACTGTACCTCAGGTGGAACCTCCTAACGAAGGTGTAGCCAAAAATCAACAAGCCGTGCAAGCTGTTGAAGCATGGAAACATTCAGACTTCTTGTGTCACAACTATATTCTGAATGGTTTGGTGGACTCTTTGTACAATGTATACTGCAAAACTAAGACTGCCAAAGAATTAGGGGAGTCGTTGGAACGCAAGTACAAAACTGAGGATGCTGGTACAAAGAAGTTCGTGGTAGCTCGCTTTTTGGATTACAAGATGGTTGATTCAAAGAGTGTGATAACTCAGGTTCAAGATCTGCAGGTTTTGCTACACGACATTCATGTTGAGGGTATGACTTTGAGTGAAACTTTTCAAGTTGCTGCTATCATTGAAAAGTTACCTCCAAGCTGGGTAGAATTTAAAAACTACTTGAAGCATAAGTGAAAGGAGATGAATGTTGAAGACTTGGTTGTTCGTCTTCGTATTGAAGAGGACACCAAGCTGGCTCAGAAAAACACTTATACACCTGATTCTGCCAAGGCAAATATGGTTGAGCATGGTTCGTCTTCTTCAAATTCTAAAGGCAAGAGCTTTGGAAAAGGGAAGAATGACAAGAAGAGCAAAGGGAAGTCTGAGTACATTGCTCCTAAGGCTGGAATTGCGAAGCAGAAGTTCCAAGGAAATTGCTTCAACTGTGACAAGCCATGTCATCGTGCTGCTAATTGCAAGCGCCAAAGCAGCGGGTGACTCCACGCGAGGCTAATATGGTGAATGATAATGTGGACATGATTGCTATGGTGTCTGATGTCGTTACCATGATCTCTGAAGTTAACCTGGTAGGTTCTAATAATAATGATTGGTGGGTTGATACTGGGGCAACCCGTCATGTATGTGCTGACAAGAGTATGTTTCACTCTTTCAGAGCGGTTGACAATAGAGAGAAGCTGTACATGGGCAACTCTGCAACTGCTGATATCAAGGGCGAAGGAGATGTTATTTTAAAGATGACATCTGAGAAAGAGCTCAAGTTGACTAAATTCTTGTATGTTCCGGAGATTCGCAAGAATCTTGTGTCCGGATGGCTTTTGAATAAGTTTGGTTTTCGTCTTGTTTTTTAGTCTAATAAAGTTGTACTTTCTAAGAATCAAATGTATGTTGGTAAGGGGTATGTCCTGAATGGTATGTTTAAGCTCAATGTAATAGTTGTTAAGAATGATATCAATAAAATGAATTCTTCTGTTACTTTATTGAGTCTTCTAATGTGTGACATGACCGTCTTAGACATGTTAATTTTAATTCAATGCGTCGTTTGATTAAATTTAATGGCATACCAAATTTTCATATTGATTCAAATTATAAGTGTGAAACTTGTGTCGAAGCCAAACTTACAAGATCATCTTTCAAATCAGTTGAACGAAAAACCGAACCACTTGATATGATACACACAAACATATGTGATTTGAAATCACTACCCACAAAAGGTGGCAATAAGTACTTCATCACGTTTATTGATGATTGCACAAAGTACTGCTACGTTTACTTGTTGAAAAGTAAAGATGAAGCTATAGACAAGTTTGTTCTATACAAAACCGAAGTTGTGAATCAACTTGGTAGGAAAATCAAGGTTGTACGAAGTGATAGAGGAGGTGAATATGTGTCTCCTTTTGCTGATCTATGTGTGAAACATGGAATTAGACATGAGTTTACTGCTCCTTATTCACCTCAGGAAAACGGTATTGCCGAAAGGAAGAACCGTACCTTGAAAGAGATGGTTAATGCCATGTTGTTAAGTTCTGGTTTGAGCCGGGACATGTGGGGGGAAGCCATTCTAGCGGCTACTTATCGTTTAAACAAGATACCTCGTAAGGATAAAGAGGAAACCCCATTTGAACTGTGGATGGGAAGAAAACCATCATACCAGTACTTACGAGTGTGGGGGTGTCTAGCCAAGGTAGTTGTGCCGACACCTAAGACCCAAACGATTGGACCTAAATCTGTGGATTGTATATTTATTGGATATGCTAAGAATAGTAGTGCGTATCGTTTCATTGTACATGATTCGAAAAATCCAGATATACACAAGAATACAGTTATGGAATCAAGGAATGCGTCCTTCTTTGAAAACATATTTCCTTGTTTAAAGAACGAAAATGGAAGCACATCTATAATAGATGATGCAGTTGTCTAAGATAAGAGACAACGCGATGATAATGATCTCCAAGATGAGAGACAAGATCAACCCGAGGAAGAAGAGGTTGAACCTAGAAGAAGCAAACGGGCGAGAACCGAGAAATCATTTGGACCCGATTTTGTCTCTTTTATGGTAGAAAATGAACCCACTTCTTATCAAGAAGCTGTAAATTCCTCGGAAGGGCCTCGATGGAAAGAAGCGATTAATAGTAAAATAGAGTCTATTTTACAAAATCATACTTGGGAGCTCGTGGATTTACCTCCTGGTTGTAAACCACTAGCCTATAAATGGATCTTCAAGAAGAAGATGAAAGCTGATGGCACCATTGATAAGTACAAAGCAAGATTGGTGATCAAAGGTTTTAGACAACACGAAGGTCCAGATTACTTTGATACTTATTCGCCTGTTACGCGAATAACTTCTATTAGGATGATTCTTGCTATTGCCGCATTAAGAAATTTAGAAGTTCACAAAATGGATGTGAAAGCGGCTTTTCTAAATGGAGATTTAGAAGAATAAATATACATGAACCAACCCGAGGGTTTCATGGCTCCTGGACAAGAGAGCAAAGTTTATAGGCTTGTTAAGTCATTGTATGGCTTAAAGCAAGCTCCAAAACGATGGCATCAGAAGTTTGATCACGCCATGCTAGAGGGTGGATTCAAAATTAATGAATGCGACAAGTGTGTTTATGTCAAAGACACAAATAGTGAATATGTAATCTTGTGTCTTTATGTCGACGATATGCTTATCGTTGGCAGTAACGACAAGATGATCAAGTCTACTAAAGACATGTTGAAATCAAAGTTTGACATGAAAGATATGGGTTTGGCTGATGTGATCCTTGGAATAAAGATCATACGAACTGTGGACTTGCATTAAGTCAAGCACATTACGTGGACAAAATTCTTAATACTCATAATGCGGGGGATTCCGGCCTAGCTAGAACTCCAATAGACACCAGTTTGCATCTATCTAAAAATAGAGGCGTAGGTGTCGCCCAATTAGAGTATTCAAGAATTATTGGCATGTTAATGTATTTGATGACATGTACCTGACCTGACTTAGCATATGTTGTTAGCAGGCTGAGTAGATATACTAGTAATCCAAGTGATACACATTGGAAAGCTATGACTAGGGTACTTCATTATTTAAGATACAGTCGTGATTATGGACTGAATTATGCTAGATATCCATCTGTTATTGAAGGATATAGTGATGCAAATTGGATATATGACATAAAGGATTCTAGATTGACTAGTGGATATGTGTTTACACTGGGAGGGGCCGCTATATCTTGGAAGTCTTCCAAGCAAACTGTAATAGCTAAGTCCATGATGGAATCAGAATTTATCGCGTTAGATAAATGCGGAGAAGAGGCGGAATGGCTACGTCAATTCGTAGAGGACATACCCAGGTGGCCTAAACCGGTAACGGCCATTAGTATACATTATGATAGTTAATCGGCAATTGGCAGAGCTCATAGCACAATGTATAATGGAAAGTCTAGACATATCCGTCGTCGACATAATTCGGTACGACAACTACTCTCAACAGGAGTTATCTCAATTGACTATGTGAAGTCAAAGGATAACATCGTGGATCCGCTTACGAAAGGCTTAAGCAGAGAGTTAGTTAGTAAGTCGTCTAAAGGAATGGGACTAAAGCCCTTAAAGGAATGAGTTTCTATGAAGGAAAACCTAACCCAGTTGACTGGAGATCCCAAGATCTGGGTTCAATAGGACAACCTAATCATAGAAATGTGGGGGAAGTCACGTCAATGTGGGAGAGTTACTTAATACAGTAACTTTCCTAGTCCATTCCTAGAACAATGTGACATGTTGAGAGGTTAAACATATGGCTTAATGATTCAGGATGAAATCATAAAGCATAATGATTCAAGATGAAATCATAAAACATATGTTTTTAATGATTCAAGATGAAATCACCTATGTGAGAGAGAAGTGGGGTTGCTTCGAAGGAAATTGTTGGGCCGTAATTTCTAAGAGCTCTTGTAGAACCAGGCGAGTGTTCATGACCATAAAGAACACGACTATGAGGACTTGACAAGGTCAGGGAGAGTCTTGTGTGAGTGTGTATTGTCATCTACGTAAACAGAGGCTGAATTCAAGGACATCGCGTCTACTCAGATCTAGGAGACTAAGTGCATCTCACAAAGGAAGGTTCAAAGGGTTACACCTACCTATCCTATGTAGGACTTAACCGCAAAATTTTTGCCGAAACTTTCGTGTGTCTTCGACCGATTCCCATTCATGTGGGGGATTGTTGGAAAATGTTTTGCAAAATATGGTTTTTGCAATACTTTGGACATAATTTTATATATGTATATGTTATATATATTCGTAGTACTTAGTAGTTTTGCGTTCTCCTCGAAGAGAGCTTCGCAACGAGTTAAAGTATGTCCAATATGGAGTTAATATGAATGAGATGTCGTGTCTCAAAGTGAGTCACGTGAAACACAATATTTGGAAAAATATTTGTCCCACCTCGCTTGAAACATGAAGTGAAAACATGTGTATAAGAAAATCCTAGTTTTTACCCTACAATATTCATTTGTGGGTTTTTACCCCCACGCCTATGCGCGCGAAGGGGGGGGGGGGGGGGGGGGGGGTGCAGAAAGTGGGATTTCTAGGCCAAAACGGGTTCGAAGCTACTGAACTTGTACACGAGCGCGCGACCTGCGGACATGAATGCAGCTCCGAAAACTAGCTTGGGTGCGGGCAGATTTTGGTATCTTTTTTGCTGCGAATTCGATTTGTTTTTCCAGAAAATTCTGTACATCTATTTTAGGAATAGATATAGAAACAGAATATTTTGTGTTAAAAAGACAGACAGGAAATCTGTTTTAGTTATAACAGATTTTCCTGACTGTGGTATATATTTTCTTTGAGAACAAGTAAAGTTTTCAGTATAAATATAACCTCTTCTCATTCAGCTAAATACATCAGAAAAAATGCATCTTTTTCCTTACTCAATTATCAAATATTTTTCCAGCAGCTCGTCGATCAGAAACACGCAAGGCTTCCATGATCGTTCAGGCAAGTTTGTTAAGTCCGGTTGTACAACAGCTTTAGACGTTGTACCATGGGAAACAGACGACGAATATGTTTTAAGGCAAGCGTGTTAAACACGTGCCTCGTCTTTGTTTTACTGATTTCTTCATTACTGTTAATTTGTTTCTGTCAATTTAATTTCTGTTATTTTATTGTAAATTCGATTTTATAATAAAAGTGTACACTGTTTCTTACAGCCTTTACACTAAGAAAAATTTCTAAGCTAGTTCAAATACTATGCTTAATCTAAGTTCAACATGTAAGCCTAATGTTTTTAAACACTTATAACATTAACAATGAAAGAAATCATAATAACAATCATGGATTTATAACATTAACAATGAAAGAAATCATAATTACAATCATGTATTTATAACTCATAGTAGTCTTACATCGTGTTCTTTAATGATTAAATAGAATAAAGTAAAACATTTCTCCTTTGAAATAAATATTTCATTTTACTTACACATAAGCAACTTAATTACCCTGTTATAATAGGGGTGTTAGTTTTAAAGCTAGAAGGAGTGGCGATACACTTACTCACCGTCACCTCAGAGAAAACTCAACTTTCTTTCTCCACTCACTCAACTCACTTTTCAATCTTATTAGTGGTGAGAAACTCACTGCCACGTTATATCATATTTTTTTCTTCTTAATTATTTTAATTCGTAAACTAAAAACATAAATGTAAACACTTTTGTTTGAAAATTAAAACTTTTATTCAATAACTAAAAACATTACATACACCCAAGTATTAAAACTAAAAATTAGCATTAGCATACAAGTGTTCAACTAAGTCAACTTGAAGGTTATGATGTGTTTATGCCGATCGGATACACCTCATATCTGCTCACATTTGCTTATCGTTTCGAACAATGTCCTCCGGTTGGTGTTCTTCCTCTGAGAACCATGTGGAAGAAATTGCATGCCATTTGTGTTTTCGAACCATATTATGTAGTATGACGCATGTGTACATCATATTCTGGATTCGTTCTTTTCTCATTGCATGAGCAAGAGTGACTATTATGGCTCATTTCTTTTTCCCAATACCAAAAGCTCGTTCCACATTTTTTTCTTGTCGATTCTTCTTTTTTCTTATGCCAAATTCGTTTGTGGTCATCATCAGCCGGTCGTGGTGTTGTCTTAACAAGTGACATCAAGTCCGGATATATCCCGTCCACGAGATAATATCCCCAAGGGTAAGAAACACCATTAGCCTCAAACGGAATTTCAGGTGCTCGTCATGTCTTGAGATCGTTAAACAAAGGAGATTGGTATAAAACCTTGATGTCGTTGTTAGATTCAACAACACCAAGGAAAGCATGACATATCCATAAGTCTTGCGACGCAACATATTTCAATAATATAAACGGACTCGAACCGTGATAACGTCTAGCCTATTGTCCTTTAAAGGCGTTCGGACAACCAAACCACTCCCTATCTATACAATCAAGTCTTATAATCATCCCTGGAAAACAATGTTTTTCTTCGTGATGGCGATAAAGTTTTTCAACATCAGTGACCGTGGGTTTCCACAAATATTCGGGACCAAACACGTCCATGATAGTAGTGCAAAAATTATCGATAGCTTCCCGTGAAGTTCTCTCACTTATTTGTAGATATTCATCTAGAAACCCGAACCAACCCCTTAAGACAATTGACGAATTGCAGATGTACATTTGACTAACGTGATTCTTAGTAAAGTAAGGATTATGAGCAGTTACCTCACTATTTATCCAGTTAAAAATGGGTCAAGCCATTTGATGATGTATAGTCCCCAGCCGGGTCAGGAACCCGGCCCACGGGTACTACCCGTATCCGGCCCATCACAGATGGGTGGGAATAATGTCATTTGAGCTTATGGGCTTGAATGAACAGTAACCACACACATGTGTGCGGCCCACGGCCCGGCATGGCCGGTACAGGGTTAGACATAATCATATTCTGTCTATGATTAGGATTTGCCTCAATAAAGAGGATATTCACTCACCATATTTAGAAGACAACAATCAATCTAATTCTGGTGCTTATCCTTTCCTTGGGGCCGAAGTATCAGTGACAGCCCATTAGGGTTTCACTGCCTATAAAAGGAACCCCCAAGGGTTCCACAAAGGTATTACGTTCTATACTCTCAACTCACTCGACTCCTATAAACCCTGACCGATTACTTACTCTCACGCCGGAGTCTAATCGTGGGAAACATTCCCACGGTAAGCCTAACGCGTGTTGTTTAGTGTGTAGGATCCCAACCATACAGTTCACTTGGTGAAAGAGCCGGAACCCAGCCAACCCGAATTAAGCCTAATTCGGGTCTAGCAAGGATCACCCAACTTTTGCATCAACAAGTTGGCGCCATCCGTGGGACCCATTACACTAAGCTAGAGCAAATCTCATCTTGAACTCTCAATGACGAAGGGGCATCCGCAAGCTAATCCCAGGAACATAAATCCTGGAAATCGGAAGTCCCAAGGGGAAGGGATACTCATCCCCAATCAATCCCCTAGCCGTCCAACGGGCGGACAAAACAACCGCAGTGGTTTTCAGTCTATGGGAATGACGAGCACAATCTCCATGACTCCTCCACCTACTTCGACCCTGGACAACCCTGACCCAGGGAGTGCGCCCAATCCCCCTAACAAGGAGTCGCGCAGACCGTCGATAGAGGAAGAAGTAGAAGTCCAACCACTCAGCGAGGAAGATCTCACTCGAGTTCTCACGCATAGGATCATCCCGGGGATTGCATCAAGGTTGAATCTAGGAAGGAACCTCCAATCTAGACTCAACGTTGGCAATGCCGGACCAAGCACCTCTTCCCAAAATCAGAGGAAAAGAAAGACCCGGCCTCAGGAGCGGAGCCTCTTCGAGGAAACTCCCCAACCTAGGAATGTGTTTGAGCGCATAGGAGATCGCCCCATACAGGAACTAACGCAGTCTCGGGAAGGGGGAGATAAGTCCGACGGTTCACCCGAGCGACCGGATCTGGAACTGACCAGAGCCACTCGCCGCACAAGTGTGTGGGATAGGATGAACACTGGGAAGAAGGCTCCTGGCTCTTCTCAAAAGAGCGGTCCTCACCCAAGAGATGGGGCACCACCTCCTTCTCCATATCCATCAGGAGAGGACTCGGATGACCATCCGCCCAAGCGTCGCCGACCTAGGCGTACCCCACCACCACCACCAAACAATGATGAGTATTATGGTGGCCCCTATTATCGAGAGGCAGAAGCGGATGATCTTTCCCGTTCGTGGTGTGACCCGTGGGAAGACCCTAGGCTCACCCGTCCATGGGCGGATCCCAGGGAAGATCCTTTTACTCTCCGCATACGGAACTACTCCGAGGACACAAAACGTCGCATGCCGGCGTGTGTCAAGACTTATGATGGAACTGGTGATCCGGATGATCACCTCAAAATATTTGATACGCAGGCTAAAATCGAGCGATGGCCGATGCCTATGGTGCCAAATGTTCAATTCAACCTTGATCGGCAATGCTCGTGACTGGTTTGAGGGACTCCCTCCGCGAAGTATTGATAGCTTCACTAAACTACGCACTGCGTTCAAGAATAATTATACTCAGCGGAAGAAGTATAATAGGGACCCGGTCTCATTGGCAACTGTCAAGCAACGGCCGGGGGAGTCTACAGAAGCTTTCACTGAACGCTTCAACGACGAGTGCACACGCACAAAAACAATGCCGGAACTCATGAAAATTTCTGACTACATGCACGCCATAACAGACAGGGAATTAATCAGGCGTCTCAATGACAAGCGTCCGGAGAGGTATGATGACCTCATGGAAAGGGTCAGAAACTTCATAGAGGGAGAAACAGCGGTTGCCGCGGCCTACCCTTCCAAAGGAGACGGCTACCGATCGAACGACCAGTCCAGGAGACAGTCGGGCGGTCAAAGCAACCAGAACAATAGTAGGGGCTCAGATTACAAGAGCCAAAACAAAGGAGGACGGCCGGATGATAAGTTTACCCCTCTAATGATGTCCTACCGGGAGATCTTGCTGACGGAAGGGGCAAATTTTCCGAGGCCTCCCCCAATGACGACTCCGCTGGACCGTCGCCAAGGAAATCATTTCTGCGAGTTCCATAACGACAAGGGCCATGGCACGGAGGTGTGTATCCAGCTCAAGAAGCATATTGAGTCACTGATCAAATCAGGTAAACTCAAGCATTTGGTTAAAGATTGGAAGGATGGAAAAGACAACAAGAAGTATGACAAGAAGGATCCCCAAAAGGACAAACCTTCGACCATATACATGATCCAATCCAGACAACGCCGCACGAGGCAGAAAATTGGTCAAAAATTTTCACGCGGCAGGGAAATCTCATTCCCTCCCATCACAGCAAGCGGTGTGATTGATGCGCCTCTCACTATTGAGATAAGCATTGGAACACATAATGTTCGTCGCATGTATGTGGATGGAGGGTCATCAGCAGAAGTACTGTACGAACACTGTTTTGTGCAGTTACAACCAGAAATAAGAAGCCAATTAGTACCGGCCATGACGCCGCTCATTGGTTTTAGTGGAGACACCATCTGGCCGATAGGGCAACTGCGTCTGCTTGTAACCATTGGGAATGAGGAACACTCCACCACTGCGTGGATGAACTTTATGGTGATACGCTCACATTCTCCATACAGTGGGATCATAGGCAGACCAGGTATTCTAGCCATACGGGCGGTACCTTCCACGGCGCACGGAATGATCAAGTTCCCTGTAGAAGGAGGAATCGTCACCATTTACAACACAATCGTACCAGCATCCGAGTGTCATACCGTGACAACACCGGTTCCGCCCGTTCCACCCAAGGATGGATCACCACCTCCCAATTGGAGGGTGGCAATCCATCCTGATCATCCGGAACAGGAGGTATCCATAGGAGGAACGCTCTCGGATAGCGGTAAGAGGGCCATGTGCTCTCTCTTAAAAGCAAACTTAGACATATTCGCATGGGAGCCAAAGCACATGACAGGCGTACCACGCGCGATATCAGAACATAAGCTCCAGATCCGCCAGGGGTATCAACTCGTCAAGCAAAAGAAGCGCGGCCAAGCACCTGAACGCAGCCGAGTGATACTGGATGAAGTACGGAAGCTAGTGGACGCGGGTATCATGCGCGAGGTATACTACCACGAGTGGTTATCCAATCCAGTCATGGTCAAAAAACATGACGGAAGTTGGCGCATGTGTGTGGATTTCACGGATCTGAACAAAGCCTGTCCACAGGACTGTTACCCGTTACCGGAGATTGACTAGAAGGTGGAGTCTCTATGTGGATATCCCTTTAAGTGCTTCCTAGACGCATATAAAGACCAGATCCAGATGGCGGAGGAGGACGCAGAGAAGACGGCGTTCCATACCAGTCAAGGCGTATATTGTTATACGAAAATGCCGTTTGGACTAAAGAACGCCGGTGCTACATACCAGCGGCTTGTGGACAAAGCCTTTGACTCACATATAGGCCGCAACCTGGAAGTCTATGTGGATGACTTAGTCATAAAAAGTCATACGGAGGATGCACTTCTCCGGGATGTCCAAGAGACATTCGACTGAGGAGGATTAATATGAAGCTAAATCCAAAGAAATGCACATTTGGGGCAACGGAGGGAATGTTCCTTGGATATATGATTGATCCAAATGGCATCAAACCTTGCCCAAAAAAAACAGACGCAGTAATACAGCTACCATCCCCTCTGACACGGAAAGATGTGCAATCCTTAAATGGGAAGCTGGCCGAGCTAAATAGGTTCTTATCGAAGTCCGCAGAGAAGTCACTACCCCTATTTAAAACACTCAAGAAGTGCATTAGGAAGGGAGACTTCTGGTGGACAAAGGAAGTTGAGGAAGCCTTTGGCCAACTCAAGCAACATCTTGCATCTCTCCCTATGCTAGTAGCTCCCCGGCCAAAGGAGGAGCTCATTATGTATCTATCAGCCACGCATGGAGCAATAAGTGCGGTACTCATGACGGATAAGGATACGGTACAAACTCCGGTCTACTTCATAAGTAGAACATTACAAGGGCCGGAGTTGAATTACTCCTCTATGGAAAAATTGGTTTTGGCACTAGTGTTTGCTACAAAACGGTTGCGCCGATACTTTCAAGCACACCCAATTGTAGTCATTATCGACCAACCAATAAAACAAGTCATCTCTAGACCGGATGTGGCAGGAAGGCTACAAAAATGGAGCATTCTACTGGGGGAGCATAATATATCTTATTGGCCAAGGACAGGTGTTAAAGGCTAAATCTTGGCAGAGTTCTTGATAGAGAAGCCGGATGAGGAAGGACCAGTCGTAAAACAGGACGAGACTCCAGCAGAACCATGGGTGTTATTTACGGACGGATCTTCGTGTACGGATGGGTCAGGAGCTGGTCTCATCCTCACAAATCCGGAAGGGATGGAGTTTACGTACGCCCTCCGCTTTGAGTTCACAGCCACCAACAACGAGGCGGAATACGAAGCATTAATTGCAGGTTTACAAAATCGCCGCTAGAATGGGAGTCCGCAACCTTGAGGCCTACGTGGACTCACGGCTTGTCGCGAACCACATTCTAGGTGGATATGTGGCTAAGGAGGAGAACATGGTCCGGTACTTGGAGAAAGTCAAGTCACTCATCGCGGCTTTCAGCAAGTTTTCTATCAAACAGGTACCAAGAGGTGAGAACAAGAAGGCGGACGCTCTTAGCAAGATCGCGTCTACAAGTTTCGCCCACTTATCCAAGCAAGTCTTGGTGGAAATACTCAAGGAAAAGTCTATAACAGAAGGGGAGGTCGCTACTATAGTTGAGGAGGATGGACCTACATGGATGACCCCGATCATCAACTATTTGACTAATGAAACCCTTCCGGACGATGCAAAAGCGGCACGGCGCATTAGAAGGAAGTCGCAGCACTTCGAACTTCGAGAAGGTATCCTTTATAAGCGCTCTTTCTGGCAGCCGTGGTTGCCATGTGTTGGACCACGACAGGTCACTTATGTGATCAGTGAGATACATGAAGGGTTATGCGGCATGCACGCAGGGCCACGATCTGTGGTAGCTCGAGCCTTACGCACATGATATTATTGGCCTACCATGCATAGGGACGCACGTGACATGATTCGCAAGTGCAGTGATTGCCAAGTGCACAGACCAGTGCCACGACATCCGCAGCAGGAACTTACACCTATTACATCCCCATGGCCATTCTATAAGTGGGGGATCGACATCGCAGGACCATTTCCTGTAGCTGCGGGGGGAGTTAAGTTCTTGATTGTCGCAATGGACTACTTTACACGATGGATAGAGGTCAAGGCAGTCAAATCCATCATAGGCAAACAAGTCAAAAAGTTTGTTTGGGAGAACATAGTGTGCCGTTTTGGCTTACCAGGAGAAATCATCTCGGACAACGGGAAACAGTTCGCGGATAACCCATTCAAGGACTGGTGCGCAGCATTGAATATCAAACGGCGCTTCGCGTCTGTTAAGCACCCGCAGACAAATGGCCTTGTGGAACGAGCAAATAGAAGCTTGGGTAACGGCATCAAGGCACGCTTGGAGGAGCGAAGTGCCAAATGGGTGGACGAACTACCACATGTTCTATGGGCGCATAGAACTATGATCAAAACAGCCAACGGGGACACTCCATTCGCATTAGCCTACAGCACTGAAGCCATTATACCAGCAGAAATAGGAATGCCTACCATCCGCACGACGGAGGTTAATGTCGTCACGAACGACGAGCAACTCCGGATCAATCTGGATTTGTTGGAGGAAAAAAGGGAGATAGCGGCTATCAATGAGGCCAAGTCCAAGGCTAAAATGAAGGCTTATTATGACGCCAAGGTTAAAGGTGTTTCTTTTCGACCGGGAGACTATGTCTATCGCGCTAACGAAGCCAGTCGAGCGGAGAATACAGGAAAGTTGGGCCCTAAGTGGGAAGGACCATATGAGGTCACGGAGGCTTTAGGACGGGGTGCGTACAAGTTACGTGACATGGATGGCCGCGATCTGGAACGCACATGGAATATCTCCAATCTCAAAAGGTGCTATCTTTAAAAGCTACGGCTTCCGCATGGACACTTCGCTATATTTGGCTTTAATGAAGATCCATGTGTTCTCTTTGTTTTGTTTCTTATCATTTTATAGGACCTTTTTTGTTTTTTAGGGTTTCCATTCTTGTCAAAGCAAAAAATGTAAACGTTCTAATAAAATGCCGTGGTGCCTAGCTAGCTCCACGGCTAGTTTTCTGTGCAAATTGTTTGGTTGTTCTTTAGATTCTATTATAGTCATATGAATTTTAGTTATTATTATAATATGCCATGTCTCATTCATATGCATTCATTCAATCACCGTACATGTACTATACGCCTCCAGGTGGGGTAAGAGGATTAAGTGAACCTACTAATTCAACTTGTCGCATAAGAGGGATGCAACCCCAGCGACGCGGATCATGTATTCTTACTAGACACCTTATTCACAAGACGTTGTGATAAGTTTCCGTATGCCGTAATCACGCAATACTTTGCATAGTAAAGACGCACGTCGCATGTCTAGTAAATTATAGACTTGAGTGTATTTCTTTTTTGAGTAAGACGTGACATGTCATGCAGTATCGGTATACGATATCCAACAAAATAAAAATACACAAGTTTCTAAATCATAACAAAATGGTCGTGGTTATCACGGACTTACATAGAAAAGACAGTTATTTCACACATCAGTCTAAGCCGTGTACATGCACGGACGAATAAAAGCTACAAATGTTTACAAGATAAATTACAACGGAGGTGGGAATTCCCCTATGTCTTTCTTCCCTTCTTCGATCAGAGCACGGAGGGCCTCCCCGCGAGCGTCCTTTCCATCCTGCGCCTTGATCGCAGTCGCATCCAATGCCTCAGCAAGTAGTTTTTCACCTTTCATTACTTTCGACACGGAGTCGTAAGTAGGCAAGGTCAATTGGATGGGATCCGCAGTAAGCTTGGACATTACCATCTCGTTCGGAGCATCCTTAAGCGCCTCGAGTTCATCCAAAAGAGGGTGTTGGATTTCCGCCAGTGCATCCATCGACGCGGTCATCTTGTCCGCAGCTGAAGGGTTATGGTAGGGATGCTGCATAATATCTTCGTTCTTACCTATCAATTCCGCAGCCTGGACCAAGCCCTCATGCCTACCACGGTCGATTCCATCCGACACGACCCCGGCGAATGCTTGCAGCAGGTGCGGAGCTTCCATGACCTTGTTTACGGCAAGGCGCATTCCTTGTCCAATCATCCACCTGCGTCCAACTATGGCAGATAGCAACGGAGGACACATTCTTTCAGCACAACTTGTGGCCATCTTGCTCAGCTCCTCCTCAGCCGTTGCAGCTTGCTCTTCCAAATTGGTCCGCACTTGTGTTAGCTCATCCTTCAGCGCATCACGCTCTTGGGCGATGTTGAAGGCTTGTACGGTTACGGCCTTGGTAGAGGCTTCGGCCGCGGACACCTGCATATGGAACTTCGAGTTATCACAAGGATAATATGTTTTTTCTTGGGTCAAAAAAAATCGAGGAAAAAATATATGTATAATATTTTTGTTGAAAGCATGCCTTCTCGTTCGATGCGGCTATGAGGGCCTCGAGCTCGGCGATGCGTTTTTCTCGGTTGTCGGCATGATGAGCTTGCTCCTTCACTGTGGCCTCGGCTGTAACCAACGCCGTTTGCAAGGAAGCAATGGTCTTCTCATTCTTCACAACTAGTGCTTCACGACGAGCTATCCTTTTGTCTGCACGCTTCAGATTCGCCAAGGCCTTGATCAGTTGGCGTCTTAAGGCGGCACCCACTGTCACTTGATGTGCGGATGATACATCAAACTGCTCCAGCAAGGACTCATGGTCTAGCTGGACTCATGGTCTAGCTCGTCCAAGTCTTGCGCATGGGCCGGAGGAGTGATATGCTCGATAAATTCCGAACACTCAGACTTCGCCTCCAACCTTGTTAAACTAGAGAGATTCCATGCTAGGCGCAGGCTGTTTTCCGGTCCTTCAGGAAGTGGCTCCTCGGCACGTGTCGCAGGAGGGGATGGAGGTCTGATTAATGTCGTAGGGGAAGGGTCCCTTTCCACATCTCCCTCTTGAGCTACAGTCGACGGATCCGCCCTGTTATTGACATATTCAATTTCTGTTTAGGCATTCTATATTTAAAAAACAACAAGACAAGGAAAGACTGACAGACGAGAGGGTGCTTACGTGGTACCAGTTGCAGGTTCCGGGGCGGTAGGAGCTACGACACTCACGGGGGTAGCTCGCCAGACTTGTTCATCCATGTGCGATGTGGGGTTGGCCTGGGCCGTCGCAGTACCACTTCCCTCTTGGTACTGCGGATGGTCTTTCCTTAGTTTCTTTGGGGGAGCATTCGAGGCCCCTGCCTCATCCCCTAGTGTCTTTGCCACCCTCATGGTGGTCTTTCTCTTTCTGGATGTGGGCTTGGGGGACCCAGAGGCTTGAGTGATGTCTTCATCCTCAAGGTTGAGGAAATCACCTTCATCTTCCTGGTGCGTCACGGCGCCCTCCAACAGCAACTCTCCACCATCTTCATTATGAAAATCCAGAGGGGATTTCTCGATAATAGGCTCCTCTTCATCCGATCGTTGCTCGAAGGTTTCTTCAAGTGGAATGGTACGGTCAGCGGTCGCGTCGAGAAGGGGGAGTTCATTCTCCTTCAACGGGCGGAATCCTTCAGGCACTTTCATTGGGTCGCCCTGACGCAATAATCTGTGTAGGTTCATCTCTGCGGACATTTACAATTACACGGGTCAGTAAGAACCTAAAATGTAAATGACATTTATCACATATACAAAGTATAAGTAAACCTACCCTGTCCACGCTCCGTCAGAAAGCACGGATATAAGTTCTCCGTCCCATAATAACGACGACTTAATCCTACTAAGCACAGAAAATGTTCCGGCAACCCCTTATGGAATTCTGTGCGGTGGGTATCTAGTAGTTTTAGGTCTCTGCTGCTATAGTCTTTGGATTTGGGCGGAGAATCTTTGGGTACCCTGATTTTAAGGACGAAGGGAGTGGGAATACTTTTTCATCCACAAAAAAGTAATGGTCGTACCAGTTTTTAAGGGAGTCTAAGGGCTTCCTATACGTAATGGGGGCATTCCCGGATCGTTTTTTAAACGATAACCACCCATTTACTAGTTGGGGGGAGTAAAACGCCCTAAATAGGTTCACAGTCGGGGTTACGTCGCATGTATGGCATGTAATTTCAAACTGGTTGATTTTACACGCCCCTATGTAGTGAAGCTGGGTTATGTGGAAGTCATAGTATAAAAGCAGATCTACCAAGAATTTGGAAAGGGGGATACGGTAGTTGGCCGAGTCAAATAGGCGTGTGTACACGCCTATCTTCCCCTTTGGTGCATCCGTAATTGCCTCACCTTCACCTGGATAGGTGGGGTGTACGCTTTCGGGTATGTAATACTTCGATAAAAAGTCTAGGTATTTTTCCGCCGACATCACGTTCAGGACATCCGTGATAAGTGGGTTGTCCTTTACCATGTTTTATAAAAAGGGTTTGTAAGGCGTGATGATCTAACCTGCGGCGAAGGAAATCCGTGGAATAGAAGACAAAAGTTTGGAGGATGGAGCTTGGAAATAACAATGGCGGAAAAGAGTATGAACTGTGTGTGTAACAAACACACACACCAACTCTTATATAGGGTTGCCTCGGTTTCCGAGGTAACGTGGATGTTTAACACGTGTAGGCCACTACGCCTATCCAACGGATAGGATTTCTGACACTTCTGAAATGTCAGAAGGGACCCACGGGTCACTTCTTAGCAGTTTTATGTGGCTCAATGGTGGGCATTAATGGTGCACTTTTGCAGAAGTGCGGCTGCCAGTTGACTACCATTAATGCATTTATTCTTGTGTCGGGATATGCGGTCTTACGTAAGACAATATTCAATGCTACATTTAATTTGTCTCGGCCGTTACGTGCGGCTGAGGTTCTATTGGCATAACATTCCTAGACAGGCAGCCACGTGCGGCCAAAACAAAATCTTAAATATTTATCATTCCCTAGATCTTTCTTGGTATGTCCGGGGAGCATCTTGATAGTCTAGAGGTTACGCCTACGGCTGTAACAACTAGACTGGGGGGGACATGATGACGTATAGTCCCCAGCCGGATCAGGAACCCGGCCCACGGGTACTACCCGTATCCGGCCCATCACAGATGGGTGGGAATAATGTCATTTGAACTTATGGGCTTGAATGAACAGTAACCGCACACATGTGTGCGACCCACGACCCGGCATGGCCGGTACAGGGTTAGACATAATCATATTCTATCTATGATTAGGATTTTCCCCAATAAAGAGGATATTCACTCACCATATTTAGAAAATAACAATCAATCTAATTCTGGTGCTTATCCTTTCCTTGGGGCCGAAGTATCAGTGACAGCCCATTTAGGGTTTCACTGCCTATAAAAGGAACCCCCAAGGGTTCCACAAAGGTATTACGTTCTATACTCTCAACTCACTCGACTCCTATAAACCCTGACCGCTTACTTACTCTCACGCTGGAGTCTAATCGTGGGAAACATTCCCACGGTAAGCCTAACGCGTGTTGTTTAGTGTGCAGGATCCCAACCATACAGTTCACTTGGTGCAGGAGCCGGAACCCAGCCAACCCGAATTAAGCCTAACTCGGGTCTAGCAAGGATCACCCAACTTTTGCATCAACACCATTCAAACATCTTCTGGAATTTGTAGTCATCGTACTGTGGATGCTCTGAAAAAAGGCGGAAATCAAACGGTCTTGAGCGTCATAACGATCTCGGTATACCACTGCTCTCGACACTCGAATATATTGTCGCGGACGCCTAATAAACGACATGGCCTTCGTAAGAAAATTCACTTTTTTTTCATAAGGATTCTTCTCCTTTGTCTGCGGGGGAAAACATAAACTCATACAAAAGTTATTTTTAAGGTATGTGAATTAAACGGTAATATAACAATTATCCAACCGTTGTAACTCACTTAGATGAAGAACCCGCCTTATAACCAGACACTCGTGCATAAGTTCTATAGCGTGGGTGAAAACTCACTCGTGAATTTTTGTGCCATTCCGCTCAATCTAATAGTTCTACCAATTAAGAGGCGTTAAAGGTTGAGCCTACCCATTAACTCATAGTAAGAGATAAATAAACACCCATTACCATTACACGCGACCAAACTTTTTACTTTTTTTATTGATCGAAAATATGTGACGCTGCAAGCCACATTTACCTCAAAGGGTAGGAAAAAATAATTTTACCATTTTTCCACCTTGCTATGGTCCAGTCGTTTTAGCTTAAAAAGCCAAAAGGGTAAAAAGATTTTTAGTTGGTCTCTGCTTGGCTTAGTAACGACTAACCACAACTTAATCACTGCAATGGGGACGACTAGCAACATTGAGGGCGAGCAAGAGCTGCACCACCTCGAGCGATAAAGGGCTAAGAACAAGGGGAACGGAGGCGGTTGGCTTGACTGCTAGGCTTTTGGCGCCACCCTCTCGTTAGCGCACCGCTCTCCGGCTGGCGCCAAGGGTGCTCGCGCCAAACTCACCAGCCGGCGCCAAAGGTTATTACTTTTCTTTTACTTTTTTTGAAAATTCAAAAAAACTAGCCGTTGGAGTGCACTTTAGGGCTGTTTTTTTAAGCCAAATATAGCCGTTGCAAACCAAAAAATTGCCGTTATAATTTTATTTTTTCATCTATTTAAAAAAAAACCCCAAATCACTCTATAAATTAAACCTCTTTTCACCCAATTTTTTATACTCATTTCTTACACTTTCTATCTCATTTTTCTATAATTTCTTTTAATTTTACTCACCAAATAATGGATCCCAATTGGACAAACAAAATGATTAACGTCCTTCCAACCAATTTCTAAACTACAATCCCGGTTCGTCTTCGAATCCGGGATCTTCTTCTCAACCTCACTTCAACTATATGCCATATATTCCGAATCAAAATGAAGCATTTTTGAAATTTTAACAAGATCAAATTTTAAGATTTCAACAACAACAATTTCAACAAACCCAAATCGATTCACAGTCACAAACTACACCACAAACGGACCAACAATCCCATTACCTACTAGACGTAGACGAAGACGACGAAAATGTCCCGACACCAACGTCAAAGAAAGTTCAACGTAATAAGGGAAAGGCTAAGACGGATGAAGAACCGAAAGAAGCCGGTACGGGTTCTCGACATTTGTGGACCAATAACGAAGAGTATCTTCGGCCGAATGTTACATAGAAATTGTCGGGGATCCTAAGATTGGTGTGGGTAAAAAAGGATACTTTTTGGTACAAAGTAACCGACGCATAAAATGCGGTTGCGAAAATCAAAAAATTCTCGAAACACACCAAGAACACGATGACGGGAAAGTGGACCCCGTTGAATCGTGAAATCAAAAAATTTAACAGTCTTTATGACGAGATACAATTGATGAGTGGTGAGATCGATGAGGGGTTTATGGCTCGGGTTGAGCTAGCTTATAAAAGAATGTCGGGGATAACTTTTATGCACAAGTCGACTTAGAATTTTTTGTAGGCCAGCACAAGTGGAAGAACCCTGATTCGACTCAAGGAATGTGACACCGTCTTCGTGTTACCGAGGAAGGTCCCGAGTTCTTCGTTCCCGACGTCGTCCCACGGCCGCCTGGGTCGTATCGTGTTGCTAAAAGTCAACGCTCCTCCAACTCAACGGCTAATTCCGGTTCAAACCCGGAAGCTTATCAACAAATGATGAAAAAACAATACAAGTGTGAGACAAAAGCTAAATTGAATATCATGGAGCGTGAGTCCACCACAAAAATCAACTACTTGAACATGCATAAGGTGGCCCTGAAATTCACAATTCTTCAAATCGATACAAGCATGATGAGTCCCTCAGACCGGGCAATCATCGAGAGTAAAAAAGATGCAATTCGCGCATCGTATGTCTCTCCCGAGAACTAGTTTATTTTTTTTCGTTGTTTATTTTTCCTTATTTTTATTTTTGGTATTTTTTTATGTTTTTTTATTGTAATGTTTTTTTAATTTAATGAATTTTATTTATTTTGTTTTGTGTTAAGAAAAAATTAATTATTTTCGTTGGCACCACTTTTTCTCGTGCCAACGGTTACCCCTGACATGTGGTGATAAAAAAATTCTCGTGTCAAAGTCCCAAATCTTACGTGTCAGCTTTTATACCATATTTTGGTGTCAACAGCTCCCACCTCTTTAAAAACGTTTACTCTAATTTGCATTTTATTTGTGCATCAGTGACTAATAGATGCATTCGCCATAATTATACAAGATAGGTTCTTATGGCAGCAAATGCTAAAAGCGAAGTGTTCATACATACAACTATACAAGATAGTTTCTTATGGCAGTGCTAAATTAGATTTCCACGTGATATTTAGTACTAATAAACCAACGAGAGTCAAAAGTTCTGATGTGTTAATTGATTTGATGTGTCAGTAACAAAAAAAAAAAATTGTTGTTCAAGATCAGAAAACCTAAATCGTTTGCTTCAAACAGTACATTGTTTGAATTTTTTACTCCATAACACATACAGTCCATGTACAAGGTAGTGGACAACATATATGATTGCAGATTTGCGGACACCTTTTAGAATTGGTGAATAACTGAATATAAATGAGTCATACATAAATCCAAGCTTTAAAGAATGATTCATTTAGTAGTCAAAACTCAAAATGAAGGATAACTACTCGTGGCCTACTTCTGGAAAGTCCCAATACTATTATTTTTTTATATTTATTTTTATTTTTTTTTGGTAACCGTGATTTCCCAATACTTTAAAACCATTGTTCATAAAATACCGTTTATATTCACACTATCATATCTTAATTCTCAAGAAGAAACGATACTACATAAGAAGCAAAGCATTACTTTAGGTTTTTGTTGAACTATATAAAAAATAGCCAATTACATTATCAAGTAAATTTTGATACTTAAATGAACACAAGCCAACATCTCAGTTTTATTTAGGGATGGCAACGGGTCGGGTTCGGGTCGGGTTTTACTGAACCCGTACCCGCACCCGTTTATAATATTAAAACCCGCATCCGCCCCAATATCCAACGGGTACCCGATTACTATTACCCAACGGGTTTTTGGTTTTTGCCCGCGAGTAACGGGTATCCACAATTAAATTTCGTTGGACATAATTATACGTACAAAGTTAAAAAACAAATGAAAAATAATAAAAATACCCTAATATAATTTTTTAAGTTTTTAGAAGATTAAGAATATTAATTCAATATCATATCATGCGATTTGATTTATCGAATAAATTATTGTTTTATTTAAAGTTATAAAATCGAAATATGCTTGATCACAAACATTTTAATGCATACAAAATGCAACTAATATAAGCATTTCATTTGTTTAATAATCTTCGTCTACTATTTCGCACAAATTTAAAAATTATATAAAATAGCAATAAACGATATGTATTTTGGTAAACGGGTACGTATACAGGTAATCGGGCGCGGGTATTACTAAAACCCGAACCCGAACCCGAACCCGTACCCGCGAAAAATGAAATATCCCAACCCAAACCCGCATCCAAACCCATCAATCCGAATCCGAACCCGACCCAATCGGTTCGAGTTTTGGTTTTCTCCATCGGTTTCGGATGCTTTTGTCATCCTAGTTTTATTTATATTAAAAATTACGCCAAAAGTTTGATAAATTGCACAAAAAGGTTGAAGCGCAAAAGTTAAAAGGGAAGCTCATAGGTTTTTCTATCACCAACCCTTCACATGTGGGAGAACGTGTTCATGTTAACAATCACATGGTGATGGTAACTACCTATACCATTTTAATACTTCCTTCATTAAGATAAGTAGATGATAAGGCCCATGACCTCCTCTATCTAATTTAATTAATTTAGGGACAAAATAGATGACCTCCAATATACCTTTTCTAAAAAGTATTTCTCAAAGGTATAAATGTACTAATATATAGAGGTGTCAATTTCAACCCATTCCACCAAAAGTAGACCATTTGGATTCAATTTCATAACCTTATTGTTTGAAATGGGTTGACTAAAAAAAAGAGTGATAGTTGAAATGGGTCAACCCCTTTCTTTATGTAAAATGAAGTTTAGGTCAAATGAGTTTGAGAATGGGTCAAATGGGTTTAAAAATAGGTCACATGGTTCCTATTATTTTACCAAAAACCCAATAGTGTAAAAAGTTAGCTTATATTATTAAGTCACTAAATTTACGTTTTCGTCAGTAAATTACGTATTCGTCAGAAAATTTACGTTTTCGTCAGTAAATTTACGTTTTCGTCAGTAAATTTACGTATTCGTTAGTAAATTTACGTTTTAGTTAGTAAGATACGTTTTCGTCAGTAAATTACGTTTTCGTCAGTAAAGTTACGTTTTCGTCAGAAATTTTACGTTTTCTTCAGTAAATTCACGTATTCGTAAGAAAATTCACGTATTCGTAAGAAAATTCATGTATTCGTCAGAAAATTTACGTTTTCGTCAGTAAATTTACGTTTTCGTCAGAAACTTTACGTTTTCGTCAGTAAATTTACGTTTTCGTAAGTAAATTTACGTATTCGTCATAAAATTTACGTTTTCGTCAGTAAATTTAAGTTTTCGTCAGAAAATTTACGTTTTCGTCAAAAAATTTACGTTTTAGTCAGAAAATTTACGTTTTCGTCAGTAAATTTACGTTTTCGTCAAAAAATTTACGTTTTTGTCAGAAAATTTACGTTTTCGTCGGTAAATTCACGTATTCGTCAGAAAATTCACGTTTTAACGAAAACGTAAATTTTATGACGAAAACGTAAATTTATTGAATAAATCGTAAATTTTCTGACGAAATCGTAAATTTTCTGACAAAAACTTAAATTTACTGACGAAAACGTACATTTTCTGACGAATACGTAAATTTACTTACGAAAACGTAAATTTACTGACGAAAACGTAAAGTTTCTGACGAGAACGTAAATTTACTGACGAAAACGTAAATTTTCTGACGAATACGTGAATTTTCTTACGAATACGTGAATTTACTGAAGAAAACGTAAATTTTCTGACGAAAACGTTAATTTTCTGACGAAACGTAAATTTACTGACGAAAATGTAAATTTACTGACGAAAACGCAAATTTTCTGACGAAAACGTTAATTTTCTAACGAATACGTGAATTTACTGAGGAAAACATAAATTTTCTGACGAAAACATTAATTTTTTGACGAAAACGTAAATTTACTGACGAAAACGTAAATTTACTGACGAAAACGTAAATTTACTGACGAAAACGTTAATTTTCTGACGAAAACGTAAATTTTCTGACGAAAACGTAAATTTACTGACGAAAACGAAAATTTACTGACGAAAACGTAAATTTACTGACGAAAATGAAAATTTACTGACGAATACATATATTTACTGACGAAAACGTAAATTTTCTGACGAATACGTAAATTTTCTGACGAAAACGTAAAGTTTCTGGCGAAAATTTAAATTTACTGACGAAAACGTAAATTTACTGACGAAAACGTAAATTTTCTGACGAATACGTAAATTTTCTGACGAAAACGTTAATTTTCTAACGAATACGTGAATTTACTGAGGAAAACATAAATTTTCTGACGAAAACGTAAATTTACTGACGAAAACGTAATTTTTTGGACGAAAACGTAAATTTACTGACGAAAACGTAAAATTTTCTGACGAAAACGTAAATTTACTGACGAAAACGTGAATTTTCTGACGAAAACGTGAATTTTCTGACTAAAACGTATATTTACAGACGAAAACGTAAATTTATTGACAAAAATGTAAATTTACTGACGAAAACGTAAAAATACTGATGAAAACGTAAAAAAAATCGATGAAAAACTTAAAAAAAACTGACCAAAACGTAAAAATCGAACGAATACAGATAAAAACGTTTGAACATATTAAAAGATAGGAAAATATTGTAAGTTAGTGGGTTGACCCGACCCAAACCATTTGACCCATAACCCATTTGACCCATTATTAAATGATGACCCATTTGACCCATAACCCATTTGACCCACAACCCATTTGACCCATGAACCAAACCCAACCAAACCAACCCATTTGCCACCTCTACTAATATATAACTATACTTATACATACATACGACATGTTTGGTGCCAAGGTGAACTCACATGAAAGCTGTTAAAGAATAAATTAAATATAGTTTAGGGAATTAGGTATATTTTGTAATATAGATTAATACGACTAGTATTAGAAAATACTTAAGTTAAACTGTATTTGAAAAAGAAGCTATACACATACTATATGAGTTCAGGTATGAAACTGGGTGATCATATATATAAGTTTAATAAGTTGATACTTGATTTGGCGAATATTGATATCAAGATTGAGGATGAGGATCAGACACTTATGTTACTTACATCATTGCCATCATCTTATTTTAACTTTGTGGAGACATTGTTGTATGTGAGGGAATCTTTGACAATTAGCAACTCTCAATTCAATAGAATTGAAGAAAACAACCGAAGGCACAAAGGATGAGACTGGTGACGGGTTATATGTAAGGTGAAGGTCAGATCATTCAAGGAAATCTCATTCTGGTGGAAGTTCGCGGTTTAAATCAAGGGGTAAAACTGATAAACTCAAGTGATTCATATTTCATTCAGAGGGACATCTAAAGAGAGATTTCCCATTGAAGAAGTCAAATGGGTTCGTTAGGAAGGGTAAAATGAACATGATTCTGGTTCTTTTGATGACGAGAGTAATGCCTACTTTGGAGAAGCCTTGGTGGTAGTAGGGAATGATGAGATAACTGAATTGGTAATAGATTCAGGTGGGTCTTATCATATGACACCAAGGAGGTATCTCTTATATGACTTCAAGGATATTGATGGTGGTTCGATTTAGTTAGATGATAACAAGAAATGCACTATCAAAGGGACATGGAAAGTGAAGATACATGTTAAGGCAAAGCAATGCCTAAAAACTTTATTAGTGTTAACTAATATTTCTTAGTTTTGATCATGACAAATTAAAAAGACATTTATCGTCAAATCTTTATATCTAATAAAACAAAATCTTTTTGAATTCCATATACCTCTATTCACGTCATAAACTGACGTCATATTTCATCTTCTTCATTCTAGGCTTTAGTTTTAAAATTCATCTAACTGCTCTCCTATCTTCTTAACTGCTACCTATTACTACTTTTTACTAGGATAACTTATTATACTCTCCCCTTTTAGATCAGCCCAAATATTAACTATCACTAGATTCAGTTTTGCGATTTTTTTGTTGGTTTTATGATGATACTTCATCTTAGGGTTTTTTTACATTGCTCTTGAATTCCGCATCATCTTCGAAAAACCTGTAAGTAACTATTTTTTTAACCCATGTTTGGTTACTCATTTGCACGCCAACTGTTTGTTATTTTGGTTCATATCAAATAAAAGCTGCTATCATCCATTTGTAGTGAACTTAAAACTTAAAAATTCTATTGTTGCTTATGGTTAGTGTGTTATACGTTCTAATATTTCATTCAATATTAATCTAACGTTTATAATATTTTAATAGATGTTATTGGTAAAGTACTTTCATGTGGACCTCTTGATTATACCTTAATTTAAGGATGGCGTGCTTGCAACTTTGGGGTTGATCCAAAGACAGATGATTATAAGGATGAAGAGATGCGACGAGGTGTCTCATGTTCTATACAAGTATGTTTCCTTTTATTATTACATATTCAAATAACATATATAGATTTGATCACATTTCACACTTATTAAACAATGTATGTTTAAGATTTTGGGTGCTTGATAAGACGGGTCTGTTTTATTGACTCTCTTCGATCAAAATACTTTACTGAACAAAGATGCTAACAAATTATTTGAAAACAGCAACACGTTCATTGATCTTTGATTGTAACACTTTTTTAACATTAAAAAGGCTAAATATATTGATAAATGATAACGTTACTATTCTATATTACAAATAAGATGGAGCCGTTCTCCCAAAGATTTTAATGACTTGCTTGAAAAGAAGCCTTTTCTCCTTAACCATGGAGTATTCTATAAAGAGATTTACAAGAAAATTTACATCAATACTAAGACTCATAAATATTAATTCCATCCATCTTGTCAGTTTATATTGTTTTCCATTGGTCTCGGCTAGGTTTATGCTATTTCCATTATATAGGGACTCCTGTATCTGGTTATAATTGCATCCAGAGTTGACTCCACAGATTATAAGTCATCCAAAAAGATATACGTCTATGGAATATCACAAATTTGTGCACAAGTTGAAGTGATCGAAGACTTGGAGCTAAAGGTTTCTACTCTTGAGGTATTATCTTATTATTATCTTATTATTATCGTTTTTTCATTTTCTAAAAGTGCTACAGAAAATGTTTTTTCGTAACAGATGGGTATCATATATATAATATTTACCATAAACAAAAACCAACTTTTAGCTGGTTTTATATACATTCCATTCTTGCAATTGCACTTGCAACAAAGTTTAATTAACTAGCCGCTGTGAGCAGGAGTTACGAGTTAATAAAGCTCTTTCTGAATATTTACAAAAAAGACTTATATTTCGTACAAGGGTCACCTATTTTACAGCCATATGATGCACGTCAGATCCAACGCACTTTCTATGTACCCGACTCGTACAATCCCATATTGCTATCACAATCTGTAAAAGATTATGTTAAAAAGCTTGCTTCAAGGTATGAAAGACTTACGGTTCCGATCATTTTCTTGTGGCTAGCATGATTGGGTAAGTTACCTATATGCTTTTATTTATTTCTTTACTGTAAGTGCTCAAGAATTATGCCTATGAATGATGCATTTACTGTGTTTCATTGCTTATACGTTCCTTTCATGGAAAAATTTGTAGAGGTACCAAAATGGCGAGTCAAATTGGTCTTATAAATGTGTCAAAAAGGATTATACGGTTCAAGTCGAGTTGGGTTGACCCCAAAAATATCTTTGACAATCATCTTTTTCTCCACATGTATCGCTATAATTTTTTTCTTCTAATTTTATGTAATTAGGGGGCTTTGTCCATTCAAAATACATTTTCAGTGACTTAGACACCATTTTAACCATTTCCTTTTTAGCTTATGTATATTTATCCATTGGATGGAAAGCTGACCATGGGATCTATCTTCCAATACCTAATCTTTTTTTTACGTAACACTAGGGTGTTGTCTTTTCATATACTCAATCGGATCCATTACTTTCACGGAGCTGAGTTGGGTTAACAGTGATCACATAAGGGCACTTGATCCACCTGTTAACTTCATTATCAACACTGATGTTTTATGATGACCTAAAATCAGTGTCGTGTTATGTGCAGATGTTCAACCTTTCCATTCCTTATACATTAGAGTATGTGATAGTTTTAGACACTTTTAGTATTCATGTCTTTGTATTACAATGTCTATACCGAGCATCCCTTGGAAACCCTGCTGCATACAATGGTTGCATTATCGGACCCGTAATTACAATTTTGGTAAGTATTCAAGAACATTGAATCACTCTCTTGAGCGATATTGTGCACACATGTCTCTTACTAATTTTTATTTTGTTTTAGATTGGTCATGATATTCGTGCAAGAAATGTCCATGACCAAATGATTAAGTTATGAAAGAACAACTTTGAGGTGAAAACAGTACCTATGTCGACGGTAAATTTTCCAACTACGAAAACTTTTTAAATTGTCATCATCTTTAAGAAAATGATGAAGATGGTTTACTAATTATTTATATATATATTCCGTAGATGGACATCAAGTACCAGCATACAAGCATACACTACAACAATCCAGCCCTTCCCCATCAGGGTTTTCCCCAGCGACATGACGTCGCTGGGGAAAAGTCGCTAAACGACAAAAACTTTCTGACGTGGCAAACTTTCTCGAAAAAATTTTGACAGTTGACTGAATTTTGACCAAACTACTTCACATTTAATGCAAGCGGGAGATTAACCCGCCAACTTTTCCCCAGCGACATGTCGCTGGGGAAACTTTCTCCCACGTCTAATCCAAGTGATTAGCGTTAATGCGTTGTTTAATTTATGCCAAAACTTTTCCCCAGCGACATGTCGCTGGGGAAACTTTTAGGATTCCCTCCAAAAGATATTAAGTTAACGCGCCTATTTTACAAAAAAGTAACAAAATTTTCCCCAGCGACATGTCGCTGGGGAAACGTTGACTTCTATTTGACCACCAATTTTCAGAAAATGTGTAATGTTTATATAATATTTTAGTAAATATAATATATATATTAAAAAATAAAGTTATTAAAATTTAAAATAGTATATCTCTTTTTATGATAAAAAAAGTGAGACAAATGGTTAATTTTCCCGCTAATGTTTTCCCGCCAATGTTTTCCGGCCAAAATTTTGCCCGCCAAAAGATAACATTCACTGATAATTGTTAACATTCATTGTTAATATTAATTAAAAATTGTTAACATTCATTGAGGCTTACAAACAGACACGCCTAAACCTAACTTTATTCTACACTGACACTTAAACACGCGCTTAATTAAACATGAATATTAAACCAATAATAGACTCATAAACACGAAAACAGATACATCATAAACTAGTTCAAACGAATGTTCCCCATGTCATCGTAAAGGTCGTGAAGTAGTGCAGCTGAATCCAATGTGTGCCTATCGGAGTTGCGGTACAACTCTATCGTACGCTCAAGTACCATTATCATCCCATTCAAGCGCACACAGTTTGCACACGCTGAAGAGCTTGGAGAAGAAATTGGAATCGTTGAAGGTCTCGTAGAAGAGCTTGGAGGAGAAAAGTTCGTTGAAGGTCTTGAAGAAGAGCTTGGAGGAGAAAAGCTCATTGAACCTCCAAGAGATTTGATTAGTAGTTGGACGCGTTCGTCTTTCCATAAAAAAAATTTGCATCCATATGAAACTGGAGGTTGAACCCGTGAACGTGGACAAGCATAGTACAGTCTACCAAAGTTTTTAGTTGTCCACGATTCTCGAAGAACTACATCTCCATGTCCACACCTGCACGGAAAAGCTTCATGCTTCAACATGTACATAATAACAATTTGTTTATGATGATAAGTGTGTGTAATCTGCTGGTGGTTGTGATGATAAGGAGTGTGTGTGGTTCTCTTTTTATGCTAAAAATAGAACGGGACATTGTTAACATTTTCCCTCCAATGTTTTCCCTCCAATGTTTTCCCTCCAATACATTGAACCCTATCTAATTCAATGAACCTCTACTGTTGAAACCTATCTAATACATTGAACCTCTAATGATGAACCCTATCTAATACATTGAACCTATAATGATGAACCCTATCTAATACATTGAACCTCTAATGATGAACCCTATCTAATACATTGAACCTATAATGATGAACCCTATCTAATACATTGAACCTATAATGATGAACCCTATCTAATACATTGAACCTCTAATGTTGAACCCTATCTAATACGTTGAACCTCTAAAGCTGAACCCTATCTAATACATTGAACCTATAATGATGAACCCTATCTAATACATTGAACCTCTAATGATGAACCCTATCTAATACATTGAACCTATAATGATGAACCCTATCTAATACATTGAACCTCTAATAATGAACCCTATCTAATACATTGAACCTATAATGATGAACCCTATCTAATACGTTGAACCTATAATGATGAACCCTATCTAATACATTGAACCTCTAATGTTGAACCCTATCTAATACGTTGAACCTCTAAAGCTGAACCCTATCTAATACATTGAACCTATAATGATGAACCCTATCTAATACATTAAACCTATAATGATGAACCCTATCTAATACGTTGAACCTATAATGATGAACCCTATCTAATACATTGAACCTATAATGATGAACCCTATCTAATACATTGAACCTCTAATATTGAACCCTATCTAATACGTTGAACCTATAATGATGAACCCTATCTAATTCAATGAACCTCTACTGTTGAAACCTATCTAATACATTGAACCTATAATGATGAACCCTATCTAATACGTTGAACCTATAATGATGAACCCTATCTAATACATTGAACCTCTAATGTTGAACCCTATCTAATACGTTGAACCTCTAAAGCTGAACCCTATCTAATACATTGAACCTATAATGATGAACCCTATCTAATACATTGAACCTATAATGATGAACCCTATCTAATACGTTGAACCTATAATGATGAACCCTATCTAATACATTGAACCTCTAATGATGAACCCTATCTAATACATTGAACCTCTAATGATGAACCCTATCTAATACATTGAACCTATAATGATGAACCCTATCTAATACATTGAACCTATAATGATGAACCCTATCTAATACATTGAACCTCTACTGTTGAAACCTATCTAATACATTGAACCTCTAATGATGAACCCTATCTAATACATTGAACCTCTAATGATGAACCCTATCTAATACATTGAACCTCTAATGATGAACCCTATCTAATACATTGAACCTATAATGATGAACCCTATCTAATACTTTGAACCTCTAATGATGAACCCTATCTAATACATTGAACCTATAATGATGAACCCTATCTAATACATTGAACCTCTAATGTTGAACCCTATCTAATACGTTGAACCTCTAAAGCTGAACCCTATCTAATACATTGAACCTATAATGATGAACCCTATCTAATACATTGAACCTCTAATGATGAACCCTATCTAATACATTGAACCTATAATGATGAACCCTATCTAATACATTGAACCTCTAATGATGAACCCTATCTAATACATTGAACCTATAATGATGAACCCTATCTAATACATTGAACCTCTAATGATGAACCCTATCTAATACATTGAACCTCTAATGATGAACCCTATCTAATACATTGAACCTATAATGATGAACCCTATCTAATACATTGAACCTCTAATGATGAACCCTATCTAATACATTGAACCTCTAATGATGAACCCTATCTAATACATTGAACCTATAATGATGAACCCTATCTAATACATTGAACCTATAATGATGAACCCCATCTAATACATTGAACCTCTAATGTTGAACCCTATCTAATACGTTGAACCTCTAAAGTTGAACCCTATCTAATACATTGAACCTCTAATGATGAACCCTATCTAATACATTGAACCTATAATGATGAACCCTATCTAATACATTGAACCTATAATGATGAACCCTATCTAATACATTGAACCTCTAATGATGAACCCTATTATAATAATACAATTATATAAAATTATTATTATTAATCATTTAAAACGTATTATTATCAATCAAACTTATTATATAAATATATAATTATATAAAACGTATTATTATCAATCATTTAAAACTAATTTACATAAATACATTATATAAAAAATATATAATTATATAAAACTTATTATTTTTAATTATATAAAAGTAAAATATACAATTATATAAAACTTATTATTTTTAATTATATAAAATTATAATAATACAATTATATAAAATTATTATTATTAATCATTTAAAACGTATTATTATCAATCAAACTTATTATATAAATATATAATTATATAAAACGTATTATTATCAATCATTTAAAACTAATTTACATAAATATCTTATATAAAAATATATAATTATATAAAACTTATTATTTTTAATTATATAAAAGTAAAATATACAATTATATAAAACTTATTTTTTTTAATTATATAAAATTATAATAATACAATTATATAAAATTATTATTATTAATCATTTAAAAGTAAATATCATAGAATTGTTAAAAAAGTTTCCCCAGCGACATGTCGCTGGGGTAAGTTTAGTTGACCAATTTTAGAAATCCCTCCAAAAAATTTCATTAACGCGCTTCTTTCACAAACCGACAAAATAAAGGTTTCCCCAGCGACATGTCGCTGGGGTAAGTTTCGTTAATATCTGATATTTTGATTTTACTAAGTTCAGATTCTCGGTATCCTCTCGAATTGATCTCAGTTAAAAGTAGAATGATTTGTTCTTGGTGACAAAAAGTGGATTTGGTTTTCTAATCTACTAAACAGGCAAGTGAATAAATGGTAATGAAGTAAACTTTAAAACAAGCAACAAGTAATAAGCGAAACAAGTAATAAGCAAAACTGGAAAAATACCCCTATTCGGAAAGTTGGCTTATGCGGAAAATTTGCTTCATTCGGAATATTGACGTCATGCGGAAAATAATGTCTATGCGGAAAATACTCTCATTCGGAACATATCTATTCGGAAAGATTACTCTACTCGGAAAAATGATGCTATTCGGAAAGTCTTCCCTATGCGGAAAATATGACCATTCGGAAAAATCTTGTCTATGCGGAATGTGAGAAAAGTTCCGAATAGGAAAACTGAAACAGTCCTATTCGGAATATATGAAAGTTCCGAATAAGGAAATAAAGAAATGGCTATGCGGAATACTGAAATATTCCGAGTAACAGAAATGAACACACCCCTATTCGGAATATTGAAAGATTCCGAATAAGGGAAACACAAAATGGGCTATTCGGAATTTTCTGGGCAGATGAAGAACAGTAACAGCAGCAAGTAAAGCAGGGGACACGATTTTTAATCCAAAACGACTTAAATACTCAAAAAGGTTTCACCAAATTAAACACAAATCATTAACACACCATAAGGAACAAATCCCACTAATAAAAACACTAAATCAACAACTTTTTGAGATCAAACTAAAATCAAATAAAAGCTTAAGAACTTGCAACAAAAATGATGAAGAACAAGATGAATAGAAGGGTGGAATAGATTGATTAAGGGAAAAGTAACAAGAGTATTGATTAAAGATTACAAGATGAAAAGAAAAAGATGAAAATCACCAAACTCCCTAATGGAGTTTGTGATGAGACGAACTACAAAGCCTGGGAAAAAGGAAAAATAAAAACTAACTCCCTAATGTGTGAAGAGAAAAACTATATATAGTCCTAGTGGTTGGTTGGTGAGTGGGCTTTCTCCTCTTCTTCTTGTCTTCTCGTCTTTTCAGAAAAGTTGACGTTTTCGATTCTGATTCGGGATTTGTTGTCGATTAAATCCAACTCGTCTTTTAATTTCTTCGTTAAATAGACTCGAGTTTCTTCGACTTATGAAAATCTTCCGTCTTTAGTCCTTTTCTTCAATAAATCTTCGAATAGGCCTAGTGACTTCAAATCTTTTGTACGTCTTGGACAATAGACTTTATCTTGAGTCTTTTTCCTTGATAAAACCCGTGCAATCCCATGTTTTCTTTAATATTCATCCGGTTAGCTCTGAAATCACAATAAACACAAAAACCACGCATAATTCCAAACAAATGATATTAATTACGTGTTTTGGTCTTGTTTTAGCCAGAATTAAGTGGTAAAAGGATGGGTGTTTACACACCTATCAAATCCCCTACACTTAACCATTGCCATGCCCTCATGCAATGCTTAGTGATAAAGCAATTTTACATTTTTCTCATAATTAATCAACCTTGGCCTTATTTAAATTCTACTAAACAACAATTAAAATAATAAGAGAACTTAAAACTTTAAAATAAACAAAAAGATGGAAATAACTTGTAAAGAAATCAAAGACTTACATTAGGGCTTTGGTGTTGCGAAGATTTATCACCCTCAAGTTTCACGTTCCCCAAACTAAGCTTAAAAACGAGATCATTGTTATTATAAGTTAGTAAATCAAACACTTACACACATGGCTTAATTAAATGCTTAAACTCCCTTATTCCTAATTGTATCTCTTATATTTTATTTTTGTCTTAGAATGATCATGAAGATGCATTTTTGGACTTATTTCGATAGTTTATTAGAGCTGAAAGCAAAGTAGGACGATTTGATCAATAGTTAGCTAAAGGACAAAATCTCTTAAAACTGCTTCTCGGGATATCAAAAAGTTCATATCTTGGCATAACTTGGTTCACGATTTGAGACCTTTCTCGGGCCGATATTTGGCATGTACTTCATACTTCATATCTTCGAGAGACGTTCTTGAGATAATGGTCTTCTCATCATAATAGAGTTTCTTCACTTGGAGACTTTTGAGGGGTACTCCAACTTTGTTGACCACGACTTCATGATTATTTCTTCAATCTCTATTTGGGGATTTTGAGATACAACGATCCGCCTCCTTTTCGGACTTTGATCTATTTATCCTCATACCTTGTTAGGGTCTTTTCGGATAGACTTCTCCATGATCTTTATGGGAGTTGATTGCTTTTCGTCGTGAGTCTTGATCCTTCATATTGACTTTAGGAATAATGCTTTTCACATCACTTTGGATCTTCAGCAATAAAATTGAATCCTCATGCCTTGTTAGGGCCTTTTCGGATTCGCCAATCTTCGCGCCCCGCTTCATAAGTTATGCCTTGGCTATGAACTCTTATCATTACCGAGCAACTTTTAAACGATCTTGGGCTAGAAGCTAAGTAACTTTTCAAATCGTAAGACCTTACTTATTGCAGATAAATTATTAGCAAGTGATGGGAGAATAGGCAAATAATTACACCAAGTGAGCTTGCGCAAGAATACCGACTTATAATTGACTCTATCATTTCTCGTCCTCCACAATTTAAAATCTCAAATAATGAGACTCGCGGACACTTAGCCTAATAAACCAATTAAGGTCTACATGGTTAAGGATACTAGCTAGAATAAACTTGGATAAGTCTATTCGGGTTGAGTCAAAATAAACGCAACGGGCCTAATATGTCAAAGATATCTAAACTAGCTACACCACTTTATTAATATTTTTGACTTTATTGCTGGATATATACATATGAAAGCAACGATAAAAATTTTAAAAATTGCGACTAAATGGCCAAAGTTAATTAAAAATTTGAAAAATGTTGAAAAATATGATTTTCCGGTTAATTGAAGGCATTTTCATGGAAAAGTCCACTTAAAACTTCGATAGAAGTCTCCCCTACACTTAAGATAAACATTGTCCTTAATGTTTAGGCATGTGGGAAGAGTCTCCCCTACACTTATGACATTGTGCACGTTGGTTAACTCAAGTTAAGGAAGAGACGACTAAAGTGATCAATTTCAAATGTGAGAATGAAGAAAATTGAATCACGATAGTTGAGAGATAGAACCGGATTTCGGATAACACGGGAGCACGGTTCTTCAAAGATTTCCAAGATTGCAGTAATCCCTGTAAGCACATCACCACACAAACACAAATGACCAAAATAGGTCCTCCCCTACACTTAGGGGGTTAAAGGGATAGATACTCGGGCTGCCTCCCGAGGAGCGCTTGTTTTTTATAACCGAGTCACGAGCCTGACTCGACCCAAATTTAGTTCATGGGGAACGTGGTGAGGGATGGAATCACCTCGTGAGAGGTGTCCTCACCAAAGTACAACTTCACTCGTTGGCCATTCACCTTAAAATTTGGTCCATTAGGTTGAGCGAGCTCGAGAGTACCATATGGAAAAATTTGGGCGATGGTGAATGGGCCGGACCAACGAGATTTGAGCTTGCCCGAAAAGATTTTCAACCGAGAGTTAAAAAGTAAGACTTTGTCTCCAACATGGAACTCTCGGTTTTTGATCTTGGTGTCGTGAATGAGCTTAGTTCTTTCCTTATAGATCAAAGAATTTTCATAAGCCTCATTCCGGAGTTCATTCAGCTCATTGAGTTGGATCTTGCGTAGGTCACCGGCTTTGTTTATATCAAAATTAGCCCACTTCAAGGCCCAATAAGCCTTGTGTTCCAACTCAATGGGGAGGTGGCACGCTTTCCCGTACACAAGACGATAAGGCGTACAGCCGATCGGGGTCTTGTAAGCAGTACGGAAAGCCCACAAAGCATCATCAAGTTTATCAGCCCATGCGGCACGATGCTCTCCCACGGTTCTTTCCAAAATTCGCTTCAGTCCTCGGTTGGATATTTCGGCCTGGCCATTAGTTTGTGGGTGGTAGGCTGTGGAAAGACGATGGTTTACACCGTACTTAGCCATGACTCGAGCAAATTGGTCATTGCAGAAATGAGTCCCACGATCACTAATAATGGCACGAGGCACACCGAAGCGAGCGAAAAGAGCTTTCAAAAAGTTACAAACCACCCTTGCGTCATTAGTAGGCAAAGCTTTGGCTTCAACCCACTTTGAAACGTAGTCAACGGCTACAAGGATGTATTTGTTTCCTTTAGATGAAGGGAATGGCCCCATAAAGTCGATACCCCAAACATCAAAAATTTCACACTCTTGGATGAAATTCTGAGGCATCTCGTCTTTATGTGTGATTTTGCCTTGCTTTTGGCAAACATCACATCGCTTAACCATATTGTGAGCATCACGATATATGGAGGGCCAATAAAATCCCGAATCAAACACTTTCTTTGCGGTGTAGTTGGGACCAAAGTGACCACCGGTGGGTCCTTTGTGGCAAGCATCAAGGATGTCCGACGCTGCCGGTCCATCAACACAGCGGCGAATTATCAGATCAGCACATTGTTTGAATAGGTAAGGGTCGTCCCAAAAGTAAGTCTTGATGTCGGTAAAGAACTTCTTCTTTTGCTGGGACGTCAACCCTTCCTTGAGAATTCCACCCGCCAAGTAGTTTGCAAAGTCCGCAAACCACGGGGTTTCATTCGGCTTCGAGTTTATAGACATTAAGGTCTCCAAGGGAAAAGAATCATTGATTTCTTTGGTCGGATGATCCCCTTGGTATGGATCCTCAAGTCTACTAAGATGGTCCGCGGCTAGGTTTTCTGCTCCTTTTTTATCGCGGATGTCGATTTTAAATTCCTGGAGCAGCAAAACCCAGCGAAGAAGTCTTGGTTTGGAATCTTGCTTTGTCAACAAGTACTTCAGCGCGGAATGATCGGTATACACGATGGTGGTGGAAAGGACAAGATAGGGGCGAAACTTTTCAAAGGCATAGACAACAGCTAAAAGCTCTTTTTCGGTTGTCGTATAATGCAGTTGTGCCCCAGTCATTGTCTTGCTAGCGTAATGGATCGGTTGGAAGTGTTTGTTCACTCTTTGTCCAAGAACCGCTCCAATAGCAAAATCACTAGCATCGCACATCAACTCAAAGGGAAGCTCCCAATTAGGGGTAACCAAGACGGGTGCCTTAGTTAGCTTATCCTTAAGTGAGTTGAAGGCTTCAAGGCACTCTTTGGAAAAGATAAAAGGAGTATCTTTTTCCAAGAGGTGGGTCATCGGGCGAGCGATTTGAGAAAAATCTTTGATGAATTGACGATAGAAGCCCGCATGACCCAAGAAACTTCTCACACCCTTCACAGTGGAAGGTGGAGGCAACTTTGCTATAACATCAACTTTGGCACGGTCTACTTCAAGACCGGCTTTCGAGATCTTATGTCCAAGCACGACGCCTTCTTTTACCATGAAATGGCATTTTTCCCAATTTAGAACTAGGCGAGTGTCTTCGCACCGCTTTAGCATACGTTCTAAATTGGCAAGGCAAGCAGAGAAGGAATCCCCGAAGACCGAGAAATCATCCATGAAGACTTCCATGGTTTGTTCAACCATGTCATGGAAGATAGCTAACATACACCTTTGGAACGTCCCTGGCGCATTACATAAGCCAAAAGGCATTCTTTTGTAAGCGAAAGTGCCATAGGGACAAGTGAATGTAGTCTTCTCTTGATCTTGGGGATCGATGGGTATCTGAAAATAACCCGAGAAACCATCCAGAAAGCAGTAATATTCATTACCGGCTAAGCGTTCAAGCATTTGGTCAATGAAAGGTAGAGGGAAATGATCCTTTCTCGTGGCATCATTGAGTTTGCGGTAGTCTATACAAACTCTCCACCCAGTAACGAGACGAGTTGGAATCAACTCGTTGTGTTCATTGGGAACAACGGTTATTCCGCCCTTCTTGGGCACACAATGGATTGGACTAACCCACGGGGAATCCGAAATAGGGTAAATCATACCTGCATCAAGAAGTTTGATAACCTCTGTTTTGATGACTTCATGTATTTTTGGATTCACCCTTCGTTGGCTTTGAATAGTGGGCTTGAAGTCGTCCTCCATGAGAATTTTGTGTGTGCAGAAGTGAGGATCAATTCCACGAATATCGGAAATCTTCCAAGCGATAGCCTTCTTATGATCCTTCAACACAGCGACGAGGCGAGTCTTCTCTTCATCTTTCAAATCCTTCGCAATAATGACGGGCGACTTCTTGTTGTCGTCAAGGAACACATACTCGAGATGTGGCGGCAACTCCTTAAGTTCCAAATCCGGAGGATTTTCGACGGGAGGCATTTTCAAACTCGTGGCATCGATAGCAATAACCGTGGGAGATGGAGGCGAAGGGTTGTCTTCAGTGAGAAGATTGTCAAAGAAACTCATGTCTTCATCCCCCTCGGTGGGAGAATCATTAGTAGCTAAATTCGCATCTCCCATGGTAGCTTCAAGATTGTTCCAGAATGAATCACTATCTCCAAATAGAGACAACGATGAATCAATAGAGGACACGGTCTCAACAGTGGGAAGAGAGGTAGGAATACTTTTGCAAGCATCATTAAAGTGTTCTTCACAAGCCTCATCAAGAACGTCAATACAATTAACGCTCTCATATGAATAAGGCTGTTTAGACAACTTACCCATGTTGAAGACTACTTTGTCGTCACCCACTCTCATGATAAGCTCACCGGCTTCGACATCAATGAGAGTGCGACCGGTCCTCAAGAATGGACGACCAACAATAAGTGGCACACGGGGGTCCATCTCGTAGTCGACGACAACAAAATCAGCTGGGAAGGTGAATTTGTCGACTCCTACGATAACATCTTCGGCTATCCCCACTGGATAAGCAACCGTACGGTTGGCCAATTCCAAAGTCATTTTAGTGGGGACAAGCTCTGGGAGAGATAATTGCTTCCAAACACTTAGAGGCATGAGATTTATACTGGCACCTAGATCGGCTAGGGCCATGCAATTCTCTACTCCCGGGAAATTGCAAGGGATAAGAAAACGACCCGGATCACCAAGCTTAGTTGGCAATTTCCTTAAGAGCACTGCAGAGCAGTTCTCATTAAGTTGGGTGTTGGCAATGTCGAGGAGCTTTTCCTTGTCGCTCAAAAGATCTTTAAACATTTTAGCATACTTGGGCATGTGAGCGAGAGCCTCAGCGAAGGAGATATTAAAATTCAGTTGTTTAAACATTTTCAGAAAGTTAGAAACCTGAATATCATCCTTGCTCTTTTGCTTCTCTTTCCTCAACCTTGAAGGATAAGGTATATTGGAAGAAGATGAAGGCTTTAGAGGAATAGGGTCACTCACAACCACGGGTGGAGGAGGGGTAGAATGAAGAGGTGGAGAAATTAGGGAAGGAGAAGGAGGAGGAATAGGAGCAGGCGACTCGTTCTCCTTAGTCACAATCACCGGTGGAGGTATAGGAAACTCGGGTTCCTTGGTACCTTTACCACTTCGAGTGGTGATTGCTTTCATCTCCCCTCTTGGGTTTGCAACGGTGTTACTCGGAAGAGTACCCGAAGAAGAGGGTTGACTACTTTGGAAGAAACTAGCCATCATGTTCCTCAAGTCATTCGTCTGACTATCCAACGTGTTTCGCATATCGGCTCTCAAATCATTTCCTTGCTTTACCAAATCGGCTTTCAGGTTGAGCACTTCTCTCTGAAGATTTCCCACTATCGCATCGTTAGTCCTCATATAAGTTTCCACTTCTTGGTGAAGAGCGTTAGGTTGGTTGGGAGGAGCATTGTATGCAGGTGGTTGGTAAGCAGGTTGTTGGTAGATTTGATTGTTTCTTTGAGGCGGTTGTTGCTGCTTGTGAGGTGGGATGTATGGTTGTCGAGGTTGTTGTTGTTGTTGAGGAGGGCGATTAAGGTTTTGTTGTTGGTTTGGGTTGGAAGGAGGAAAGCCAGGTGGTGAAAGATAGTTGTTGCTGCGATAGCTAAGCAAGTTACGGTCACCTTGAGGTTTTGCTTGATAAGCGGGTTGTTGGTAGGTGCCATATGCTGCATTCACATTCTCAGCAGGGTAATCTTGGGTGGCGGTACAAGTTGTGTAAGAGTGGGGACCACCGCATATCTCACAAGGTTGGCTGACAGCGTTCACTTGAGCGTTTTTGGCGTTGTTGCTGTTGTTGTTGCTGACGGTGTGGGTGACAAGCGATTCAAGAAGCGTGGTGATTTTGTCTAATCGCTTGTCGCTGTCATTAGTGCTAGCACTAGCAACATTGGTCCTAACGCTCTTGGTTTGCACACGAGACTTGTTCTCAATGATATCCCAAGCAGCATTGGAAGTCTTAGCCAATAAATTACCCCCTGAGGCACTATTCAGTGAATCTTGATCACTCATGCTTAAACCATTGTAAAAAGTATTTATTTGATGTACTTTGGTAAAAGCATGTTGTGGGCATTTTCTTAAAAGATCTTTAAAACGATCCCAAGATTCACTGAATGACTCATCGTACTTTTGTTCAAAGTTTATAATCTCATTCCGCAAAGCGGTAGTACGAGAGGGTGGAAAAAAGTAGTTAATGAACTTTGTTTCCAAATCCGTCCACGAGAGAATACTCTGTGGCGGTTCCTTAGCAAGCCAATGTCGGGCTTGTCCCTCTAAAGAAAAGGGAAAAAGTTGTAACCTTATCACTTCTTGTGAAACTCCATTGAACTTGACCGTGTTGGTGAGTTGTAGAAATCTCTTGATGTGGTCGTGTGGATCATCAATGGTGCGTCCCAAGAATGGTTGAGCTGAGACCATCTGGATAAAGCCTGACTTGAGCTCGAAATTGTTGGCGGCAATTGGAGGAATGACAATTGGATCCGTGTTGCCATCAACATGAGCTTGCAGCAGTTCAATCATTGGGCGATTATCCGGAAGGTGCTCATTGTTGTTGTTATTCATGTTGTTGAAAGGCGGGTTGTTGTTGTTATTATTGTTGTTCGGAGGTGGTATGTTATTGTTGTTTTGTACACCAGCCATGTCTAAGTTATCGAGAGGCTCGGGCTCTTGATAAGACGTGGATCGAGTGCGCATACACCTGCAAAAGAACGAACAAAGAAAGCAAAAATATTTTTGGTTTTTATTGTTTTTTAATTTTTAGGATTTTTGAAAATTTTATATTTTTTAGTGTTTTTGAAAATTTTATGAAAAAGTAACGTTCAAGGGGAACGGATCCCAAAATCCAAGTTCTACAAAAAACTTTTGATCTTAACGAGAGGAGCCGGCAGCGGCGCCATTTGATATTTTGATTTTACTAAGTTCAGATTCTCGGTATCCTCTCGAATTGATCTCAGTTAAAAGTAGAATGATTTGTTCTTGGTGACAAAAAGTGGATTTGGTTTTCTAATCTACTAAACAGGCAAGTGAATAAATGGTAATGAAGTAAACTTTAAAACAAGCAACAAGTAATAAGCGAAACAAGTAATAAGCAAAACTGGAAAAATACCCCTATTCGGAAAGTTGGCTTATGCGGAAAATTTGCTTCATTCGGAATATTGACGTCATGCGGAAAATAATGTCTATGCGGAAAATACTCTCATTCGGAACATATCTATTCGGAAAGATTACTCTACTCGGAAAAATGATGCTATTCGGAAAGTCTTCCCTATGCGGAAAATATGACCATTCGGAAAAATCTTGTCTATGCGGAATGTGAGAAAAGTTCCGAATAGGAAAACTGAAACAGTCCTATTCGGAATATATGAAAGTTCCGAATAAGGAAATAAAGAAATGGCTATGCGGAATACTGAAATATTCCGAGTAACAGAAATGAACACACCCCTATTCGGAATATTGAAAGATTCCGAATAAGGGAAACACAAAATGGGCTATTCGGAATTTTCTGGGCAGATGAAGAACAGTAACAGCAGCAAGTAAAGCAGGGGACACGATTTTTAATCCAAAACGACTTAAATACTCAAAAAGGTTTCACCAAATTAAACACAAATCATTAACACACCATAAGGAACAAATCCCACTAATAAAAACACTAAATCAACAACTTTTTGAGATCAAACTAAAATCAAATAAAAGCTTAAGAACTTGCAACAAAAATGATGAAGAACAAGATGAATAGAAGGATGGAATAGATTGATTAAGGGAAAAGTAACAAGAGTATTGATTAAAGATTACAAGATGAAAAGAAAAAGATGAAAATCACCAAACTCCCTAATGGAGTTTGTGATGAGACGAACTACAAAGCCTGGGAAAAAGGAAAAATAAAAACTAACTCCCTAATGTGTGAAGAGAAAAACTATATATAGTCCTAGTGGTTGGTTGGTGAGTGGGCTTTCTCCTCTTCTTCTTGTCTTCTCGTCTTTTCAGAAAAGTTGACGTTTTCGATTCTGATTCGGGATTTGTTGTCGATTAAATCCAACTCGTCTTTTAATTTCTTCGTTAAATAGACTCGAGTTTCTTTGACTTATGAAAATCTTCCGTCTTTAGTCCTTTTCTTCAATAAATCTTCGAATAGGCCTAGTGACTTCAAATCTTTTATACGTCTTGGACAATAGACTTTATCTTGAGTCTTTTTCCTTGATAAAACCCGTGCAATCCCATGTTTTCTTTAATATTCATCCGGTTAGCTCTGAAATCACAATAAACACAAAAACCACGCATAATTCCAAACAAATGATATTAATTACGTGTTTTGGTCTTGTTTTAGCCAGAATTAAGTGGTAAAAGGATGGGTGTTTACACACCTATCAATATCCAACGTTTATTAAACCAGCTGCGCAAAACGACAAATTCTAAGCTTTCCCCAGCGACATGTCGCTGGGGAAAAGTTCGTCAAGAAAAGGAAATTTTCCCCAGCGACATGTCGCTGGGGAAACTTTTGACCAGACCTTATCCTCAACGATTTACAGAAACTTAGCTTGTCTCTTTTTCTCTTCTCTCAAACAAACGCTGCCATCATAACCACCATTTACACCACCAATATCACCACCATTTACACCACCAATATCACCACCATTTACACCACCAATCATCACCACCATTTACACCACCAATCATCACCACCGTCATCTCCAGCCATCCCCATCTGCGTAAAACCCCCACCCATCTCCATCACCCTCACCAGTCACCACTGCTAATCACCACCACCATCACCCATATCCATCTCCATCACCCCCACCATCACCACTGCGAATCATCCCACCGGTCACCACTATGAATCACCCACACCACCACCACTAGCTATAATTAAAGGTTTTGTCTTTCATTTTAAGTTTATATAAATTAAAGGTTTTGCCTTAACTTTTATTGTAATACAAATTTGATACACATATTTAACTTGTTTGCGGAGGAGAGCCGGCAGGCAGAATACCCGGGAGAAGACCCGCTGCCTGAAATTATTGGATGCAGTGGGCGAGAATCAAAACCGGCCGGTCGAGATCGACTTTGTACCCGGTAGAGGTAACCTTGTTATACCTATCGGCCCCTACGCAGATCATTGGGGAAACTTATTCGGGTGTGTCGTTAGGGAAATACCTTTGTATTACCCTTCGTGGAGCAAGGTCCCCGAAGGGTACAAGGCGGCGGCCCGGGCAGCTATTGGGGTAAGTTATCATTTTATATTTATTTAATTATCGTGTTCATTTATTTAATTGTATATATTTATTTAAATTTGTTTTTTTATTTATATCATATAAATAAATAAACAAATTTAAATAAATATATAAATTATATTGCTAACTCCGTTTTTAATGTGTTGTATTGTGTATATTTATTTAAATTCGTTTATTTATTTATATCATATAAATAAATAAACGAATTTAAATAAATATATAAATTATATTTCTAACTCTGTTTTCAATGTGTTGTATTGTGTATATTTATTTATATTTATTTATTTATTTATATCATATAAATAAATAAACAAATTTAAATAAATATATAAATTATATTTCTAACTCTGTTTTCAATGTGTTGTATTGTGTATATTCATTTAAATTCGTTTATTTATTTATATCATATAAATAAATAAACGAATTTAAATAAATATATAAATTATATTTCTAACTCTGTTTTCAATGTGTTGTATTGTGTATATTCATTTAAATTCGTTTATTTATTTATATCATATAAATAAATAAACGAATTTAAATAAATATATAAATTATATTTCTAACTCTGTTTTCAATGTGTTGTATTTGATTGCAGAAAAATTATGATCTCACGCCGTACGTGAACACCCCTCGGTGGAAGAGTATTTATGATACCATTAATCACCAGCTACAAAAATCATACAATACCAGCAAGGCTAGTCTGAAGCGAGATTACTGTGTAAAAAACCCCGAGACTGGAGAATACGATTTGGATCAAATTAGGCGGAACAGACCGGACGAGCACACACCTGAAGTGTGGGAGAAACAGATAGAGTTTTGGACTGACGAAGCTAACATGAAGCGATCCTCAACAAACAGCCAAAATCGGTCCAAGGCAACACTTGTCTCCCGACATGGTTCTCGGTCGATCCCTCGCACTCGACATCTCATGGTAATTATTATTATTATTATTATTATTGATTTTACATTATTATGGTTTTTTTTATTTTTTTTATTTTATTATTATTATTATTGTTTTTTATTTTTATTATTTTATTATTATCATTATTTATTTTACATACATATTATTATTGCCGCATTTAATTAGATTGATCTTACTTACGTGTGTATGTACAACAAAAGTCGTCCGAAACCCAACAGGAGCCTACAGAGATCGACATGTTCTATCGTCTGCATACGAATTCAGATGGTGTATTTATAGATGAGCAGTCTCTCCAGTTGTATGTAAGTATTCTTTTCAAAACACACTTTAATGAATCAATGATTAATAATCTAGCAACCCGACTAATATATTTACTATATTGTGTTATTGTCACCACACAGGATCAGATGAGGGAGCTAGAGGCGACGGGTGAGCACACCACTGCCGAGATCAACAGGATGGTGCGAGGAGGCAAGTTTCGCGGCCACCATCCTGGCGTGGGTATGGTATTGCCGGGATACACCAGTACTCCCCCGTGCTTTCCGCCACCACCCCCTGAGACTCGTCGGGATCGGGATGTTGATTTCATGATGGGCTTGTTCAGAAACGACCCCAGGTATGGCGATCTTTTTGCCGCATATGAGAGTGGTGGTGCCAGCGGGAGTGGGAGTCGCCCGGGTGATGATGCTGGTGCCAGCGGGAGCGGGAGTCGCCCGGGTGATGATGCTGAGGATCGGGAGGGTGGCGATGACGCGAGCTAGTCGTGTCATATATGTGTTTGTTAGTATGGTACATAGTTTCTTTATGTTCATCTTGACTTGTTTCCCTATTATCCTAAATTAGAACGCTTGTTTCCCTAGTATCCTTAACTATCCCGACTTATTCCTAGTATCCATGTGATCATTAGAACGTTATATTATATTTTGGTGCAAGTTGAACTTATTCCGCGTTTGTGTTGATTTGTATTTCAAGTTTACTTTATATGTGTCTTTTGGTGAGCAAATACAGGTTTTGGTTACAGGTTTTGGTAGATTTTTTCCGGAAAAATTCCGGAAAAAATCTGGAAAACGCCTGCTGTGCAGGCAATTTAAAAAAAAAACCTACAGACTCTTCCCCAGCGACATGTCGCTGGGGAAAAGTTGGTTATTCGTTGACAAGTCAAACGCAAAGCGTTGACAAGTCAAACGTATCAAGAGTTTCCCCAGCGACATGTCGCTGGGGAAACTTTGGAAAGCGTTGACTAGTCAACGGCTAAGCGTTGACAAGTCAAAAGAAAGGAAATTTTCCCCAGCGACATGTCGCTGGGGAAAATTTGTAATTAGCTAAAATGGTTAAGTTTAACTTAATTTTTTTAATTTAATAAGGATTTTCCCCAGCGACATGTCGCTGGGGAAAATTTTGCCACAGTGGCATCTGTTCTTCCAGGAAAAGTCTGTGGGGCCCACGTGTCGCTGGGGGAAGTCGCTGGGGATACTTTTAACAACTAGCGTACCCCAGCGAATATACCCCAGCGACTTGTCGCTGGGGATATACTTCCCCAGCGACATGTCGCTGGGGAAACACCAAAAATATCGCTGGGGTAGGGCGCGATTGTTGTAGTGATATAACTTCACATCATGACAGTAGAGACTACAAAAGGAAACCAAGTCGTGAACCCCTTATCTAAAATGGTGCACCGAGGTTAAAGAATTATTTGTCCTTTAGGTTAAAATCCATTAGAGAGTGGTTCGTTTGTGCCATGAATTGGCAGCGTGCGCTTGGTACAAATCCTAATTTAATATCTGGGATCTTCAGGAGTTGTTGAACGTTTTAACGCTACTGAGTCGTTCAAATATATTCCTTTTTTGTTGAATTTATTTTAGGTTAACTATAGCTGTTATATATTCAATCCATCTAATGCTTTAACTATATAGATTTTACATTATATATCTGGTGAATGTTTTGTTTAATAAATATAATATGTGTCATATTTTTCCAATTATTTCTATCTATTCCATTTTTTTCATTACTACCCGTGAAACCCGCGGGTCTATAGTCAAGTACAACCATAAGATGAATTATTTGACAAACACTATCATCAAGGTAATAATCGTTTAAGTATTGCACTAACATATCTTAATCATATATTATGATCATAAAAGTGATTAATCCTAAACTTATATTTTGTCAAATGTGACAAAAGATTTTTTAATAAACTTTCTTTTTAAGAAAATGTTTTATTATAATGGAAAATGTAAATTTGAATATGGCATATTCCAAATTCCATAGGAATATCCTTTGAAGGTAAAAACTTACCTCGGATATTACTTCCCCACTAAAAGACAAAAGGGAGCGGAGTTTATGAGCACGGTTCCCTAAAGGCCTATGTGGATCCTTAGTGATACGGAACCGCGGGTAAAATTAAGGCACCACGCTCAGAGAGCCGTTGGCATTTGTCTTCTATAAATAGTGGATCAAATCTGCATTTTCCACAACCCTTTTGGACACTCTTTCTGTTATCATTTTCCTTTCCAATTCCTAATCATTTGCAAATGATTACTTAATGTGTTAAGTATGTTTACTTATGATTATTTCCTTGATCTCCTTCTTTACCTTGTCCAAAGAGAAGATCACTCACACACTTGTGATGTGATTAAAGATGAAGCCTTGATGAAGATCATCCTCTCCTAAACATCTAGTCATGTTCATTGTTTTATTTGAGTCTTGTGTTGATCCAATGTAATTGTGAATACACGGATCTAATCTTATGTAAATCCATTGTATATGTGTATACTTGGATTTGTGTTGTGTAAATCCAAGTTACATGTGTATACTTGGATATGTGTTTTATTGAGTTGTAATAGGTATGAGTTGTGAGTTCTCACTAAACTATAAAGTGATGAAGTTGTGTCTTGTGAAGTTCTAACTTAGCTTTAAGTGAAGAGATGTGAGTTCTCACTAAACTATAAAGTGATGTGGTTGTGTCTTGTGAGTTCTCACTAAACTATAAAGTGATTTGGTTGTGTCTTGTGAGTTCTCACTAAACTATAAAGTGATGTAGTTGTGTCTAGTGAAGTTCTCACTTAGCTTCACAGTGAAGAGTTGTGAAGATTGGTTCTACCTTTCAATTAGAACTCGACATCTAGCCTTGTGTCGTTAAATGGTGAAGTAGGCAACGTTGTAAAGATTGGTTCTATCTTTCGATTAGAACTCGACATCTAGCCTTGTGTCATTAAATGGTGAAGTAGGCAACGTTGTGAAGACTGGTTCTATCTTTCGATTAGAACTCGACATCTAGCCTTCCGTCGTAAAATGGTGAAGTGGGCGACGTTGTGTAGATTAGTCCTAGCTAATATTAGGTCTCGATATTTAGCTAAGTGTCGGAAAACAATGTAAGCGACGTTGTAAGGTTTTCTCCGCAAGAAGGGAGCTTGTGGATATAGTGGAAATCTCGAGTAAGGTGTACTCAAGGAGTGGAGTAGGAACGAAGATAGAGCTTCGTTACCGAACCACTATAAATCTTGGTGTCTTCCTATTAGGTCGTTTCTTTCCTTACTCTTTACTTATTCTTACTATCATATGATTCACATCTATTACTTGTCATTGTTAATGCATTAGAATTAAACATAATCATTATGCAACTAGCTTTCAAGTAAAAGGTAGTTTTGAGACAAACCTAATTGAAAGGAATTTTAATTAGGACATAAACCGAAGAGAAACTATTCAACCCCCTTTTCTAGTTTCTACAATTGGTATCAGAGTGATGTTCACTCAAGTCTTTGAAGTATATTGTACTTTAAAACTTGGATCGATCCATTGTCTCCTAAAATTAGAAGGTTTCTTTGTACTAAAGTTTCTCTTTGGTCAAAACTATTTATTCATTGAAAATAGGCTCTTTAATTGGTAATATTGCATCTCAACTAGATTAGTAGTATTTATACATTTTAAATTACCCTTGAAATGTATCTACTAGTTTGTATCTTGATTTGTGTAGGTACTCATGAAGATTAATCACTCAAGTGATTGTGAATTGAGTTACTTACACTTGTTGAAGACTCGTCTTCTTTGATTCCCAACATCATTGAACGATGATGCCTAGATGGATGAGAGTGATACTAGTCCTTGAAGACTTATTAGTCACCTTATTCAAGATTTGGCTTTGCATTAGTTCCTTGAAGTATTGGAATGCTCTTTGCAGCTAAGGTACGTTCTCGTCCTTCCACACGCCCTATTGATCATTCTTTTGATCATTACTTGACTATATGATTGTTCTTGGCATCCTTGTCTTCACATTTGTTTGTGGTATGTGATTCTGTTCTCATATCCTCTCAAACCTTCATTGCTTTGATACTTGACTCAGTTCGGAGATGTAGAGTGAGTTAGTAGTAGCTTAAAGTATCAAGCATGATATCCATAGTTTGCACCCATACGGTTAGTAGGCCTTATATCATGTGCATTTGTGCAATTGAGCTCATCTCTAGGATGATTGATTAATCCCTTGAGATACCAAACTACTCCATGTGTTGTAGTTAGGATATTACACATTTGGAATTGAAATATTCCAAGGATGTTGTTATTGTAATCCCTAGCAATAATGATTGTCCGATCATGTGGGAGAGAAAGTGAATCTACATTTTGCTCATTGTTTTAAATATCGTTAAGACTACTATTGAAAATGATCTTAATCTATTTTGTACAAAATTGCTTGATATAGTTCATTACCAAAGTCGTATAAGCTTTCACCGAAAAGGCACGTCTTAAACCACTATAAATGATACAAGCTCTGCGTTTCCGCTACTTGAAGTTTGTCACTTGGTTCTTGAGCATTGACCTTGGTCTTGATTCACTCCCCTTGGGTTCTCTATATTTTGCTTCTTTGCTACGAGTAGTCGTTTGTCCATTTTGATTTCTTTCGGGCTTGATTTCACTCGTAATCCTTCACTTAGGCATTATCACCTAGTATTGAAGTGGTGTAATGATTTCCAAATGTCTTAAAATATATTTTAAGTATTTTAGGAAAACTTGGTTTTCAAAATTTTCTTGTTTTTCTTTGTTAAAAACACGCCACTGTCGGCGGGTCCTTTTTTTAGAAAGGAAAAAAAATGATAAGGCACCGCGGCCCCACCAGGTGACTAAAGTTATCAGTTTTTAATTAAAAACACTATTTCAAACAACCCTCCCTTTCTTCTCCATAGAAGGCGACGGGTTCTCTCAATACTCCATTGTTAAACTTTCAAAAACACCAACTCACTCAAGATTAATTGATTCCAAGTCGTGGGTTTCACTCATCCCTCTTCCAATATCAATTAATTGTAAGTTAGTTCATTCAATTTTAATTCATTTGTTCTAGGGTTGTTATTTTCATAAATGGGGATTTATAAAATCAATGTTGAATTAAAACCATGCGAGGAATATGGGTTGACATAATTATTTCACTATGATTCCTTTGGTTCGAATTCATTGAGATTTCACTAAACCCACTTGTAGAAAAATCCAAATTTTGAAAAAATGTTTTTCGTTAAATGATGGATGTGTTAGGAACCCATGAACAAATTGATAATTGCAATTTTAATGCATACCCAAACTTGTTTTTGAAAAACCTTTGTTCAAAATTCATGGTTGATATTACATTGTTCATATGTTATTGTCAATGATGAACTTGGTTCATTGTGAACATGGAAATGTTAAGGATTAATCCTTTTTTGACAATCATTTGTTCAAACACATTTCTCATGATTTTTGTTTTTGGTCATTATGTAGCATATGAGCGATTTGGAAATATTTTTTGTTTGTTGTTTATAGGTAACTAATCATGCCTTCGGAATACCATAAAGACCACTGAAATACTAGAGCTTATATGCCAACCTTTTCGAGTTTTGTGCCTCACCAACCCTTGCCAATACCTATCTCACTTCAAAGCCGTTGTTTTCATGAGGGTAGAGTTGTCGAAGAGAACATTAGGGGTTATACATACATCGAGTCAATTTTTTCTCAAATTGGCTTTGATTGTTTGTTGCATATCAAAGAAGATATTTACCCGAATTTCTATTGGAGTTCTTTAGCTGATATTCTCTTATATATAATGATAATGAAGTATTTGTTAGGTTCACCTTAAATGGTAAGCTCATCCAATACTCTCTCGAGGCTTTTGGCGCAGCTCTTCGTGTGCCATTTGTTGGTACTTGTCGGTTCACCGATGCTTGGAAACTTGATGCTTTAATTGAGTCTTCCTATTGTGCCCCAAATGATGACGAATAGCTAGACCTTGACCTCATCCTTGATACCATTACCAAAGAGCGTAGCTCATCTGTTGTTCGAATCATCCATTCTTCTAAGCGATCTTTAAATCGACATGACATACTCGAAAGCGACCTTAATGATTATTTGGTCCGATGGGCCGACATCCATAGGGAAAATGAATTTTGTCTTGGTGGAAACCGGGATCATATCCCGGCGTGTTGTAGGATATGTAAATCTTGCTTATGTTTTAGAGAGAGAAAGAGATAGAGAGATGGTGGATTTCACACAATTCTAGAGAGAGAAATAAAAGTTTACTATATGTAAAATGAAGAACCACTCACCCTCTCCATCTAAGGAGAGGGTTTATATACCCAATCCCTTTTCATGGGCTTGGGCTTACATTTGGGCCGGCCTATACATGTTGTAGGCTAGGCTTGGGTTTGTTTGTTAAATAAAGACAAGTAACTAAACTACGAGCTATTACATGGACTATTGTTGAAGTGACCGATCCTTCTTAATACGTAAAACGTATTTCCAACAAGATCCCCCTAAGGGAGGTCACTCCAAACAAGGGCATTACCCAAGTTACAATAATAAGATAAACCTAGCATACTATGCTTGTCTTGAGCTCGTAGTCTTCGTCTTTCTTTTTCTTTTCCTTTTCTGGTGAACATGCTGATGTGATCTTTGATATCAGTCTTTAGCATTGATCTCTTGCCTTGATCTTGTGCATCCTTCACTTGTGATCTTCGCCTCTTCGTGACACCATGTCCCACATACTTATACCTTCGTAATTCTTGAAAGCTTCAGAGTTTGATACAGCGGAAGACTTAACTTTTAGGCTTTCTTGAATTAGATGAGGTATTAAGTACATAAAGTATAAGCATGCGGGGACGACTTCTTCTCGGATTCCGCAACGCCATCGTCTTCAAATGCCGCAACATAAGTAGACACGAACGAAATGGCTTTTAACATTTCATTCTAATTTGGTAGCATTTTACCTCCGGTCGGTGAAGACCGTTGGACGATATAAAATATCGTACTTGTGACAGGTAGATTTAATTAAAAATCTCCTTGACAAGATTTCGCGGGTAAACCCGTTCTCTTTACTCGACCGTCCAAAGCTGACTACGAACGTAAAGAGTGAGTCATTTGGATTAAGTTATCCGCATGATTTGAAGCCGTCAATTCATGTTCCTGGAAGTGAAATTCAATTAAGAACCGCACCATCGTTGCTTTCCAGTTGTCACGAGCTTGATTCGTATAGAATCTTGCAAGTTACCTACCAAGTGCTGTTTGAGGTTAACACCAGAAGGATTTCCACTCATCACTGTGAACACTAAGGTATCACTCTGAGTGTTCTGGCAAGATCACTTAGATATTGCGTAGAGGCATGGAACGTGTTTAAGTTCAGCTAAGAATTAAACCACTGATGCTTTCCAGTTATCACAAGCTTGATTCATAAAGAATCGCACAAGTCACCTACCATGAGCTTTGTGATATTCGCTCAAGAAGGATTTCCATCTTCATTGTAAATACTTTCGTATTACTTGGATGTTCAGACAAGATCATGAAGATTTTGCGTAGGACTCTTAAAATCTTTCTTACTTTTCACAGTGTGTGAAGAAGCAAGGAAATATGAAAGTGTGTCCTAATGAGATATTTGATGATCTCAAATGGCTCTAGACTCGATCATGCACTTTAGATTTTAGTGATCGGAGGCTAGAGAGGAGTGCCACCATTTCAATACCAATTTATTCGGAGTGAATAAATCGATAGATAACGTGTTGTCTCCGTGTGATTAAAACAAATACCTTTTGAGAGATATCTGAGTTTGCTGGGATGGGTTGTGCATTGCATCACTGGGTCCATGATGTCTATCTTCAATATCGAGCATCATTAAAATGATCTCAATAGCATATGTGTTGACCCGGTTTCTGCCTAAAGTTGTAAGGAGGGCTTCTTTCTTTACACCCTTTATCTTTAAAATTCTTTTTCATTCTTCAACCCCTTCAATGCTTACCAATACGTCATAACTAGCACCTTGTTGTGATTGTTCCAGTGCTAACTTAAGTACTTGGTCGGCATTCAGCTACGTTCACAATCTTTCTCCAACTTTCCTAAGGACTACTATTTCTAGCTATGGAATGTCCTTGGGAAGATTCCTCTGGTTCTGGAAGAATCATAGGACTTAACCTATCCTACCATCCTTATATCACCACAATCTTCATCGTCGTGAAATAAATAGGTTGAGGGTAAGTATAAATCACCATGAAATCCATTTTGATGTGCAAATCCGTTTTGCTCCCCCTTAACATATGCCATGATATTCGAAAACATTTCGCACATGTCGGGATGAGCTATCACATTAAGTCAAACCATTTGTGATAATATCCCATATTAAATCACATTTTCTCCCCCATATTAAAAAAATTAACCCAATCGATGTTTTTAATATCAATTGATTTAATGAAGTTTTAACAAAGGTTTTGGGAAGAAAATGCAAGTCCGTTTTATCTTCATGATACCAAATGTATGAGATATGATATCGATTTATAACATGATCACATATTCACCATATTAAAAAGAATTGACAAGGTTGGACCTGATTGATGAGAACATCATATGATAATATCAAATGGTTCTTGTCAGCATATGTTGGTCGCCTCGTCACGTCTGAAGTCATCTCTTGACACCACGTGTACGATTAGTATGGTTGTCTTGACACCAGTTAGTGAGCTTGGCACATTTGGCATCGAAGATTCTGAATGCTTGACAATTGCTCCCCCACAATTGTTGACCCGTGTTCTATTGAAAGAGTTGTAGTCGTCGGTTGAGTAGTCGCATCGTCGAGTATGTAGATACCAATTGTAGATTGCTATGGTTGTAGAGATGATAGCTTCATAAAAACAAGACTTCTCTTGTTTTAACAAATAAATGCACTGAAGCGTACATATATTTGTGTTAGACCAAGTTATAAAGTAAACTTGATCCCTTACAAGGTTTTAAAGTAAACCTTGCCCGAGAAAATTAATTCCCGTTGTGAGCCAAAGCTTTCATAAGAAATACTTGACTTTAATATGAAAAACGGGTTGCAGTCATAAATAACTACAAGCCATAAAGGCATGTTTTATGAGATATTTACAACTTTTGTAGGAACTTTATTTATGGCACCGTGTCAATATTAATCAATATTTCTAAGGCCGTAAATATTATCGTACCAAAAGACATGCCTTTTAAAAATAAAGTAAAAAATATTTTTGGATTTTTATGAATTTTTCAGTTTTTATGGTTTTTATATGGTTTTATATTTTTGTATTTTGCTTTTGTGGATAAAAATATACACAATATGTACAGATGATCACCAAGGATACGGAGAATAGTTTACCATCACTATTCTTTCGCTTCATCTGTCAATTCCTTAAGAGTCTCAGGCGAGAAGGTTCTCATTCCTAGCTTGTCGGCCAAAAATTCAATTCGAGCGCGATCTAAAGCCTTCGTGAAAATATCTGCCAATTGATACTCATATCGGATAAAGTAAAGCTCGATCACTCCATTTTCCACTTGCTCCTTGATGAAGTGGTAGCGAATGTCAATATGCTTCGACCGGGAGAATTGAACATTGTTGCAGCATAAGGCAATTGCACTCTTGTTGTCACAGTACATCGGATTTTTTTTTGAAACCTAGACCATAGTCGGTTAATTGCGATCTCATCCAAAGAATTTGAGCACAGCAACCGGACATAGCTATGTATTCTGCTTCCGTACTTGAAATTGCAGCGCTTTTCTGCCTTTTCGATGCCCAACTGATTAGTCGATCTCCTAGTAGTTACAAAGTTTCACTCGTGCTACGCCTTGTATCTTGACAACCCGCGTGATCCGCATCTGCATATGCCATAAGTGCAATCGAAGAGTCCTTCGAATACCAAAGTCCCCGATTAATGGTTTCTTTAAGATATCGAAAGATCCGTTTCACAGTAGCCAAGTGTAACTCAGTAGGCCTAGTTTGATACCGAGCACACATACATATAGCAAACTGAAGATCGGGTCGACTAGCTGTGATATACAGAAGAGTACCGATCATTCCACGGTAAAGTGTCAGATCAACGGCAACTCCATGTGGATCTGCATCAAGCTTAGTTCGTTCCACCATTGGAGTATCCACAGGGTCGCAAGATTCCATCTTATATTTCTTAAGCGATTCAAGGCCATACTTGGATTGATTGATAAAGATGCCTCTGGGACTCTGAGATATCTGAAGACCTAAGAAGAATGATACATTGCCCATCATTGACATTTTAAACTTGGAAGACATGAGTGTCCCAAACTCATCCGATAAGGTTTGGGTCGAGGCTGCAAATATAATATTATAAACATATATTTGTATCATAATCATATCTTTACCTCGTTTCTGAATGAACAACGTGGGATCCACCTTGCCTTTAGTGAAGCCTTGCGTAATGAGGAATTGTGATAATAGATCATACCATGCGCGTGGAGCTTGCTTCAACACATAGAGAGCCTTCTTAAGCTTGTACACATGATTAGGATAATTAGGATTCATAAAACCATCCGGCTGTTGAACATAGACCTCATCCTTGATTTCACCATTCAGAAATGCCGTCTTCACATCTATCTGATAGACGATCATATTCATGTGGTCTGCATAAGAGAGGAATAGTCTAATAGCTTCCAAACGGGAAACAGGTGCAAAGGATTCCATGAATTCGATGCCCAATAATTGCTTGTATCCACGAGCTACAAGTTGAGCTTTGTTCTTCAATATTCCGCCTAACTCGTCGAGTTTCACCTTGTAAACCCATTTCAAAGTGAGTAACTGCACTTGATCCGGGCATGGGACAAGTTCCCATACTTCAAGACGTATAAATTCATTAATTTCTTCTTGCATAGCTTCTATCCAACAGGATTGAGTAAAAGCTTCTTGCCATGTCTTAGGTTCAACTTCAGTGAGAAAAGCATCAAAATGACAAAACATTGCACTTTCTTGTAACTGACTTCGTGTGGATACCGTACGATTAGGGTCACCAATAATAGAATCTATAGGATGATCCTTTGTCCACTTGCTGTCATGTTCACGAATCCGTGGATTGGAGTAAATCGTGTTAGGAGCTTCCTCTGAGGTGGACGACCCGACTTGATTAGGATCGGGAATAGGTACACCAAAGAATGGAAGTTCACGCATTTGAGCGAATTCCAAATCGTGATCATCATCAACCTCTTCATCATCAATAGGCATGACATGGGTAGTTGAAACAGGTGTTGGTTAAGAATTACTTGTTGATGGTATATCTAGACCAATTGTAGGTGCAGACATATCTGATTGTAGAACGGTGGCTGGAGCGACAACTTCGGTTACCGGAGCTATTATCTCAGGTTCTGGAGCAACAATACTTGGAGGAGTAAAGAATTCATCAAAGAACGGTAGAAACAACGTATCCCATTCAGTCCTAGAAGGTGGTGTAAATGATGATGAAGTAGGGTTGTTTGGGACAAGACCAGAACTAATGTTACTGGGTCCCATTTCATGAAGTACGGGTTCAGAGCTGCTTTGCTCAGAAGCCATTGCTGTCAGCTCATCAAAATCAACATTCACAGTTTCGAGGATCTTGCGAGACTTACGATTGTAGATTCGGTATGCCTTCTTTGCGGGTGCGTAACCAATGAAAATACCAATATCAGCCTTTGGTTGAAGTTTTCCCAAATTGTCAGCATCATTATTTGGATAGCAAAGAGAACCAAATACATAAAGATATGATAAATCTGGTACTTTTCCATGGAGAAGCTCATAAGGTGTTTTACCATGGCGTTTACGAATTAGTGACCGATTTTGGGTGTAAACTGCTGTAGATACTGCTCCTGCCCATAAAAACAATGGAGCCTTTGCATAAATTAACATCGTTCGAGCAGCTTCCATAAGTGTGCGATTTCGCCTTTCAACGACACCGTTTTGTTGTGGAGTGCGAGCAACGGATGTTTCATGAGATATTCCAACTTCTTCATAATAATCACGCAAGATTTGATTTACAAATTCGGTTCCATTATCTGTACGAATGCGTCGGACAGTAGTGTTGAGACGCACTTGAATCATCTTGAGAAATCCGATGATGAATTTCGGTGCCTCATTCTTTGTTGTAAGAAATTTCACCCATGTAAATCGAGAGTAATCATCGACAATTACGAGGATGTACTTTTTGCCACTAAGACTTTCAACACGCATTGGCCCACAAAGATCCATATGCAACAAATAAAGTTTCTCTTGGTTGGTGTCTTCCGTCTTGGGTTTGTAAGATTTCTTAGTGCTTTTCTCCATTGTACACACGGAACACAAATGATCCTTGTGAAATGAAAGTTTAGGAAGACCACGAACAAGTTCATTTTTTGCCAAATGATTAATAGCGTCAAAGTTAAGATGAGATAACCGTCAATGCCATAACCATGACTTAGTATTCGATGATTTGGAGAGAAGACATATGGGAGAAGCGCCCATCATGTCTTGTAGAGACAAAGTGTACAAATTATTCCCTCTAGTACCTTTCAATAAATGAACCCCTTCCAAATTACGAATGAAGCAGGTATGCTCTCGAAAAGCAACTTCTAGGTTTGCATCACAAAATTGTCCCACAGAAAATAAGTTGTGACCGAGACCTTCCACATAATACACTCTTGAAATTATAACATTCCTAATATGATATTTACCATAGCCCATTATCTTTGCAATATGATCATTACCAAATCGAACCGTACCAAGAAACTTGCTGACGAAATTTCTGAGCTGAGAGCGATCTCCGGTCATATGCTTGGAGCAACCAGAGTCCAAATACCAGAGAACAATTTGGACCACCTGTTTTCAATAACAACAGTAGACAATGCATTGGAAACTATTGGTTCTTGAGTGTTAGCAGAAACAGATATAAAATTATCAGAAGTGCTAACATTTGTGTGACCCTTAGATTTCCTGCGTTTTCTAATGTGAGTTTTAGCACTAACAGGTTTTACTGTTCCAACTTTCTTAGGTTTTGGAGTATTCACGGGCACTACAGTGGGAGTAGACCTATTTAAAGGGCACTGAGTTCCTACGGTAGTGTTGGTGTTCCTAGTTAAAGGACACGCTTGTGTTTTGGTAGCCTTGGTACTCCTAGTTAAAGGGCACGCTTTCTTCGCTGTAGTGGGAGTGATCCTAGTTAAAGGGCACGCATTTCCTACTATAGTGAAAGTTCTACCAGTGGGGCGCCACATCCAACCAACTTGGGCTAACACTTTCCCAGTCGGTTTCCATACTAATCCATTTTTTCTTGGCATACATCTCATTCACATGGTCAATAAGGCAAGAATCATGACGACTAGAAAACATACATTCATTGCAATTCCAACATTTCAAATTAGAATTCACACTAGGCTTAGAACGCTGCACAACCGCAGAGCCTTTAGGTTTAGCTACATGATTCTTTTTCTTCAAAACAGAAATAACATTCCTAGGATGGGCTTCTACTTTCTTCTTCACTTTACTACTAGATGGGGGAAAGATCCTATCATTCTTCTTGTTTCTTTTAAGCTTAGATCTTTGAGCCTTAGTAGTGGTGCTTACTCCTGTAGAAGGCAACACGGGAATATTAGAAGCTGGTTTTGATTCCGCCTTATCTTTAGTGACCAAAGTTTGAGATGGTTTAGTCCTAGGGCCCTTATTAAATGGTGTGACGGCTATAAGGTTCCTTTTGATTGCACTAGAGGACGATGCTGAGACAGTGGCTGCGTTATCCACAACATTCTTACCTTTTAGAGTACGAAGTGTTTCCTTTAACTCAGCCACGACCAGATTTTTATCAAAAATTTGTTTCCTCAAATCAGATATTTCCATCGACTTTTGATTCAATTGTTCAATCAAGGATTGATTCTGTGCAGGGGTATTAGCACATGCGGGCTTTACTGAATCGAAGAGTCGTGTATTTTTCTGTTTTAAGTTATCAACTTTGGACAAAATCTTGGAAACTCGATTATCTAGATCAAGTTTAAAATTCTCAGCGGCCTCAAGTACGTTCACACAGTTAAGCTCCTTAGTTTTCTCTATTTCTATCGGCAAAGATTTAGCAAAATTGTCACTTGGCTGACGCTGTTTTGATTGTAAATTCAATCGAAAATTCTTTTCAAAGTTTGCATCATCGATATTAACACCTTCGAATGACGTTTCAAATATTTCTTGAATAAATTGTTGCTTGCATTCAAGCGAAATACAATGTGTTTGAATCTCATCAAAACATTTTGAAAGCGAAGAATATGAATCTTGAAGCTTTAAAAATTCAGCGTCAGATTCGTGACAAGTACTATCTATCATATTATCCACAGATTCAACATTATGCACTATAGAATCATTATCAACAGTTTTATTCACACAGACAGAAACTATATCATGAGACATCACTTGCTTCAGAAGCTGATCATTTTGGCGTGAAACCCGTTCTATTTCAAGTAAACTGTTTTCATAAGCATCATCCATTTCATTGAAAACACGTCTAACTTCTTCTATTTCCAAAAGCAAATCTTGATCAAGATTACTAAGACAAGCTTTAACATTCTTTACAAACGGAACAATTTCGTCTCGAAACGCAGCTCTAGTGTGCTCAAAGTTCCATTCACCTTCCATTATGGCCGTGGTCGTCGTACGTTCCAAAATGACCTTGTCAAAATCGGCTAAGTGTTTGTGTACCGCATTTAAGCTATCAGACGCCTTACTTACCGGTGGAATTAACTTCGTTAAATCCGTTTTGACAAGTGTAGGAGACGTACTAGGAGGGTTTTCATTTGACAAACTTTGGGGCACAAGAACTGTCAATTCAGCTAATTCCTTTTGTAAGCGAATGCGAGTCTTTTTAGACAATTGTTCTTTGTTATATTGATCATAATCAATCGTATGGAATTTTGAAAGCATTTTAGAATAAGTTTCTTCCGCAAGTGAGATTGTCTCCTCAGTACTACGAATAAAAGATGCTTCTTTCGATTTGCCAATTATGGTCATATCATAAAGACCGGGAATATATTCTTGAGCTTGTTTTGCATAACCGGGATTAGGTGGTAAATCTTGAAGACGCTTAAGTTCGAGTTCTTTAAATGATTTAGTTAAAAGATGAACCTTTTCTGTGGAAGCGTATTGTTTTAAAAGCTGTTGTTCTTTGAATTTAAGAAGTTTGGTAGCATTAATTTCCGATTCAAACTTTTAGACTCGAGAGTTTCAAAATCCATTTTAAGTTTCTGAAAATCATTGACAACCGACTCTTTTGCTTTTAATTCATTGGAAAGATTATCTTTTAATGATTCTATTTCTTTCAAGTGTTCAATCTTTTCAAAACGAAGTTGGTCAAATTCAGAACATGTTATTTTCTCTGCTTGAGGGACCATTTCAAAAGTTTGACCTTTTCTTTATGCACTGCAAGCTCAGCAGTTAGGGTGGAATTCGTATCTACGGATTGTCTGAGTGCCATATGCATTTGATCAATAATATGTTTAGGCACCATGACTAAATCATGTTGAGCATAAGATTCCATACCCGTCGTAGCATTTGGTTGAGGTTCACTCAAATGTGTTGGATTGGATACCACATCATTTGAGTTACTAGTTCCCGAATGCTGTTCGAGGTTGTCATTTTCATGCCCAACTTGATGTTGGTTATCATCATTACCAAGATTGGTTGTGGTGGGTACCTCACTGATGACATCAGAACCGTAGTGAGAGAGATTAGCAACGAGAGCAGCTTGGGCAGAGTGAATGTCATCACAATCCGAATAATATGCGTCAAGATCATCTGCTTGATAAGCTGCATTAGAAGTGGAAACGACTGCAATGCCTTCAGTATCTGCTGCCCCTGGGTCTGTAAGAAATGCTAACTCCTCTGAATCCAAAATCTTTCCCTTTGACTGAGCATCGACCAAATACATCTTCTCACGGAACCATGCATCATCCCTCCTTCTTTTTGGCTGAGTGCATTCCCTAGCCATATGACCTTGTCCTCGGCAATTGTAGCAAGTCACAACCTTTTTAGGACCAATGGGGCTTCCATTTCCATTAGCTTGAGAATTCACAGCTTGAGCATTCACAGTCCTTGTAGGAGGTCCATATGAATTTTGCCTTCCCTGAATAGGTTGCACTGTTACTTGACCATCTTGAACAGTAGCTTGTTGTCGAGGATTTGAAGAGGTGCGGAGCTGATTGTTTGTTGGTGGAAATACTCTAGTTGCAACAAGTTTTGACAAGTAGGCAGTGAGATGGTTTAGAACATCAGTTGGCGTATCATTTGGAGTAAAGACCGGTGCTTGGATTGGTGGAAGTTCATTAGAGTAGAAAGCTTGTGCTGGTTGTGCTTCTATTGGAAAATATCCTTGCTGAGGAGTATAGCCCATTGGAGAAGTGTTGGCTTGTGATGGTGATGTCTGATATGTTGGTTGCTGTGGAAAAGATTGTTGATGAACACTTGGTTGAAATGCTTGCTGTGGCATCATCGGTGGTTGATAAGATGGTTGTTGTGGTTGCTGATAGGTGTGTGGTGGTGGCTACTGCAAGTATGATGGTTGTTGATAAGTATAAGCCATGTTTTGTTGAGAAGCATACATTGCAAGTGGATCATGAACTTGAGGTGTAGACAACCGAGCCTCGATCACATGGCATTTGTGTTGTTGAAGAAAAGCTTGAAGTTGATCCACATTGGTGTTATGTAAGTCCTTAGCCAATTTAACACCCGTCACGTATTTTTTCCATTCTGGAGGAAGAGTGTTCAAATACTTGGTGTTCAATTGAAAGGTAGGAATTGCCATGCCATAGATATTAAGCTCATTCAATAATAGGGTAAATCTCAGATAATAATCATTGAGAGTCTCCCCTGGCACATAGGCAAACTTATCAAAAGTATCATAAAGCTTACACTCTCGTTCTTGTTTAGTTAACGAGATGCCTTGCATTAGAACACGAATTCTATCCCATAACTCTTTGGCAACTTTATGTTTGCTGACGAGTTTGTAGACATCTGGAGGAAAGGCTTGAAGAATGATATTTGTAGCTTGTTTATCACACTTGTCTTGTATCTTAGCATCTCCAGTTAGTTCACCCATTGTGCGAGGACGAGTAACATCACCTTCTGTCACAGTACCATATACCAATGGTCCATTGAGCACCGATGCCCAAATTAGATGTCCATTCTCCTTGTTCAACATATAAAGTTCCATGCGGGAAGCCTACTCCTCATACATAGTCTTCACCAACATTGGTGGACGATTATCCGTACCCGAGAGGATGGACTTATCCGTAAGAGATGTGTACTCCATTTCAATAAGTTAAGATTTACAAACATTGATCGAACAATGAGAGAACGTTAATGTGTTTGTTGTTGTGTATTAAAACCGAGAAATAATGTTGAAATCCCATAAATTATGTTCTCGATAAACCAAAAAATCCAAGACTAAAGTACACACGAGTTAAAAATTTTCAAAAACACGTTTTTGAAAAATCTTGGAAATCTTGTTACTCTATCGGAATGCACAAAACAAGTTTTGTCGCAATACTTGATCGCAATAACTATCGGAATGAACAAACAAGTTCTGTCGCAATGTCTATCTGAATTCCTGTCGGAATGTCTGATCGCAATACCTGTCAAAATGTATGATCACAATACGTGTCGGAATGTATGATCGCAATACCTGTCGGAATGTATGATCGCAATACCTGTCGGAATGTATGATCGCAATACATGTCGGAATGTATGATCGCAATACCTGTCGGAATGTATGCTCGCAATACCTGTCGGAATTTCAGATCGCAATACCTGTCGGAATGTCAGATCGCAATACCTGTCGGAATGTGGCTAAAGAAATTGTGACAGAGTAACGTTTCAAAATTTCCTTATACCCGATCGCAATGTACGAAGCAAGGAGCTATCGTAATGTTTTGATCGGAATAAGTATCGAAATGTCCTACGATCGCAATGTAGAAACCCTTGGTTATTGCGATGGATGCCAACTTTCCGATGGAGACCAAAATACCACGTTTCTCGGATAGTACACAACAAATTCGGAATTTTAATTCTAAAAACGAATCAAACACCCAAAAATTTGTGTTTTTAACCCAAAATACCAATACCAAATCACTATAACAAATAACTAGATAACGTATATCAAGATTAAACCATAAAAACACAAAAAAAAAATTGGTACTTTTGAAATCGGATCAAAATAGCCGTATAATTCAAGAACACAAACACAAAAACCAAGCAATCATCCCATGGCTCTTGATACCATTTGTAGGATATGTAAATCTTGCTTATGTTTTATAGAGAGAAAGAGATAGAGAGATGGTGGATTTCACACAATTTTAGAGAGAGTAACAAAAGTTTACTATGTGTAAAATGAAGAACCACTCACCCTCTCCATCTAAGGAGAGGGTTTATATATCCAAGCCCTTGTCAAGGGCTTAGGCTTACATTTGGGCCGGCCTACACATGTTGTAGGCTAGGCTTGGGTTTGTTTGTTAAATAAAGACAAGTAACTAAACTACGAGCTATTGCATGGACTATTGTTAGAGTGGCCGATCCTTCTTAATACGTAAAACGTATTTCCAACACATGTATGGCACATATGTTATGTTGTATCTTTACCAACACCATGTACAATCTCGCATTTTACATCGCTCGAAAAATTAACTATGCTCTCTCTCGATCAACCACAAATCTCCCATATGCCATGCTCCTTACTCGCCTTTTCAAAAAGGTTGGTGAAGACTTTCCCGATCTCGATCTTTCTCGCTTTCGTTCCGTCAATCATGTCATGATGCCTATTCGAGAGGTACAACCAAGATAGCCGAGAAGTGATCGTGGTACAAGAAGGAATGAACCACAAGAGGTATATGATGAGGACACTCATATGTCACCAAGTGATGGTGGTGACGAAGGTACGAGTGCTCACTTCAGCTCTTCGAGTGACTCTGTCCCTTCTATGAACACTTTCATGGACGGATTAAACCCTCTTGTTCCTCCTCCTCACTATGCCACTAGTGACCTTCTGGAGAACCTCACTCTTGAGCATGTTTATCGTTCAAACCTTGAAACATGTGGTGAGTTACATGACTTTAGAGTGGAGCATAGGGGAACATTAAAGAGCATTGGGAAGATGATCAAGAACCTAAGCAAGAAGAAGAAATGAAGCTTTGGTAATGGAACAAAGACTAACATGTTTGCGAACATGTTTTGAAATGTTGAACAATTCTCTTTATTTAGACTATCTTATGTTTCTTGTTCTTAGATATTGGTGTTAACTAACTAATACTTTATGTTGGATTGCTTAGTATTTTAATCCTTAGATGTTTATGTGATCGTTGTTTCGATTCACATATCTTTGTGCATTTCTTTTGTTAGTTAACTTTATAGATTTTGGTTTATCATCTACTTTGGCTTGATATAGACTTGTGAAAAATCTGGGGGTTTTAAACATTGCTAGAAGAACCTTTTCTGAAGGTTCTGTCCACGGATCCTTAAATACCTGCGGTTTCTTAGTGACAAAGAACCGCAATCCTATTTAAGGATATATAGGCTCCATTTTCGACAGAATCTTTGCTTTACACTGTTTTCTCTAAATCTTTGTAAACATTGATAAATTTTGGCTAATAGACCAGCTTTTTCCTAAATTAGCCTATATAATTTCATTGTTCATCAAAATGATTTTTAACCCATTACTAGTTTGGATCATCTCCTTCCCTTCTCACACCTATGTGTTTGATCTTCTTCTTCATCCTTCAAACCTTCTTCTAAACCTTGACATACAACCATGGTGTCTACAAGATCATCAAATTCTTCCAAACAATCCTCATCCAAAAGAAACCTTAAGATCAAAATCAAGTTTCCAAGACTTGATTCTTCATCCTTTCACAAACCTAAGAGTGAGATTTCTCCAATTCTCATATCTTCATCACCCTCACCACCTCTTGCACCATGCAAGACAAGCTTAACCTATGGTACTAACCATTCTCATGGGTCTACCTCCTCTTCATTTTCAATCTAGAATGAATGAGTTGTCCTCACCATTCACTCCTTGACCTCTCATGGATGTGAATCCTCAACCTCTACAAAGCATTCCTATTGTGAATGATTTTGTTGAGCCATTGGTTACCTCACCTCTCACCCCTCCTAATACACCTATCTCACCCTTTGACACCATGCCTCCTCCTCCCTCAAACACTCCTCTTTTGGGTGTTCCCATTCTCTACTTTCGGGGTGATCCATACTTCTTTGGTTTTCTAGAAGCTCATGGTGCTAATTGTCCATGTTGCCTCTATAACAACTACATCATTCAAAACCTAAGAATGGAGATGTTTGGACTTCATAGGAGGTTGCAAGACTTCTTGCTTACCTTGTTCTCCATGCCTCCACCTCCTAGGAGATGAATGATGATTATCTAAAAATAAATGTTTTCAAAAGAAAATCAAGCCAAGGAAGACTATCTATCAAGAACTAAATTTGCTAACTTTGTAATAGTCAGTTTGTATTTCATTTCTTGTATTTTCTTTTCTTCATGAGTTCTCATGAAGATGTGTTATGAATTTAGTATTTGTGTGTTTTAACCTATGCGCTCACACTAATCAACTTCAATTTTATTAAAATTGAACATAAATCTATCACAACTTTGTAAAACTTGACTAAAATTGGATCAAAATGTTATCTAAATATTTTGTCACCCTTTGTCAAGAAAATCTTTGTGAGTGTGTTTACTTTTGTGCAACCAATGCATAATCTAGTGCTAAAATGGTATAAATCCAAGATTTGCAATATTTTGAAAAAGTGTTAGTTTTTCTCAAAACCTTGTAAAATTGCATTTTCATGTCCACTGTATGTGGATCCCCAAAGATCGCACGGTCCCTTATATATAAGGAACCACAGGTTCCTTTAAGGAACTACGGACATCATGCCATCTTTTGGCTCGTTTTTGGTCTTTTTAATTTGACCATAGTCTTTTTCAACATTTCTGTTTACCAATTTTGGCTAAACATTACTTGAAAACTTTTGTTTTCAATTTAAATCTTTTCCTTGTCCATTTTCTTTAAATTATCTTCTTTTGGAAGTTCTTCTTCTCATCCCTCACAATGCCAAACACTCCTAATCTTAACCTTGACATCTCTTTGTCACAATCTTCTAAACCTAAAGCTTCTTCTTCTAGCTTTCCAAGAAACCGAAAATCTCGGTTCGACCTATTTGGGTCAAGAAAAACAAGGATCATCATGATTCCTCTTCTTCCAAACCTTGCAAGACCTCTTTCTCTCCCATTGCGTATTGGAATGAGACTTTCTCAATTGATCCAATTACCGGAGAAAGAGAAGTTCTTCCACTACCACCTAAACCTTGCAACATACCTTCTCGAAATGACCTATTTTCTTTCCCAAATCTCACTAGGCATTGTGAAAACATTTTTTATCCATTATCTCCCTCTCCACCACCACCTTCTCATATTAATGGTCCTCCCCCATCCAACGACTTTGTTTTACATCATGGAAGTTCGTGTGCTTGTTGTCAATTTCAAAAAATTGAACTTGCTCATGTGTATGACAAGCTAAATTTTCTTAAATTTTTTGTCACTCGACCTCCTCTCAAAGTATTTGTTCCCGTGAAAAAATCTTCGAATGGTGCCTCGTCGTCTTATTTTTTCAATTAAAGCACACTTTATGTTTTAGTTGTTTAAGTCAACTTAAGCAATCTTGGAGGATTTCCACTAATAGAGTAATTTATGATTTTGTTGTTTATTTTCCATATTTGTTGTGTTAAATATTCATATTGTGTGTATGAATATTTCCCTTGTTTTTCTTTCATATTTATGTAATATGAATGTTATGTGTGTTACTCCCTTTCTCCATCAATTCGTTTTCACACATTGTTTAGAGTAGATCATGCTTAAAACTTACAATTGCTTTTGGGTGATCCCACAAATTCAAAGTTTCTAACCCTTTGAGATACTATCACTTCAATTGGTTTGCATGTTTCTTTTCTACCTCTATTCCAATAACTGAACTTTGATTTTGTCAAAACACCCTCCTTGGACATTCTTAGCAAATACTTACTTCTAATTTGAGATTTCTTTTCTTTCTCATTCTCAAGTTACTTAGTAGGTAGTGACTATATATACATTGGTGTTTCTTTTCTCTCTACTAACCTTTGTGTAGCATGTCACCTTAGCTCATTCTCTTGGTGCCCCAAGCAAGGGGGGGTAAACACCAAAGGGGAGCTACTTGCAAAGTCCGATTCTTCTCTTCCTCAAAGACTTTTGCATCCTTTTTCTTCGACAAAGGGGGAGAAATGATAGTGATAAAATCGTTAATAATTCGAACTATTTTAGATTTTACATAAATGAGTTTATAGTTTGTCGTAATAAAAAGGGGGAGATTTTTAATGCAAAGCAATGCCTAAAAACATTATTAGTTTTAACTAATCTTTCTTAATTTTGATCACGATAAATTAAAAAGACATTTATCGTCAAATACAACCATAAGACGAATTATTTGACAAACACTATGATCAAGGTAATAATCATTTAAGTATTGCACTAACATACCTTAATCATGATTAGTGATCATAAAATTGATTAATCCTAAACTAACATTTTGTCAAATGTGAAAAAAGATTTTTTAATAAACTTTCTTTCTAAGAAAATGTTTTATTAAAATGGAAAATGTAAATTTGAATATGGCATATTCCAAATGCCATAGGAATATCCTTTGAAGGTAAAAACTCACCTCAGATATTACTTCCCTACTAAAAGACAAAAGGGAGCGGAGTCTATGAGCACGGTTCCTTAAAGGCCTCGCGCTTAGAGAGCCGTTGGCCTTTGTCTCCTATAAATAGTGGATCAAATCTGCATTTTCCACAACTCTTTTTGGACACTCTTTCTACTATCCTTTTCCTTTCCAATTCTTATCATTTGCAAATGATCACTTAATGTGTTAAGTATGTTAACTTATGATTATCCCCTTGATCTCCTTATTTAACTTGTCCAAAGAGAAGATCACTCACACACTTGTGATGTGATTAAAGATGAAGCCTTGATGAAGATCATCCTCTCCTAAAGATCTAGTCATGTTCATCATTTGTTTTATTTAAGTCTTGTTTAGATCCAATGTAATTGTGAAAACTTTTGATCCCAAACTTAGATCGATTTAGCTTTGTGTTGTCGAGATTGAATCAAGTATAACACGTAGAGAAACTTTGTGTTTATAACAATCTAAGTGTTATGCGAAATTAACACTTAAACCAAAGAACAAAGCGAAACACAAGGTATACCAAACTTTCACTTGTATTAATAAACGATGAGGTACAATGAAAGTATTCAGAATGTATATCAATACCAAACCCTAAGACCTCCTTTTATAACATAAGGAGTCTTGAACAATAATCTATCTATCAACTATTCTAGGAAAAGATAAATATTAAGAATACAATATAGAACATATATTTTCCTAAGTATACAAACGTATTGACTAAGTAGTTGATAATAAATGGGATTTCCTTTGTTAGCGCTTGCATTTGACTTGTCAGTGCTCATCCTGTCAGCGCCTCAATTGCTCTTGTCAGCGTCCAAAATCCTCTTGTCAGCGGCATAGTGACTTAGCTAATTTTATTCCCAACAATCCTCCCCTAAACTTGATACTTATACTAATATTCAAGTTTCTGAATAAAAACAAAATACAAAGAGGATTCTTACAAATAAAACCTACTCCTCAATATGAGAATATACAAATCTCATAAAGTCCATGTTAACATCACTAGTGTAACCAACCTCAAGATTGGTGCAGACCAACTTCTTCAACAATTCTTGTGATAGAGGGTATTCATGATTTATCAACAAGTATTATGCAAACTTTGTAGTCCTTAGATGGTAAACACCGGCAACTGAATACAAGTGCCACTTCAACTCACTTAAGTCAACAAGATCCATCCACATTGGATCAGCAACATCATGAACAAACATCCTTCTAAATGTTGTCCAGATCTTTATTCCATTCAGAGAGGAAGGAGCTTCAACCTTATATACATCCTTCATCAAACTCCACTGAGTTTCCACATCCTCTCTATCCAAGCTAGCAAACAAAGAAACCAAAGAAGTAAATGTATGTACCTTATCACCAGTTCTGGTGATCTTCCAGAATCCCACAGAATCTTCCTCATACTTTATTATTAGATTTTTGAAGTCCAAGGGTACAACAGTATCTAGATCAGAAGCCATTAATGGAGAAAGCACCATATCATTCTTTAAGACTGCTTAAGTTGGGTGTAATTGATCAAGTGTTGGAAACTACAACTTGAACCCTTTCTTCACTGGCTTGAGCACAACCAAAGCTTTTGTTGATCTTTAGCTCTTCTTCAATCTCTTCTTGTCTCTCTGCAGACAACAATCTGAATGTGTTTGCCTCACATACAAACTCCAAAATAGGATAGGCATAGTACTCCAATTGCTCAAAAGATAGATTCCTTAATTTAGTATAATTCCATCCTGTTTGATGGCATCTAAGTAACATGTTGTAAAGCTCCCTTCTGGATGTCTTGTTCTCAAATAGTACCATGTTTTCCCTATGTTCCAAAATGATTTTGCAATCACTTTGGACTCTTATTAAAATCTCCAGAACCCAAATCTGTTCTGTCAATGTCATGTCTGGATTCTCTATGCATGCCTATTCCCATTTAAAATACATAGTAGACACATGGGGAATATCAAAATCTACCTGCTTCTTTAACTCACTGAGCTTTTCTCTTTCTAGCTCATCCTCCCCATATTCCATTTTCTCTAAGTCCACCAAATTGCTCATATCAACATTTAATCTGTGTGAACTTTCATCATCACCTGATCCATCATTCCCATCCCCTTCAGATTTGGATGCGGGAATCTGGGCTTCAATACTACCTTTCCCAAGTCCCTTCTTTTCTTGCTCTTATAACTGATGAACAAGCATAGCATCAACATGTTGCTGTATTGCAACCTTGGGAATGTTTTCTTCTACCAAAATAGCTTTACCCTTATCCACTGGATCAATAATGGGCAAAGTAGAAGGTGGTACCTGAGTGGAAGGCTCCTTGATCATGAATGGTGGTTGGAATACACCAGTCAAACTAGGAGTTCTGTCAGGGGCTGAAATGGTTGTGTCAACATTCAAATTACCCCTTTCAGCGGCTAAAAATCCACTTGCTTGCAACATCATCTCTATGAAAGAATTCTGCATAGGAGTAACCAAAAGATGAGTATCTTGCTCCTTCAACCCTGAAAGCGCCTCTGCTACTTCTTTTGTCCCATAAGAACCTTCATGGGACCCTTTATCACTTACATTCGCTAGATCAGTACGTGCATCCTCCCCTTTGTAAGAATCATCTTCTTAGGACAACACCATAGCTTTCCTCTTCCTAGATCCATTAACTTCTAAAACAACTATCCTCTCCCTCAACTGATTGAGTTCAAGGCCTTGATCTGTGACTTTTTGTACAAGTTCTACATAGGACTTTTGCAAGCCAATGCATATAGCCTTCAATTCCAACAAAGTTAGTGGTTGCAGACCGCCCTCCTCTAAAATTGGGATTTGACTCCTCAACATAGATTCATTAGGAAAAATTCTCTCAGCTTCATGGCTAGGACCACTAGAGGAGAAAACTCCAATAGCTCCTTGTCTCTTCTCTAACCTAAAATCAAAGGTTTCATATGAAGATGTGGATTGGTAAACATGTGTTTGGGGTAGTGAGGTGACAGCGGGTGTGGTGGTTTTGTCAGCGGCTGAAACGCGAGTGTCAGCGGCTGACGGATGGGGGTCAATGGTCATTTGTTCAACATGTTGGGGGTGAAGGTGGTTGTTGTTCTGGTTCAGGTTCAGGCAATGGTTGAGGGTTTTGGCTGCTTCAATGACAGCCACCATTGAAGGGGTCAAAGGTAATGGTCTAAAAGGTTGCGTGTTCATGGACAGAAAAATCTTTGCTTTTTGAGTAGGGGTCTTATAAAAGTTGTCATGATCCCGACGACAATATCCTTGTTGCTCAAAAACCATTTGTAAAAACCTAGGATAAGCAAGAGTCATCTTGCTACTCTTGTTGTGCAACATGCCCTTAAAAATCATATGAGAAAATTTGTATTTTTGCCCAGTGGTCATACAAACAAGAACACAAGCGAATGAATGATTGATTTCGTTGATATGTACACTTGGGACTAAGACAGTGAAGGAGGACATGTATTAAGAACTTCCAGGCTGGGGGAAACTGTTGTTTTGAATATTTGTTTATTTTTCCCTCTAGGGACAAATCATACCTCAAGCCTCGAAGTCCTTCCTCTATCCGGTCAATGGGAAGGGTAGTCACACCATCAGCATCATCAAGCCGTAAAGCTTGACGAATGAGAGCTTCAGTGACCACCCATTTGGTCCTATGAACAGTCCCAGATAATGTAATCACTCCATCAAGTGTTTCAGAACTTGCAGTGGTCCAAAACTGCTTGATGTGTGTGATAGGAATGAGTGGATCATGAGTCAAAGCATACCTTATGTTGGAAGCCAATAGATACTCAATCATTCGAGTATATTGGGGATGATGATCAGGATCATCCTCAAGATAAGCAACCATGTTGTGTTGATCCCTAAATCCCAAAGTAGCACCATCAGGTTTAAACAATGGAGCCATGAAAACTGTTGTGAAAAGTTTTAATATGAAGGAAAGTGTAGAATTTTGGTTATAGAGAAAGATAGACAAACAAGCAAGTTACCCTGTTTAAAAAGAATGAGTCGTATATACATAGGTGGTAAGCTAAGTTACTATTGGTTGAAAAAGAGGTAAGTTATTCAAAAAGTAATGATTAAAATCTTGAAAAACAATAACTTATCTTTTAGCTTTAAAAGAAATTACCAAATCCCATAAAATTACAGCCTAAAATATCACAAAAGTAACAACTAGGTGGGATCCACTGTTCTTCAACGGTCAAAATATGAGTGTCAGCGGGTAACGGCTATATTTTGTCAGCATGTAAAATTTTCCATGTCAGCGTTTGAAAATGTGTTTGTTAGCATCTAAACCACTTATGTGTCAACAAAAAAAATAAAAAGTAATAAAATAAAAAGACCTTAACAAAGAGGTTTACCCTAATGAAGATAACTCTTTCTCTAACACAGACTGAAATTAGTATTCTTTGTCCAATTATACACACTTGCATAAGCAAGATAGACATAACCGTGCTCAAGTGAACCTTGCTAAAGTAAGTCATTTGGAGTGAAGTTATCTTATATAAACACTTTGTAACTCCCAAGTAAGCCCATTTTTATTTACACCAAGTCTCCCAACCGACCAATCGCAATTCGAGGTAAAATAGTCTTGGCAACATGCACAGTTATATCAACTTTGCATGCTACAGTGCCTCAAGGTTTAGAAATTCCAACAATTCTTAAAAAGAAAAGTCTTCATTATTCCTAGGGTTAAATCCATATATTAGCAGCGTACTTTCATCTATTTATATATCTAGGTAACAAACTGCAGATATTACTAATATAGTCATTCAAAGTTTTAGATTTATATACATATAGGTAATTTGACCGGTTATTTTCAGTTAAAACTAAAAAAATGACTTACACGTTAGTTCATATATTACAAACCGGCTAATATTCAACAATGTTTTACCTTGATTTTGTCGTGGTATGTTCCTAAACCAATTTTTATGTCAAATTTATTGTTATGGTGTTGGAACATACCACGACAGGATCAAGGTAAAACATTGTTGAATATTAGCCGGTTTGTAATATATGAACTAACGTGTAAGTCTTTAGTTTTAACCAAAAATCACCGGTCATATTACCCATATGTATATAAATCTAACTTTGAATGACTATATTAGTAATATCTGAATTTTGCTACCTAGATATGTAAATGACCGAAAGTACGTTGCTAATATATGGACTTAACCCTTATACCTAACCCCTACTCACCGGTGGACATAGTCTAGAATTGTGATAAGAGAACTCTATAAGTACCCAAATACCTAAAGGTTTCCTAAACCTCCCTTTAAACTTACACAGTTTGCAAAAGAAATGAATATGATAAATTTTTATTTCAAGATAGGAATGTAAACATTCCAACCATCATAAATAAATATTCTTCATACCTATGAAGTCCATAAGCAACTCTGTATCATATTGCACAATGCTCAAAATGCCTGCATGATTAGATGAAAAACCACAAAAACTAACATAGGCTGTCCGCGGCTTATTTCCACTTGTTAGCGGATAGAATACCTTTGTCAGCGGTTAGAAAATATAGTGGAAAATCTAACACATTTACATGAGATAATAACAATGCATATCATGTACCTATTATACAATAAATTCAAAAACACATATTTTATGGATTGATCATTTCATTACTTGTTACCAAGTACTGGAACCTCCCAACATCAAAAGGTTTAGTCAAAAGATCAGCCACGTTATCTTCTGTGTCTACTCTATCTGGATGTATTAAACCTTTTTCAAAACAATCCCTTATAAAATGATGCCTTATTTCTATGTGTTTAGTTTTAGAATGATGTATAGGATTTTTAATAATGCAAAGTGAATTGTTATTATCTACAAAAATCTTGGTATATATAAAATTGTACCCATAATCCAAAAGCTGATTTTGAATCCATAACACTTGCCCACAACATGCAGCAGTAGCAGCTACATAATCAGCCTCAGTTGGTGAATTGGCCACCACTGTTTATTTCTTGCATTACCAAGAAATAAGTCTACTCCCAAGAAATTCACATCCACCAGTTGTGGATTTCCTATCATTGTTGTCTCCTCCATAGTCACTGTCTGAATAGCCCACAAGCTCCAATGGAGAATCTTTAGGGTACCATAATCCCAAAGTAGGATAGCACCTAAGATACCTAAAGATCCGTTTAACAACATGAAGATGACACTCTTTGGGAGTCACTTGATGACATGTACATACATACACAACAGACATAATGTCAGGTCTAGAGGCAGTAAGATACATTAATGAACCAATCATTGACCTATAATCTGACATCAACATCCTTTCCATCTCTAATCTTTCCCCATGGGTGTTCCCTATCCACAGGGGTGCTAGCCTGTTTCTAATGAGGGGAAAAGCCAAACTTCTTCAAAATTTCATCTACATATTTGTCTTGAGAGATGAAGATACCGTTTTCTTTCTGTTGGACTTGAAGACCTAGAAAGAAGTTTATCTCTCCTATTACACTCATTTGAAATTTGTCAGTAATCAGCTTGGAGAAATCATCACTCATCCTTTGGTTAGAAGAACCAAAGATGATATCATCAACATACACCTACACAAGAAGAAAATCCTTCCCTTCCTGTTTTGTGAACAAAGTTTGATCTATGGTCCCCTTTTGAAACCATTTTCCACCAAGTATGTGGAAAGAGTACCATACCAAGCTATAGGGGCTTGATGAAGGCCATACATCGCCTTTTTAACTCTATAAACCTTGTCTGGATGCTCTGAATATTCAAAACTAAGAGGCTGCATAACACACACTTCCTCTTGAATTGTGCCATATAAGAAAGAACTCTTGACATCCATCTGGTAGAATGTGAAAGCCATGCAAGAAGCATAGGCTAGGAAAATCCTTATTGCTTCAATTCTAGCAACAAGTGCAAAAACCTCTTTATAGTCAATGCCTTCTTCTTGTGTGTAACCTTGAGAAACCAGTCTTGTCTTGTTTTTGATCACAATAACTCTCTCACCTCTCTTGTTCCTTAGAACCCAACATGCTCCAATAGGTCTCACATGCTTGGGATAATCCACAAGCTCCCAAACATACTAAATTGCAAACTGGTGAAGCTCATCCTGCATTGCTTCAACCCAGCTTGGTTCTTGGAGAGCATCAAAAATCTTATTGGTCTTATTCTATGATAAAAAGCAAGCAAATAAACATTCTTGAACCAAAGGGGTATCATCCTTTTTGTGAATGTTGGCAATGAATCCTCCTCTAGGATTCTTCTTTCTTCTTGTTTGAACTGGTGAATTGATGGGACCAATGATTTGGGTAGGAGGGTGAGCTTTGGACACTTTTGTAAGAGTTCCTCTCCTAAACAATGTGTTGTGATGCACTGTAGATTCCAAGTTGCCATGATCCTCACCATCACAATTTCCATACTCACTTGAACTACGAAGCACATTATCAGCGTTTGGATTTATGACGCTGACACCTTCGTTGGGTATGGAATTTTTACCAAGTTCAAGCACATCTTTGTCAGCGGATGAAAGCAGTGTGTCAGTGTCTGGATCAGGTGTGTCAACGGTGGAACTACTTTTGTCAGCGGATGAAATACTTTCACTGACTTGCTCTTCTTGTTGCTTTCTTTCCACTTCCCTTTCAGTAGTAGATGCCTGGATGAATTCTTCACTCCAAATAGGTAAATCCACAAAAGAAAATGTGGGAGTAAACTCATCTGCTTGTGATCCTTGCACCTTTGTAGCTTGAATACCTGCATTATCGAAAATATTTTCTTCCACAATCTTTGGAGAGGTCTCCAAGACAACTAGATTAGTAACAGACAAATAATTCATGGACCTAGACAATGGCTCTAAATCAAAAAGCCAGTCTGGTCCATTTGCAGGATCACTATGTTTACTCTCCAAAAAGTCAACGTGAACATTTTCTGTTATGACCTTATCTCTCTTGTGGTAAACCCTATACCCTTTGTTGTTCATAGAATAACCTATAAAATATCCTTCATCTGTTGATCCCAAACTTAGATCTATTTAGCTTGTGTAAACGAGATTAGATCAAGTTAAACACGTAGAGAAACTTTGTTTATGTATGAAACAATTTAAGTGTTATGCGGAATTAACACTCAAACAAGAACACACAAACAGTTGTAAAACAAACTTTCACTTGATTGATAATAACAAACTTGCTTACAATGAAAGTGTTTTAAACGTATGAAAAACTTATATGAAACATAACCTAAAGGTCTTCTTTTATAGACATAAGAAGCCTTGTACAAGAGTTTACGTATCAGCTATTCTAGGTAAAGATAATTATAGAAAATACATTTTGGATCCTATCTTTACTAGAAACAAACTAGAAACAAACTACGCGTAGACCATATCTTTCTTTCAGTGCTTGTCTTCAACCTATCAACGCTTGACTTCTTCCTGTCAACGCTTGATCTGTCAGCGCTTGTTCTCTTCTTATCAACGCTTGTTTTCTTCTTGTCAGCGTTCAAGTGTACTGGCTACATTTTATTCCCAACAATCCTCCCCTATACTTGATATCTACTCTATTAATCAAGTTTCCGAATAAAAATTAAGAACTAGGAGGAATCTTACAAATCTTATCATATTGGTAATAAACATGCCTAATCAAATCTTTGGCCACATCACTTGAATAATCAATCTCCAGCTGTGTTGTCTTCATCTTTTCCAAAACTTCTTTGGACATGGGATACTCAGCATCTACAAGAAGTTACTCAGCAAACTTTGTAGAGCTCAAATAATACACACCAGCAGTTGAATATAAACGTCATTGAAGACCACTGATATCATCCTCAAGATCCTTCCAAACAGGATCTTCTTCTTCTGGTGCACATATTCTCTTGAATGTTGAACAAAGCTTTATTCCATTGACTGAAGTAGGTGCTTCAGTCTCATACTTGGCCATCAACAACCTCCAAAGATCTGCCAAGTCTTTCCTATCCATACTTGTAAAGAGAGACATAGGAGTAGTAAATGTGTGTACCTCTTTCCCATATCTGCCAATCTTCCAAAACCCACTTGCATCTTCTTCATAGCTAATGATAGGGTTTCTGGCAACAAGAGGTAACACTTGTACCATATCTGAAGCTTCCATGGGTGAGAGCTTAATGCTCTTTCTAAGAACAGCTTCACTGGGAACCACTTTATTTAGATCTTTAGGAAACTCAAGTGGAACTCCCTTCTTAAAAGGCCTTGGAACAATCATTGCCTTCTGAATCTCCATCTCTTCTACAAGTTCTTCTTTCCTTTCATCCGTAAGAAGTCTAAGAGTGTTCATTTCCTACACTCTTGCCCAAATGGGATAAGCCTTGTACTCCAATTCTTGAAAGGATAATCCCTGCAATTTCTTGAAGGTCCATCCAGTTCCATGACATCTGAGTAACATGTAGTAAAGCTCTCTTCTATCCCTCTTCAGCAGTGAGAAAACATTGCTAGCCTTATGTTTCAGAATTACCTTGCAGTCTCTTTGAACTCTTAGAAGAATCTCCAATCCCCAAATTTGGTCTGAAATTGTTAAATCTGGATTCTCTATAATTCTATTCTCCCAAGCATGGTACATTTGAACTACTTCTGGCATATCAAAGTCTACTTGGAATTTTAACTCTCTAAGCTTCTCCCTTGCCAAGTCATCACCATATTCAAGTCTTTCTGGTTGTTCAATTATCATAACACTTGAATCTGAACTTTCTTCATCACTTCCTTCTTGTTCCTCTGAAGTGACAACAAATAGTGATTCACCAACCTTCTTCCTTTCTTGTTCCATGAGTTGTGCAACCAACCTTGAATCAAACTGTACTTGTGCTGCATCCTTTGGAACTTCTACTTTTACCATAATTCCTTTACCCTTATCTAATGGATCAATGATGGGAAAGGATGATGGTAATACCTGTGAAGACACTTCTTTGATGATAGCTGATGACTGGAATACATCAACCATATCTGCAGGTCTGTCATCGCTCAAATTCCTTGTGTCAGCGCCCAATTTACTCGTGTCAGCGCTTGGTGTGTCAGCGTTCAAATTTTGCTTGTCAACGCCCAACTTACTTGTCTCAGCGCCCCTTGTGAACTGCTCCATCATAGCTTTAAAAGACAAGTTCAAATTTGTAGGAGTAACCAGGGATCTATCAAAACCTGGTTGCTTCTTCAATTCAGTGAGGGCTTCAGCAATACCCAAAGATTCTCCATCATGTGAGCCTTTGTCACTCACAATAATCTGCTCATCCTCCCCTTTGGAATATTCCTCCATTCCACGCCTAGTGTTAGCATTCTCCAAAATAACAATCCTCTCCCTAAAATGCTTGAGCTCAAGGCCTCGTGTACTGACTGTTTGTACCAAGTCTGCATTTTTCTTTTACAAGCTAATGCAGACAGCCGTCAATTCCATCATTGTATATGGTTCTAATCTGACCTCCTCCAGAATGGGTATTTGACCTCCCAAAGTAGATTCATGGGGCATGGATGAGGTCTTAAAGATGTTAGGACTGTCTTGGCCTGCATCTAAGTGAGTACCAATAGTCCCAACCTCATCCATAGCACCAACCACACTTGTGGTGGTGGTTCTCTTTGCTACATGGCTAGGACCACTAGAGGAGAACACTCCAGTACTCCTTGGACGTTTTTGCAACCTATATTCAGGTGGGGTAGAAGATGATGTGGATTGGGTGGTAGTTTGAAGGTTAAGGGGTGTTTGGGTCTGTGAAGGAAAGGTGTCAACGTTTGGATTACTTGTGTCAACGCCAACATTTAACGTGTCATCGTTGAAGGGTTCTTGGTCAATTTCCATGTGTTGAGGTGAAGGCAAAGGTTCTGGTATTGGGTCAAGTTGTGGTTGTGGGTCTGGTTGGGGTTGTGCTGCTGCAATAACAGCAAGCATAGCTTGGGTGAGGGGTAATTCACGGTGAGGGGGTGAGTTCATCTTGGTAAAAATAGCTTTCTTTTGCACAGGGATCTCATAAAAATATCATGATCCCTTGTGCAGTAACTTTGCACATCAAAAACCATTTGCAAAAATCTAGGATAAGCCAAAGTCATCTTATTCCCTTTGTTTTTACACATGCCATCAAAAATTAGTTTTGAAAAATTAAACTTTTGCCCATTTGTAATACACACAATTGCACTAGCAATGGATCTATTAATTCCATTGTGTGCAGTATATTTGGGACTAAAACATTGAAGGATGACATGTATGAGGTACTTCCAGGCTGGGGGAAACTCTTGTTTATGATATTTGTTTAAAGTACCCTCATCAGGGAAAGGATACCCCAAAGCCTGAAGTCCTTGTTCTATTTCATTGATGGGAAGGGTGGTTATACCATCTGCATCATTAAGATGCAAAGCCTGGCGAACCAAGGCTTCAGTAACCACCCAAGTACGCCCATGAACAGTAGCTGATAATGTAGTCACATTATTAATTGTTGAGGAACTAACAGTGTTCCAAAACTGTTTAATATGAGTGACAGGGATGAGAGGAGCATGAGAAAGTGCATACCTAATTGGAGATGCATTCAAATACGCCACCATCTGAGTGTATTATGGACACAAATCATCAGCCTCCAGATAAGCAATCATGTTGTGCTGACTCCTGAATCCCAATACCAAGTCACTTGGTTTAAACTTTGGTGCCATTGTTGAAGAAAGTTGTTTGTGAATTATTGAGAAAGATGAATTATAGGAGAAAAAGTGTTAGACAAGAATATGAAATACCCTGTTTAAAAATAGGAGCCAAATATATAGGAGAGATAGGCACATGTGATTGGTAAAAAATAAGGCAAGTATTTTCAAAATATAATGATGAACATATTGAAAAGAAAATAAGTTTATCTTGTGCATTAATTAAAAGGTATCTACTCCAAAAATTACGGCCCCAAAATTCGTCAAAAATAACAACTGGGTAGGTCCCAATGAGTGTCAATGGTCAAAAATAACCCATCAACGCCCAACGGCTATATTCTTGTCAACGTTTTCTAAAGCCATGTCAGCGTCTAAATTGGTCACAACAACGCTTGGAAAAATATTTGTCAGCATCCAAAAATAAAAGTAATAAAAATGAAAAAGGACCTTAACAAAGTAATTTATCCTAGTGAAGATAACCTATAAATTGATAATTATTATAGGGCGGCAAGCACTGTCCAGTTATGCACACTTGCTTATGCAAGATAGACATAACAGTGCCCTCTAGTGTCCCTTGCTAACCAAAATTCTTAACAATGAAGTTATCTCATAAAATTCCTTGTAACTCCCAGGTAAACCCATTATAAAGCATTCCCAAGTCTCCCAACAGACCACAACCAATTCTAGGTCAAAAATGTCTTGGCAGCATGCATAGTATGTCAACTTTGCATGCTACAGTGCCTCATGATTTAGTAAACTAACTTATACTCACCTGTGGACTCAATCTAGAATTGTGATAAGAGTATTATAAGAATACCCAAAAGTCCTAAAGGTTCCTAAAACCTCCCCTTAAACTGTGATACATATGTTGCCCAATAATATGCATGAATATAAAAATTTATGTCAAGATAGGAATATAATATCCCAACCATCATCCATAAATTGAAACATGCTCCAATTGATTCTCCAAGGATCCATAAGCAACTCTGTATCCAATGGTACAATGCTATCAACGCCTGCACACTTAGATCAAAAACCACAAAACTAACATGTTGCTGACAACGTCACGATAACACTTATCAGCGTTAAGATAACCTTTGTCAGCGTTAGACAAATATAATGGAAAATCTAACTTTTCAAAAAGACCAATAACAATGCATATCCTGTACATACTTTTACAATAAGACCCCAAAACACATATTATGTGAGATTGATCATTCCAATACTTGTTACCAAGTATTGAAACCTTCCAGTATCAAAAGGTTTAGTTAATAAATCAGACACATTTTCTTCTGTGTCAACCCTATCTGGTTGTATTAAACCCTTTTCAAAATAATCTCTTATTAAAAGATGTCTAATTTCTATGTGTTTTGTTTTAGAATGATGTACAGGATTTTTAATAATGCATAAAGTACTGTTATTGTCTACAAAAATCTTGGTATGCATAAAATTATACCCATAATCCAACAGCTGGTTCTGAATCCATAAGACTTGTCCATAACAAGCAGCTGCAGCAACATACTATGCTTCAGTTGTAGAATTGGCCACCACTGTTTGTTTCTTGCATTGCCAAGATATTAACCTACTCCCAAGAAACTGACATCCACCAGTTGTGGATTTTCTATCAAATTTGTCACCACCATAATCACTGTCTGAATATGCAATAAGCTCCAATGGTGAATCTTTTATACCATAATCCCAGATCTGGATAACATCTAAGGTACCTAAAGATTCTTTTGACAGCATGAAGGTGACACTCTTTGGGAGTCACTTGATGGCGTGCACATGCACACACAGCAAACATAATGTCAGGTCTTGAGGCTGTGAGATACATCAATGAACCAATGATTGATCTATAATGCCTGACATCCACATCTTTTCCATTTCCAGCTTTTCCCCAAGGGTGTTCTCTATCCATAGGAGTACTAGCCCGTTTTTCATGTGGAGAAAAGCCAAACTTCTTCAAGATTTCTGCTACATATTTATCCTGAGAGATGAAGATACCATCTTCTTTCTGTTGAACTTGTAACCCTAGAAAGAAGTTCATCTCCCCCATTGCACTCATCTTGAATTTATCTGTCATAAGCTTGGAAAAGTCTTCACTCATCTTTGGGTTTGTAGAGCCAAAGATGATATCATCCACATAAACCTGAACAAGTAAGACATCCTTACCAGTCTTCTTTGTAAATAAGGTCTGGTCTATGGTGCCCCTTTTAAATTCATTTTCCACCAGATAGGTGGATAATGTGCCATACCATGCTCTTGGGGATTGATGACGTCCATACATAGCTTTCTTGACTCTATACACCTTGTCTGGATGCTCTGGATCTTCAAAACCAGGAGGCTGCATTACATAAACCTCCTCAACAATTGTGCCATAAAGGAAAGCACTCTTCACATCCATTTGATAGACAGTAAAGCCCATGCAGGAAGCATAGGCTAGAAATATCCTTATAGCCTCAATCCTTGCAACTGATGCAAAGACCTCCTCATAGTCTATCCCTTCCTCTTGTGTATATCCTTGAGCCACTAAACGTGCCTTGTTCCTGACCACAATGCCTCTTTCATCTTTCTTGTTTCTAAGAACCCATCTTGTCCCAATAGGTCTAACATATCTAGGACAATCAACCAACTCCCAAACATCCTGAATAGCAAATTGGTGAAGCTCATCCTGCATTGCTTCCACCCAACTTGGTTATTTGAGAGCATCAAAAAGTCTGTTGTCTTCAATCTCATCATCCATGTTACCAATATCTTTTTCAGACTCTCTTCCATAAATATCTATATGAACCTCTCCATTCTTGTTTGAAGGTTCACCTTGTTCAAAATTGGAAGAGAAAATATGGTCAAAAGAGTTGTCAACGCCTGAACCAAGGTTGTCAGCGTTGGATCCATCAACGCCTGAAATGGTGTTGTCAACGTTTGAGCCATCAACGCCTGAATTTGTCTTGTCAGCGCCAGATTTTCCTTTGTCAGCGCCTGAAAGACCATGCATGTTGTTAACTGGTGATACTTGGGGACCACCATTTTCCTTTCCAGCAGCAGCAGCAGCAAAAGCATCTGTCCATATGGGAATAGTGACATACTCAAGTATGGGAGATGACTTGTCTGCTTGTGATCCAACCTCTTTAGTAACATGTGTACCTGAAACATCAACAACTGGTTCTTCCACAACATTTGAAGTTACCTTCACAATGTCTGGATTAGTAACAGGCATATAATTCAAAGTCCTAGATAGAGGTTCCAAGTCAAACAACCAATTTGGCCCACTTTCAGGATCACTAGGTTTACTCTCTAAAAACCTAACATGTACTTTTTCAAGTATACGTTTTTCCTTTTTAAGGTAAACCCTATATCCTTTACTCTGCACTGAATAACCTATGAAATAGCCTTCATTACCTTTAGCACTGAATTTACCTAAGGCATCACTAGTATCTAGTACAACTACATGACAACCAAAAGGTTTAAGAAAACCAATATTAGGTTTTCTTCCCCAAAGTAACTCATAAGGTGTTTTGTTATGTATCTTGTTGACTAATGCTCTATTCTGAACATAACAAGCTGTATTCACAGCCTTAGCCCAAAAAGCAATGGGAAAGTGAGCATCAGCCAACATAGTCCTGGCTGCTTTAATTAGGGTTCTATTCTTTCTCTCAGCAACCCCATTTTGCTGTGGGGTTCTGGCAACACTAAACTGTCTAGTAATCCCTTTCTTGGCACAAAAATCATCCAATAGCTTAAGTCTAAACTCACCACCATTATCACTTCTAAGCATCTTAACTTCATTACCAGTTTTCTTTTCTATTTGGTTAATAAAATTAATTAAAGTATCAGCAGTGTCACTTTTCAAAGCTAAAAAGAAAGTCCAAGTAAACCTAGAAAAGTCATCTATGATGACAAAGCAGTAAGATTTACCATTCAAGCTTTCTATATTAGTTGGACCAAATAGGTCCATATGCAGCAAGTGAAGTGGTTTAGAACTAGAGTGCACTTGTTTAGACTTAAATGAGACCTTTTGTTATTTGCCTTTAAGGCATGCAACACAAGAGTGGTCATTGTGGAAAGCCTTTTTAGGCAAACCATCAACCAAGCCATGTCTCACAAGTTTGTTTATATTTTTAAAGTTAATGTGCCCTAGTCTCATGTGCCATAGATTACTCTCATCAACTAAAGCTTTAGCATAAAGACATGACAAGTTATTATTCATCCTAATACCATTAAGATTCACATTATAAATGTCCTTATGCCTAGGTGTCCTATAATCAATAAATTTCTCATATGGCATTTTAAAATCCTTGCTCAACACCAAGCATTCAGTATCAGTGAAAAGAACCTTATTTTTGTTATCACAAACTTGTGATACACTAAAAAGATTATAATCAAGTTCTTTTACCAGAAACACATTTTCAAAACGCAAATTATTGGTGAGAAGAGTTCCTTTGCCTGTGATAGTTCCATATCCGCCTCCAAAGTAAACTTTATCTCCTTAATGGGAGTGAAGTTAGTGAGATAATCTTCATTCCCAGTCATATGCCTAGAGCATCCATTATCCCAAAAGCCATAATCATTCACCTGTTTTTGAATGCCCTGCACATAAAGAAAACAAATTAGTTTTCTTTAGGAACCCAAGCCTGAGCAGACTTGGATTCATTTGGTTGTTCAACAAGAACAGACTTAGTCCTCATAACAACCCCTTGTTCATCCCTTTTTGGATTGAACACCCAGTTAACCCCAATTGGTTTTGTGATGACCTTTGAAATATAATGAAATCTGTTACAGGTCATAGAAATCCCATTAGAATTAGGTTTTTAATCTTGCTTAGGTCTCCATGTCAAGCTAGAAGAAGCTTTAGACCCCTTTCCCTGTGATTGAAAATATTTACCATTATTTGGTCTGACAACGTTTCTGTCAGCGTTTGATTTGGTCTTATCAACGCTGAAATTACCCTTATCAGCGTTGAACCTAGGGTTTGCTACAGGAACCCATTACCTATTAGACCATGTATTGGTCTTCTGAAAAGGTCTTTGTCCATAAGTGTTAGACCCTTTAGTAAAGAATAGGGCTGGTCTAACAACTTGTGGACTTGGCTCCACAAAAGTTTTGGGTCTAACAGTGTTTGACCTTTTGTCAGCGTTGACCTTGGAAGCGTTGACACACTTATAGGCTAAATGTGAAAAGCTACCACAAGTATAACAGGCTTTTCTAGACATAACTCTAGGTCTAGAAGAAAAGAAACCTGTTCCATTATCACTAACTTGGCTTTTTGGTGACCTAGTATTTCTATACATTTCTGCATACTTAATGCTAGGTTTTCTAACTGCGTTTGAGCCAAGGTCAACAGTCTTGCCAGTGATTGGGTTTGTTACTTTGATAGGGGTAGACTCATTTGGGCTATCATAAAGCATGCCACCCTTGACAAACAAGGTAGGGTTGGCTTTCTTCCATTGGTCCAAATCAATCAACTTCTGCCTATATTCTTCTACTGGGGTAAGGACTCTTGGTGGAGGAATAAATTCCTCTTCTTGGAGTTCTGGTAAACCAGTCCAAGATAAGTCCTTTCTTTGGACACCATAGAAGTCCCTAGCTGGTGGTGGAACACCATCATACTCTTTCATCCCAATCCTAGTCATGTCCCTAGAATCCCTTTGTTTACTAACACATTCTCCTAGGGTTTGTGAGGCCTTATCAAATCTTTGAATTTTAAGGTCTACATTATCCTTATTCTTGATAGCCTCATCTAACTTAGCCTGTAGTTCAGCATTGACCCTCTCCATGATACTTCTAATATCAGTACTAGCATTTAAATCATGTTTTAAGATATTGATTTTATCTTTTTGGTCAAGCTCCATTTTCTTATACTCAGCTACAGTCTTTTCAGTTTGAGTAAGAGCAAGTTGATAGTTAGACAACTTGCATCTCTCATTACTCACATCTGATAACAGTCTTAAAACCTCTTTGTTAAGTCTTTCAGTATTTAAACGAAAACCCTTACTACAAAAAGCATCATCATATACCTCATTGTCTGATGAAGATGAGGAGTGTGCCATGAAAGCATAGTGAACATGCTCTTCTTCTTCTATCTCAGCAACCAATGCTTTATCCTCTTCCTCATCCTTAGCCAAATAGCTCCAGTCCCATCCAACACCATCAATTTCTTGCATTGCCACCATGGCCTTAGGATCCCGAGCCTTAACAATTTGGCTTGAGGGTTTCCAGCATCAGATCTTCTTGGAGATCTGCATTCTCTCATAAAGTGCCCCATACGATGACAATTGTAACACTCAACCTTGGATTTATCAAATCCAGTAGTGTCATTAGCATTAAAAGTCATCTTCTTCTTGAATTTTCTATTCCATCTGTTTGCTCTTATACTTGCAAGAGCCATATTCCACTTAATATCCATCTCCTCCAAATGCTCATCAGCGATTTTCTCAAGGTCCTCATAAGTAATCACTAGACCATTGGGCAATGAAGCAATGTATGCACACACAGTATCCAGATCCATACCAGCAGGTTTAACTCTTGGTGAGTCAATTTTGTATGTGTCAGCGTCTGAATGTGAGGCGTTGACAGGATATGATCCAGCATTGACACAGGTTGATCCAGTAACTGGGTGCATGTATGACTCCTTCTGATCAAATTGACCTTCACTATGTGAGAAGAAGGCCATAATGCCATTTGTAGACTTGCCTCCATGATCCAAAAGAGTTTCATTCTCTATCAGCCTCAGTTTATTGTACAAATCATCAAAAGTAGAACTTTTGTGAGTGTTATTGGCAATTATAGACCTTGCCTCAATCTTCCATGCATCACCAAGGCTTTTAAGAAAAGTAGCAATAATGTCAACATCAGCAATCATTGTCCCCATGAAGGACTACTTACTTGTAATGTCGAGAAGTCTGCTTCTCACATTACTTAGCTTCTCATTAGGTTGAGCCTTAAAAACAGCATACTCATGCAAGAGTTGCTTCTTTTTCTCTTCCACAGTATCAGCATTACCACCATAGGCAACTTCAAGGGCTGCCCAAAGGTCTTTTGCAGACTCATAACCTCTGTATTTGTGCTGATTTTCTTGTCCCAAAGAGAGTTTCAGAATGCTTAGGGTTTTCATATCAACCCTTCTCTTTGCTATGTCCTCACTAGACACAGCTCTAGTATCTTCAGGTTTTTCTTTCTTATCTACTTCAGAGCATCCTTGAACAGCTGATCTTGTAGCAATGGCATCTGCAATCTTTTGAGCTTTATTGAATGTGTTTCCATATTCAATACTCTCCCAGAGATGTAGTCATGGATTTGCAGATATTCCTCAAAGTTAAACTTCCATAGCTCAAAATTGTCTGGATCTAACATGGGAATCTTGATGTTGTGGTTTGAGGAGGAGGGGGAGGTTACTTCTGGAGTAGACATGATGTTTTTAGGGTTTTTGTGAAAATTAGGGTTTTTGGTGATTTAGGGTTCTTGTGTTCTTTTAGATCAAAGTTTCTCAACAAGCTCTGATGCCACTTGTTGATCCCAAACTTAGATCGATTTTAGCTTGTGTAAACGAGATTAGATCAAGTTAAACACGTAGAGGAACTTTGTTTATGTATGAAACAATTTAAGTGTTATGCGGAATTAACACTCAAACAAGAACACATAAACAGTTGTAAAACAAACTTTCACTTGATTGATAATAACGAACTTGCTTACAATGAAAGTGTTTTAAACGTATGAAAAACTTATATGAAACATAACCTAAAGGTCTTCTTTTATAGACATAAGAAGCCTTGTACAAGAGTCTACGTATCAGCTATTCTAGGTAAATATAATTATAAAAAATACATTGTTGATCCTATCTTTACTAGAAACAAACTAGAAACAAACTACGCGCAGACCATATCTTTCTATCAGTTCTTGTCTTCAACCTATCAACGCTTGACTTCTTCCTGTCAACGCTTGATCTGTCAGCGCTTGTTCTCTTCTTATCAATGCTTGTTTTCTTCTTGTCAGCGTTCAAGTAACTGGCTACATTTTATTCCCAACATCATCACCTTTTGAATTAAACATACCTAGGTTGTCACTAGTATTAAGAATCACTATATGACATCCAAAGGGTCTAAGAAAATCTATATTAGGTTTTTTATTCCAAAAGAGCTCATAGGGGGTCTTATTGTGAATCTTGTTGACCAAGGCTCTATTCAGAACATAACATGCAGTATTCACAGCCTCAACCTAAAATGCAATGGGTAAATTAGCATATGCTAACATGGTCCTAGCTGCTTAAATAAGAGTTCTATTTCTCCTTTCAGCTACACTATTTTGTTATGGAGTTCTAGCTATGCTAAACTCCCTAGTAATCCCTTTATCCACACAGAAGGAATCTAATAGGTCATTTCTTAACTATCCACCATTATCACTTCTAAGAATGTTAACTGTAAACCCTGATTTCTTTTCCATTTGATTAATAAAATTAATTAGGGTTTTGGCAGTATCACTCTTTTTAGCTAAAAAGAAAGTCTATGTAAACCTGGAATGGTCATAAGTGACCACAAAGCAATAAGATTTGCCATTTAAACTCTCTATATTAGAACTAGAATAAACACTCTTAGACTTAAATGAGGACTTGTGTTGTTTGCCTTTAAGACATGCAACACAATTATGATCATTGTGGAATGCTTTTGAGGGCAATCCTCTCACAAGATCATGCCTCACAAGTGTATTCATGTTCTTAAATTTAATGTGCCCTAACCTTCTGTGCCATAAGATAATCTCATCTGCTGAAGCTTTAGCATATAGACATGACAAGTTATTACTCATTATAATCCGTTGAAGATTAACATTACAAATGTCCTTATGTCTAGGTGTTCTAAATTCAATGAACTTGTTAGCAGGTAACATATAGTCCTTACTCAAAACTAAGCATTCAGAATAAGTAAAAAGAACTTTATTTTTGTTGTCACACACTTGTGACACACTAAACAAGTTATAGTCCAGTTCTTTTACCAGAAAAACTTCATCAAAACGCAAGTTCTTAGTGATGAGAGTGCCTTTGCCTGATATTCTACCAAATCCTCCTCCAAAGTACACTTTATCACCATCTGGAATAGGAGTAAAGTTTGTCAAGTAGTCTTCTGTTGTTCCCTAATTTATTCACTTCACCATGGTTGATTATATGATTAATCAAGAATTAACGATAGAAAATAGATGAAGTAGATGAATTCTAGAGAGAGAAAGTAGTGAGAGAAAGTAGAGAGAGAGATATGATTAACTTGGTGAGATTAGATTAAAGGAAAAATGAGAACTTCCACCCTCCTAACATGCTAGGAGGGTGCTTATATAGTCCACCCATATGCGGGCTCTCTAATGGACTATATTATTTTGGGTCGGGCTTGAATAAATGCTTAGTACCTTAAAAGAGGCCTTTTAAGCTAACCATCAAGCCCGTAATGTCACGACTATTTTAACTACCTATTACAACGTTCTAATAAATATTATAATATAAACCTATGACCGAACATTCTTGTTTGACTCAATATTTTGAGGCTAACAATCTCCCCCAATGTGAGGTCATTCCTCTTCGATATTTAGAGTCCAATGGAGATTTATGAATTTCGTCATAAATGAGTCTTGAACGTGTAATAGTAGTGTTGTTCCTTCATGCTGTGATCTTTAAGCCTTTGTCGTTGTTTTCGACTTTGTCTTTTATCTTGAGATCTTCAAATCATTCTTGACTTGTCTTTGCCATCTTGCGATCTTGTGTCTTTATCCACATGCTCATACATTGCATAATCTTGAAAGCTTGCTAATAATATCCTTCGAAGAGATGTCATTAATCATCAGAGTTGTGGAATTCTTTAGCTTTCTTGATTGTTGAATGTCTTTGGGTATGAGAATGTGGTTTTGAATCTTTGACTTTGCTGAGTACACCGTAACGTCACCTTCTTGAGAAAAAACATAGACACGGACTGAATGGCTTTGACATTCGTCCTAAATCGGTAGCGTTTTACCTCCAGTCGGTGAAGACCGTTACACGATATTAAATATCGTACCTGTGATTAGGTAAATTCAATTAAGAATCTCCTTGACAGGGTTTCGCGGCAGTACTAGCCGTTCTCTTTACTCGACCGTCTCAAAGCAAGACTGTGAACATAAAGAGTGAATCAATTGGATACATATCCGCTTGATTAAAGTCGTCAATTCAAATTCCTGGAACAAGTTTGATTCATTAAGAATCTTACCATTGTTGCTTTCCAGTTGACACAAGCTTGATTCATAAGAATCTCGCAAGTTACCTACCGTAGCTGATTGTAGTGTTTTTACCCCTTTAGGAAAAGGAAGGTAATTAGGGTAAGTATTAACGAGTAGTTTAGGAAAACCACAAGTTATGACCCAATGACGTGAGTTCGTTCTCGAGGAGGCTAGTGTGTTGTGAATTGAATTGATTTGATTGATGATTTTATTAAGAAGAAAAGGAAAGAAAATAGAAATGAGAAAGAAAAGACGGTTACGAAGACGGATCGAGCTAAGACGAAAACGCGTTCACGTAAAATCGTAAATAGTGCAAAATAAAATTTTTTAACCTAAAAATTCCTAAAAATTACTAAAAATCAACAATAATATTCTAAGGGTTTACAAAAAATCCAAACTTGCTAAAACCTTTTAATTAATTAGATAATGACTTTTTAATGCTAATTAAAGCCCTAAAAATCACAATTAATTATTAAAAAGCCCTAAACAAGATTTTATAGTTTGTAAACCTCAAAAATGTCCTAATTAAGCTAAAAAGTATTTTTTTAAATTTTAAAACCAAATAAAACTATTTTTAAACACTTAAAAACTATTAAAATCTATTAAAACTTAAATTAATTCTAGAAAATAACTGAAAAGCCCTAAAAAGATTTGGAAAGTTACAAAATTCCTAATTATGTGTCTACAATCTAGGAAAAATGAAAAAAGTTAAAAAAATCAAACTTTTAATTTTTAATAATAAAATAATAATAAAATAATAAAAAAATTCAAAGTTTATAAAATAATTCTAAAAAATTACCAAAAATCTAGAATATTATAACTAAGACAAAAATGCAATTAAAAGTTTCTAAAACCTATTTAATAATTTTATATTGAATTTTAAAGTTGGTTAAAAAACCTAAAATCCTATAAAATCAAAAATAAGACTTTTTGAAAACTTTTTGTGATGTAAACCTCAAAAATATGATTAAAATCCTAAAAACTATTTTTTTAGATTTTTAAAATACTTTTTCCTATTTTTAATTTACTTTCTAAAATATAAACTTAAAATAATCCTAGTAAATTAAATAATTACGGGAAAAATAAACTTTTAACACCAAAAAGTCCTAAAACTAAACAAAAACAAAAGAAAAATACTAAATGGTAAGAATCCAAAAAGAATAAGCTTAAATCAGCTTATAAATAAGTTGTTAGCTATATAAGCCAAAAAACAAACACTCCTTTTATTTCAAATGTTGCAAGATTATACCAGTCAAAGTCCCTAGGGCAGTTGGTTAGAGTGTTTGTGTGTGGGAGGAGTGGCGCAGGTTCGAGTCTTGGCCACGTCCTTTTTACTCTTTTTATTTTTTTTCTTTTTTAACTTAAAAAAACACAAAACAATAACTTAACTTAACTTAAAAACACACTTTCAATCCAAATTAACCAAGATTAAGTCACTAAAATGCCAAAAACGAGCTCAGATAGGTTGTCTTAACTGAAGAACACAAAGAAGAGAAAAGGTATATCTTCACTTGTGCAGTTAGGATCAAGAGGGCTTGATCCTTGATTTTTATGGTGTTTGATGGACAATTGGGCACTCCCACAACCAGTTGGGTTGTGGGAAGTCAAGAGCAACAAAAAAAACACAAGTTCAATCACAAATATCAAGCAAATCAAACACCCAAAGTTTCTGATTAAGGCAATGGGGTATCTGATGAATAATTGACCAAGTTGCATGCACAAAATCGAATTTCCAAGGCTCAAATCTTGCAAATAAGCTCACAAACTGACATACAAATGATTCACAATCCTCAAATGACCTAAAATCTGGCAGTATATCAATTTTGATGCACCAATTTCACAAAATAAGCAGTAGAAGGGCACTTGACTGTTTTTAGCTATTTTACCCAATGTTTTAGCATGCAAATGTGTTCAAAACTAAACCAAAATGAAAACTAAGTATCAATATCACCTAACAACTACCTAAGAAGTATGTCTAAACAGGTTTTAAGCAAGATTAATGATATTAAACCCTTATCCAAACACCCTTTAAAAATCTGAAAATGATATTTTTCACACCAAACTCAATCACAAATCAAGTAAATTGATCCCAATCAACTCTAACATGCATAAAAAACTGAAATGAGCACAATCAAACCATATAACATCAACAACTAAGAACTTGCACAAAAATCATGCAAAAATCACCAATGACTGAAAAATGAAAAAGGAACAAGGCTTTTACCTTAAGGGACCTACATCTAGGTCCCTTAGTGGCAGCTTAGCCACCTCCTTCAGGCTGGGGCCTGAGCTGAGCCTTGAACAAATCAAGCTCCTTAAAACCTGCTAAGAGAAAATGAAGAACAATATATCCAAAAAATCTGATTTTTTCAAACCTTAAAAATCTTTCTCACAAAATTCCTCAAATGATTTTCCTTTCTAAAACACTTGTAACAGATACACTTTCAATCCTGCAAACCTAAATCTTTCAGAAACAAGATTTTATCAAAATCCACCAATTTTCAGAAACTTTCTGAAAATCTCAAACACAAAATGTTTGAGTAAAACTTTAAATGGAACTCAGAATCTAGTTCAATACCATACCAACTTTTACAAAACAAAAGGAATTACAATTTTTAAATAAAATACCAACTTTATTTTAATAAAAAGGAATTACAAAGTTTGAAACTAGAAACTGGAACAAAATTAATACAACCCACATACGGGTGTATTTATACTAGGCTATAGAACAAACTAGAAGACTAAACCCTAGAAGCTGAAATCTCCAAAAAGTCCTTTGAAAAGTCTTCAAAATCAGTCAAAAATGGATTCATGTGATCTTGTTGTTGTAGCCAGCTGTTGTAAAGTGATCTTGGACGTTAAATTGGACTTGGGGACCAAGGAGATTCATCCAGTCGTTCATCTTGTCTGCTTGTTGGTATTGAGGAGAAAGTGACGGGTCAGGGGACCATGGGGGAGGCACATGGGGTGAGTGTGAAGGGAATATGGTGGGTGGGTTTTGATGTGGATGAGACGAATTACCCATCTGGAAGAGTAGGGTAAAAACCCCTTTGTTTTCACCATGATTGGGACTGGGGAGGATTAGGGTTTATGGGGGATAAACATAGGTTTTAATCTGAATTGGGGGTTAAATATTTTTAAATATGTGTTTGGAGGGAAGTTTAGTGGGAGGTTTGACTAATTTGACTGAGTTTATTTAATAAACTCAGTTAGTGGAAGGTGACGTGGGGATGGATGATGAAGTGGAGGTCTGTGATTGGTGGTGGTGGGTGATGTGTACACATGATTGGCTGGGAGAAGTTTGATGGTCTGGCAGTTTTGGTCCCCCAAGGTTCACACTTCCTTCATGTTGTGAATAATAGCCAACAATGCCTTTTTTCCATGTAACAACTTTGGACATCTTGTCAAAAATGGCACAACATGTTTCTAAACTTTGTATCAAGGACCTTTAATGCATATTCTTCTTTTTCCAAGGGCTTTTCTTGTACAATCTTCATTCCTCAAGGACCATTCTTGCATAACTTGATTTCTTCAAGGTCTTAACTTGCCAAGTCTTCAAAAAAGAGGGACTAAAGTTGCCAATCTTCAAAACTTCAAGGGCATTTTTGTAAATTCCATATTTGGGTCCGGTTCATTGTGCGGCTTCGTTTCCCGTGTTCGTTTTTGAATGATTCTTGTGATCTTTTTCCATTTCCTCAATATCCGTACCTTAAATACACAAGTAACAAACACGAGCATATATTTGGCAGTTTTAATGATATTTTATGCATTTTAAGCCCGATTTGGACGATGAGACCATGTATAAAAGCAGTCTCATCACTCCCCATACTAAACCATTGCCGTGCCCTTACGCAATGCTAGAATAAAGTATCATAGCACCTCCAAAATTCATTTTTATTCACTTTATTGAAATGATAAACTAGCTACACTATTACTATTACTACTACTTGCGTTTTAGACATAATGTATGATTTTCATCGCAAAATGGGACGTTTAGGTTCATAGAATAAGAACACGTGAATGCTTCGTTAGAAATAATTTCGTCGTCCTCGATTTTCACCTTAATTCCATGCCAAGCGTGCAACGAGATCATTGTCATTATAAGTTAGTAATGCTAACACTACTCATATGCCCTAATCACGTACTTATCCTCCCATTATTCCTAAGTTGTATCTCTTATATTTTATTATGTCTTGAATGTTTCACGAGGATACATTGTTGACTTATGCGATAATAGAGATTTAGTTTTAAAAATAGAGTCCTAACGGTGTAACTAAGACCATCAAATCAATAACCCCTCCTAATAGACAACGATGTTAAAAAACTAAGTTGACAAGAAGAATCGATAAACACGGTTTTATAACGGTTTTGAACATGAGACTTATTACCAAGACTTTTATACGCCCCCTAACGGAAGGGCCTTATTATCTTTGGTTTACCTCCATCTTTTATTCAACTTCGCCATGAAGCTTTTATTATGACTTCGGTCTTGCCTTGCCTTTTATTATCCGCCTCATCGGTGGTTTTATTAGCCAAAGACGTATATCCTCACGCTAAAGCGAATTTTGGATCTTTAAAGCTTCGAAGATTAAGGCTTGATTCACTTTCAATTTTGCATAGATTTTAGGCCTTGTGGGGCTTCAAATTGTTTGCTAGATTTAGGTGAGCACTTGAAATCTTATTATTGGGTGAAGCTTTCGATTATTCGGGTGCCAATACTTCAAAACCGTGACGCTGGCGATACCTTAATGTCTTCCCAATTTAATTACACGGAAGCTACTAGAAAAGACTAGAAACCTAACAATCCTAACTAAACCGCTAAGTCAATATTTATTAAGCAAAAAATATTTACAAGCGAAGGGAGAATAAGCAAACAACGAGAACACATGAGTTTTTGAAAGAATACGAGTACTCTACGTTTAGCATAGTAACTTATAATTAACTCTATTATTTCTCGTCCTCATTTAAGAGACTTAGCCTAATGTGTAGTTAAGGAATCAAAGCTAAGTGCTCAACACGCACGGTCGAGTCAAAAATTACTCTTATTCTCGCCATCGGAAAACCTACATTCGTGTCTTCAAACACTTATAAAACATGAGAAAAAAATTAAAATTTGGCCATTTTTAGCCTTATTTTGCAACAAAATGATAAACTTTGGAAAGCGCGAAGGTTTGGCAAGGCAAGTATCTATTCACCCCCCCCCCCCCCCATACTAAAGTTAAACATTGTCCTCAATGTTTCGAGTCTAGGGGTGCAAACACCCCCATACTAGAGACGTAGTCGAATGCCTAATCTAGCATGGAAAGGGTGTAACCAAAAAATTAATAGCCGTTTATGAAGTGTGCTATAAACCTAAGGTTAGAACATCAAAAGGATATATCATGGATATTGAGAAATGCTTCAAAGCAAACGATCGAGTGCTCCCATAAAACGAACACGAGAGGCTCCAATCGTGACGATCATGATCTAAAAACCACAATGCACAAACAACCACGGAACAAAGGTTGGAAGGGAACAAATCCACTCACATTAAACTAATTAGAAAGCAATAATATGTACATGGATAAGCATGGGTCTCCCCCACGAGGCACCTTGTTTTTGATAACCGAGTCAAAAGCTCGACTCGAATCCCCATAAATGTGATCATTTAGGGATAATCATGGTGTGGTCAATTTTTGGTGGGGCTTACATGATAAACAAGGCCCAAAACAACCGGTATAAAGGACTAAGTCCTTAGATGGTGCAAAATACCGGGATCGAAGATGGCGTTCTCGTTTTCATTGGAAAAACAAACCAACGCCACTTCGTCATGTGGCAACAAAAACTCAAAGAGTTTGAAGAAAATAGGAGAGAAGAAATAAAAGGGTGGGACAATGGGTAAGTCTCTAAAAACATGAGCTACTCGAGGTAGACTCGCACCAATCAAATGAAAAGATTTTCCATTTATTGCATCGGTGGAAGACCGAGATTTCCCTATATAAGCAATTCCAGGATCAAATATCTCGTCCTCTGTGGAGAAAGGGGAGGGAACATAAGGGGCTTCCCCCACACTAAGTCCACACAAAGCATCGTCAAAAGGAGAAGACGAGCTTGTAGTACTCAATACACGCGGTGATGACGGAGTTAGAGTTGTAGAAAAATCTTTTAAATTCAATTCAAAATCTTTTCCTTTTTCATCTTTTAAACTCTCCTTGTGAAAACCCGATTTAATTATGTCAAAAATATTTTGTGTTTCTAAAGCAATGTTAGTCACACTAAAAATTCTCACATTTTGAAATCTTTTTGGTATAGGTGGTGGCAAGTTTTCAAAACGTTTGTCGACAAAGAAAACTCCCCCATCGGGATCAACGTATTCATCATCCAAAGAATCACTCGAGATTGGAACCGTAGGCTTAACACTCTTAACCTCCACCGGCGGAGGGGACGGAACTTCATTTTTATCAACAACTCCTAAAACTCTATTTGAAATTCTTTTGCAAATGTTTTTGATGGGATTGACATTGTACAAAGACGTGATAGAATACACATGAGAAAGAGTGGAGTTTTGGGTTGCATTAATGACGAGTTCTTCCTCATTGAAACGGAGAGTGATTTTCCTTGCATGCACATCGATAAGTGCTCTCGAGGTATCCAAAAAAGATTGACCTAAAATTAACAGAACTTTAGGATCGATGGGAATATCAACAACAATAAAGTCTACAGGATAGTAGAACTTTCCAACTTTCACAAAGACGTCCTCGGCAACTCCACAAGCTAGAATCGTAGAATGATCGGCCATTTCGATTGACATTCTTGAAGGAGTGAGATTTGGAAGATTGAGCGATTTAAAAATCTCAAGAGGCATCAAAGTAATACTAGCACCAAGATCGGCCAAGGCGTATCATTCTTCCATGTCTTGAATAGCACATGGGATTAAAAACTTTCCAGGATCACCGACTTTTTGAGGTATGCGGCTTAGAAAAACCGAAGAACAACTAGACGATTTTTGCAATTTTTCTTTGTTATTCAACATACTTTTGAAGTTCGCGGCAAATCGAGGCATCATGACTAAGGCGTCGGCAAAACTTATATTAAAATGCAAGTCACGAAACATTTTCATAAAGAGTTCAAATTGATAATTATTTCGTTCTTGTGCCTTTTCCTTGTCTCGTCTTGAAGGGTAGGGTAAGGGTGGTGTGGGTTGGGGCATAGGTATAGGCATCGGCCTTGGAATCTCGGGTTCCATGATTGGTGTGGGTTCAACCGTAGGTGTGGTTTGAGCGGTACTTCGTGGGCTTTGACTTTTCTCCTTTTCAACCAACACCTCGGGTTCTTTCTCTTTTTCCTTCTCCATAGAAGTACTTGGACGAGAAATGGGTTCTTTGAAAGTTTTACCACTACGAGTAGTAATAACCTTCAATTCTCCTTTCGGGTTCACGATGGTATCACTAGGAAGACCACCCGAAGAAGAGGGCTTACACATGATAGCTTCAAACATTTTAGCCATTCGGTCTTCAAACTTAGATTGCCTAGCATCCGCTTTTAACAACTCTTGCTTAATCTCATGTTGCCCTTGCTCTATTTTTTGTTGATTTTGTTGGAGTCGTGTGACATTTCCTTCCATTTTATTAGCATGAGTTTTAAGTTCATTAGCAAGTTCATTCTTAAGCTCGTTTTTCAACTTGGATCTTAAGCTAACCATTTCACGTTGCATATTATCAAACTTAGCATCATTAGCCTTTGCATAATTCAAAAACTCTCCTTGAAGATTTTTGGTGTGATCATTTTGAAAACCTTGTGTAGAAGTTTGAAAATCACGGTTTTGGTTTTGGTTTGAAATTTGCCCATTTCCACTTTGATAATTACCCTTGTTGTAATTCCTTTGATTTCCTTGATAATTACCACCTTGGTTGTTGTTTCGATAGTTATTAGCATTTTGATTTGGTGGAGCTTGATTTTGGCGGGAACCTTGGCCGTTTTGGTTATAAGTTCCCGTGGCTATATAAGCACTCGAAGTGTTACCATCCGCGGTAATGCACTCAGAAAGATCATGAGCTCTACCACACGGCAAACAACTCTTAGAAACCGCTTTAACCGAAGCGGAATTTGAAGCTTCTTGAGCTTTCCAATGAGACATAAGAGTCGAAAACCTATCGAAAAACCGATTTTCCTCATTAGCCTCATCATGTAAAGCATTAATGCTACGAGACGATGACGAGCCCGTTTTGGCAACACTCGGTGTCTTACGAGGGCTATAAACCTTAGACCTATTCTCAATTATGACCAAAGCTTCTTCAACCGTTTTACACAAAAAATTACCACCCGCGGCAACATTCAAATAATCTCTTTCATGATCATTAAGTCCATTGTAAAACGTGTCGATTTGATGTAAGTCAGAAAAACCGTGATGAGGACATTCATGTAACATCTCCTTAAACCTATTCCAAGCCGTTGAAAAACTTTCATTTGATTCTTGTGAAAATTTAGAAATCTCATTTTTCAAATGCGTAGTCTTAGAGGGCGGAAAAAATTGGTTCACGAACTTTGAAACGAGATCCTTCCACGTCAATATAGAATTGGGTGGCTCTTTCTCTAACCAAATTTTAGCGGGCCCCGCTAAGGAATACGGAAAAAGCATCATCTTGATCGTGTCATTCGAGACATCCTTGAACTTGCAAGTGGCGGTAAGACGATTAAATTGGCGGATATGGTTGTGGGGATTGTCCTTCTCATCACCACGGAATTTGTTGTTTTAGATCATCGACAACAAACCCGTTTTCACCTCAAAATTCTCCGCAAGGATAGCGGGAATCACAATAGCTTCTCCATAACCCTCGGTGGGTGCTTGAAGTAACTCCATCATAGTTCGATTCGCCATGGTTGGTGCTTCTCGTACAATGGGTTCGTCAATAGGAGACTCCTCACTAGAATGAGTTGGAGTGGGAGTTTTGTTCTTTCGTCTACGTGCACGTTTTGCTTGATTACGAGTTAGCATAAACGTCACGTACAACGAGGAGACGAGCAAAGAAGATTCTTTTTGGTATTTTGTGTTTTTCAATTTTTTTTGTGGTTTTTGATTGTATTAACTTTTTGGAAATTGGTGAATGTATTAAGTAGAAAAAAATCTACAAATCTCCTCCTTAATCAAATCTCTTGATTAAAGAAGCCTCAAGGAATGAAAACGATCACGTGAAGTGAACGCCTTCGATGACTTTAGAACGATGGTGGAACACCAAATCGTTCAAGAGGGTTTAATCAATAGAAACCAAGAAAATATATATGATATGTAATAATACCTTGGGCAGCAAAACCCTCGATTCACTCTCAAAATCAAATACGCACAAGCAAGCGGAGGAAACGAGGCGGCGCGAAGCACTTAAGAGCCTTTTTCCTTTAGGTCGTGAAATACAACCGCCTTATACCCACCTTATAGTTTGTATTTTCAAGATTAAGCTTCACGAAAGTATTTATCTATTTTTGCCTTTTTCTTTGGTTTGAGATTCGAATACAATGATTGGGTAATAACCTCCCAAGTCAAGGTTGTGATTTCTCACGTATTTGGAGTACTTGTGAATTTATTGTTCTACGTATACAATATATTAATAGTATTCACACAAAAACCAAAAAACGATAATACGTATTAGTAGAGTGCTACTAATACAAATACTATTATGGCTATATATAAAAACAACAATTGTTCAACCAAAACACAACACGCCTCCCCGGCAGCGGCGCCAAAAATGATTGTAGAGTTTTTACCCCTTTAGGAAAAGGAAGGTAATTAGGGTAAGTATTAACGAGTAGTTTAGGAAAACCACAAGTTATGACCCAATGAAGTGAGTTCGTTCTCGAGGAGGCTAGTGTGTTGTGAATTGAATTGATTTGATTGATGAATTTATTAAGAAGAAAAGGAAAGAAAATAGAAATAAGAAAGAAAAGACGGTTACGAAGACGGATCGAGCTAAGACGAAAACGCGTTCACGTAAAACCGTAAATAGTGCAAAATAAAATTTTTTAACCTAAAAATTCCTAAAAATTACTAAAAATCCACAATAATATTCTAAGGTTTTACAAAAAATCCAAACTTGCTAAAACCTTTTAATTAATTAGATAATGACTTTTTAATGCTAATTAAAGCCCTAAACATCACAATTAATTATTAAAAAGCCCTAAACAAGATTTTATAGTTTGTAAACCTCAAAAATGTCCTAATTAAGCTAAAAAGTATTTTTTAAAATTTTAAAACCAAGTAAAACTATTTTTAAACACTTAAAAACTATTAAAATCTATTAAAACTTAAATTAATTCTAGAAAATAATTGAAAAGCCCTAAAAAGATTTGGAAAGTTACAAAATTCCTAATTATGTGTCTACAATCTAGGAAAAATGAAAAAAGTAAAAAAATCAAACTTTTAATTTTTAATAATAAAATAATAATAAAATAATCAAAAAAATTCAAAGTTTATAAAATAATTCTAAAAAATTACCAAAAATCTAGAATATTATAACTAAGACAAAAATGCAATTAAAAGTTTCTAAAACCTATTTAATAATTTTATATTGAATTTTAAAGTTGGTTAAAAAACCTAAAATCCTATAAAATCAAAAATAAGACTTTTTGAAAACTTTTTGTGATGTAAACCTCAAAAATATGATTAAAATCCTAAAAACTATTTTTTTAGATTTTTAAAATACTTTTTCCTGTTTTTAATTTACTTTCTAAAATATAAACTTAAAATAATCCTAGTAAATTAAATAATTACGGGAAAAATAAACTTTTAACACCAAAAAGTCCTAAAACTAAACAAAAACAAAAGAAAAATACTAAATGGTAAGAATCCAAAAAGAATAAGCTTAAATCAGCTTATAAATAAGCTGTTAGCTAGATAAGCCAAAAAACAAACACTCCTTTTATTTCAAATGTTGCAAGATTATACCAGTCAAAGTCCCTAGGGCAGTTGGTTAGAGCGTTTGTGTGTGGGAGGAGTGGCGCAGGTTCGAGTCCTGGCCACGTCCTTTTTACTCTTTTTATTTTTTTGTCTTTTTTAACTTTAAAAAACACAAAACAGTAACTTAACTTAACTTAAAAACACACTTTCAATCCAAATTAACCAAGATTAAGTCACTAAAATGCCAAAAACGTGCTCAGATAGGTTGTCTTAACTGAAGAACACAAAGAAGAGAAAAGGTATATCTTCACTTGTGCAGTTAGGATCAAGAGGGCTTGATCCTTGATTTTATGGTGTTTGATGGACAATTGGGCACTCCCACAACCAGTTGGGTTGTGGGAAGTCAAGAGCAACAAAAAAAACACAAGTTCAATCACAATATCAAGCAAATCAAACACCCAAAGTTTCTGATTAAGGCAATGGGGTATCTGATGAATAATTGACCAAGTTGCATGCACAAAATCGAATTTCCAAGGCTCAAATCTTGCAAATAAGCTCACAAACTGACATACAAATGATTCACAATCCTCAAATGACCTAAAATCTGGCAGTATATCAATTTTGATGCACCAATTTCACAAAATAAGCAGTAGAAGGGCACTTGACTGTTTTTAGCTATTTTACCCAATGTTTTAGCATGCAAATGTGTTCAAAACTAAACCAAAATGAAAACTAAGTACCAATATCACCTAACAACTACCTAAGAAGTATGTCTAAACAGGTTTTAAGCAAGATTAATGATATTAAACCCTACTTAAACCCTTATCCAAACACCCTTTAAAAATCTGAAAATGATATTTTTCACACCAAACTCAATCACAAATCAAGTAAATTGATCCCAATCAACTCTAACATGCATAAAAAACTGAAATGAGCACAATCAAACCATATAACATCAACAACTAACAACTTGCAAAAAAATCATGCAAAAATCACCAATGACTGAAAAATGAAAAGGGAACAAGGCTTTTACCTTAAGGGACCTACATCCAGGTCCCTTAGTGGCAGCTTAGCCACCTCCTTCAGGCTGGGGCCTGAGCTGAGCCTTGAACAAATCAAGCTCCTTAAAACCTGCTAAGAGAAAATGAAGAAAAATATACCCAAAAAATCTGATTTTTTCAAACCTTAAAAATATTTCTCACAAACTTCCTCAAATGATTTTCCTTTCTAAAACACTTATAACAGATACACTTTCAATCCTGCAAACCTAAATCTTTCAGAAACAAGATTTTATCAAAATCCACCAATTTTCAGAAACTTTCTGAAAATCTCAAACACAAAATGTTTGAGTAAAACTTTAAATGGAACTCAGAATCTAGTTCAACACCATACCAACTTTTACAAAACAAAAGGAATTACAAAGTTTGAAACTAGAAAATGGAACAAAAGTAATACAACCCACATACGGGTGTATTTATACTAGGCTATAGAACAAACTAGAAGACTAAACCCTAGAAGCTGAAATCTCCAAAAAGCCCTTTGAAAAGTCTTCAAAATCAGTCAAAAATGGATTCATGTGATCTTGTTGTTGTAGCCAGCTGTTGTAAAGTGATCTTGGACGTTAAATTGGACTTGGGGACCAAGGAGATTCATCAAGTCGTTCATCTTGTCTGCTTGTTGGTATTGAGGAGAAAGTGACGGGTCAGGGGACCATGGGGGAGGCACATGGGGTGAGTGTGAAGGGAATATGGTGGGTGAGTTTTGATGTGGATGGGATGAATTACCCATCTGGAAGAGTAGGGTAAAAACCCCTTTGTTTTCACCATGATTGGGACTGGGGAGGATTAGGGTTTATGGGGGATAAACATAGGTTTTAATCTGAATTGGGGGTTAAATATTTTTAAATAAGTGTTTGGAGGGAAGTTTAGTGGGAGGTTTAACTAATTTGACTGAGTTTATTTAATAAACTCAGTTAGTGGAAGGTGACGTGGGGATGGATGATGAAGTGGAGGTCTGTGATTGGTGGTGGTGGGTGATGTGTACACATGATTGGCTGGGAGAAGTTTGATGGTCTGGCAGTTTTGGTCCCCCAAGGTTCACACTTCCTTCATGTTGTGAATAATAGCCAACAATGCCTTTTTTCCATGTAACAACTTTGGACATCTTGTCAAAAATGGCACAACATGTTTCTAAACTTTGTATCAATGACCTTTAATGCATATTCTTCTTTATCCAAGGGCTTTTCTTGTACAATCTTCATTCCTCAAGGACCATTCTTGCATAACTTGATTTCTTCAAGGTCTTAACTTGCCAAGTCTTCAAAAATGAGGGACTAAAGTTGCCAATCTTCAAAACTTCAAGGGAATTTTTGTAAATTCCATATTTGGGTCCGGTTCATTGTGCGGCTTCATTTCCCATGTTCGTTTTTGAATGATTCTTGTGATCTTTTTCCATTTCCTCAATATCCGTACCTAAAATACACAAGTAACAAACACGAGCATATATTTGGCAGTTTTAATGATATTTTATGCATTTTAAGCCCGATTTGGACGATGAGACCATGTATAAAAGCAGTCTCATCAGTAGCGCTGTTTGATGTTGACACTAGAAGGATTTCCATTCGTCACTGTGAGTATTAATGGATATCACTTTGAATGTTCTGGTAAGACCATAAAGATATTGCATAGAAATCTGAAACGAGTTTGAATCAATTTCAGAATCAAACCACTGTTGTTTTTCAGTTTACACATGTTTAGTTCTTAAAAGAATCTTACACATGACCTACCGTAGTGCTGTTTGATGTTAACACTGGAAGGATTTCCACTCATCATTGTGAATACTAAGTAGTATCACTCTGAGTGTTCTAGCAATATCGCAAGTATATAGCGTAGGAATCTCTTGATCTTCATCTGTGTGTCCTAACGAGATTTGATTGATCTGTTGGCTCTAGACTCGATTTGTGCACTTTAGTAGTCGGAGGCTAGAGCAGATGCCACCTATTCAATATCAACTATCTCGGAGTGAGAAAGTCAGTAGAAGTCGTGTTGATCTCCATGACAATAAAACAAACTTCTTTTAAGAGAAGCCTGAGTCAGCTGGGGAGGGGTTGTTCATTACATCACTGGGTCCATGATGCGTTGTCTTCATGATGTGTTGACCCGGTTTCTGCCTAAATTGTATGGAGGGCTAATTTCTTTACACCCTTTATCCTTACATTTCTTTTTCATTCTTCAACCCCTTCAATGCTTACCTAGACATCATTAATAGAACCTTGTTGTGATTGTTCCAGTGCTATCATCAGTACTTAGTCGGCATTCAGCTTCGTTCACATTCTACTCCATCTTTCCTAAGGACTTCTAATAATCTATTGGATTGTCTCTGGGAAGATCCCTCCAGTTCTGGTTGGATCATAGGACTTAAACCTAACCACCCTTTTGACACCAATAACATCGTGAATTAAAGATGTTGTGGGTATTTGATCGTCACCATGAGTGCCTGAGTCTTTAGATCACATTTTAATCACATTTTCTCCCCCTATCTCTAATATATAAAATCTTTTGATATTAGAGATACCAAATTTGATTAAAATATATTGTGAAAAATGGTCTTGAAAATCTTTCGGGAGAAAAATGTGTCAAACTTAGCATGAATTTTGGAACGCTCCCCCTCAAAAATTGATCCAATTGAATTGTCATTACGAGGATATGATCCACATTAAACTTTTGAGGATAGGAGTTGTTGAACACACAATTTTTGAAAGATTTTGAATATCATTGAGAAATTCTTGAAAAAATTGTGTTCAACGCTTTTTGAAAAATCAATTTTATTCGCGAAAAGGTTTTTCTAAAGCATAAACTTGAGTTCATAGACTTTGAATGTCTTGACGAATACACTCAAGTGTAAGAAGATTTAACTTCTTTTGCTGAGGGTAAGGGCACAAAAACGTACACTCCCCTGTGAATTTAGATCCGGGTTGCAATCTGAAAGTGATTACAAGCCATTGTGTTGAGCTTAAACGTTGAATGTTTTGTGACAAGCTCAACCCGAGATAGATTGCTCTACCCGTTGTTGGAAATATTGTCCAAAAGAGACAATTTCCTTTATAAAAGATAGAAATGACATGTTTTGAAAAATATTTACAACTTTCATTCGAACTTTATGTACACACCCGTGTCGTTATTGAGCGATGTTTCTAGGCACGTCCATATTATCGATATTGAAAGACATGTCGAGAAGAATATTTTTGGTATTTTGAAAGAATTTTAATTTCGTATTTTGCTTTTTCATTAATATTTACAAGTAGATGTTTGATAGATGAATCAAGTAGGCTTCTTTGCCAAAACCTCCAGTTCTGCTAGAGTCAAACATCTCATACCAATTTGCCTAACTAGATACGCAAACCTCTCTTTCGAAAGGTTTTTTAAACAAGTCAGCAAATTGGAGTCAAACATCTCATACCAATTTTCTAGGCACGTCCATATTTAGGCATCCATTTATATCCTGGAGGACATTGATTAGCAAACCACCATTTCCAAGACTTGCTAGCAGACTCATATAATTCCTTAGTTCTGCTTCTAGGTTTCTTAGTGGTGGATCCTGATGCATTACTTTTCTTAGTGGGGGTTGCACCAGAATGGTTCATTGTGTGTTTGGGTTTACTAGTACTAATAGGCATCGCAACTTGCTTATTAGTTCTAGTTTTACGCCTTTGACATTATTCATAGCACATATAGAATGATTAACATTAGCACACTTTCCATATTTGACACAAACAAATTTCACATTCATAGCATTGAAATCATTCAAATCATTCAAATCGTCATTACAAGCGATTACGGACTTTTTATTCTTAACATTCAAATTCCTAGGGTGTTCTTCTACTTCCTTCATCTTCCCTTGACTCTTGTGTTTCCAGAACTTATCATTCACTTGAGTGCTCTTAAGTTGAGGCCGGCTAACACTAGCAGTGGAAACTACTCCTGTAGTAGAAGACACATGAGTATTAGTGTTTCTAGAAGTCTGAGGCGATTGACTAACTTTGTTTGTGGATTTAGTGGTCAATATATACATTCCTGGTTTAATCACATTATTGTGCTTAACGCTTGGTGCTATAGCATTCCTTATGGGTTGAGTATGTGGTAACCTTTCCTTTCCATCCATCTTGAGGGCAAACATAGGTTTTGCAAACGAAGAATTTGAGAAAGCAGATGGTTTTCCCAAGATAGAGGATCTATTCACTCTAGAGGCATTAGGTTGTCTAACAACAGGTTGCCTAACGCTAGGTTCCATAACTTTCCCACCCATCTGATCAACGAGTTTCTTCAACTCTGCTATTGCTATGTCTTTTTCTTGTAACTGAGCTTTCAAATCCGAAATATCAAGACTTTTTTCGTTTATTAATCGACATGACTCAGATAATTTTACTTCTAAAGATGTATCATTTGAAAAGCTGCCAACTTTCTTTTGAAAAGCAAGTTCAAGTGAGTGACAATGTTTTTGAAGATAATCATATCTATGTTGAAGTAACAAAAACTCTTTATGGTCAACTTTATTCGAAAGCTCAGTTTCAAGACGTTCACATTCTTTAACTTGATCAAGATATTTGCATGCAACATCAGAATATTCATCAATATCAGCACAAGATGTAACATAAGCACACATAATATCTTTTGAGAGACATTCATGTAAGAGTAGATCATAAGATGTAGAAAACTCGTCTCTTTCAGGTTGATGGTTGTTAACTTCTTGTTCAAGAGATTCCACATATTTCAAATCATCAAACATTTCTTGCTTAATTAGTGTTTCAAATTCCAAAATATGTTTTTGCGTTCTTTCCGCAAGCGGAATCAAAATACTTTTCACAAGCATAGTTATATCGTGAGGAATTTCTTTGTCTCCTTTCGAAAGTTCACGTTTGTTCCAGTCATCATCAACAACCTTTTTGAAATTTTCAATATTACTTCTGAGAATACTAAGTGCTTGCTTACTCTTACTTACAGAAGCTTTATATGGAAAATAGTCAATAAATTTTGAAACATTAGTTTTCTTAGTGGTAAAATCTTGTCTCCATTTAATTCTTACTTGTTCACATTCGGAAAATATTTGCTCATGAGTTTTCTGTGTTTGCGGTGTGAAAAGACCATAACGACTATTTTCATAAGCATAATTATATGGTTTAACAAATTCTTTATTAACTTTTGGTCTACTGTCTTCTTCCAAATCTTGTGTCTCTTCACTATCGGGCCTAACAATAAGACAATCAAGATCGGTCCATTGGGACTCATCAAGATATAAGCGCTGATTCTCAGATTGAGCATGCTCAAGGTATTTAGGATTATTAATAAGTGTGAAAACACTTATCCTTTTACCACTTATTTCCAATAATAACAAGACCAGAACGTGTATTTTATGTCAGAAAAGTCGGAATTATGCGTGGTTTGTGTTTTTATTGTCTTTTGGGATAAAAATAGGAAAAAGGAAGAAAACACGGGCTATCACGGGCTTTTATCGAAGTCAACGAGAAAAGACGAAGTCAAAAGATCAAGAGTGCAAAAAGAACGGAAGTCCAAGGCCTATTCTGAAGATTTATCGAAGAAAAAGTCTAAAGACGGAAGTCTAATAGAAGAAGAAAATTATAAGACAAGTTCGATTTATATCGACAAATCCCGAGACGACGTCGAAAAAGACAAAGAATTTAAATCGAGTCGAGACGAGAAGAAAGAAAGAAGGAAGCAACACATGCACTCCCCACCTCCTATATATACCCTCCTAATGACACATTAGGAGGGTGTTAGCTAGTTTATTTTCCTTTTTGTAGTTTTTCATTTTAGAGAGAGAAAGTGTTTAACTCTCTCTCACTAAAACCTCATATTTTCTTTCTTTCATGTTTTAAGCTTTATTTCAATCTTGTATTTTTGAATCTTTAATCTACAAGTTCAAGTTAAGCTTTTCATCTTTAATCTTCTTCTACCTTTCTTTATTTTTGAGTTGTTTATCATCCGTTATAATCTTTGATTTTGCTTAATCTTGTTGTTTGATTGATTAAAAAGTTTATCTTTTTGTTCATCTATAAGTTTCTATACGATTTGAGCTTTGAGCTTATCATGCTTATTGGCTTATTTTGTATTTAGCTTATTTGTTTTAAAGTTTTCTAAAAGGTTTTGTCTTTTTAAAAGTTTGATTTAAAAGTCGCTTATTTAAGGTTTTGATAAGTTATTATTTGTGCTTATTTAGTTATTTTCTTTAAATTCAGTTAAGTTTTGGTTTGAGCTTATTAAAAAGTAGCTTTTAAACTTAGCTTATTACGAATCTTAAAGTCATCGGAAAAGGGTAAACCCCTTTCCGATTGTGTATTCCGATTAGGGCTTTACATTCCGATCTGCAACACTATTATTCCGATACAAGGTATCAGAATAGGGTTTCTGGATTCCGACAATCATTCTGATTGGTATTTCGACGGAGGTGGTTGTTTGTATTCCGATAGAAGTTAATCTCATTATTCCGATAGTATGTTTTTATTACATTCTGATGGAGGTGATTTTTATGATATTCCGATAGCTCTTGATTCCGACTAGCATTCCGATATGATTTACTTTGAGACATTCCGACGTGTGCATTCCGATCACATTCCGACGGATTATTCCGACGGGATTCCGATAAGGCATTCCGACTGGGTTAATTGTTTATTTTTAATTCAGTTTTCAAGTTTTAAATTCATTACGTTTTAATTTCCAAAAATTGCACGCTTCCCGAAATCTCTGTTTTTGCCAAGTGTTTTTCTAGTAATTTTTAGTTTAGTTTTTAAAGCTTTTATTTTACTCAACGGCATTTTCATATTTACTTTTAGTTTAAAATAGATAACCAAACCATTTAGTTTTCCACCAAGAACGACTGAGTCGCACTTTCTACTAGTAATCAATTCGAAAAGACTGGAACAACGAACTTTCATAACTAAGTAAAATCTAGTTATTAAATGGCGCCGCTGCCGGCTCTTTTCTTTAAGATTAACGGTTTTTAGTGAGAGACGCGTTGGATTTTGGGATCCGTTCACTTTTGAACGTTATTTTTCTTGCTTAAATTTTCAAAAATCCTAAAACATATAAAATTTTCAAAAAATCCAAAATAGAAAAACATAAAAAACCAAAAATATTTCTTGTCAATCATTCTTTTCTTTTTGTAGGTGTGTATGCGTACCCGTGCTCGTAAGAAGAAAGCAATTCAAGCCGAAGTCGAAACTCCAGCTATTGTCACCATGGACAATCGACCAATGATCGAGCTTTTGCAATCGCAAGTGGAGGGCAACACCGATGCTATTGTCATACCCGAGATTGGAGCCAACAACTTTGAACTCAAATCCGGCTTCATTCAAATGGTCTCTGCTCAACCTTTCTTGGGGCGTACACTTGATGATCCTCATGACCATATAAAAAGGTTTCTTCAACTCACTAATACGGTTAAGTATAATGGGGTTTCACAAGAGGTGATTCGCTTGCAACTTTTTCCTTTCTCCTTAGAGGGACAAGCCCGACATTGGCTTGATTAGGAACCGCCACAAAGTATTCTTACGTGGACGGATTTAGAGACTAAATTCATCAACTACTTTTTCCCACCCTCACGTACTACCGCTTTGCGGAATGAAATCATTAACTTTGAACAAAAGTACGGTGAGACATTTAGTGAATCTTGGGACCGTTTTAAGGAACTTTTAAGAAAGTGTCCACAACATGGTTTCACAAAAGTACATCAAATTAATACTTTTTACAATGGTTTAAGCATGAACGACCAAGATTCACTAAATAGTGCCTCGGGGGGTAACATTTTGGTTAAGTCTTCTAATGCCGCATGGGATATTATTGAAAATAAGTCTAGTGTGAAAACTAAGAGTGTTCGGACTAATGTGGCTAGTGCTAGTATTAGTGAGAGCGACAACAGAATTGATAAGCTTACTTCGCTTGTTGAAACACTTGCTCTACAAACCGCTAACAAAACCAAAGCCATCGATGCGCAAGTTAATGCTTTGAGTCAGTCATGTGAAATATGCGGGGGTTCTCATTCATACACCGATTGTCCTTCGACTCATGACAATCCGGAAAATGTGTATGCCGCTAACGGTAACTTTTCTACGGGAGGCTATCAAGCACGTCCTCAAGGTGACCGCAATTTGCTCAGTTATCGTTCAAACAACTTCCTTTCACCACCCGGTTTTCCCCCACAAAACCCAAACAACCTCAATCGCAACAATCAAAACCAACCTCGAGCTCCAAATCAATATCAAACCAAAAGAAACCCATATCCACCTCAAGGAAACAATCAAGTTCACCAACCACCCGCTTATCAACCACCTGCCTACCATGCTCTTCCTCCCACCCAACCCACCGCATTTAATCAAGAGGTTGACACTTACATGAGGACTAATGATGCGATAGTGTAGAATCTTCAGCGGCAACTCAACAATTTGAAAGGAGATATGGTGAAACAAAGGAATGATCTTCGAGCCGATATGCGAAAATCTTTGACCAGTCAAACGAATGACTTAAGGGATATGATGGCTAGTTTCTTCCAAAGTAATCAAACCTCTGGTTCGGGTTCTCTTCCGAGTAACACCGTTGCTAATCCAAGAGGGGGATGAAAGCAATCACCACTCAAAGTGGAAAAGGTCTAAAGGAACCCGATCTTCCTACACCTACACTGGTGATTGTGACAAAGGAAAACGAGTCCCCTTCTCAAATTCCTCCACCTTCTATTTCTCTAATTCCTCCACCTTCTACTTCTCTAATTCCTCCACATCCTACTTCCACCCCTCCACCACCCAAGGATGTGAGTGAGAATTCCATTCCAAAGCCTTCATCTCAACCCAATATACCTTATCCCTCAAGGTTAAGGAAAGAGAAGTTGAAGAACAAGGATGATATTCAGGTTTCTAACTTTCTTAAAATGCTTAAACAACTGCATTTCTACATCTCCTTTGCTGAGGCTCTCGCTCACATGTCGAAATATGCTAAAATGTTTAAAGATCTTCTCAGTGATAAGGAGAAACTTCTTGATATCGCTCAGACCCAACTTAATGAGAATTGCTCCGCAGTGCTCTTAAGAAATTACCCACCAAACTTGGTGATCCGGGTCGTTTTCTCCTTCCTTGCAACTTCCCCGGGGTAGAGAATTGTATGGCCCTAGCCGATCTAGGTGCTAGTATCAACTTAATGCCATTAAGTGTTTGGAAACAATTATCTCTACCCAAGCTAGTCCCTACACGAATGACTTTGGAATTAGCTAACCGTACGGTTACTTATCCAGTGGGGATAGCCGAAGATGTCTTCGTCGGTGTCGACAAATTCACTTTTCCGACGGATTTTTTTGTCGTTGACTACAAGATGGACCCTCGTGTTCCATTAATGGTTGGACGTCCATTCTTGAGGACCGGTCGCACTCTCATTGATGTAGCCGCGGGCGAATTAATCATGAGAGTTGGTGACGATAAAATCGTCTTCAACATGGGTAAACTTTCTAAGCAGCCTTCTGAAAACGAGAGCATTAATTTCATTGACGTTCTTGATGAGGCTTGTGAAGAACATTTCAAAGACGCTTGTAAAAGTGGTTCTTCATCTCTACCCATTGTTGAGACCGTTGCCTCTATTGCTCCATCACTAACTCCATTTGGAGAAAGTGATTTCCTTTTGAAAGAATTTGAAGCAACTTTGGGGGATGTGGACTTACAATATGACGATTCTCCCTCCAATTGGGATGAAGACATTCGTACCATTGAGAAACTTCTCAATGAGGACCATATTCCTCCACCGTCTCCTAAGGATATCTCTATCGATGATCCGAGTTTGACTACGCCTTCCATCGAAAATCCTCCGAATTTAGAGCTTAAGGATCTACTGTCTCATCTCGAATACGTGTTCCTTGAAGAAAATAAGAAGTCACCCGTCATCATCGCAAAGGATTTGAAAGAAGACGAAAAATCGACTTATCGACGTGCTGAAGAATCATAAGAAAGCGATTGCTTGGAAAATCTTCGATATTCGTGGAATTGATCCTCACTTTTGCACACATAAAATTCTCATGGAGGACTACTTTAAACCCACTATTCAAAACCAAAGAAGGGTGAATCCCAAGATCCATGACGTTATCAAAAAAGAGGTTATCAAACTTCTTGATGCGGGAATGATCTACCCTATCTCGGATTCACCATGGGTTAGTCCGGTCCATTTTGTGCCTAAGAAAGGCGGAATCATCGTTGTGCCCAATGAAAACAACGAGTTGATTCCTACGCGTCTCGTTACAGGGTGGAGAGTTTGTATAGACTATCGTAAACTCAATGATGCTACGAGAAAGGATCATTTTCCCCTTCTTTTTATGGACCAAATGCTTGAACGTCTAGCGGGTAATGACTGATGGGAATTATTTGTTAAGTGTCAAGTACCGTTAGTATATTCCAAGTATTGTTAGTGTTATGTAAGTACCGTTAGTGTTAACGCGGTACATAGTAAGTACTGCTACTTATAAAGTAAGTACTGCTATGATGATTAGGACGAATATATCTTTTGTATAAGATATGTCATAGTTATAGTTAGAGTATATCTTATGTGATATACCTAAATAGTTAGAATATTGATAATATATTGTCTGTGATATAGTTATCTTTATAGAATATTCTAAGGTTTCTAGGGTTCCTTACTCTATAAAAGGAACATAGGTACAATGTCTTTCATGTAACTCATTCAAGTCGATTAATAAGAGAATCGAATAGTTAAAAGTAATTATGTTCTTCTGTGCTTTATAAGTTAGATTCCGCATAACTTATTTAGTGTTAGTAAGAGTGCTCAAAGTGTTTTAGTTTGATTACAAACAATTATACTAATTCTTAACAGAGTATAGATCCAACCAAAGGGATCAACAAGTAGTATCAGAGCTTGTTGAGAAACTCTAAAAAAGAAGAACACGACCCCAAACACTCCATACATACCAAATCTCAATGTCTCAACCAGATGGTGATAATGCTCACTTGGATGATGTTCAGAACCTTGATCCTGTTCTGCCACAGGGACAACCATAAGTTGTGCATTCTGCACCAGCACAAGGTGCTCAAGCCGTGAATGCTGTAGCTACCTCTACACCAACACCTTCTCATACTTTGTCTGTTGTTAAACTCCCAGTTCTCAAAGGTGACAATTATGAGACATGGGCTATGCAGATGGAACATTACTTGAATCACACAAATCACACTGTGTGGCAAGTTATCAAGAATGGGAATACACCAAAGAAGCTAAACTGGTTGCCAGACAATACATGCTATGTTCTACCTGCTGTGACTGCTAAGGAGGTACAAGCAGAGATCAGAGAAAGAAAAGCCAGAACTGCTTTGGCTATGGCTCTTTTTGAAGACATTCTACCAAGCTTTCATCATTATAAAGATGCCAAAGCTATGTGGGATGCTATAAAACTTAGATTTGGAGGCAATGACAAATCTAAGAAAATTAAGAAGATTGTTCTTAAGCAAGAATTTGATAACTTCTCAATTACCAGTATAGAGGGGATACATGATAGATATGGAAGGTTCAGCAAGTTGCTAATTCAGTTAGCAGTTTATGGACAAGTAATTCCTAATGAAGAAGCCAATCTAAAATTCTTAAGAAGTGTTCCACCAAAGTGGAAAGCAATGGCTATGCACTTCATCACAAGAGGATTTAGAAACAATTCCTTTTGATCATCTCTACAACAATCTTAGAGCATATGTGATAGATGTGAAAGGCACTTAAGTAAAGACAGCAACTACTTCAAAGTCTAACTTGGCTTTTATGTCAGATGGGAACAACGATACTTACTTTCAAAATACCGCTAGTGGATCTAGCAGCGGTACATACTTCACAAATACCGCTGGAGGACTTACAAGTAGTACTTACCCACAAAGTATTGAAAACAGTCCAATAGTCTCTCAAAATCCACATGGAAGGTCTTCACCATTGTTTAGTGACAATGATGCCTTCTCATTCTTTGATGGACAAGACAATAGGCCAAGATTAACTCTTAATGACTTGTTCCAAATGGATGATGCTGATGTTGAAGAGATGGATCTTAAATGGCAAGCTGCTATGGTGTCAGTAAGATCTAATAGGTTCTTCAAGAAGACTGGAAGAAAAATGACGGTTGATCCTAATGAGCCATTAGGATATGACAAGTCCAAAGTTGAATGCTATAACTGTGGAAGGAATGGACACTTTGAAAGAGAATGCTCTAGAGAAAAAGCTGAGACTAGCAATCAGAAGTCTAAGAACCGCTATAGAACCAGTCCAAGAATAACTGAAAGCTTTCCAAAAGGAAATAGCAGGAGTCCTAAAGGAACCAAAGCATTGGTTACTGTAGATGGAGTGGTGAATTGGGCAGAAGAAGAAGAAGAAGAAGAGATTGGATTAATGGCTCTCTCATATGAAGATACTGAGGTACATCCTTGTTCTAAAGATTGTATTCTTAAATTTAATAGCCTAAAAGTAGAACTAGAGGAACAGTATCAAAAGGTTAACACATGCACTGTAGAAGTAAAAGCTTTCAAACAAGGTGCTGTTAAATTAGAAGAAAATATAGTTTTGTACAAAAAGGCTCAACAAAACTATAAAGAGAAAATAAGGATTTTGACTCTTCGAATGAGGGAAAAAGATGTGGAAATAAAAGCTTTTGAAAGACAACTTTTAAAAATAAATTTAGAAAATGAAGCTTTAAAAACCAGTCTTTGTAATGAAAGGGAAGTGATTAGTCATTGGCAACAATCCTCTAAGGGACTGGGAAAATTGATTAATTCACAAATGGGGTTTTATGATAAAACAGGCATAGGATATATTGAGGACCAATCTGGGATAACCTTAACTAACAAGGACTTATCAAAAGGGATTTTTGATAGTTCTAGTAAGGTAGATGATACACCTGAAAATGATAGATATGCTGAAGGAATGAAGGCAGTTCCTCCACCATTATCAGGAATTTTCATGCCCCTTGTAATGATACTAGTATAGAGTTAGAAGAACCTAAGATTAATAATGTCTTAAACTCTAGTACTCTGTCCCAAGAAAAGACTGTTGTGACCAAGAATATCGTTTATCCACCCTTAATGAACAACTTTGTTTCTGAGGAATCTAAGACTAGTTCTGCTTCCAAGCAGGTAAAAACTCCTAGCAAGATATTGGAAAACAATATAAAACATAATAAAGTCAAAAGGGGTGGGATAGGTTTTGAAAAAGTAAAATCAAAACAACCTTTTGGGTCTTCTTTAAGAAGAAAAGGATGTTATGTTTGTGGTAGTCTAAATCATTTTATCAAAGACTGTACATTACATGAAGATAAATTTGTGAAACAAAAGGCTACACAAAGGGTCATGAAATACAGTAATGGGAAAAATGCACTGGTTTATAGGAAACAAAAACTTAAAGATGACAAACCTAAGTTTGATCACACAAGGGTAGTTAAACAGGTTAAAAATAATCCTACCAAAAGTTTTGTTCCTAGGGCAGTACTTATGAAACAAGGACTAGTATGTTTAAAGTCTGGTAAACCAAGTACTGGCAAGCCTAGACCTGCAAGTACTGCTAGACCAAACTCAAGTACTGTTGGTTTAAAGTCTGTGAAACCAATGTTCTCCAAGACTTCTAAGAAAGTTTTTGAAAAAGTTAAAACACCTAGAAGTAAGGATAAGAACAAACCAGTGCAAATGTGGGTTCCTAAAAGAGATAAACCATGTGTTAAAGCAAGTACCGCTAAAGCAGTACTTAAGTCAAAGAAGTCAGAGCACATAGAGTCACCCTATGACTTTGACTACATAAATGAAACCATGAAATATAAGAGTAAAAGTAGCATTACTGGGAATGCTTCAGTACAAACTCTTAAATGTGTAGGTCCCACAAGATCCGAGCCAAATGTGGCTTGGGTCCCTGTTAAAAACTAATGAGTTTTATTTGTGTGCAGGGGCATCTCATTGATGAATTAAAAGATAAAGGAATTGTAGATAGTGGATGCTCAAGACACGTGACAGGAAACAAAGATTTTCTTGCTGAATTTGAAGAATTCAGAGGAGGTCCAGTAGCCTTTGGGGGTAGCAAAGGTAGAATCACTGGTAAAGGGAAAATCAACACAGGAAAGTTAGAATTTGAAGATGTTTTCTTTGTAAAAGAATTGAATGAGTTCAATCTCTTTTCTGTATCACAAATGTGTGATAAGAAGAACAAGGTGCTATTCACAGACAATGACTGCTTGGTGTTGTCGAAAGACTTTGAGATGCCTAAGGAATCTCAAATACTGCTTAAAGTGCACAGGCAAGAAAATATTGCAGGTAGAGAGTCAAGTGCAACTAATTCAGGTACTCAAGAAGATGTTTCTTCATCAGATGATGATGTTCATGTCTATGTGCCCAACATGCCTACTGTTACTCCCATGTCTGCAACTCCCAAGAAGCAAACTATGCCATCAATTGATGATCAAGCCTCCCAAGAGCTTTAGAGGCTTCAAGATCAAGAAAAGAATGATACATCTGCTAATAAGCATTCAGGAGAAGAGTCTTTTGAGTCACAACACTCAGTAGTACATACTATACATAGCGGTACTTCATCTGCAAGTACTGCTAAGTCAAAATCTGCCAAATCCGTTGACTCACTAGAAGAGATTTTGCAAGCATTGGACGATGAAGCCTTATATGCCAGTCCAGCTGAAGGAATCTTCTCCAAAGCTTCCTATGATGAGCAGGGTGCAATAACTGATTTCAACAATTTGGAAACAGAAATTCCAGTCAGTTCTATTCCCACTCATAAAGTCAACAACAACCATCCTACTACACAGATTATTGGTGATCCAAAATCTGCTGTACAAACCAGAAGACAACTGCAAACCAATATTGAAACTCATGCACTAGTGAGTTATGTCAAACAACAGCAGAGAACAAATCATAAAGATACTCAGCATTGTTTGTTTGCCTGTCTCTTATCTCAAGTAGAGCCCAAAAACATCTCTCAGGCTCTTGATGAAGAAAGTTGGGTAGATGCCATGCAAGAAGAATTAACAAAATTTGAGCTACAAAAAGTTTGGAATCTTGTGGATCTTCCCTCAGGTAAAAGAGTAATTGGTACTAGATGGGTCTTCAGGAACAAGAAGGATGAAAGAGGGGTTGTTGTGAGGAACAAGGCAGGACTTGTTGCTCAAGGCTATAGACAGGAAGAAGGGATAGACTATGATGAGGTTTTTGCACCAGTGGCAAGGATAGAAGCCATTAGGTTATTTTTGGCCTTTGCATCATATATGGGATTTATAGTCTATCAAATGGATGTGAAAAGTCCCTTTCTATATGGTATTATTTCATAGGAGGTATATGTCTCACAACCTCCAGGTTTTGTAGATCCTAAATTCCCCAATAGAGTCTACAAGGTTATCAAAGCACTTTATGGTCTGCATCAAGCTCCAAGAGCCTGGTATGCAACCTTATCCAACTTTCTGCTAGAACATGGATATAGGAGATGAACCATTGACAAAACTCTGTTCATCAAGAAAAATGCCAAGGACATCATTCTAGTTCAAGTTTATGTTGATGACATCATTTTTGGTTCTACCAAGAATACATGGTGTGAAGAGTTTGAAGCTTTTATGAAAGGAAGATTTCAAATGAGTTGTATGGGAGAACTAACTTTCTTTTTAGGACTGCAAGTCAAACAATGGAAAGATGGAATATTTATCAGCCAAGATAAATATGTTGCTGAAATCTTAAAGAAATTTTCATGTATGGATACAAGGAGTACAAGTACACCTTTTGAAGCCAAGAAATCTTTATCAAAAGATGAACATGGAGAAGATGTTGACATTCATCTATACAAGTCAATGATTGGTTCATTGATGTATCTTACTACTTCAAGACCAGATATAATGTTTGCTGTGTGTGCCTGTTCTAGGTTCCAAGTTCATCCAAAGGTGTCACATCTACATGCTGTGAAGAAGATTTTTAAATATCTTAAAAGTCAACCCAATTTAGGATTATGGTATCCAAGAGATTCCACCTTTGAATTGGAAGCTTACTCAGATAGTGATTATGCTGGAGCAAATCATGATAGGAAATCCACAACAGGAGGTTGTCAATTCCTAGGCAAAAGACTCATATCATGGCAGTGTAAGAAGCAAACCATTGTTGCTACTTCTACAACTGAAGCTGAATATGTAGCTGCTGCTCATTGCTATGGACAAGTACTTTGGATTCAAAATCAATTGTTAGACTATGGGCTTAACTTCATGAACACCAAGATTTACATTGATAATGAAAGTACTATATGCATTGTCAAGAATCCAGTATTTCACTCCAAGACTAAGCATATTGAAATAAGACATCACTTTATAAGAGATGCTTATGACAAAAAGCTTATTCAAGTCTTGAAGATTCATACAGACAACAATGTAGCTGATTTGTTGACCAAGGCATTTGATGCAAAAAGATTCGAATTCTTGGTGACACACATTGGTATGCTCAACCAATAACATGCTGCATATGTTGAGGGGAGGTAATGGCTGTACAAATTTTTATAATTTTTATTGTATAGTCTATGTTTTGTGTTTTTGATGTTATTGTAGGTTTATAGAAAAAGATAAAAGAGGATACATTTTTAGTGGAAAGCATGAACTGGTCAAAATTGTGAGGTACCGTTGTCACTCCAAGTACCGTTAGCACAAAACCAAGTACCGCTTATGTTCCATGTACCGCTACATATCCGTTGTAACGTTAAGGGTCTCTTTTGTAAATTTGGCGGTTTTTTCGCGCTTGGGTTTGTTATTTACTTAAATACTTATCCTAATTACACAATTGATTCACCTAATCGTTTATTTTTATCTCTTAATTCTATAACCTTCTCTCTAATCTTTCGATCATCAAAAATACTAATGGCTGCTTTACAAGTAATCTCTAAGCATAATTTGGTTGCGAATCTTGCTACGAATGATGACTCTCTTGGTTTCCATGAGATGCTTGGTTTCCAATCTTGAAGTCATGTTCGCTTTGCACTCACTGTAAGTCCAGTTGTCTCTATACCCATTGTTGAACAATTTTGGGATACTGTTGTATTAGGTACTCGGTTTGGTCAACCTTGCATTAAGGCTAGGGTGAATCATAGAAATATATATGTTACTGAGGTACTGCTACGAGCAAGTTTGAGATTAAATGATGAAAATGGACTTAGTATGCTTAACAATACAGAGATTCATGATGGCCTTGCAGCCATGGACTATGGAGGTGGTAGGGAAAGTCTCACTTTCTTTAAAGCTTTATTTTCACCTCAATGGAAATTGCTTTTTCATGCTATTATTCACTGTTTAAGTTCAAAAAGTACATCTTTTGATCAAATACCTGCTGCATTGGCATCTGCTGGTATTTGTCTAGCAAATAACAGGGTTTTTAATTTTTCAAAATTAATTTTTGAAGGCATGACTAAGAATTTGGAAGGGACTAAGAAGTTTTTAATGTATCCTAGATTTATTCAGACTTTAGTTAGTGACCAAATACCTAACCTACCAGAGTTAACTGATACATGAGATGTTCCTTAATTCACAAAGAGAACTTTCTCTTTCTTGACCAAACAAGGCAATGCCTTTTCAGGAACAATAACACCATTGTTTGCTCATATGTTAGCCCAACCTGCCAATCAAGAAGGTGAGGAACCTAGCAATGCTAGTGCTTCTCAGCAAACTCCTTCTCACCAGAGCTCCCACTCTCTAGAAGATTCACAATCTTCTTCTCACAATGTTGGTGTTCCACCAAACACTGATGAGATGATCCACATACCTGCTGCTTCTATTGCTGCTAGTGGTTCACCACAAGCACAAGCACCAGAGGTGGTAGATGTTGCAAATTTAACTGCTTTGTGTACAAGTTTGTCCCAACAGGTACAGGTATTGCAGAAAGAAAAACTTGTTCAAGACAAGCGAATTGCTGAATTGGAAGCTAGCCTACTCAAGTTAAGGAACAAAGTGTCACCTTGGATGAGGCAATATAGATCTGTTCAGAAATCTGCAATCAAGAAGCAAAGATTTAGGAACCACAAGAAAAGGCAACTGAATGCAACCAAACAGGGGAGGAATTATGAAGGACAACCACCTTCTTCTGATAATCAGACAAGGATATCTAGAAATGACATCTATTTTGAATTGGATAAAGATGTCATGGGGACTTATGAAGATGGAACTGGTTTAGAGACTGGTGTGGATGGACCTTCAAACATGGAGATTCAACATGAAGAACCACAACCTACTCATGAGGAGCTACAAGTTGAAGAAATTTTGGTAACTCAGCCAGCACAACCACCTCAATCACCACTTCAAGCTAATTGGAGTGCTTTCTATGAGAAGTTGGAGGAAATTACTATTCAGTTTCCTGTATATTCAACTCCATCACCACAAAGACAAGTATGGTTTCAAAGGAAACAGACTTTGTAAGTACTGTCTAGATCAAGAATGAGCAATGAATCAGACAAGACTGAAGAGGTGCAAGTTGATATGATGGCTTCTATGGAAGAAACAGTATCTGGGGATACACAAGTGATTGAAGAAACAAGTGTGTCTAATACTGGTGAAGTCAATATTGTTGAAGATCCAAGTATTGCTAAGCCAACTAAGCCGACTGCAAGTACTGCTGACATTGTTGAAGACCCAAGTACTGCTAAGTCAATTAAGCCGATTGTAAGTACCGCTGGTGATCATCCTTCACTAGAAAGTCAAACTCCTTTTGGAGAAGATGAGACTTTAGCCCAATTGCTGCTTGATTTAAGAAAGAAGAATTTAGTTGAGATGACTAAACAAGCAGAAGTAGAGAAAAAGACACAACAAGAAGTTCTTGCCAAAAAGGATCAAATTCAAGGTAAGAAAGTTCAAGCTTCACACCCTACTAAAGGTATAGTCATTCAACAGCAAGCTAATGAAGAAATAGCTACCAAGCTGAAGAAGAAGCTACCTAAGATTAATCCAAAGGATAAGGGGAAGAAGCAATTATTATCAGAAATTGAAGATGAAAGTGATTCAGATGATGATATAAACAAAGTCATGTACAAATTTAATCAAATAGACCATGATGAGGAATTTTCTTATAGAATGCAAGCACAAATTCGTGAAAATGAATTGCAGGAAGAACTTACAGCAAAGCATAATTTACAAGAAGCTAAAAGAATACAACAAGAATGGAACACACAAGAGTATGACATGATTCAAGCTGAAATACATGCAAGTGAGCTTCTTGCAAACTCATTGATAGCTGAAGAAAGAGATGCATATGATGAAGAACAGAAATCAAAATTGATTGATGATCTGGTAAAGGAGCAACAAAGATTCTTTGTTGAAAAGAGAAGGAAAGAAAAGATTAAGCCTCCAACTACTATGCAGATTAGAAATTAGATGATGAACTTTTTAAAGAAAGTTAAAGGATTTACTCATATTCAGCTGGTCAAGAAGAATTTTGAAGAAATCAAGACTTTGTATGAGCAAAGTAAGAGGACTGAATTGAATTTTGTTGAGACTAGATCTGAAGCAAATAGAAAGGTTGTTGAAGAACTTAGGAAACATCTGCAACAACAAAGACAATTTGGTAGTACTCCTAGAATTGAGCCAAATACTGCTGAACCTACAAATACATCTCCACCTATCAAGACCACTTATGTGAGTAAGAATAGAAAGGGGAAGGTAAGTTCAAGGGAGGAAGAGACTGCTCAAAGAATGAATAAATGAGTTGAAACTCAAGATATTGCTCAGACTGAAAATGTACAAGCAGTACATACACAGTCAACAGTACATACAACAGTACATACTGAGGAGACGGTACATACAAACTTGGAAGAGGGTTCAACAGAACTTGAGGAAATTTCCAAGGGCATTAAAAGGAAAAGGTCAACAAAGATAAAGAAGAAAGCTAAGAAAGCTAAAACAACAGCAGAGGATAGTGATGATGATGAGAGCTTAAAGAAGTACTTGAAGATTGTGAAATTTGAAGATCAATGTATTGATACAGAGATTTTTGGAAAGAGAGCATCCATTGCTAAGTGGATTTACTCTACAGATCAAGGACTTGAAGCTCATGAAATTCAGAGAACTGATGGCACAACAAGAGTATTTAGACTTTTGGAGGATATTCTTCACATTCTTGACAGATAAGATATTCAAGATCTTTCAAGGTTAGTTCAAGAAGGAAGTGCAGGTAAAACTGAAGTATCACTATTATACTGGGAATTTCTCTTTATGTATGAGCCACACAATTATGATCAAGAAATGTTGAAGGAATTAGAGAATCAGGTTCCTAGTTACTGGAGATATTACAGGTCATGTGGATTGCATATTTTGGATGTAGATGATGTTACATACTATATGCTGTAAGAGAAAACTTACCCTTTCAAAAGAAAATTGTTGGAAAGGATGTTAGAACAACAATTAGAAGTTACAAAAGAGTCTGCTGATGCTTTGGAGTTGATCAGAATGGTTAAACAACAAATCAAGGATTTGAAAGATGAGGAAGAAGCTGAGAAAGAATCTTAAGTGTTTGACTTTCAGTCACACTTCACAAATGGTTCTCAGTTCACCATGTCTAACACACATAAGAACTGGCTAGTCCATAAGCAAACGGTTTATGGTAAAGACTTATCAAATCCGTTGAAAGCTGATAGTTTGCTAAAAACTATATGGTTCTAACTTACCTTGTTTCGAGACAAAGAGTTGGCTAGTCCTAGACAAACGGTACTAGGTAAAGACTTCATCAAATCCGTTGATGGTTGACAATTTACCAAAAAATGTAAGGTTTTCATTACACTTTATTCTTTGTGAATAAAGTATTGGCTATTCTAGAGTGTACGGCTAACTGGTAAAGAATTTATCAAATCCGTTGATAGCTGGTGATTTGCTAAAAATCATGAAGCCAATACAGATTGGTGTTTGTTGTTAACTGTTTTATTTCAGGTATGAAGATTGCAGGCAAAGAAGTATTTAAAAAAGAATACTTAGAAGGTTTTGTCATCATCAAATCAAGACAAAGGTTCATGATTAAGAGTTCAAGGACTAAACTCAAGAAGACAATAACTGTTGCTGCAAAGATAAATGAATTTTTAGAAGATACAAGAAGATCATAGTTTGAAGACAAAGATGATACTCATGATGTTTCAAGATTGTCTTATCAGAAGAAGATCTACATTTGAAGTGTTTGGCTACATTCAGTTGGATACAAATACAAATTACCAAGTTCAATCCAAGGATGAAGGAAAGAATGAAGACATGTATTTTTAATACATCCAGTACAAGAGAAACAAGAAGACAACAAGTTATCATTTCTTGTTTAGGGGAGGATTGTTGGGAATTATTCGTTAAGTGTCAAGTACCGTTAGTATATTCCAAGTACTGTTAGTGTTATGTAAGTACCGTTAGTGTTAACGCGGTACATAGTAAGTACTGCTACTTATAAAGTAAGTACTACTATGATGATTAGGACGAATATATCTTTTGTATAAGATATGTCATAGTTATAGTTAGAGTATATCTTATGTGATATACCTAAATAGTTAGAATATTGATAATATATCGTCTGTGATATAGTTATCTTTATAGAATATTCTAAGGTTTCTAGGGTTCCTTACTCTATAAAAGGAACATAGGTACAATGTCTTTCATGTACCTCATTCAAGTCGATTAATAAGAGAATCGAATAGTTAAAAGTAATTTTGTTCTTCTGTGCTTTATAAGTTAGATTCCGCATAACTTATTTAGTGTTAGTAAGAGTGCTCAAAGTGTTTTAGTTTGATTACAAACTATTATACTAATTCTTAACAGAATATAGATCCAACCAAAGGGATCAACAATGACTACTATTGCTTCTTAGACGGTTTCTCCGGGTATTTTCAAATTCCCATCGATCCTAAAGACCAAGAGAAAACCACATTCACTTGTCCTTATGGAACATTTGCTTACAAAAGAATGCCTTTCGGCTTATGCAATGCTCTTGGGACTTTCCAAAGGTGTATGATGGCTATCTTCCATGACATGGTTGAAGAAACTATGGAAGTCTTCATGGATGATTTCTCGGTCTATGGTGATTCTTTCTCTCATTGCCTTGCCAATTTGGAACGCATGCTCAAACGGTGTGAAGACACTCGTCTCGTTCTTAATTGGGAAAAATGTCATTTCATGGTAAAAGAAGGCATTGTTCTTGGACATAAAATCTCCAAAGCCGGTCTTGAAGTCGACCGTGCTAAAGTCGATGTTATTGCTAAATTGCCTCCACCTTCAACCGTGAAGGGTGTGAGAAGTTTCCTCGGTCATGCGGGCTTCTATCGTCGATTCATTCAAGATTTTTCTAAAATCGCTCGCCCGATGACCCACCTCTTAGAAAAAGATACTCCTTTCATCTTTTCTAAAGAGTGTATTGGATCCTTCAATCTTCTTAAGGACAAGCTAACTAAGGCACCGGTCTTGGGTACCCCTAATTGGGAGCTACCTTTTGAATTGATGTGCGATGCTAGCGACTTTGCCATTGGATCGGTTTTGGGCCAAAGAGTGAATAAACACTTCCAACCAACCCATTACGCTAGCAAGACAATGACGGGGGCTCAATTGCATTATACCACTACCGAAAAAAGCTTTTAGCTGTAGTTTATGCTTTTGAAAAATTTCGCCCCTATCTTGTCCTTTCCACCACAATCGTGTACACCGATCATTCCGCGTTGAAGTACTTGTTGACTAAGCAAGATTCTAAGCCAAGACTTCTTCATTGGGTTTTGCTCCTTTAAGAATTTAAAATCGAAATTCGTGACAAGAAGGGAGCCGAAAACCTAGCCCGGATCATCTAAGTAGACTTGAGGATCCTTATCAAGGGGATCATCCGAATCAAGAGATCAATGACTCTTTTCCCCCTTGAGGCCTTAATGTCTATCAATTCCAATCTTGATGACACCCCGTGGTTTGCGGACATTGCAAACTACTTGGCGGGTGGAATTCTCAAGGAAGGGTTAACGTCCCAACAAAAGAAAAAGTTCTTTAAAGACATTGAACACTATTTTTGGGACGACCCTTACCTTTTCAAACAATGTACGGATCTTGTTATTCGTCGATGTGTTGATGGGCCGGCAGCGTTACTAATCCTTGAAGCTTGCCATAAAGGACCTACCGGTGGGCACTTTGGTCCTAACTATACCGCGAAGAAAGTGTTCGATTCTGGATTTTATTGGCCCACCATTTATCATGATGCTCATGAAATGGTTAAATATTGTGATGCTTGCCAACGCCAAGGCAAGATCACACATAAAGATGAGATGCCTCAAAATTTCATACAAGAATATGAAATCTTTGACGTATGGGGTATCGACTTTATGGGGCCATTTCCATCATCTAAAGGGAACAAGTACATCCTCGTAGCCGTTGACTACGTATCAAAATGGGTTTAAGCTAAGGCTCTCCCTACGAACGATGCGAGGGTGGTTGTGAACTTTCTGAAGCAGCTTTTTGCTCAATTCGGTGTTCCTCGTGCTATCATCAGTGACCGCGGGACTCATTTTTGCAATGATCAATTTGCTCGAGTCATGGCTAAGTACGGTGTCAATCACCGTCTTTCCACCGCTTATCATCCTCAAAAAAATGGTCAAGCCGAGATATCTAACCGTGGATTGAAGCGAATTCTTGAGCGTACTGTGGGAGAGCATCGTGCCTCGTGGGCCGATAAGTTAGACGATGCTTTATGGGCTTTCCGTATCGCATATAAGATACCTATTGGTTGTACTCCATATCGTCTTGTGTACGGGAAGGCATGCCACCTCCCTATTGAGTTGGAACATAAGGCATACTGGGCCTTGAAGTGGGCTAATTTTGACATCAACAAAGCCGGTGATCTTCGGAAGATTTAACTCAACGAGCTAAATGAACTGAGGAATGAAGCCTATGAGAATTCATTGATCTACAAGGAGAAGACCAAGATCATCCATGATTCAAGGATTAAGAACCGAGAGTTTCACGTTGGTGATCAAGTCTTACTCTTTAACTCTCGGTTGAAGATCTTCTCAGGCAAGCTGAAGAGCCGTTGGTCTGGTCTATTCACCGTCACCAAAATCTTCCCCTATGGCACCATTGAGCTTTCTCAGCCAAATGGGCCAAATTTTAAAGTGAATGGCCAGCGTGTGAAGCTGTACTTTGGTGAGTAAATCTCTCATGAGATGATTCCATCCCTCACCACGTTTCCCTTGATTTAGTTCTGGGTCGAGTCAGGCTCGTGACTCGGTTAACAAAAACAAGCGCTTCTCGGGAGGCAACCCGTTGATCTATCCTTTACCGTTTTCATAATAAGGGTAGGGGAGCCCCGTATGTGTTCGTTGTCTTGTTTCTTATGATAAAATGTGTAGGGATTAAAGCTTCAAAGAGCACTTTTGATGACATTTGACGAACCGTGATCCCGTGTACCCGTCTTCCTAGTTCTATCCTAAACTGTCGTGATTCAATATTTCATATCTTATATGTTCACATTGAAATCACTCTAGTTGTCCTTTCCTTAGCAAGATTTAAACAAAGTGCACAATGTCCTAAGTGTAGGGGAGTTTACTCCCACATGCTTAAACATTGAGGACAATGTTTATATCAAGTGTAGGGGGACTTCTATCGAAGTAAGCGGGCTTATCCATTAATTTGTCCTCATTTTAACCGGAAAATTTGATTTTTCGACATTTTTCAAAATTTTTAATCTATTTTGGCCTTGTAGTTTTCCTTTGTTATCGGTAATTACTTTCCGTGTTAAAATATGAATTTTAATAAAGTGGTTTTAAATTTTTCAACGTTGTGAATCTTTTGACTCAACCCGAGTTTACTTATCTAAGTTTACTCTAGCTAGTATCCTTAACGTGTTTAAGTCAACTTTTGCTAGGCTTTTATATAGGGAACTTTAAAACGCGAAAGTCTTAACTCTCACGGGTTAAGAACAAGAACTTTTCGCAAGTTCCTATAATTGATCCTAGAAAGTCGTTTATCAAGGGAACTTTAAAATGCGAACTCTAAACTTGAAAAAGTCTAAGAGTTTGCAAGATCCAATAAATGACTTGAAAACCCAAAACTTTGATTTAATAGGCTAAGCATCCACGAGTCTCATTCCTTGAGACTTTAAATTGTGGAGAACGAGAGATGATAGAGTCAATTATAAGTTTGGTATTCTTTCATGAATTTATGTGAGTTGATTATAAGCTTTTTCTCCCATCGCTTGTTAATAAATATATTTGCAAAAAATAAAGTTGTACGATTTGAAAAGTTACTTAGCTTCTAGCACAAGATTGTTTAAAAGACGCTCGGTATTAGTTAGAGTTCATAGCCAATGCATAACTTATTGAAGCGGGATGCGAAGATTGGCAAGTCCAAAAAGGTCCTAACAATACATGAGGGCTACATTTTGTTGCTAAAGATCCAAAAGTGATGTGAAGAATCATTTATCGAAAATCAATATGAAGTATCGAGACACACGACGAAAAGCAAATACTCCCCAAAAGATCATGGAGAAGTCTATCCAAAAAGGCCCTAACAAGGTATGAGGATAAATAGATCCAAGTCCTAAAAGGAGGCGGATCGTTGTATATCAAAGTCCAAAATAAGACTAGAGAAAAATGAAGAAGTCGTGGTCCAAATATGAAGAATCTCTCAAAAACTTCAAGTGAAGAAATTCCTATTATGAAGAGAAGACCATAATTTCAAGAACATCTCTGAAGATTCGAAGTATGAAGTCATTGCCAAATATCGGTCCGAGAAAGGTCTCAAACTGTGAAGCGAGTTATGCCAAGATATGAACTTTATGAGGTCCCGAGAAGCATTTTTAAAAGATTTTGTCCTTTAGCTAACTATTGATTAAATCGTCCCACTTTATTTTCGGCCTAAATAAACTATCGAAATAAGTCAAACAACGCATCCTCGTGATCATTCAAGACAATCATAAAATATAAGAGATACACCTAGGAATAAGGGAGTCTAAGTAAATAATTGGGCCACATGAGTTCGTGTTAGTTTTCTAACTTATAATAACAATGATCTCGTTTTTAAGTTTGGTATAGGGAACGTGAAACTTGAGGATGATGAACATTCATGACAGCCAAAACCCCAATGTAAGTCTTTGATTTCTTTACTTATTTTGTACATATTTCTATCCTTTTAGTTTCCTTAAAGTTTAGTATTTAATAAAGGCCAAGGTGGGTTATTTATGATGAGAAATTAAATATGTGCTTTGAAATTAATGCATTGCATGAGGGCATTTCAATGGTCAAGTGTAGGGGATTTAATAAGTGTGAAAACACTTATCCTTTTACCACTTATTTCCAATAATAACAAGACCAAAACGTGTATTTTATGTCATAAAATTCGGAATTATGCGTGGTTTGTGTTTTTATTGTGTTTCAAGATAAAAATAGGAAAAAGGAAGAAAACACGGGCTATCACGGGCTTTTATCGAAGAAAACGAGAAAAGACGAAGTCAAAAGATCAAGAGTGCAAAAAGAACGGAAGTCCAAGGCCTATTCTGAAGATTTATCGAAGAAAAAGTTTAAAGACGGAAGTTTAATGAAGTCAAAGAACTCAAGTCTAATAGAAGAAGAAAATTATAAGACAAGTTCGATTTATATCGACAAATCCCGAGACGACGTCGAAAAAGACAAAGAATTTAAGTCGAGAGGAGAAGAAAGAAAGAAGGAAGCAACACATGCACTCCCCACCTCCTACATATACCCTCCTAATGACACGTTAGGAGGGTGTTAGCTAGTTTATTTTCCTTTTTGTAGTTTTTCATTTTAGAGAGAGAAGGTGTTTAACTTTCTCTCACTAAAACCTCATCTTTTCTTTCTTTCTTGTTTTAAGCTTTAATTCAATCTTGTATTTTTTAATCTTTAATCTACAGGTTCAAGTTAAGCTTTTCATCTTTAATCTTCTTCTACCTTTCTTTATTTTTGAGTTGTTTTTTATCCGTTATAATCTTTGATTTTGCTTAATCTTGTTGTTTGATTGATTAAAAAGTTTATCTTTTTGTTCATCTATAAGTTTCTATACGATTTGAGCTTTGAGCTTATCATACTTATTGGCTTATTTTGTATTTAGCTTATTTGTTTTAAAGTTTTCTAAAAGGTTTTGTCTTTTAAAAGTTTGATTTAAAAAGTCGCTTATTTAAGGTTTTGATAAGTTCTTATTTGTGCTTATTTAGTTATTTTCTTTAAATTCGGTTAAGTTTTGGTTTGAGCTTATTAAAAAGTAGCTTTTAAACTTAGCTTATTACGAATCTTAAAGTCATCAGAAAAGGGTAAACTCCTTTTCCGATTGTGTATTCCGATTAGGGCTTTACATTCCGATCTGCAACACTATTATTCCGATACAAGGTATCGGAATAGGGTTTCTGGATTCCGACAATCATTCCGATTCGTATTCCGACGGAGGTGGTTGTTTGTATTCCGATAGAAGTTAATCTCATTATTCTGATAGTCTGTTTTTATTACATTCCGATGGAGGTGATTTTTATGATATTTCGATAGCTCTTGATTCCGACTAGCATTCCGATAGGATTTACTTTGAGACATTCCGACGTGTGCATTCCGATCACATTCCGACGGGATTCCGATAAGGCATTCCGACTGGGTTAATTGTTCATTTTTAATTCAGTTTTCAAGTTTTAAATTCATTACGTTTTAATTTCCAAAAATTACACGCTTCCCGAAATCTCTGTTTTTACTAAGTGTTTTTCTAGTAATTTTTAGTTTAATTTTTAAAGCTTTTATTTGATTCAACGACATTTTCATATTTACTTTTAGTTTAAAATAGATAACCAAACCATTTAATTTTCCACCAAGAACGACTGAGTCGCACTTTCTACTAGTAATCAATTCGAAAAGACTGGAATAACGAACTTTCATAACTAAGTAAAATCTAGTTATTAATTAGAAAAACTAGGTCTATCCTTGAAGAACGAACGAGGTGCCAACATTCTCATGGTTTGAATTGATTGATTAGTTTTGTAAACAATTTTCTTGTAAAAATCAAGTTGAGTTCCAATTTCCACCATTTTGTCGATGTCCTTCGCTTGTTTAGTTTTGAAATCCTTTTCCATCTTTTCAACAACAGCTTTCTTTTCATTCATAAGTTTAGTTTTATCCTCTTGAAGAAAACCATTTACTTGAGTTAGCTCATTGACTTTGGTTGTAGCAAGATACATTTTGTGACGTTCAGTACTCAAAGAGGTGTTATAATTACGTTTCTCTTGTTCAAGAACCTTAAGAGTTTCGTTATATTTCTCTTGAAAATCGTCCTTTTTAACATTAATTAAACACCCTTTGTACCCCTCAACCTCATTGGTCTTTTGAAGAAGCTGAGCTCTATTGCTATCAATGGTCTCACTAGATTTAATTAGAGAAGCTTTGCATTCTTCAAAATTTTGAGTGAGCATAGCGTTTGCCTTCTTTAATTGCTTTTGACTCTTTCTAGTTTCTTGGACAAATTTTTGTAAAGAATCAATTAAGTTAGCAATCGCAATACGCTCCTCGTCATCATCATACTCATTTGCGTGTTGGTCATCCTCAGACTCATTATTTCACATGTCTGATGAATCGGGTGTGGTATTGCTATCAACCGTTTCCATCATACAGTGTGTCATTAATGGCTTTGGGTAGCTCACAATGCTCATGAGTATTACCAAACACATTATATACCTCTTCTGTGTGTACCTTATCGATTGGCTCAGTGTCAAAAATAGGACCATTGTCATCTTCAGTGACGTTGAGAACTTCTTCAACATTTGCCATGTACGAGTAATGTGCTTCAAGTTCTTGATCGGAGGCTTCATCATCAGTATCATCAAGCATTGCTCCTTCCTCAGTCGACAGTTTAACCCCAGCTTCCATCTTCTTGCAAAGCAGCATCTTTTCCTTATGATAACCAGAGTCTCTAACCCGTTTCGGCTTCCTACATTCCTTTGCCATATGCCCATAGCCTTGACAATTAAAGCACTGAATCCCACTTTGCTGAACCACTGGAGTACCAATAGTTTCCCTATTCCCAGCAGCAGTAGAAATCCTTTGAGCATCATACTTAGCCGTTTGACGATCATACCGTGCATAACCCTCAACATGTGTTGGATTACGTCGATCATACCTTGGAGGAGTTTCATCACGTTGAGGTGTGTCATAACTTTGAGGACTCTCAACATATTGGTTCCTTGTATTTGATGATGTTTGAAGATTGTTGTTGGTGGGTTTGAAGATTTTCTTGTAGGTCTTCATAATGAAAGCAATTTGTTGCTTCATCTCCCTATCCTTCTGAGCTAGTTCTTCATCACTGTCCTCTTCAGATGCTGGCTCAGGTGATGGTGATGGTGCTCTTGGTTCTTTGTCTCGTGAGCGTGTGGGAGCAGAATACTTAGATGAAGTGGAGTATCTTGGTGAGGAGGATGTAGTGGAGTACCTTGGTGAGGATGATGTTGTGGAGTATGACTTTGGAGCACGAGAGCGATGATCTTGAGTGTGTTGAGTGGTAGACACCAAAGCAAGTGGATTAGCAGTCTTTGTTATCCTTTTAGCACGAAGTTCATTTGCCTTATTCTGAAATTGTTTCAAAATGTCAAAAAGCGTGTGATAGTTGACCTCGTCTAACTTACTTTGTTGTTTCACCAAAGTTACAAATCGTGTCCACTCAGGTTGAAGTTGTTGTAGAAATTGCACATTGACTTGCATGGTGGAAACTTGCAAATTGTTTCTTGTCATGTCATTCATCATCTTGTAGAACCTTGAGTAATATGAATCAATTGATTCCCCATCCAATGAAGTGAACTTACCAAAGTTCCAAAACAAGTTAGTTTTGACATCTTGCTTGTTAAGTGATTCACCTTGTTGCAAGCGTTCAATGGAAAACCACATCTCTTTAGCAGTAGAGCATGCATCAATCGTTGAGTAAATATCATCCCCTATCCCACTTAGAATCAAATAGATTGCTTCTTTCTCTGCATCAATCCAAGCACAGTTCTCTTTTGAAGTGTTCTCATATGTTTCCTTAAATGTTTGTTCATCAGAACCGGGTGTCGAGTCGGTTGCTGAAATTGCAGGAACGGTGATTGTAGTGGGAGTATAAGGTCCTTCTTTGATGCAACGTCGAAGAACATCACCATTGGGTTTGGTGTCAAGATATATAAGGAATCGTGATTGCCATTGTGCATATCGACCAGTTACAAGCATTGGTGGTCTTTCTTTGTTACCCGCCACCATGATGTTGTTGTTTGTCACACGATACTCTTGAGTAGAATCCATGACGAGAACTTTGAAATCGATGAAGTGAAAACGGATCTTAAGTAGATGTGTTGTGATTGTTGTTGTGAGAAAGGATGTTAAAATCCCCTATAAATGTTCTCAATAATCCAAAAAATTCCAAGACAAACAAAATACACACGATTTAAATGTAAAAAAAATGTTAACTTCGGAATACCTGGATATAAAGTGTGAACTTCGGAATGATAACAAAATCTCTTCGCAATATACTTCCCAAGCCACTTCGGAAATCTAATAAAACCAACTTCGGAATTCCCTAAAAAGCAAGTGAACTTCGGAATGATTCTTCTTAAGTACTTCGTAATAGTGCTTTTTGGGAACTTCGGAATTAGTTTCCTAAGGTACTTCGGAATAAAGCTTCTTGGGTACTTCGGAATTAATCTTCTTGGGTACTTCGGAATGACGTTCCTTAGGTACTTTGGAATATTTGATGTTGGGCACTTCGGAATATTTGAATTGTGAGAACTTTGGAATATTGTTTAAACTTACTCACTTCGGAATGATTGAACTTGAGTACTTCGGAATATGGTTTAAACTTACTCACTTCGGAATGATTGAACTTGAGTACTTCGGAATATGGTTTAAACTTACTCACTTCGGAATGATTGAAGTGGAGTACTTCGGAATAGGGCTGTCTTCGAGCTCACTTCGGAATCCTAAAACTTGTGAACTTTGGAATACTAAAAAAACTGCACTTCGGAATACTAAAACCCTCGTCACTACTTCGGAATATCAACCATAATTCCGAAGTAGATCAATCTGTTGAAAAACATTCCGTGTTCTTCGCTTCAAATAAACCAAATTCGTGATTTTAACCCAAAATTCGATCCAAACACCAAAAAACTTCGCGTTTTTACCCACAAAAATTATACCAAATCCCTACCACATGTATATAGAAGATATATATGAAGATTTATAAGCCGAAAAACACAAAAAAATATATTTCGAGATGATTATGGATCAAATCACACGAATCACATTGAAAACCAAACAAACAATCACTAATCTACCCCGTGGCGATTGATACCAATTGTTGTTCCCTAATTTATTCACTTCACCATGGTTTATTATATGATTAATCAAGAATTAAAGATAGAAAATAAATGAAGTAGATGAATTCTAGAGAGAGAAAGTAGTGAGAGAAAGTAGAGAGAGGTATGATTAACTTGGTGAGATTAGATTAAAGGAAAAATGAGAACTCCACCCTCCTAACATGCTAGGAGGGTGCTTATATAGTCCACCCACATGCGGGCTCTCTAATGGACTATATTGTTTTGGGTCAGGCTTGAATAAATGCTTAGTACCTTAAAAGAGGCCTTTTAAGCTAACCATCAAGCCCGTAATGTCACGACTATTTTAACTACCTATTACAACGTTCTAATTAATATTATAATATAAACCTATGACCGAACATTCTTGTTTGACTCAATATTTTGAGGCTAACATCTTCCTTTCCAGTCATGTGCCATGAGCATCCACTATCCCAATATCCATGGTCATTGACTTGCTTTGGAATGCCCTACACATAAAGAAAACAAATCGGTTTTCTTTGGGAACCCAAGCCTTAGTAGACTTGGATCCATTTGGTTGTTCAACAAGAATGGACTTATTTCTTGTAACAACTACGTGTTCATCCTTTTTAACATTAAACACCCAGTTTGTTCCAACATATTTTTCAAGATATTTAAACATATTGCAAGTCATGGATACACCATTAAAAGTTAATGACTGGTCTTGTTTAGGTCTTCATGTTAAGTTGGATGATGCCTTAGATCCCTTTCCCTTCGGTTGTAAATACTTTGTTAATGCAAAGCAATACCTAAGAAGTTGTTAGTGTTAACTAATCTTTCTTAGTTTTGATCACAACTAACTATGCAAGACATTTATAGTCAAACACAATCGTAAAACGAATTATCTAACAAACACTATCATCAAGGTAATAATCATTACACTAACATATCTTAATCATGTTTAGTGATCATAAAAGTGATTAGCCTTAAAACTCACTTTTTTCAAATGTGACAAAAGATTTTTAATAAACTTTCTTTTTAAGAAAATGTTTTATTAAAATGGAAAATGAAAATTTGAATATGGCATATTTCAAATGCCATAAGAATATCCTTTGAATGTTTCAAACTGCCTCAGATATTTCAAATCCACTAAAAGACAAAAAGGAGCAGACTCTACCTCCACGGTTCCTTAAGTGCCTATGTGGTTCTTTATTGATAAGGAACCGCCTAATGCAATAAAGAACCGCGCACAGATAGCCGTTGGTTTTTGTCTTTTATAAATAGTAGATCAAATCTCCACAACCCTTTTTGGACATTTCTTTTCGCCTTCTTTCTCCTTTCTAATCCTAATCATTTGTAAATGATCACTTAATGTGTTAAGTATGTTTACTTATGATTATCCTCTTGATCTCCTTCTTTACCTTGTCCAAAGAGAAGATCACTCACACACTTGTGATGTGATTAAAGATGAAGCCTTGATGAAGATCATCCTCTCCTAAAGGTCAAATCATATTCATCATTTGTTTATTTGTGTCTTGTGTAGATCCAATGTATTTGCGAATACTTGGACTAATTGTGTTCATCCAAGATATTTGTGAATATTTGGATTAGTGTTGTGTAAATCTATTGCATATGTGTGTGCTTGGATTTGTCTTGTGTACATCCAAGTTACATGTTTGTACTTGGATATGTGTTAGTTGAGTTGTAATGAGTTGTGTGAGTTCTCACTAAACTATAAATTGATGTAGTTGTGTCTTGTGAGTTCTCACTAAACTATAAAGTGATGTGTAGTTGTGTCGTGTGAAGTTCTCACTTAGCTTCAAAGTGAAGAGTCATGAAGATTGGTTCTATCTTTGGATTATAACTCGATATCTAACCTTGTGTCGGAAAATGGTGAAGTAGGCAACGTAGTGAAGATTGGTTCTATCTTTCGATTAGAACTCGACATCTAGCCTTGTGTCGTAAAATGGTAAAGTGGGCGACGTTGTGTAGATTGGTCCTAGTTAAGAGTAGGTCTCGACATTTAGCTTAGTGTCGGAAAATAATGTAAGCGACGTTGTAAGGTTTTCTCCGCCAAGAAGGGAGCTTGTGGGTATCATGGAAATATCGAGTAGGTGTACTCGAGGAATGGAGTAGGAACGAGGATAGAGCTTCGTTGCCGCACCACTATAAATCTTAGTGTCTTCCTATTATGTTGTTTCTTTCCTTACTCTTTACTTACTTCCATTATCATTACACTTACTACTTGTCATTGTTAATGCATTAGAATTGAACCTAACCATTATGCAACTAGCTTTCAAGTAAAAGATAGTTTTGGCACTCACCTAATTGAAAGGAATTTTAATTATGATACAAATCGAAGAGAAACTATTCAACCCCCCCCCCCCCCCCCTCCCTTATAGTTTCTACATACTTGTTAGTACCGGGTCTAACATTGGGTCTGACAGCTGCTAACTGTGGCATTTTCATACCAAACCTAATTTTGTCAGCGGTTGGTTTTGCCCTGTCAATGGATGATTTGTTTCTGTCAGCGTTTGAATTAGGTTTTGCTACAGGAACCCACTATTTGTTAGACCAAGTATTGGTCTTTTGGAAGGATCTTTGGCCTTAGGTGTTAGCTGCCTTAGAGAAATAAGGAGTTGGTCTAGTGGCCTGTGGTCTAGTATGAACATAAGGCTTTGGGTTGACCATGGTTGACTTATTATCAGTGGTTGGTTTGTATCAGCTGACACACCTATAAGCCGAATGTGAGAAGCTCCCACATGAATAACAAGCTTTCTAGACATAACCTTTAGGTTCATAAAATCCAGTCCCATTAACACTTGCTTGACTCTTTGGTGATATAGGTTTTCTATACAGTTCAGTATACTTAACACTAGATTTGTTTTTAGGTTGTGAGCCAAGGTCAATAGGTTTGCCGGTAGTAGGGTTAATGATGATAATGGGTTTAGGGTCAGTCTGTTCATCACTAAGAAGTCCTCCTTTAACAAAGATAGAAGGGTTGGCCTTCTTCCAAAGGTCAAGGTCAGTCACCCTTTGCTTGTATTCCTCAGCTGGTGTGAGCACACGTGGTGGAGGAGTAAACTCCTCCACTTGGAACTCTGGAATACCAGTCCAAGACAAGTCTTTCTTAAAAACCCCATAGAAGTCACCTACTGGAGGTGGAACAGCAACATACTCCTTAGAATGCATCCCAATCCCAGACATGTCTTTAGGGTTTCTCTGTTCACTTATAACCTTTTATAGGGTTTGACTAGCTTTTTCAAACTTTTTAATTTTAAGCTCTACATTCTCCCTAGCTTGAATGGCCTCATCTAGCTTAAGTTTCAATTCATTATTAGCTTCTATGTAAGAAGCTTTTTCTTCATAACTAAGTGCTAGATCCCTTTTAAGAACAGTTATTTGATCTTTTAGATTAAATTTCATGTCCTTATACTCTTGCACCATCCCATCTGATTGTGCAACCCCCCTTTTGTAGTTTGAAATAGTGATATTCAACCCAAGAATACCATATTGTAGATTTAAAATTTCTTTATTAAGTTTATCAGTATTAGGTCTACAACCCTTACTACAAAAAGTATCATCATATACCTCACTATCTGATGAAGAAGAGGATATGGCCATGAGAGCATATTGAACATGCTCTTCATCCTTTTCAGCAACCAAAGCTTGATTCTCCACTTCATTCTTGTCCAGAAAGCTCTAATCAAATCCAACGCCATTAATTCCTTGCATGGCTACCATAGATTTAGGTTCAGCATCTTCAACTTTGATGATCTTCCTAGTGTTCTGTCCTCCATCATTCCTCTTGGGAGATCTACATTCTCTATCAAAGTGTCCTATTCTATGACAATTGAAACATTCAACTTTGGATTTATCAAATCCAACAGTCTCTTTGCTATTGAAAGTCATCTTCCTTCCAAATCTCTTGTCCCACCTACTGGCTCTTATACTGCTAAGAGCCATATTCCACTTGATATCTATATCCTCAAGATCAATATCACTAATTTGCTGAAGATCTTCAAAAGAAATTGATGATCCATTGGGCAAAGAGGCAATATAGGCACATATGGTATCCAAATCAATTCTTGCTGGCTTAAGATTTGGTGAAGCATAGTTGTATGTGTCAGCGTCTGATGAGCCGCTGCCATGAGAAGTTTGTCCGTTGACAAATCATGGTGGGAAATAAAAGCCTTGCTTCCAGAAGGTGTTTTACTTCCTTGTTTAAGCAGAACTTCAGGTTCCATGACCTTTAATTGATTGTAGATGTCATTAAAGGTCATAGTCTTGTAAGCTTGTGTGGCCAATATTGAATTGGCATGAATTTCCCAACCATCTCCAAGAGCTCCAAGGAAAGCAGCATTAATGTCATCATCTTCAAACTCAGTCTCCATGAATGCCAGCTTGCTAGTAATGTCTTGAAGACGACTTCTCACCTCGCTTAACTTTTCATTAGGTCGAGCTTTGAAGACTATGAACTCCATTACCAGCTTCTTCTTCCTTTATTTGAGAGTGTCCTCATTACCACCATAGGTGGTCTCAAGGGCTTCCCAAAGCTCTCTAGTAGATTCATACTTTCTGAATTTATGCTGATATTTGCTTCCAAGAGCCAGTTTGAGAATGCTCAATGCCTTCATGTCAAGCCTTCTATCGTCTATCTCTGCAGCTGAGGTGGCTCTTCCATCTTCAGGTCTAGGAATCAAATCTTCAGGCTTAGCATTGGCTGTTCTCCTTTTGTCAACAGAGTCCAAGATCTTTTGAGCCTGGTTGAACTTGTTTCCAAGATCAACAACCTCCCAGAGAACATAGTTGTCCACTTGGAAGTATTGCTCAAAGTTGAACTTCTAGATTTCAAAGTTATCAGGGTCAAGCATGGGGATTTTGAGGTTATGATTTGAGGATCCTTAACTTTGGGTTTCTAAGGTTGAGGTTGACATGATGATTTTAGGGTTTTGGAAAAATTAGGGTTTTATACGATTAGGGTTTTGATGTTCTTCTGATCAAAGTTCCTCAATAAGCTCTGATACCACTTGTTGATCTCAAACTTAGATCGATTTAGTTTTGTGTTATCGAGATTGAATAAAGTATAACACGTAGAAAAACTTTGTGTTTCTAACAATCTAAGTGTTATGCGGACTTAACACTTAAAAAAAGAACAAAGCAACACACAAGGTATACCAAACTTTCACTTGTATTAATAAACGATGAGGCACAATGAAAGTATTCAGAATATATATCAATACCAAACCCTAAGACCTCCTTTTATAACATAAGGAGTCTTGAACAATAATCTATCTATCAACTATTCTAGAAAAAGATAAATATTAAGAATACAATGTAGAACATATCTTTTCCTAAGTATACAAACGTGTTGACTAAGTAGTTGATAATAACTGGGATTTCATTTGTCAGCGCTTGAATTTGACTTGTCAGTGCTCATCCTGTCAGCGCCTCGATTACTCTTGTCAGCGTCCAAAATCCTCTTGTCAGCGGTATAGTGACTTAGCTAATTTTATTCCCAACAAATACATGGATCTAATCTTATGTAAATCCATTGTATATGTGTATACTTGGATTTGTGTTGTGTAGATCCAAGTTACATGTGTATACTTGGATATGTGTTTTATTGAGTTGTAATATGTATGAGTTGTGAGTTCTCACTAAAATATAAAGTGATGTAGTTGTGTCTTGTGAAGGTCTCACTTAGCTTCAAAGTGAAGATTTGTGAGTTCTCAAACTATAAAGTTATGTGGTTGTGTCTTGTGAGTTCTCACTAAACTATAAAGTGATGTAGTTGTGTCTAGTGAAGTTCTCACTTAGCTTCAAAGTGAAGAGTTGTGAAGATTGGTTCCACCTTTCGATTAGAACTCGACATCTAGCCTTGTGTCGTTAAATGGTGACGTAGGCAGCGTTGTGAAGATTGGTTCTATGTTTCGATTAGAACTCGACATCTAGCCTTGTGTCGTTAAATGGTAAAGTAGGCAACGTTGTGAAGATTGGTTCTATCTTTCGATTAGAACTCGACATCTAGCCTTGTGTCGTAAAATGGTGAAGTGACGTTGTGTAGATTAGTCCTAGCTAAGATTAGGTCTCGACATTTAGCTTAGTGTCGAAAAACAATGTAAGCACGTTGTAACGTTTTCTCCGCCAAGAAGGGAGCTTGTGGATATAGTGGAAATCTCGAGTAAAGTGTACTCGAGGAGTGGAGTAGGAACGCAGATAGAGCTTTGTTGCCAAACCACTATAAATCTTGGTGTCTTCCTATTAGGCCGTTTCTTTCTTTACTCTTTACTTATTCTTACTATCATATCATTCACATCTATTACTTGTCATTGTTAATGCATTAGAACTGAATCTAATCATTATGCAACTAGCTTTCGAGTAAAAGGTTGTTTTGAGACAACCCTAATTGAAAGGAATTTTAATTAGGACATAAACCGAAGAGAAACTATTCAACCCCCCTTCTAGTTTCTACAATACAGTTGCATGATAGATCAAACTTTATACTGGAAGATGTTAGGTATGTTCCAGGGTTAAGAAGAAGTTTGATTTCGTTGGGTACTATTGAAAAGGAGAGTTATATTGTGAAGATGCAGATGGGTAGATTTAAGGTGATCAAAGGTTGTCGGGTTATGATAACTGGGATCAGGAAAAAGAACGGTGTGTATACTTTGGGAGCAAAAGTAAAAACTTCTGGTGTACAAACGCATGGAGGTACAAACAACTTGGTCATAAACAAATTAGGTACAAAAAACTTGGTCATAAACAAGTTGGGTTCAAACAACTTGTTCATAAACAAGTTAGGTTCAAACAACTTGTTCCTAGTGTTAAAATAGGAGTCCATGGAGTACAGGTTGATAAACGTGTTTTCTTTGCGGTGAAACTGTAGGGAGCTCAAGGAGATCGTGAAGCTGAGGTTTTTCAGGTTAGTAACGATCATGTTGTAGTGACTCAAAGAAGGTTGGGGGACAAAGAACCTAAAGAAAAGGCAAACACGGGTTGCTTGGTATATGATATCGAAAAGGAACACCTTGGAGCAAAAATTTGGAAACCGGAGTACTTGGTCAAGAGGGTGGAGAGGGTAATGTTGCTGAGAAGAAGAATGTGAAGGAGTCTATGGAAGCTAATTTAGGGAAATTACATAAGTACAATGTCTAGTTAACAAGGTGGTCCTGTTTTCGAGGTTCCAACACCGGTAAAAGGTGTTGAGTATCGGTTATGTTTAAGTGCTACTCCTAAGGTGGAAATTGTTGGAATTTAGGAGTAAGCTTAAATATAGTTTAGAGAGTTAAGTGTACTTTGTAATATAGATTAGGTAATAGACTAGTATTAGGAAATATTTAGGTAACCTCCCTAAGTTGTTTTATGGGAAGTTTTCTATTAGACTTAAGGAGGTGTCTACCCCTCATCTCTATTTGATGAGCGGGGATCCTAATTAATCAACTCTTCTTCCTCAATGTAATCTTTATTAGGTTTATAATTAAGGGGGTGTTGAGGGCATACCGTGTGCATATATTTTGACGGTTCTTTGTAGTCTCTCGTGTTCGCTACTTGTGCTCGATGCAACTCGCGATCTAGCGGTTCTACGATATCGAATTTCAGGTTTATTATCGGTATTGTACGACATTACCTAATATGAAGCAAATTTAATTCTAATAAGCATAAAAAGATTTATGCAACACCCTATTATAATTTTTAAATCTGCTTTTTATTGACGCGCAATAAAAGCGGGCTATGGGATATCAAAGAGGTGTTCCGACCCCCACCCGTCACCTTCGCGCGCGCTTAAACTAATACTGTATACTAATTTCACTTATACGTTGTCAGAATTTACTTGAAATAATACATCTTGTGGTCTTGACAAAAGGTTTGAGCTTTTGCATAACAATTTAATTGTTTACCACTCATTAAATAATTTTATTTACATTTTGGCTTTCTCAAAATAAAGTTTGTAGCTACGCCGTTGACGCGCAAACTTACGGTAACTTATTGAAACATAAACTTATTCTTTTTAATAAATTAGCTACTTTTAAAAATAAATCTTATTTAATTGACATAAGTTTGAAGAGCGAATATAAAATAAACTATTAACTGAAATGCTACTAAAACTAACATTTAAAATAAATCTAGCCTATGTTACAGTAGCAAGCTCTCGACGGCTCGCTTAAACAATCATACTTCAGCTGCGTCAGTATTAACAAATGTACCCCTAATGTCGTTGTTCACGTTAGGGCTGAGAAACAGGTCTGGACTGGACCAGAACGACCAAGACCAGATCGGATCGAGAACCGAATTGGTCCAAAACCTCGAACCGAGACCGGACCGAAATGGTCCGGTTCGGTCTTTGGTCTTTGGTCCGGTCCTATTAAACATAATCCACGGGTTTTTGGTAAGACCGGACCGGACCGAACTAATCGAACCAAAGACCGAAATGGTCAAAACCCCGGACCGAAGACCGAACCGAAATGATCCGGTATCCGACGGTCCAATGTCAAGAAATTGATCATAACCTGGTCGTTTACACACACACTTTTTAGAACATAAAAATAATACCTGCATGTTGCAAAAAAAATACATTTGCATTAAAATTGTATGTTGCGCAACAAATTGATTATATTGGGCTACTACCACTGTATAACGCTTATTAATCATCATGTAGCGAAAGAACATAAGCCCACATATTAGTCCAAAATATTATGGTCTTATTATGGGTATCATATTAAACAGATTCAGTCATTTAGCTATTACAGAATGGGCTTGAAAAGACTTGTAGAGTTGTAGAGCACTTCCAGTTGCAAAATGATCTGATGAAGATGCAAACTGAAATGCCAATATATATTTATTTTTAGAGCTGCTTAATAAGTAATTAATTAAACATCAGTTAGTTGCCGGATTAAACCAACTGAACTAGCTCAGTTGGTCACCAAAGGTAGTCTTCGGAAGGTATTTTTGGAGAGGTCTCGAGTTCGAGTCTCACTAAAAATCTTGAGAGGCCCGAATTATATAGATACAGAAGTGGAGTTTATCCCCTAAGAAGAAGGTTCGAGGATTGCATACTGTCCAATTGAATGCCACTGTAAACTCGAATCACTAACTATTAACTCGCCGTTCAAAAAGAAAAGTTATCAGATTAAATTTTTACTTTATATGTGTTAGTTCTAATTTTAGGTTTCAACCAAAATCACAAATTTAAATTACTTGTTTTCCAATCATACTGTCCACTAAGGTTGAGTATTGGATTTGGATCAGATCGGATCGACTAAAATTAAATCGGGCTAAGGATTAAAATGGTCCAAAGTTTCGGACTGAGATCTGGACGTAATGATTTGGTTTGATACAGGTCGGTCCGGTCCGGTCAAGAATGGATTTTATAGTAAAACGGAACCGAACAAACAACCGAAATGATCCAAAATCTTAAGCCGAGAACTGGACCAAATTGTCTGGTCTGATCCGATCTTCGATCCGATTCGACAGTGTCCGCCTGTTATGTTTCCGTCTCATATTATATCATTTTGAGCTAAGCACGTTGAGCCAGTGACCCTTTTACACAAATGTAAGTCCTCACACATTACTGCATGAGGCCTAAGGCATGCCCAAAACCTCACACGTAAAAAAAAAAAAAGCAATTAGCTCACAAAAGTGAGCAATATACATTTCCAACTACTATTTTTTGCTTATTAATACCAAAAAGCTTCAACATTTCAAAACAACACGTCAGATTATATACATTATCGACAACCTGAGAGGCTGAGACACTCCCGACACCAGAAGAAAGATTCAATGCCCGAAATGCTCCATCGACAACCTAACAAACCAACTTCAGAGCACCACATTGTCTTTCATATATGTTTCTTTTAATTAACCACTTAGAGTGGGAGGAGCGGTGGTGCCAAGGCTGGCTGTTAGTCCTTTGGCGCCAGCCCTCCGTTGGCGCACGGTACCGTGGCTCGCGCCAACCCCAACAGCTCGTGCCAAAAGATTTTTGATTTTTTTTTTTTTTTTTTTTAGTTATAAAGTGGGGTTTATGTGGGCCCATTATACCCCTTTGGCACCACTTTTTCTCGTGCCAACCACTCCCCCACAAATGTGGTGCCAAAGGGTTTCTGGTGCCAAAGCCCCAAAATCCTACGTGGCGGCTTTGGCACCACCTTCTCGTGCCAACGACTCCCAGCTCTCTTAGTGTTATACGCATATTGAAACGCATTTTAATGGTGAATTAAATTAAATTAGTGTTGAATCTAAAACTAAGACTAAACGGAGTAGGGGCAAACTCACTCAACTTCACGTCAGCGCCACATCAGCTTTTAACAAACTAACTAAAACTCACTTACGAAGGTAAATGACACTCACTCAAACTCACTCACACTCACTCGAATCAAGGTTATAAGTCCCGAGACGATTTTTGTCGTATCAAGGGTATCAAGTCCTGAGACGACTTTTGGCGAATCAAGGGTATAAGTCCCGAGACGAGTTTTATTGGTGTCGAATCTAGGGTATAAGTCCCGAGACGACTTTTTTCGAATCAAGGGTATAAAGTCCCGAGACGGCTTTTGTCGAATCAAGGGTATAAGTCCCGAGACGACTTTTCTTGGTGTCGAATCTAGGGTATCAAGTTCCGAGACGACTTTTTTATTTTTTTTCCTGTTTTTTTTTTGTTTTTTTTCTCTTGTTACTACTTTTCTTCATAGATTTTCCGCTTTCTCAAGATCCGTTGCTTCTCAAGATCCGCTACATCTCAAGATTCACTACTAAAATATGTTTTTCTTCTGTTTTGTTTTTCTTTTCTAGTTTACTTCTCCAGTCCGAGTTTTCGCGAATTCATCACTCGGATTGCGAAGGAGTATTAGACAATAAAAGGCCCAAACCCGGTTTGTGGGTTGAGTCAATTAAGGTCTGTATTATGTACTCTATTTATTATGTTGGAATAATACAATATCACCTATGGGTTTCAATGTAGTGATAAGAGTTAATTCACCATTCTATATTTTCATTCCTATTTTTTTTTATTTTAAACACATCTCACTAAAAAAAATAACACATAATAAATCTATCTAGCGCTAGGTGAGCTTGCCCTTGTTTTTTTGCTTTATGCCACTTAGTCGCGCGCGAGTTGATAGGAGAGAGGAGGAGGTAGTCAACTGTAGGTTAGGCTAAATCGCTTGTGGCTTAACAGCCACTCCCTCCACCTAAATGGTTAATTAAAAGAAACATATAACAATATAATGTAAAAAAGGCATGTATACAAATGTATCAACATGAACTAAAATATAGTGATGTTGTGATGTCACTAAAAGAAAACATTATTAATGTGAAGGACATGATGTAAATGAGGTAAATTTAATTTTTGGGAAATGTTTGACAAAATTAGATGTAAATCGTATGTTGTAAGCTTTTAAATGTAAGTTATTTTTAACTATAAGTCGTGTCTTGTTAATTGCAAAATTCTTAGAGAGTTGGGAGTCATCGGCATCAGAAAGTGGTGCCAAAGGAGTCACGTAAGATTTTGGGCTTTTGGCATGAGATTCCTGTTGACACCATATTTCAAGGGTAACCGTTGGCACCAGATATTCTGGTGTTAACGAAAAAAAATTAAACACAAAATAACTTAAATAAAAACTTCATTAATAGAAAAAAACATTACAATAGAATAAAAACATTACGGAAAAATACATAATAGAAATAAATAAACTAGTTCCTGGGAGGGGCATACGATGCGCGAATCGCATCTTTTTGAGTCTCGATAATTGCCCGGTCCGAGGCACTCATCTTGCTTGTGTCGATTTGAAGAATTACGAATTCTTGGGCCACCTTATGTTTGTTAAAATAGTTGATCTTCGTGCTCGACTCACGCTCCATGATTTCCAACTTGGTTTGCCTCTCGATCTCGTATTGTTCTTTCATCATTTGTTGATAAGCTTCCGGGTTTGAAGCCGATGAGTTGGTGGATCATTGACTTTTAGCAACACGATACGCCCCGGGTGGCCTCGGGACGGCGTCGGGACCGAAGAACTCGGGACCTTCTTCGGTAACACGGAGACGGTGTCGCCTTTCTTGATTCGAATCGGGGTTCCTCCACTAATGCTTGTCCTTCAAAAAATTCCAAGACGACTTGTGCTTAAAAATTATCCCCCCCCCCCCCCCCCCCCCGCCCCCGTCATCTGTTTATACGCTAGCTCAACCCGTGCCATAAACCCCTTATCATTCTCCCCACTCATCATTTGCATCTCTTCATAAAGACTATTAAACTTCTTGATAGCACGATTCAACGGGGTCCATTTTCCCGTTATGTTCTTGGTGCGTTTCGAGAATTTTTTTGATTTCGCCACCTCATTGTATGCTTGTTCTACCCGCCACCAAAAAGTATCATTTGCTTGACTCACACCAACATTAGGATCCTCCGAAATTTCTATGTAGCATTGGGACAAAAGCAACTCCTCGTCATCGGTCCATAAATGTCGAGCCGCATCATCTTCTTCGTCGTCGTCCGCCACATCAACCACCTCTTTAGCTTTAGCCCTACTAGTCTTAGTCTTAGTCTTAGCCTTACGGCGAACTTTCTTTGACGTTGGTGTCGGAACTTGTTCTTCATCTTCGTCGATTAGGTGATGGGATTGTTGGTCGGATTGTGGTGTACATTGTGATTGTGGTTGTGGTTGTTAACTCATTTGGGATTGTTGGGATTGTTGAAATTTCGCCTATTAATCTTGTTGGTATTTCATGAAAGCTTCATTTTATTGTGGTGGGTAAAATGGGGTAAAGTAGTTTTGGGGTTGAGAAGAAGCACCCAGATTCGAAGATGAACCGGGATTGTAGTTTTGAAATTGGTTGGAGGAATCATTAAGCATGTTCTTAGTCCAATTGGGATCCATTTTTTAAAGAGAAATTGAAAGAATTTGGAGAAGAAGTAATAGATTAGATTGTAAAAAATTGGGTGAAATGAGGTAAAATATATAGTGATTTTGGGGGTGTTTTTTGAAAAAAAAAATCCCAAAGACTAGATATACCAACAGCTATTTTTTCATTTTTTTTAAAACAGCCAATCCTAACAGCTACTTTTTTTAAAAATTCAAATTTTTTTTACAAACACATCTTAACGGCTACAATTCAAAAAAGGGAAAAAAATAGAGGGCTTTGGCGCAGGCTGTTGTGGTTGGCGCGAGCCACCATGGCGCGAGGACGGGAGTGGTGCGCCAACGGTGGTTTGGCGCCAAAGGGCTACCAAGAAGTCACCAGCTGACCACTCCCCTTGCTCTTAAAATGAGCTATAATATATTTTTTTTCAATAAAAGTGATCGGTAAATTAATTGTTCATTTTAATTATTAGGATTTAAAATAGCTAAAAATAAAATATTTTAATAAATTATAATACAATTTGAGGATTCAATAACTTATTGACATTTATACTACATATAAAAGAGATTAATATCTCTCTCCTCATTAAATGCTCAATTTTTAAGAGGTATAATCATCCAAACACAATTTATATATATTTAATGCATAAAGAAAATCATATTTAAGTAATAAAAGATAATAATGCATATGTACAACTTACACAAGTATATTACATAAAAATAATTAAAATAATTAGTATACCTTATTACCTAAATGTACAATTCTTATTACACACTTTACAACAATGGAAAGCATATATACGTATTAAATACATAAGTAGTATAATTAATACACATATTTAATATGCACATTACGTAAATGTGCATAGTTACACAATTTACAACAACATGATGTACAATCTAAATTTTTCCTAAAATAAAAGCAATTAATGATAATATAAATACACCTCAATTCCCTCTATTACAACATAAAGACATAATGTACAACTTAATCATCAGCTTTTTCTTTTCCAAACAATGTTCACATAACTATCATAGATTGATAACAATAAGTTAGTTATGTTTCACCTCTAAAACATGATAAATACATAGATCTATAAACAAAACCTAAAAAGTGGCGGCAACACCAAGATTCTATGACATATCAGCAGAGTCGGCGACGCGAACACCAATCTATATGAAAAACCTTATTAACATGAGAAATATATACGATCATTTTTTTAACACACTTAAAAACTCATACCTTTAAATTACCTCATATCAATAAGTAATTTACGATTGTTGTGGTCCTTGTGATGTGGTTTTCTGGAAAGACAATGATAGATTTTTCTGGGACGTGACACCAGTTAAAAACGAATAACCAAAAAACATTTGTTTGCCACAAAATTTAGTCACAAAGTACCCGCCGCCGCATTGCGCGAATACCCTGCTAGTAGCTATAAAAATGATTAAAATATAACATATTGAAGTTAAGGTATTTAAAGGTTAGTTATTTGCAAGAGATATTTTTAAAACAAAAAGTTAATAATTTTAAATTTTATTTTAGGAAAAAAAAAAACTCATGTCTAATATGCCGTTAACCTGTTAAAATGATTCTGTATAAATTTTAAAGATTTTATAATAAACTTAGATGTTAGATGTGTGACATTCCTCGTTCACACTTTTTTCAAAAAGGTTTTTCTATCTTATTTCTTAAGGGCACATAATAAGAAAGTAAAGAGTAAATCGGGTCCCACATAAAAGTACACATGAATTCACACTTTGTGAATTACTGTGTACTTTTCTATGAGTCCCGGTGTACTTTTTATGGACTTTAAGTATTCTTATCACGTGTCCTGATGGCACAAGATAGAAAAACTCTCTTAAAAAATTTATGTTGTTGATGTTTGAACATACCTACAATGCAACTAAGTTATTCATGAGTTAGTGCATTTAATGTATAACTATTTTAAATTTTTTTTTATATATTACAATTAATGTTTAAGCTATTTAAGGGCAATCATTTGTTAGAATTTGCGTCAAAGACTTGTAAAACAAGTCTTCCTTAAAAGCTTTTAGAAAAGTTCACTCTTGTAATGCAAAAAGCTTTCAAATCACTTTTTAAAATAATGCAAAGCTTTTAGAAAAGTTGACAATTGCAGATGCTCTTAGTAATCAGCAAAAAGATTAAGAGCTCGTTATCTTACGTCAATGATGGACACGTATTAATAATGTTTGTGCATTCGAGTCATATAATAACCAGACTATAATTGAAACTGATGTATGCAACGTAATTTTCGCAATAATGGGACTTCTTAAATTCCCGATGTTAAAGTTTATAAACTTTTATGCCATTTATTATAGACGACGTGCGTCCCTTCCTCTTATATGTTTACGATACTATTTTAGTACCCTAGTAAGCATGTTCTTCTTAGAAAAAAAAACTATTTAAATCTTGGGACGGTTTGATCAATTCATTAGTCAATATGGACGTATCAAGTTTAACTAAAGGGTGGTGGCTTTAGTAGTTTAGTACTTGTGTGTTAAATATGATTAGACTAATGATGTTACTCATGATAATACATAACTTATTGAACCAGACATTGACACAATACAATTTAGTGTTTGAGTGACCTGTCATTTTAATATTTCACGCGTTTAAACCTCGTGAATTAGTCGATCAATGTGCTGTGGAAATTATAATTACCAAAAAAATATTTCGTGAGGGTACAAAAACATCTGTAACGTATGATACGTCAAGTTAATTTTGAGTGATTATATTCAGAAGACGAGTTATTATCATATAATCAAATAATGCATGTCTTGACAGTAGCTTTTGGGCCATATTTATCAAGTTCCTTTCAAACTTTTTTCGACGAAAAGATATAGCTATCATCATTATTGAGCTTTAGAAATCAAAATCATCATGAAGAAGCTTACTTGTTATATAATACCCGCCGTAATGCAAACGTCAGAGGCTCGATGAGGGTATATCTTCACTATGAAGAGCTGTAACAACAAGTCCGGTGTAACAACAATTTTGAGATCAAATATTTGTGCAACACAAATGATGGTTATTGTTATAGATTGGTTGATGTCCTTTTTTTCTCCTTCACTTGTTCGGTTACAATGAATTTGTATAGTGTTAAGTACCTAAGTATATATATTTTGGATAAAACAAGTCGGATGATGGTCATAAGCTATGTTTGGCACGGAGCGGTGGAGGAGCATTTTGAAGCGGTGAGCGGTGAGTAAGAGCATTTTGATTTTCATTTCATGTTTGGCAAAACGAGCGGTGAGGTTTTTCATTTTTAATGATCGTTTGGCAAAGGAGCGGTGAGCGGTGAGATTTTTTAGGAAGGCTACTTTTTCCAATGCTTATTTGTGAAGCTGTGGCAAATGAGCAGTGAGCTGTGCAACTACTGCTCTCTCCTACTGCTCACAATTACTGCTCACATCTACAGCTCACTGCTCCTGCTGACAGCTCACTCATAAACCCATCATGACAAAATATATCAATTAAAATCACTCAATGGTAGATTTTTAAAAAAGGTGTAGATATTTCAGATGGTCATTTAGCTTTTTCTTATTAATTTTTAGCCTTTTTAACAAATTAAATTATACTTTATGTATAAGTATATACTTTACACATCACTTGGATTTATATAACAGCAAGTGTCTACTCCATGACGATCTTCATAAGAATGTTGTTGCAACTTGAGTTTATCTTTATCAACCTCGCGTCATAAAATGGATAAGAAACTATGTCAGCAGGTCATAAAAGTTGGCGTTAAAACTCTTGAAGTTAGTAGGCGGTGTGGCCGGCCTTTTCGAGTAACCATCGCTATTTAGTCTGCTATTTCGTCTTCCTTAACAAACAAGACCAATTCCATGATAACCAATATGAAAAAAGGTACAACAATTATACTATACGTCTACAATATAAACAATAGCATTTGAATTGCGTGACCACCAACATCAACGTACTTTATATTATTATATTATTAATAGACTTGTATCCGCGTATAAGAGTGGGGGGAGCGGTGGTAACAAGGCTGGCTGTTAGCCTTTTGGCGCCAGTCCTCCGTTGGCGCACGGTATCGTGGCTCGTCCCAACGGACCTCGCGCCAACCCCAACAGCTCGTGCCAATAGATTTTTAATTTTTTTTTTTTTTTAGTTATAAAGTGGGGTTTATGTGGGCCCATTATACCCCTTTGGTACCACTTTTTCTCGTGCCAACCACTCCCCCACAAATGTGGTGCCAAAGGGTTTCTGGTGCCAAAGCCCCAAAATCCTACGTGGCTTTGACACCACCTTCTCGTGCCAACGAATCCCAGCTCTCTAACAGCGGATAGTCTATTATATCTTAATTGATTCGGTGGTCGAATCGATAATTTGATGACTCAATCTGGTTGACTCGGTAGTCGAACTCGTGACTCGATAACTCGACCGAGTTGACTCAGTGAACGAGCCCGCAAAACGGTGATTTGACCGAATTGACTTGGTGGTCGAACCTGTGACACGTTGACTCGACCAGGTTGATTCGATGGTCAAACTAATGTGTAGTGGTTAATACATTTATTTTGTATTTAAAGATTATGTTTACATATGAAAATGTTGAATTAATAATTTTTTCAATGAGCTATTTATAATGGATTATAGATAGATTATAATTCTTTCGTTTAAAAATTATTGTCCACTGTTAGTTTAAGAAAAATATCAGTTTTACAGTTTTTTCTCTTTTATTTGTTACATAAAACAGTTTTAGTTTTAACCGATTAGTTTAAAAAATTTTAGAGTTTATACTTATAATTTCAACTAAAGGTAATGTAGTAATTTCGATCTAAACTTCTTACCTTTTGTTTAAAATTAAATAATTAATTTGAGATAATCCGAAAAAAAAAAGTGAACTATAATTTTGAGACGGAGTCGCTAGATATATTGTTGACAAATAGAATATCGTTACTGTGGTCAATTTCTACAAAAGTAGTACTGTTGTTAATAAATTATTTCAGTCGACTTAAGAAGAGAAAACAATTTTTTATACATATTACAGAAGGATTATAATATGTTAAATACAAATTATTGGATTAGAAGAAAGGTGATTAAGGGTGGGACAGTAGGTTATAGCTGGATAGAAAGTGAGCACTAGAGATCTAGCTGTATAATGTCTCCCCACAAATCAAGGAACACAAAGTGTTTAATTTGTTGAATACGAAGATAAGATTTTAGGTATGAAAAATAAGACAAAATGCATGTAATTCTCTAAACTTGGCTTTGTTTTCAAGTTATAAAAAATGTACTACAAAATCTTCATATGTTTTTTTATTTTTGTTATAAAAGCTCAAAATAAATATTTGATGATAAGTTGAGTACTCTGAACATGATGTTGAAAAGGCTATTTGACAAAAATAAAGTAACTTGTAGAGTTTTTGACTTTATAATAAAGTGATTTCTTTATTTAGATTCACATTTTTTTTATCAAACTTAATAAGTTTGCAAATTAGAATTCCTTTCAAGCAAAGGGACGACATGATACATCACTTTTGGAAAGAGTTGATTGGAGGATGGGCATATGATGCAAACATGATAACTACGAAAAAACATAAATGATCCAAAAATACATATAAAAGATACTCCCTCCGTCCCAAAATTATTGTCCCCCGACAAAAAACACACAGTTTAAGAAAAGTATCACCTTTTCAGCTTTCTCTCCCTTACTTTTTACAGAGAGACAGTTTTACCTTTAACCAATTAATTTAAATCATTTCAAAAGTTTGTAATTATGAATTCAATTAAGGGCAATCTAGTAATTTTGATCTAAAATTCTTACTTATTTTTAGAAGTTTTATAAGTGGACAATTAATTTGGGACAACCCAAAAAGGAAAGAGGAACTATAATTTTGGGACGGAGGGAGTACGTCCATTTTAATGTCTAGCTAGCTCGTTGTCATCATTAAAAACTATAAAGACTTCATAAATGGCAAGAGGATGGATACATGACATACGAGTCATTTTCTTAGTTGTAGCACATAGGAACGGAACAAAAGTGGGTCTTAAATTTTTTTGAAAAACACATATATTTATGTTATGTAATATTAAATCTGTTAAAATTTTTAATTTTTATTAGATTAGTGTTTAATTTTTTTATAGTATTATTTAGTTTATTGTAAGAGTTTATAATCGTTTTTATCCGTTCCTAATAGCATCTATGATATATCGTTAATCGCCGTAACTTGTATTTGTACTTACTCACTCGAATCAAAATTTAACATATATACTTGGTGTCAAAAGAGATCGACGAAGTACAAATGTATATGATTATATTTGTAGCAAATTTAGTTTAGCAACATAAGCAGTAGCTCAGGTGTCTTGTTCTCTGACAATTCATATATATCCGTTTTATATGAAACAAAAATTAAGATGGAGCCTTTTCAAAAACTATGACAAATCATGACCCTAATTACGCTTTTCCTTGATTGTGATTGTGAAATGAAGCGAAAATAAGTTGTCATCCACTACTATGGGTCCTTGGTCATCAAAAACATGTTGACAATGTTTGCAACTTATTTTAATCAATCTACTTTAGAATTAAAATTAAATCAACTTTAGAACTAACTAGGAGTCATTGTTCGTTATTTGTTTTAAATTTGTAAATTTAAAAGATTTAAATAACAATACTTGAGATAAATCAGATCTACAATTGTACTCATTATTATATAGACAAAATAAATTAAAAAATATAGACTGAAGACTGGAACTAAATAAGAATAGAGTGAAGATAAAGAAAATATAAATTTATATTTAAGATGAGTATGAAATAAAATTTCGTGAGTTTGAAGGGTTTAAAAATACATGTGAAGAATCTTGGCACATGGTGGACCAAGGAGAGTTTTGTTGTTCATAAGCCTTTTTACACTTTGTTTATTATTGGAGTTCTTAAGTTGTTGATGCACAACTCCTTTTCACAATTCAACAACCACCATGGAAATTCAGGCTCCATTTCTATATTCATAGTTGTCATTTCCTTTTCTATAATGGTTCATATGGTACGTCTGTTGCAGCTAGAGGCATTAAATCTTTTTCATTTTGTTAATATAGGCATTGTTTGACAATTTTTTTTAAAAAGTTATGACATTTTTTGTTTATTCATTATTATTGGTTGGTTAAACGACGCACATGTAAAACATTAAATAGGTTTAATGGGCGTATGTAAAATAATGTTGATCTCAAACTCAGATCTTAATCTTAGCTTGTAAAGGTGTACTAGCAAGGACGAATTCAAACTAATACTAGAAAAACTTTGTATATGATGCACAACTAAACAAGATGCGAAATATAATGTTTAACACAACAACAAATTGTTTGAAATGATTGCAAGCTTTAATATATTAGAAATATACGAACACTCTTAGTAGTGTTAGGGTTTACAACTTTAAAGCAAAACGTAGTAAGAACAGAGATTATAAATCATAAACCTAAGGTATCTTTTTATACATACAAGGATCCTTGTACAAGATATCTATGAACTAAACATATAAGATATACTATAAATAAAACAGAAACGCATCATAATCTCTTCCATTTTTATCTTCACATCAGGGCCATTATCTTTTTATAGTAGTAAAAGATCTCACTATCTTCTTTATCACTAGTAAGGGTAACTATGCTTAGCAGGGGGAACTTGTACAACTTAGCAGGAGGAACTCCTTAGCCATTTATTCCCAACAATCCTTCCCTAAATTTGTGCTCACTACTGAACATAAGTTTCTTAAATAAATGCTACGAATGATGAGGATGCTTACAAAATTATTATGACAAAATCTGACTATGAACCTGAGAAACTGATAAGGCACTTGATTCCTATCATCCACCTATAGAGTAGTGCCCAACATATTCTTTAACATTTATTTTGTAAGAGGATAGTGTCTATCAAAGAGCAAGTACACAATTAATCCCTCATTACCAGTTCATACACCCCTGAAGAAGTAAACAACTTCCATTCAATCATCTTAGCACCATGCTGATAGCTAAATGCTACATCTTTAGAATCGGTTTCAAACATCCTTTGCATGTTGACCCATATTTCAGAGTCTCTACCAGCAGTGGCTATGGTAGGAGGATTGTCTTTAAATTGAGCTTTCAACAATCTCCATAAAGCATTCAGGTCTTCTTTATCCAGATTCTAAAACATCTTGTTCAAGTATTGAAAGGTCTGTGTTGTTCCATCAGCTTTGGTTAGCTTCCACCAACTCATCCCTTTATTATGAAAAATATCATATTTTACTATTGGAAATTTCTGCCTATGAGGTTCTGGCACAAAGTCATCAGATACTACCAGTTCCATGAACTTGTTCAACTCCTCATCTGATGGACCTATGCTGTGATCAACAAACTTACCCAACTTATCCATCCTTTTCATTCTTTTAGTTGTTCTTTGCTTAGCTAAGCTTGGAGTTGATTCTGGTGCATTTGATGATTCACCTATTGAACTAGCCTAGGCTTTCCTCTTTGCATTCTCTCTGCACTTCTTCATAAAGGCATCTCTTTTCTTTATGTATTTCTTCTCCCTTTCTGAACCTGGATCTATGAAGTCATTAGCAAACCTAATCACAAGAAGAGCCTTGCTTTCAAGCTCCTCAAAAGACATTCTTACAAAATGTTCTCTTTTATAACCCGTATGAGTTTTCAACATGGTTTTGTAGTACACTTTCTTTCTAGCTTCAGAAATCAAATACTTGTCCTTCTTTGCCTGCACCTCTCTTATCTCAATAATATTCTTCTAATGCTTCAAAGTCATGTGAACAAGTTCATACCTTTTCTCAAGAGACTCAGTATGCTTTCATGTCTCCAAATATTCAAAAAAACTCAGTAATAATAGGCACACTTCTGTCAAGTTGGTTAATTGTAGTGTTTTACCACACCTTTAGGAAAAGGAGGTAAATATGGAAAGTATTAAATACGACGATTTAGAAAAACCGTGTATTAATGACCCAAAGGTGAAAGTTCGTTTCCCAAGGAGGTATATGTGTGTGAATAATTTGTAATTGATTTGAGATTAATATTTGAAAGAAGGAGATGAGAAAATAGAATGGCGAAGACGTGAAATGAATTACTACGACGACTAAACATAAAATCGTAAAAAGAGCTAAAATAAAAATTAATTCTAAAAACTCCAAAAAATATCAAAAATCAAATTAAATAAACTAAGAGTTTACTAATGATCAAAACTTTTTCAAACCTTTTAATTAATTAAATATTAATTTTTAAATGCTAATTAAAGCCCTAAAAATCAAATTAATTATCAAAAAGCCCAAATAAAGAGTTTTTACTTGGTAAACCTCAAAAATGACCTAAAAATATTAAAAACTATTTTTATAAATTTTTAAACTAATTAAAACTATTTAAAATGATTTTAAAAACTATTTAAACTTAAAATAATTATAAAAATTAATCTAATGATGATAAAATTAATCTAAGAGTTGCAAAAATCCTATTTTAATATATTAAACCTAAAAAAAATATAAAAAGTGCAAAAATATGAAATTTGAAATTTAATAACAAAATAATATTAAAATTATATTAAAATTATAAAAAATTCTAAAAACTTGCAAACTAGTTTATTTTAACCTAAATAATCAGAAAATGAAAGTGAAATTACCGAATTACCAAATTACCCCTAATGGGCCCCCAAATGGGCTAAAACCAAAAACAGTCAACCTTAATGGGCTTTTGGGCCCAAAAAGTCAAACAAGGCCCAAATGACCTGAAAAAGCCCTATCTGACTCAAAATTTAATCCTAAGCACAAAATTCTGAAGGCCCAAAAGCTGGTTTTGAGCTTATCACATCTTAAATAGTCAACAACTTATTCTTATTGGGCCAATAAGCCCATTAAGCAATAAGCCAATGCCATTAGCTCTGCTTAGACACACAACCTTTTTTTGAGATGCCTAAGAGATCTGTGAAAAGAAATTTTGAAAAAGCACACTTAATAAGCCAGAAATAAGCCAAGAAGATTTTCACTAAAAGACAAAATAGTCGACTTGGAGTTCTAGACCACCTCAGACCTTCTAATAAGTTGCAAAAGACTCTAAATGACTTAATTAAGACAAATCAAAAAAGAAAAGTTCAATAAAGCCAAGCCAAATAAGCACAATAAGCAGATAAGCACTTATTTAAAAGTCAAAGTGTTTGGTTTTCTAGTCAAACCTCAAAGTCAAACCCTCAAATGCTCCAGAATGAATAGATGGGTAAAATAAGTGACACCTATTACAAATTCAAAGTTGTTGCAGGTTAAAATAAGCTAGAATATCTTATTGATAAGCACCAGTTGAAATAACACTAGCAGTGGCTAGCAACAGGGGAAAGGAGTTCCCACTGCTTTGACTATTTGACTTGCTTTTTTAGAGAGATCCAGTTGGATTCAAATGGAAACAAGGGCACCCTTGTGATCAGTGAATCACAAGGAGTCTATATCAACAAAGAAATCACAAATTGGTTCACTCAATAAGCCCAGAATAAGCGAAACAGTCCACAGATATTGCATAGATCTTGAAAATAAGCAGTTATGAACAAATAAGCCGTTTGAGCATGAATAAACCAACCAAATTGAACCAAATGCATACATAAGCTATAATAAAGTCCAATAAGAACAAATAAACTTGTTTCAAGCAATGGATCAAAGTAAATAAGCAGATTCAAGCACCAAAAGTTTCTGATAAGCAAAAGTGATTATCCAAAATCCTTTTGCTTATCTATTTGACCACCAGTCCAATTTTAAGCCTTCAAATCTCTTTCCCTGATTAAATTAACCAAAATTTAACACTTGTTAACCCTAGTCTACCCTTAGATCTAGGTGTCCCCAAAATTTTAGCCAAAATACCCAAGTAAAACTGATTTTATGACCCTTTGATTGATTTAGGTGTTCAAGCCCACAAAACTTGCAGATAACCACCCCTTTATAGCAGATAAACAAGTAACAAACCACTAGAACCAAGAACAACAACACAAGCTGCCTTACATCCCTTTGAATCAGTTAACCTAAACACCCCTTTGGAATCTGATTTTGCAATCTTCCAAAGGATTGTTATGATTTAACCTATCAAACAAGATCTAATCAACCCTAACAACTCTTAATCAACATCAGAAACTCAAATCAAGCATAAAAACACAGATCCACAACAAATCATGCAAAATCACCAAATATTCAACAAAAATTCAGAAAAATGAAAAAGGAAAGAGATGCAAACCTCCAAGACTTACATCCAAGCCTTGGAATGTTTGAGCTGAGGTGATAGCAAAACAAGCACCAGCTTTCTTGTACCTTCTAAGATCAACAAACCAAAAGGATGAACAAATAATAGAAAATCTGATTTTTTTTTAAACAAGAGTTTTATCCCATAAAACCTTTCCTCAAAAACAACAAAACATGAATATGGAACTCAGATTTCAGCTATTCAATCACCAAACTTTTATAAATAACAACAAGAGAAATCACAATTTTCAGAAACTCAAATTTTATTTCAATAAAAAGGAATTACAAAGAAATAGCTAAAATCTGGAACAAAGGGACTCTCACATGTTGAGGTCCCCTTTTATAGACGACTAGAATCATTCTAGAAGGGAAAAATACATGAAAACCCTAGCTATGAAATCTCAAATATGCCCTTGAGTTCTTGATAGCGTTTGATGTTTGTGAGTTGTCCAAATGAATCAGAGACGTTCATTTTAGCTTTGGGGTTAAGCATTGAGTCTTGGCTGTTGATTTGGCCACGTGGCAAGCCTTACAGGTGAAGGTTTGATATGATTGGGTGACGTGTTGAAGTCAGATGGTGAGTGGAGATTGGGGTTTTGGGTGTGGGATGAGTTCCTGGGCATGTGAATTAAGCGTGTACATGGGTAATTTCATTTTACCCTTTGTTTTAAGTGGGGTAAGTTTTGGGTTCTTGATGGTAAACAGTAACTCGTTTGATCCGAAATAAGGGGGTGTATTGTGTTTGGCGCGTGTTTTTGCAAGTTTGAACTTTGGAGAATGAAATTAGTAGTCCTTGTGTTTTGGTTAAACTTGTAAAACGTGTTTTCAGTTAACCAAACTTGATTTCCTTTGTTAAATAAGTTATAAACTTCACACTTTTGCCATCAAACTTTGCAATAAGGGTTTCAAGGGTTATTTTTGCCACTTTTGCATATTTGAAGGACTGATCTTGGACATTCTTGATCTTTAAAGGTCTTCATTGTATCTTTGACTTCATGAGGGACCATAATTGACAATTTAGAATTAATGAGGGACTAAACTTGCCAACTCTTCAAAGTTGAAGGACCATTTTACAATTTTGACAAACTTAAGGGACCAAACTTGTAATTATGAATATACAAGGGTTTTAAGTGTCTTTTCTTCATATTTTAAGGATCAATCTTGTACATCTCAAGTCTTCAAGGGTTTATCTTGGATAGTTCATAAACTAGGGCCCGGTTCTTTGTACGGCTTCGTTTCTCGTGTCCGTTTTTCCTTGTTTCTTGTGATCTTTTGTCTTTTTCACGATATCCATACCTAAAACACACAAGTAAACAAATACAAGCATATATATGGTATTTTATGACATTTTAATGCATTTAAAGCCCGAAAAGAATGATGAGATCATGTATAAAAGCCATCTCATCACTCCCCCATACTAAGCCATTGTCGTGCCCTCACGCAATGCTAGAATAAAGTATCTAAGCATCACCAAAATTTAATTTTATTAACCTTTATTGAAAATTAAAAGACTTGCAACAATACTACGAAGATGTGTAAAGACATAATGTATGATTTTCATCACGAATGTGACTTTTAGGGTCAATGAATAGAAACAAGTAAATGTTCCATAGAGTAAATTTTGTCATCCTTGATTGTCATACATTCCATGCTAAGTGCAAAAACGAGATCATTGTTGGTACAAGTCACAATGCTAACACTGCTCATACGTCCAAATTGTGTAATACTTTTTCTCCCCGCAATCCTAGTTATTATAAAAGGAAATGGGTTTCTAGAATTTTTTAACTATTTGTCATGGATCACGTACAAGTGATTCATATTGACTTATTTAAGTATTTATTAGACCGAAAGTAAAGTAGCACGATTTAATCGATAGTTAGCCGAAGGACAAAATCTTTTAAAACGGCTTCTCGTGTATCTCCTTAAGTTCATATCTTGGCATAACTCGTTTCACGATTTGAGACCTTTCTCGGACTGATATTTGGCATGTACTTCATACTTCAAATATTGGGAAGACGTTCTTGAAATTATGGTCTTCTCTTCGTATTTTGGAATTTCTTCACTTGACGTTTTCGAGAGATTCTTCATACTTGGACCACGACTTCATCATTTTTCTTCAATCTTTATTTTGGACTTTGATATACAACGATTCGCCTCCTTTTCGGACTTGGATATATTTATCCTCATACCTTGTAAGGGTCTTTTTGGATAGACTTTCTCCATGATCTTTAGGGTAGTAATTGCTTTTCGTCGTGTGTCTCGATCCTTCATATTGATTTAGGAATAATGATACTTCACATCATCTTGGATCTTTAACAACAAAATAGAGCTCCTCATGCCTTGTAAGGGCCTTTTTTTATCTTCACCAATCTTCGCGTCTCGCTTCAATAAGTTATGCCTTGGCTATGAACTCTATTCAACCCCGAGCAACTTTTAAACGATCTTCTGCTAGAAGCTAAGTAACCTTTCAAATCGTACGACCTTACTTATTGCAATTATTTTTATTCCTAATGCATTGATCTTATGGGAGAAAAAGCCACAATTAAAAACATATGAGTTTTTGAAAGAACATTTTCATGTTCTACGTTTAGCATGATCACTTGTCTAACTCTATCATCTCTCGTTCTTCACTATTTAAAGACCTCTAATTAAAGAGACTCGTGAATACTTAGCCATGCAAGTCAAAATTAAGCCAATTTGGATTAGCTTTCATTAAGACTATATCATATCAAAGTTTTGGGTTTTCAAGCCACCTATAGGATCTTGCACTTTCTTGGACTTTTTCAAGTTTAGAGAATGCATTTTATAGTTCCCTTGATAAGTGACTTTCTAGGATCAATTATAGGAACTTGCGAAAAGTTCTTGTTCTTAACCCGAATGAGCTAAGACTTTCGCGTTTTAAAGTTCCCTATATAAAAGTCTAGCAAAACTTGAATTGAGCAGGTTAAGGAATGTAAAGGGCTCCAAATGCCCATCAAGTCAAAAATTAGCTCTTATTCTACCCATCAGAAAAGATACATTCGTGTCTTAAAAACACTTATTAAAACTAAGAAAATTTTTAAAATTTGGCCATTTTTAGCCTTATTAGCAACAAAACATTGAAAGTTGGAAAACGTGAGGGTGTAGCAAAGCAAGTATTTATTCACCCCCCATACTAAAATTAAACATTGTCCTCAATGTTTCGAGTCTAAAGGTGGAGCACCCCCATACTAGAGACAAAGAGTCGAATGCTTAGGATCTAGCATGGAAAGGGTGATCAACAATATATCTAAAGCCGTTTATGAATTATGCTAAAAGATAATTGTTAGAAAAAAAGGATATGTGATGGATTCGTGAAAAACTTCTTTAAGCAAACGATCGAGGCTCATGTAAACGAACACGAGAGTCTTCAATCGTAGATGATTATGATCTAGATAACACAATCACAAACAACCACGAGACAACGAGTTGGAAGGGCACAAATCCCCTCTCATTATTTATTAGAAAGCATAAAAAGATAAGCATGGAATCTCCCCCACGAGGCTCCTCGTTTTTGATTACCGAGTCATGAGCTCGACTCGATCCCCTCAATGCTAATTATCATTGGGGAAGGTGACTTGGTCGAGGTCATCTAATGAAGGAATTTCCCCACCAAAGTAGTGCTTAAGCATATGTCCATTCACCTTGAAGTTAGGACCATCATTTTGAGCTAGCTCGATGGTCCCATAAGGAAACACTTGTGTAACGGTGAAAGGACCCGACCAACGAGATTTCAATTTCCCGGAAAATATCTTTAATCTAGAGTTAAAAAGTAACACTTAATCACCAACGTTAAAAACCCAGTTTTTAATCTTTGCATCATGAAACTTTTTAGTCTTTTCTTTGAAAATCAATGAATTTTCATAAGCATTATCTCTTAGTTCATCCAATTCATTCAATTGTATTTTCCGGTGATCTCCCGCGGTCTTTAAGTCAAAGTTTGCATGCTTAAGGGCCCAATATGCCTTGTGCTCCAATTCAATGGGCAAATGACAATTCTTCCCATAGACTAACTTATAAGGAGTACAACCGATAGGTGTCTTATAAGCGGTCCTAAAGGCCCATAAAGCGTCATCGAGTTTTTCGAAACATGAAGCACGGTTTTCTCCAATCGACCTCTCTAAAATCCTCTTCAAAGCTCGGTTCGAAACCTCGACTTGCCCACTCGTTTGCGGGTGATAAGCCGTAGAAAGACGATGAGTAACTCCATATTTCTTTAAGACCTTCTCGAATTGGTCATTACAAAAATGGGTTCCACGATCGCTTATAATAGCACGAGGGGTTCCGAACCGAGATAATAGTAGCTTCAAAAACTTTACTACCACACGAGCATCATTAGTAGGTAAAGCCTTAGCTTCCACCCACTAAGAAAGGTAGTCGACGGCGACGAGGATATACTTGTTACCATAAGACGATGGGAACAACCCCATAAAGTCTATGCCCCAAATGTCGAAAATCTCACACACTTGAATTATGTTTTGCGGCATTTCATCACGTTGAGACGATTTTCCTTGACGTTGGCACGAATCACACGACTTCACAAGTGCGTGTGCATCATGATAGATAGAAGGCCAAAAGAAGTCGGCATCGAACACTTTCTTAGCCGTGAGATTAGCACCGTGGGCCCCTCGTGACAAGCTCTAAGGATGTTAGAAGCTTCGGCACCAAAAACACAACGTCGAACGAGTTGATCCGCACAAACCCGAAAGAGATAAGAGTCGTCTAAAAAATAGAACTTGACGTCACGAAAGAATTTTCGCTTTTGTTGTGTCGTCATACCCTTGATTATGAAATTTCCCGCATGGTAATTTGCAATGTCGGCAAACCATGGGGTGGTGTCTTTAGAATTCACTACACCGAGAGTCTCGAGAGGAAATGTTTCGGTGATTTCCTTGTTCTCGAAAACATCTTTGTGAGGATCTTCTAGACGAGAGAGATTACCGGCCGCTAGATTATCGGCTCCTTTTTTTTCAAGCACGGTGACATCAAATTCTTGGAGGAGGAGCATCCAACGAAGCAATCTCGGCTTAGCATCTTGCTTAGCTAAGAGATACTTGATATCCGAATGGTCGGTATACACGATGCTTTTAGTTAAAACGAGATAAGGTCGGAATTTCTCAAAAGCATAGACCACGGCAAGGAATTCCTCTTCCGTTGTGGTGTACTTTAATTGAGCCTCGGTCATCGTCTTACTAGCATAATGGATAGGACGTAAATGATTTTCATAACGTTGCCCTAATACGCCCCCTATAGCATAATCACTTGCATCGCACATGATTTCAAAGGGCAATTCCCAATTAGGAGCAACAAGAATGGGAGCTTCGGTAAGTTTCCTTTTGAGAGTTTCGAAAGCTCTAACACAATCCTCATTGAAATTAAAAGGAGCACCCTTCTCGAGAAGGTGTGTCATAGGTCGAGAGATTTTCGAAAAGTCTTTGATGAAACGACGATAAAATCCCGCGTGGCCTAGGAAACTCCTAACTCCCTTAACGGTTTTGGGATGAGGTAACTTGCCGATGACGTCTACCTAAGCTTTATCGACCTCAATCCCCGTTTTCGAGACCTTATATCCTAAGACGATTCCTTGTTTACACATAAAATGACATTTTTCCCAATTAAGCACAAGATTGGTTTCTTCACAACCTTTTAACATTTGCTCGAGATTAGATAAACACGACGTTAACGAATTGCCAAACACCGAAAAGTCATCCATAAACACTTCCATCGACTTCTCGATCATATCGTGAAAAATAGCCATCATACACCGTTGAAACGTACCCGGTGCATTACAAAGTCTGAAAGGCATCCTAAGATAAGCAAACGTTCCATAAGGACACGTAAACGTAGTCTTCTCTTGATCACGAGGGTCGATAGGGATTTGAAAGTAACCGGAAAAATCATCTAAAAAGCAATAGAATTCATTTCCCGTAAGTCGCTCCAACATTTGATCCATGAAGGGCAAAGGAAAGTGGTCTTTACGAGTGGCGTCATTTAACTTTCGGTAGTCAATACACACCCTCCAACCGGTCACAACACGAGTGGGAATTAACTCATTGTTTTCATTAGGCACAACGGTCATTCCTCCCTTTTTAGGGACACAATGGATTTGGCTCACCCATGGGCTATCGGAGATAGGATAAATCATTCCCGCATCAAGGAGTTTTAAAACTTCCTTTTTGATGACATCGTGAATTTTAGGGTTTACCCTTCTTTGAATTTGAATTGCGGGTTTGTAGTCCTCCTCCATTAAAATCTTGTGAGTACAAAATTTTGGGTCAATACCCTTAATGTCGGAAATTTTCCACGCAATTGCCCCTTTACGAGCTTTAAGAACTTTCAAAAGCTCGATTTTTTCATCATTAGCAAGACCTTTTGCAATAATAACCGGCAACTTGTCATCACCTTCCAAGAATGTGTATTCAAGGTGAGATGGAAGATCTTTCAATTCAAGGATAGGTGGTTCCTCGATTGAAGATTTTTGCTCAACACTCATAACTTACATCGGCGGAAGAAATGGTGGAATAGAAGTATCATCACTAATAATCACCTCATCTTCATTGTCGATTTCATTTGAAGTAAAATCGCCTCCTTGGAATGGAGTGAGATTTGGTGTAGAATTAGCGAGAATCGGATCCAAAATAGTGAGATTGCCACTTGACGAGCTATCGGAAAAACCTAACACTTCTTGTGAAAACTCATCGCAAACCACATCAACTAAGTCAATGTGATTGATGGTAGCGATTGCATAAACATGAGAAGGTTTTGAGTTTTGAGTAGCGTTTATAACAAGTTCCTCTTCGTTGAATCTCAAAGTAATAGTTCTTGCATGAGCATCGATAAGCGATCTCGAGGTGTCTAAAAATGGACGACATAAAATTAGAGTAACTTGAGGATCCGCGGGGATGTCAAATACTATAAAATCAATGGGATAGTAGAACTTCCCTACTTTCACGAAAACATCCTCGGCTACTCCACATGCTAAAATCGTAGAATGATCGACCATCTCGATAGACATGTTCGAAGGAGTAAGAGCCGGAAGCGAAAGCGATTTCCAAATGAAAAATGGCATCAAATAAATGCTCACACCAACATCGGCCAAGGCGAGGAATTCTTTCATATCTTGTATGTCACAAGGAATGAGAAACTTTCCGGGGTCACCAACTTTTTCCGGTATGCGGTTAAGATAAACCGAAGAACAATTAGCAAGCTTTGAAAGCTTTTCCTTATCATTCATCATACTTTTGAAAGTGGAAGCAAAACGAGGCATATATAACAACGCGTCGGCTAAACTTACATCAAAATGAACTTGTTGAAACATTTTTATAAACACCTCGATTTGTTGTTTGTTACGTTCTTGCAATTTCTCTTTGTTTCGTCTCGAAGGGTAAGGTAAAGGTGGTGTGGGTTGGACATTAGGCAACGGCCTTGGAATCTTGGGTTCCATGATTGGTATTGGTTCAACCGTAGGTGTGGTTTGAGCGGTACTTCGTGGGCTTGTGATATGCTCCTTTTCGACCATCACCTCGGGCTCTTTCTCGATTTCCTTCTCCGTAGAAGTACTTGGACGAGAGATTGGTTCCTTGAAAGTTTTACCACTACGTGTAGTAATAACCTTCATTTCTCCCTTCGGGTTTGCAATGGTATCACTAGGAAGACCACCCGAGGAAGAGGGTTTACACATGATTGCTTCAAACATTTTTGCCATTCGGTCTTCAAATTTTGATTGTCTTAAATCTGCTTTTAACAATTCTTGCTTAATCTCATGTTGTCTTGTTCCATCTTTTGTTGATTTTGTTGAAGACGTTGAACATTTCCTTCTATTTTATTAGCATGAGTCTTAAGTTCATTAGCAAGTTCGTTTTTAAGCTCATTTTTCAACTCGGATCTTAAGCTAATCATCTCACGTTGCATGTTATCAAACTTAGCATCATTTGCTTTAGCATAATCCAAAAATTCTCCTTGAATATTTTTAGTGTGAGCATTTTGAAAACCTTGTGTAGTGTTTTGAAAATCACGGTTTTGGTTTTGATTTGCATTTTGTCCATTCCCACTTTGATAATTCCCTTTGTTGTAGTTACGTGAATTGCCTTGATAACCACCATTTTGATTGTTGTTTCGATAGTTATTAACATTTTGATTTGGTGGAGCTTGATTTGGGCGGGAACCTTGGCCGTTTTGGTTGTAAGTTCCCGTTGCTACGTAAGCACTCGAAGTGTTACCACCGGCGGTAATGCACTCGAAAAGATCATGAGCTCCACCACAAGACAAACAACTCTTATCAACCGCTTTAACCGAAGCGGAATTTAAAGCATCTTGTGCTTTCCAATGAGTCATAAGATTTGAAAACCTATCGAAAAACGATTTTCCTCATTAGCTTCATCATGTAAGGCATTAATGTGACGAGACTATGACGATGATGACGAATCCATATTGGCAACACTCGGTGTGTTACGAGGGTTGTAAACCTTAGATCTATTCTCGATAATCTTTAAAGCTTCATCGGTCGTTTTGCACAAAAAATTACCACCCGCGGCGGCATTCAAATAATCTCGTTCATGATCATTAATCCCATTATAGAAAGTATCTATTTGATGCAATCCCGAAAAATCATGGTGTGGACATTCATGTAACATTTCCTTAAATCGTTCCCATGCCATTGAAAAACTCTCATTATTACGTTGTGTAAACCTTGAAATCTTATTTTTCAAATGTGTTGTTTTAGATGGTGGAAAAAATTGGTTCACAAACTTAGAGACGAGATCACCCCATGTCAAAATCGAATTTGGCGGTTCTTTCTCAAGCCAAATTTTAGCGGGTCCATCTAACGAGTATGGAAACAACATCATCTTAATGGCGTCATGTGGAACATCCTTAAACTTGCTAGTTGCGGTGAGACGATTAAAATTCCTTATGTGGTAATGCGGGTTGTCTTTCTCATGACCTCTAAACTTATTTGCTTGAAACATCGACATTAAACCCGTCTTAATCTCGAAATTCTCCGCAAGAATGGCGGGAATCACAATGGCTTCTCCAAAACCCTCGGTGGGTGCTTGAAGCAACTCCATCATAGTACGATTAGCCATGACGACTTCTTGTTCTACAATAGGTTCAACAATTGGAGTTTGTTCTTCAATCAACGTCTCTTGATTTCCTTGACTTTGACGACGTTTACGAGCTCGTTTTGCTTGATTACGAGTTCGCATAAACTTCACGAAGAATGGGAGGTGAGCAACGAAGATTCTTTTTGGGTGTTTTGTGAATTTTCAATTTTTTTGTGTTTTTGATTGTTTTTAATTTTTTTTGGATTTTGTGTATCTTCGTAGACAACAATCTACCAAATCTCTCCTCGAATCAAACTCTTGATTAAAGAAGCCTCAAAAGAATGAAAACGATCACGTTGAGTGAACGCCTTCGAATGACTTTAGAACTTTGGTGAAAACCAAATTGTTCAAGAGGGTTTAATCACAAAGAAAACCAAGCAAATATATATGATACGTAATAATACTTTGGGTGGCAAAACCCTCGATTAGCCTTCAATCTCAAAATACTCACAAGCAAGCGGGGAAAAGAGGCGGCGCGAAGCACTTAAGAGCCTTTTTCCCTAGGTTATATTTTATAATACCCGCCTTATACCCACCTTATAGTTTGTATTTTTCAAAATCGAGCTTCACGAAAGTATTTATCTATTTTTGCCTTTTTCTTTTTGTTTAAGATTCGAATACAATAATTAGGAGATCAACCAATTAAGGTTGTGTTTTCACACTTTTGGAGATATTTTGTATTGATTGTGATACTTAATACAATATAGTAATAAAAAATTCACAAGAAAAACGAAAAAACCGATAATACGTATTAGTAGATTTCTACTAATACAATTACTATTTATGGTTAATATTAAAAACAACAAGACAAATTAATCACGACACACCTCCCCGGCAGCGACGCCAAAATGATTGTAGTGTTTTACCATACCTTTAGGAAAAGGAGGTAAATAGGGAAAGTATTAAATACGACGATTTAGGAAAACCGTGTATTAATGACCCAAAGGTGAAAGTTCGTCTCCCAAGGAGGTATATGTGTGTGAATAATTCGTAATTGATTTGAGATTAATATTTGAAAGAAGGAGATGAGAAAATAGAATGACGAAGACGTGAAATTAATTACTACGACGACTAAACGTAAAATCGTAAAAAGAGCTACAATAAAATTAATTCTAAAAATTCCCAAAAAATTACCAAAAATCAAATTAAATAAACTAAGAGTTTACTAATGATCAAAACTTTTTCAAACCTTTTAATTAATTAAATATTAATTTTTAAATGCTAATTAAAGCCCTAAAAATCAAATTAATTATCAAAAAGCCCAAATAAAGATTTTTCACTTGGTAAACCTAAAAAATGACCTAAAAAGATTAAAAACTATTTTTATAAAATTTTAAACTAATTAAAACTATTTAAAATGATTTAAAAACTATTTAAACTTAAATTAATTATAAAAATTAATCTAATGATGATAAAATTAATCTAAGAGTTGCAAAAATCCTATTTTAATGTATTAAACATAAGAAAAATATAAAAAGTGCAAAAATATGAAATTTGAAATTCAATAATAAAATAATATAAAATTATAAAAAATTCTAAAAACTTGCAAACTAGTTTATTTTAACCTAAATAATCAGAAAATGAAAAAATTACCAAATTACCCCTAATGGGCTCCCAAATGGGCTAAAACCAAAAACAATCAACCTTAATGGGCTTTTGGGCCCAAAAAGTCAAACAAGGCCCAAATGACCTGAAAAAGCCCTATCTGACTCAAAATTTAATTCTAAGCACAAAAGTCTGAAGGCCCAAAAGCTGGTTTTGAGCTTATCACAGCTTAAATAGTCAACAGCTTATTCTTGTTGTGCCAATAAGCCCATTAAGAAATAAGCCAATGCCATAAGCTCTGCTTAGACACACAACCTTCTTTTGAGATGCCTAATAGATCTGTGAAAATAAATTTTGAAAAAGCACACTTAATAAGCCAGAAATAAGCCAAGAAGATTTTCACTAAAAGACAAAATAGTCGACTTGGAATTCTAGACCACCTTAGACCTTCTAATAAGTTGCAAAAGACTCTAAATGACTTAATTAAGACAAATCAACAAAGAAAAGTTCAATAAGCCAAGCCAAATAAGCACAATAAGCATATAAGCACTTATTTAAAAGTCAAAGTGTTTGGTTTTCTAGTCAAACCTCAAAGTTAAACCCTCAAATGCTCCATAATGAATAGATGGGTCAAATAAGTGACACCTATTACAAATTCAAAGTTGTTGCAGGTTAAAATAAGCTAGAATAGCTTATTGATAAGTACTAGTTGGAATAACACTAGCAGTGGCTAGCAGCAGGGGAAAGGAGTTCCCACTGCTTTGACTATTTGACTTGTTTTTTTAGAGAGGTCCAGTTGGATTCAAATGGAAACAAGGGCACCCTTATGATCAGTGAATCACAAGGAGTCTATATCAACAAAGAAATCACAAATTGGTTCACTCAATAAGCCCATAATAAGCAAACAGTCCACAGATATTGCACAGATCTTGAAAATAAGCAGTTATGAACAAATAAGCAGTTTGAGCATGAATAAGCCAGCCAAATTGAACCAAATGCATACACAAGCTATAATAAAGTCCAATAAGCACAAATAAACTTGTTTCAAGCAATGGATCAAAGTAAATAAGTAGATTAAAGCACCAAAAGTTTCTGATAAGCAAAAGTGATTATCCAAAATCCTTTTGCTGATCTATTTGACCATTAATCCAACTTTAAGCCTTCAAATCTCTTTCCCTGATTAAGTTAACCAAAATTTAACACTTGTTAACCCTAGTCTACCCTTAGATCTAGGTGTCCCCAAAATTTTAGCCAAAATACCCAAGTAAAACTAATTTTATGACCCTTTGATTGATTTAGGTGTTCAAGCCCACAAAACTTGCAGATAACCACCCCTTTATAGTAGATAAACAAGTAACAAACCACTAGAACCAAGAACAACAACACAAGCTGCCTTAAATCCCTTTGAATCAGTTAACCCAAACACCCCTTTGGAATCTGATTTTGCAATCTTCCAAAGGATTGTTATGATTTAACCTATCAAACAAGATCTAATCAACCCTAACAACTCTTAATCAACCTCAGAAACTCAAATCAAGCATAAAAACATAGATCCACAACAAATCATGCAAAATCACCAAATATTCAACAAAAATTCAGAAAAATGAAAAAGGAAAGAGATGCAAACCTCCAAGACTTACATCCAAGCATTGGAATGTTTGAGCTGAGGTGCTAGCAAAACAAGCACCAACTTCCTTGTACCTGCTAAGATCAATAAACTAAAAGGATGAACAAATAATAGAAAATCTGATTTTTTTTGAAAACAAGAGTTTTATCCCATAAAACCTTTCCTCAAAAACAACAAAACATGAATATGGAATTCAGATTTCAGCTATTCAATCACCAAACTTTTATAGATAACAACAAGAGAAATCACAATTTTCAGAAACTCAAATTTTATTTCAATAAAAAGGAATTACAAAGAAATAGCTAAAATCTGGAACAAAGGGACTCTCACATGTTGAGGTCTCCTTTTATAGACGACTAGGATCATTCTAGAAGGGAAAAATACATGAAAACCCTAGCTATGAAATCTCAAATATGCCCTTGAGTGCTTGATGGTGTTTGATGTTTATGAGCTATCCAAATGAATCAGAGACGTTCATTTTATCTTTGGGGTTAAGCATTGAGTCTTGGTTGTTGATTTGGCCACGTGGCAAGCCTTGGAGGTGAAGGTTTGATATGATTGGGTGACGTGTTAAATGGTGGGGTCAGATGGTGAGTAGGGATTGGGGTTTTGGATGTGGGATGAGTTCCTGGGCATGTGAATTAAGCGTGTGCCTGGGTAATTTCATTTTACCCTTTGTTTTAAGTGGGGTAAGTTCTGGGTTCTTGATGGTAAACAGTAACTCGTTTGATCCGAAATAAGGGGGTGTATTGTGTTTGGCGCGTGTTTTTGCAAGTTTGAACTTTGGAGAATGACATTAGTAGTCCTTGTGTTTTGGTTAAACTTGTAAAACGTGTTTTCAGTTAACCAAACTTGATTTCCTTTGTTAAATAAGTTATAAACTTCACACTTTTGCCACCAAACTTTGCAATAAGGGTTTCAAGGGTTATTTTTGCCACTTTTGCATATTTGAAAGACTGATCTTAGACATTCTTGATCTTCAAAGGTCTTCATTGTATCTTTGACTTCATGAGGGACCATAATTGACAATTTAGAATTGATTAGGGACTAAACTTGCTAATTCTTCAAAGTTGAAGGACCATTTTGTAATTTTGACAAACTTAAGGGACCAAACTTGTAATTATGAATATACAAGGGTTTTAGTCTTTTCTTCATATTTTGAGGATCAATCTTGTACATCTTCAAGTCTTTAAGGGTTTATCTTGGATAGTTCATGAACTAGGGCCCGGTTCTTTGTACGACTTCGTTTCTCGTGTCCGTTTTTCCTTGTTTCTTGTGATCTTTTGTCTTTTTCACGATATCCATACCTAAAACACACAAGTAAACAAATACAAGCATATATATGGTATTTTATGACATTTTAATGCATTTAAAGCCCGAAAAGAATGATGAGATCATGTATAAAAGCCATCTCATCACTGGTTTAGCATCACCTGAATTTCTTTCTCAATTTAAACTAGATCAACCTTTGTTTCTTTATTAGATGACCAATTGATGTTTAAGTCAAGTTCTGTTTCAGCTTTCTTTTTTGCTTCTTTTTTCTTCAATCTTTCTCTTTCCTCTTGTAACTCTTCCTCATGCATCTGTCTAGCTAAGTTTACATCACTTAACTCTTGAGCTTTCCTAGACTTTTGTTTAGGTTGCACAATCATAATGCCTTTCCCCTTGTCTTTTGGATCTATTGTCAAAGGACTTTGTGCTGTAGTTTTACCAATAACTATGCCAGCCTGTACTTGCCTTCTTCTACTTCTTGTGAACATCCTTGTAGGAGTAACTCTTGTAGATACAATTGTAGTAGGTGCATAAGAAATAGAAATAGAAACAGATGGAACATTACTGCTAGCAAGGGGATTACTTACAAAATAGGGGAAGTTATGTAGTTGCAAGGGCAACTGTTGTGGCAGGAGGATCTATTTTAGTAGGTTTTTGCATCAAATTCAACAGAACATCAGCAACGTCATTTGTAGTATCACTCCCTTATCATTCCCTTACTCACCACTACATTTTTCTCTACTTGGAGTTGGATATCAAACCATTCAGTTTCACCTGGATAACTCTGTCTCTTCCTTCCCTCAACTTTAGCAAGCCTGGTCTTCAATTGAGCAATGTCCATGCCTTGTTGTTTGACTGTCTGTACCAGTTATGCATTTTACTTTTACAAGCTAGTGCACAATACCGTCAATTCCAATAGGGTTAAAGGTTGCATGTTGCCCTCAGACCTATTCGGGGAATTAACCCTAATAGTTCTTCATTGGCCAAGGGAGAGGACTTATGAATGGTGCCAATGGCCTGACCAACCAAAGAGCTTGGTGCAGTAGTGACAACCACTCCCTTCATGTTAGCCACACTTGTGGAAGCATCCTTTTCTACTACAAGTGTAAGTCCATTAGGCAAGGGAATCTTGGTGAAATTGGTTTTGGTTCTTTGTTTCTTGGATATATCAACAGTGGGATGTGATGATATAACAGTGGGATCTTTATATTATGTTTCTTGAGAGAGTGTGGGTTGGGCTACTGTGGGATGTGCAGGAGCTTCACTCTGAAGGAAAGCAAGCATGGGAGGGGTCAAGGGAACATATCTACCAGAATAATTTTAGGTGTCAGGGGAAAGTGTGGTGAACAATTTAGTTGTATGGGGAGTTGCAAAAAATTATTCAGTATGTGGAATTTCCCCATGCTAACTCATATCTAATAGAATGGCCAAAAATATTAAATACATACAAAATTTGGTTTTGCTCTTAACATTTTCAACATGCCATCCAAAATCATATTAGAAAAATTATATTTTCGCCCTATAGCCAAGCACACTAGTGAAGTGGCAACATTACTCCCAAATTCATTAAATGCAGTTGTTTAGTGCCAAGGCATTGTAGGATTGTGTGAATTAAAAACTTCTAGTGGGGGAAAACTAACGTTTAAAAAAATTTGATTTTTGATTTTTAGAAAGATTGTATCTTAACAAAGAAAGATTATGAAATTATTTAACTTTAAGTAGAGTTATCACACCATCTGCATCATCTAAGACAAGAGGATCTCGAAGTGATGCAACAGTAATATACTTAGAATGACCATCTACCTTGCTTCTAATTGTTACTTCTCCATAAACTGTTTTGATCACTGCATTGGACCAAAACTTTTGGATGTGTGAAGTGTAGATTCGATGATCAATGACTAAGGTTAACCTGAAATAGCAAGCACGAAGATAGTCCACTGCCTCATGAAAGGATTCATGTCTAACAGGTTTTGCCAGAATGGCAATCATGTTGTGATATTCAGCAATTTTGAGTGCCATTGAGAATTTTCAAGATGTAATGAAGAAAAGTTTGAGATTGTAGGTTGGTTTTAATAAAAGTGAATTATATTGTAGGTGGGTTTTGATCAAAGTGAATTATCGAGCCTGTTGGTTAAACGAATTGAGAATTTATAGACTAAGGAGAAAGATCTTATTGGACCGACCTTGCAAATTGCTAAGAATTTAGAAAGAAAATATTTTTAAACACTTGAAATATTTGAAAGTAGAAAATAAGGAAACCAAATTGCGAAGTAATCGGCCTAAATATCTCCTAAAAATAATAAAGTATTGTTTAACCAAAATTTTCGCAACAGGCCCAACGGCTAGTCAAACAGGGTAACGATAAAAAATTCAATGGTCAAACCGGTGGAATATACAAAAGCAGGGGGAAGTTGTACATGCATGGGGAAGTTGTACAAACAGGGGAAAATCTTCCTAGGGGTATTAATCGACCTCCAATAGGCATTAGGTTACAAAGAACTGTCCAAAGACACACACTTGCATAAGAAAGATAGATATGTAGGAGCTCAAGAGTCCCTTGTTCACCAGATGCTTCATGAAGGAAGTTAAAACATAAGTTCACCATGAACCAGGTTATCCCATGAAAATGTACATACCTAGGTCAACAACACGACCATCCCATACCTAAGGGCGATTTTCTTGGCTACATGCACATAGTCCTTTCATAGTGTGCATTTTACTGCACATAATGTAAGAGAAGATACACATTACAGTGCCTCGAGGTCTAAGGACTCCAGTAGGCTTTGTAGCAAGCCTTCATAGTCACAAAGCCCCCACTCACATATGGATATGATCTAGGATCATATATGAGTAGCTAGTGACACCCTGAGTCCTAATGGTTTGACAATACCCACCCTTAGACACGGAATACTTACAAACCAAGTGCAACAAAATCCATAACACATCCAAGTAACCTAATATTGCATAGTTAGTCTAAAACCACGCGAAATCATACATAAAATTAAGAAGAAAAACCTAAGCATGGGAATATTTCAAGGCAATTCTAAAAAGTGGAAAAAATGACTAACAGTATCACAACAACAAATAATAGTACAATCCTGAGCATATCTTTAGGGATTGACCATCCCAGTACTTGTTACCAAGTACTGAAACCTCCCAATATCAAAAGGTTTAGTCAAAAAGCCAGCTACATTAAACTCTTTGTCAATAGTTTCAGGAACAATGAAACCTTTTTCAAAATAATCTCTAATAAAATGATGTCTGATCTCAATATCTTTAGTTTTTGTATGTTGCACAGAATTTTTAATAATTCAAATTATACTATTATTATCGATGAAAATGTTGGTTTTTATGAAATTGTACCCATAATCCAGCAATTGATTCTAAATCCAAAGAACTTGTCCATAGCATGATGCAGCTGATACATACCCAGTCTTAGTTGTAGAAGTGGCTACAATTGTCTTCTTCTTGCACTGCCAAGATATCAATCTCTTCCTCAAAAACTGACAACCACCAGATTTGGATTTCCTATCACCATTATCACCTCCATAATCACTATCAGAATAGGAAACCAGCTCAAAGGGAGACTCCTTGGGATATCAAAGACCCAACATTGGATGAGACTTTAGATACCTAAAGATCCTTTTTACAATAAAGAGATGACAATCCTTGGGTGTCACCGGATGTCTATCACAAACAATATCAGGCCTTGAAGGCGCCATACGAAATGAAGTTAACCATGTTTTCCATTCTTTATACGAGCTCACTTCTTCATAGTTAATATTCCACACCGAACTATCTGTTTACCAATATCCTGAATCATATTGCATCTAACGAATAAGTGCTTCGATGACTCAACACCATAATCACAAATGGGACACGAAATAGCTTGAATATCAATACCTCTCTAAGACATATTCATTCTAGTAGGAAGGATATTACACCTGATTTTCAAAGCGAGAATATTAACTTTAATGGGAACATACTTAACCCACCTAGTCGTATCACCGAGATTCGGATGACGCATCTCATCAATTTTCCTCCTAATAGAAGCCACCGAGAACTCTCTCGTACTCTCTAAATTATAAACCCAAAGATCATTCATATGAACTAGGCTAATCGATTGAACCAACTCCTCCAACTTACTAAACTGAGTCTGTTCAACTCCCCCATTGGGGCAACACCTAAAAGAATCAACTAGAGTATTTTCGTTTAATTTAGAAATCCTCCTCCATATTCTAAAGAGCGAACATCAGAGGGAAGATATCCTTAAAGATACCGCCCTCGTACCATCTATCGACCAGAATTTAACCATTTCCCCATTACCCAATCTAAGATTCATGAAATCAAAAACGTACACACCTTTTTTTATGTAGATCACGAACTTCATCCACAATACCTAACCAGCATGATCGGCCAACTTTCTCCTCGCTAGAACTTACTTTACCATTTAAACCATGAATCGCCGTAATGACTTTCGCCCAAAGAGAATCTTTATGAACAAAAAGTTTCCAAAGCCATTTAAGCATCAACCCCCTGTTTAACGAGTACAGGCTTGAAACACCGAACCCGCCACGTTTTTATCAGTTAAAACATTATTCCACTTCACCTACGACACCTTTTTACCGCCAATCTCATGACCATTGAAAAAAAACGACCTCAAATAGATTTCAAGATTTGAAGAACCCTTGATGGAACTCTAAATATCGATATATGGGATAAAGGAATATAACCAAACACATTTTCAGCAAGGTAATTCGACATACAATGGATAAAGTTTTCATTTTCCACTTGGAGAGCCGAGTCCACTTTCTCCACGAACTCCTGTCATGCTTGAACCCGCGATATAGTTCTACCTAGTTTAGTACCAAGATAAGTAAATTGACTAGTAAGCATTTGGCACCTCAACTTAACAGCCGCTTGATTGACATACGAACCCTCTACGTTCACCCCATGATCTTAGTTTTGCACAAATTAATCTTAAGACCTGATGCGTGAAAAAAACATTCCAACACGTGAATTAATGTTATAATATTCTCATCACTCCATTGCCCCAAAAATAGCGCCATCCGCGTAAAACATATGAGAAAGCCACAACGAATGATTTAAATTTATGACTTTAAACAGCCCTACATCAACCACCCGCTGGAATGAGAGGTGAAGACTCTCCATAATGAGAATAAACAAAAAAAGGGATAACAGATCCCCTTGCTTTAATCCTTTATAGAATTGAAACTCGTCAGTAGGACTTCCATTAACAAGGATGAAACCCCTTTGAAGATTTAAGGCAACAATGAATCCAATTACACCACTTGTTACAGAAACCAAACTTCTTGAGAACATCATCTAAAAAATCCCATCGGACCGAATCATAAGCTTTCTCAAAATCTACCTTAAATATCAAAGATTTATGCTTCTTCTTAGAACCAATGTAAAACCTCATTAAGAATAAACAGACCGTATAACATTTGTCTCCCTGCAACAAAATCCGATTCACCTCGCTTACAAAGTCCCCCAAAACGTTAATCAACCTATTCGTCAAAATCTTAGCAATAATCTTATGGATACTACCAGTAAGACTGATAGGTCTAAAGTCTTTAACCAAATTAGTATCCGATACTTTCGGAATCAAAGTTATAAAAGATTAATTACAACCCGTTGGAATATCTCCATTCATGAAGAAATGATTGACCGCCGCATACATATCTTTATAAATAGTAGACCATAATTGGCGATAAAAAGCAAAAGTGAATCCATCCGGACCCGGGGATTTATTTGTACCAGAATTCCACACAGCCGTCTTAAGCTCCTCTATCATCACCTCGCGTTGAAGCTCATCACGTTGTTCACCTGAAATAGATCTCGGATAAGACATATCAATAGTAACTCGCCGCTCAACTAGTTTATCAAATCTTTCTTGAAAATGATTCAAAAACTCTCGCTTGACGTCATTCGATTGTTCTTTCCACACACCATCAACCATAATTCCCCTAATATTCGATTGGTTAATTCTTTTTATTCAGCATCCCATGAAAAAAGCTCGAATTCACATCACCTTCTATGGACCATTTATTCTTGGACTTTTGAGCCAAATCCATTGCATGCATTTGATAAATATATCGCAGCGAATTCAACACCTCGACCCTTTTATTAACAACCTCTTCAGTCCCAATACCTTTATCGATAACATCATCCACCACCATAATTCTTCCTTAATCTTGTCGAATGAGACTTTTCTATTACATCTACTATCTTTAATCCATTTTCGAATTTTAGATTTAAGGAATTTTAACTTACCCGTCATGTTTCTCATACGATTTGACATGTCTTCTGGGGCATTTCTCCAGGCATCGGAAACAAAAGTGTAAAAAACATCTAATTATAACCAGTGATGAAAGAATAAAAAAGGAACCAGATTGTAATTATGAACCGACTCACCTAAAAGAATAGGCCTGTGATCTGATAAGTATATTTTCAATGTAATAGCACTAATATGAGGTCAAATACTGAGAAAATTATTGGAGACCAAAAACCTACCAAATTTACTCATTTTAGTCGTAGACTTATGACACCAAGTAAACGCACTTCCTCCAATGGGGTCGTCTCAGACCCACCCGCGTTAACAATAAATGAATTGAAGACATTAGCACATTGAACATTAAAATGCGATCCATTTAGGTACCTCGTATAAGTAATAAATGAATTATTTTGATGTTAATAAGTACCCATTCAAATTACAAATTAACATTTAGGCACCTCATTATAAGTAATAGTTAGTTTAAATGTTAGGATAAAGAGAGACGATATATGTTCGTATGTCATTGAAAAATTACAAGTTAGCTTTTGTTTATTTTTATAAAATTATTATCTTTTACCTTTGTTTACCTTTTTGTCTAGGGTGATAAGAGGTTTTTTTTGCAAACAAAAGAGGCAAAAAGCTCTTTTCTCTTCTTCCAAATGGCATACAATAATTTTAGCTTTTTATCGTTTTTCTCACTTTTTCACAAACCCTATCACCACTCACCTCCCACCACCACCTCATCAAAGCCGTCACCACCGTCGCATGCGTCGGCGACCACCATTCCATCCTCCGCCGTAAACTTCACAAAGCCGCCATAAAAGATAAAGGATTTTATTTGCTTCTTTTGTTTTTGTGAGTATGTTAATAAATGAGATTTTGATTAAATCTATGATATTTAACGTTGTGGGTATCTTAGAAATCAGATCCTTAGTACTTCAATATTATTCAAAATAAATTTTCATATGCTTTCTAATAATTCATTAATCTATAACTTGGATTGCGTCATGATAACCACTATACTTGGTTACATAGGTTCAAGTTCTATCCATGTATTTCGTCTTGTTCTAAAACGAATAGTAAGAATAAGGCTACTAAAGGTAATTTTTATTATTTTTCTTAAGGATTTGAGTGGATTTAAATGAGATAATGTTGAAGTTGTTATGCGGTAGATAGAGATTGGTAGGGATAAGCAAGATGCGTATAGAGTATGATTTGAAAGACCTACGTCGTAAACCATGTATTCGTCTACTCATTAGAAGTTAAATATATGGCATTATTCACTATGCGACAGGATAAAGTTTGTCTCTGACGTATGTGTTTTTTCCTCTACATCGAAGAGCCTACGTAGCCAAACTGGAAAAAGAAGGCATGTGGTGTAGGTCATTGTCCACTCTACGTCGTAGGTAGAACAATTCAAGAAAGGATGTATATAAAATGTCTCTACGACGTAGACCATATATTGTCTACGTCGTAGGTGGTCTGTATCCTATAAATAGAGGCTCATTCTCCCTAATTCGACACACACTTTTTCACACAACACATCAATAGTTTATTAGTAAATTTTGGAGGCTTCCAAATGTCTGTATTTGACCAAGGTTTCACCATAAAAGGGAGAAATTGTATTCAATCTCTAATGGTTTTAATCATTCAATTCCAAGAACAATGTAAGGTTTTTCATAATATGTATGACCATTATCTTTATGATTTCTTGTTGTGTTAATGCTATGAGTGGCTAAGCACTTAGGTGGTGGCCTATTTATGATATTATTGTTGATGTTGTGATTGTTTCTTTAGTTTATATTATTAACTGTTTAGAATATCCTTATGCTTGTTATGAAACCCTTGTAGTTTAGTAGTATTTGATTTATTTAAAGTTTTCTCTTTGCTTATATGATTGGTGTATAGGAATTCACCGTTGGTAACTTCGGTAATAGATTTACTAGGGACACGTTAGCAATAGTTCTTAGTGTAAGGTTTGAAAGATCACCTCATTTGATAAGTTATTTACTTTAAAAAATGCAAGAAATCTAGTGGCATCATAAGGGTAGATGTGGTTCAATCGCTGTTGACTTTATACTTGGCTAGTCGCGACGGAGGTAGTTGCGATTTAGAAGACACAAGGCAAGGATTATTGACTAAATAACCTGATGTATGACCACTAAGCCGTAATAACTAGACATTTCACTAGAAACATAATCACAACTACATAACAATAAAGTAACTAGGCTAGTAAGTTTACCCTATCGATATCTATCTACTGCTATTTCCTTTTAAGTATTTTCTTGTTTATTCATAGTTATAGTTATTTTTAATTATTATTTTAAATCTACATATCACTCTTAGCGCCTTAAACGAACTCGGATTTACTAGTTGTTCACACGACCGGGTATTCTGCCCGTTAGCCGTTAGTGTGTCGTGGTAGATCGGGGTTTGTAAACTAAAACTTGATAAAAATATTCTAAAATAGAATACGCATCATGCACCCTTTTTTTGCCATAACTCCTAAACCGTAAGGAAATAACTTACGAGGTTAGTGGTGATGGCTTATTAATTAAATTCCAAATAAACACATAGCAAAATCGAAACAATAGTTGTACCGATGCACCAGAACAAGAAACTACATTAGAAAAAGAGCAATTACTCATTATTTTGTTTATAACTCTTAAACCGCTTATAGTTAGCCGATGCCATTAACATTCTTGGATTAATAATTAAATTCCTAAGAAAGTTATATGGGAATCATTGCCTCTATTATTCGAAATATGATGAAACCCATGATATTACACTCACCACGTTAACTTTTGATCGAGACCTAATACGTGAGTCTGAAATGAGGAGCACACGCGCCGAAGTCGGGGAAGATTTAAAGTTCTCACTACCAGGACAACTTCTGCGAGAAACCAAGAGGATCACGTAAAAAGGAGGGGTCACGAAGATGCTCAAGAACACGTGAGAAATATATCAGAAAATATAGACCTCGTCAAAACTCCCGAAATCCCCAGTGAGGAAATTCTTGCTCGAGTTTTCCCTCTCACGATTTTTGGGATTTCTAAACAATGGATCAATAAACTTGTGATTACAAATATCGTATTCAAATGATATTTATGTTTTAATCACTCTTAACGGTTTGTTATGACAAAACATCAAACATATTTCTATGTTTGTGTTACAATCAACATCTATGTTCTAAAATTTTATAAAAAGTTTTATACACTTTATATTCTTTTAAGTGTAAAAATAGAATGGATATAATGTAACTACCTCTCTTTATATGAGACATATAAAAGTCAACCATGGGTAAATTTAATGACTGTGTGTGATCTTGGACAAACATTTATGAGACAACAAACGTCAAAAACCCAGCAGATCCGGGAGGACCCTTGGGTAAAGGAGCCAACGGGTTCCGTGGGTGTCTGATACTTTGCCTATAAATACCATACTTTGTCCAAGCTTAGAACTCACCCCTCTTCTAACCTTTCTCTCTAATTCTCTGTATATAATTAACTCTCTAACCCCATTCTTATCTTACTTCTTGTCTCTAGTGATTTAGATAGTTGTGAATTTGAAGATCGATTACGAGAATTCTCTACTCCAAGCTTTGATCCTTCAAAGCTTCACTTTGTGTGAATGTGTAAAGTGTTACCTACACAATCACCATTGTTGTACCCATTCTTCTACCTACTTGTGTAATAGTGTGGTTGTTGTTGTAAACCACAAAGTAAATAGTGTAAAGGGAATTGTTGTAACCGTGTAAAGAACACGACATCCTACCTTAGGCGTCGATAAAGATTGTTAGCTAAAGTGTGAAGTTTTCTCCACCGGTGTAAAGGAGATTCGTTTACTAGTGAAGTAGAACTCTTGAGTGGATACTCGAGGAGTGGAAGTATGGCAAGATAAGTGAGATCTTGCTAGGCCGAACCATTATAAATCATTGTGCATTGTGGTTTGTTTTATACTTGTCTCGTCTCTATTACTTTGTCAATCACACTTGATCTATATCCATAATAATCACGAAAAAGTTTCAAAGTAATTAAAACTAATCGGTAAAAACTATTCAACCCCCTTCTAGTTTTCTACAAAACTCCTAGGTTATACCATTAATACTTGGTCTATTCTAAGGCAAGCTTCATTGGTAGATTTTTCCCTCCCGCTAAGACTACTCAGATTGTTTGGATTAAAATTCTTCTTAATGTTGTTGGAATTACTGTTGCTCATGTTGATGTTAATGCTTCTTAGTTGAAGTTATTCTTGTCCATGAGCTTCAAGGAAAAATATGCTAAGTAGTTAATACTGTTAGTGAAAAAGTTATGACTGCTAGTGAAAGTTACAACTTTCGATGAAGATTTAAGAAAATATACTAAGTAGTTAGTACTGCTAATACAAAAGTTATTACTAGTGTAAGTTAAGACTTCTCAAAAATAAAAGTTTTGAAGTTAATATTTCTGCTTAGAAATAGATTGCTTGAAGGTTTAGATTGCTTATGGGATAAGTATTAGATTTTCATAGAAAAGATTATTTGTGATATGTATTAGTTATTTAATATGTACTCAAGAAAAGATTTGAAAGATCGTTTCCGCCGAAAGTATCGTATGAGTTCTACGTTTTTTAGAAAAAATAGTTCATGATATAACAAATTACAATGTTCAACCACTGCCCCTTACTTTTATTTCTTTAGACAACGTCGCGATTGTACGGGTCATTTAGGTTTAGCCTTACTATGAAATGCACATCGACAATACGTCAATTGGCGTATGGTACAACACCCGATTTACTAGATGAGTACTTGCAAGTAGCCGACCATTATTCTCGTGAATGTTGATGGAACTTTACTAAATGCATTTACGTATTATATGTAGAAGTGTATCTTAGAACGCCTAATTCTACGCTTTATGGTTCACCGTTATTTGATAGTCTTCTTTTGGACGAGGCTCCAAAATCTGAATTTGTTATAAACGGTAAAACATACAAGCAAAAATATTATTTAGCAGATGAAATTGACCCTCAAATTAACTAGAGAAGGTTAACTAAAAAAGATGTTTTTGGTGTTATGGTGAATTTTGATGTTATAAAAAATGATAACATAACATCAATTTTTTCTAGTTTAAGCTCACGGCTCAAAATGTACCCGAGTCTCTAAATAGCTATGAAAAGGTAGTATCACCATTGACGCAAATATGCGAACCTTCCAGTCAATCTGAATACCAAGTCAGATAATAATCTGTCTGTTAATACCAATTCCATTTACTTTGAATATGACTACATATTGACTTGGACTTTCAAATATTAATAGTCAACTGAACACATAAACTTCTACCCAACTTACATCTTATGTGGCAGAATTTATAAGACACTAGGGTTATAATTCCGTCACACTTATAAATATGATTTTTTATAACACGAACTTCTTTCATATGTGTAGTCTCTTAAATTGAGCTTAGCCTAAAGACATGTCACCAGTTGATCATTTGAACCATAAACCTTTAAGTAACCTCAAGTAGCATACGCTAGAAGAAGGTTAGATTTTTGTTGATAATTCCATAAACTTACATCGTCAATAATTTGATAAACACACGATGCATAGGATATTCAGGGATCAATACATACAATAACAGAAGGATGCATCGATGATTCATGCTTATCGGATTATCGACAAATTAAATGTTAGTCAATTTGTACCATTGTGTATAATAGTACCAAAGTACTTAATACGTACGAGCTGGCAAATATGGAAAACAACCATATGTGTTTTAAAAAGAACAGTGAGACATCATGTAGGCCAAGACAATGGTAGCCAAGTAAGAGCTGCCCAATATTTGCAATTTTGCATAGACAATTTGTTTGGTTTGATATTGTCCAAACACGTACCCTGAAATATTGGGACAATGCTATTGATTGAGCTATTCAACAATCAATGTGATTTTTATATCCTATGTTTTGTTTAGTTAGTATTTTTAAAGTTTGTTTATATAAGGATATGGTAGTAAATTTACTCACCGTCACGTCAGTGTTCAGCTTTCTCTCCACCCACTTAACTTATTTTTTAGTCTTATGGGTAGTGAGAAACTCACCGCTACGTCATCTCATATTTTTTTCTTCATAATTATTTTAATTCGTAAACAAAAACGTAAATGTAAACACTTTTATTCAAATATTAATAATTAAAAACGATACAACGAAAAAAAAATACATCGAGAATTTAAAAACGATACATAAATAAACAAAAACTAAAATGGCAAATAACATTTCATCTTAATCTGAGCTTGTTGTCATTTCACTGTAGCCCGTACATACCCGGTCAAATGATCATATGACTGCAGATAAAAGTTGATGTCCTCTTGTTGTTGCTTGTTTTTTTTGTTATTGCCAACTCTTCTGTAGAGATTTTCATCTCTTGTTTTCTAAGCTCTACGAAGGCTCTGCGTTCTTCTTTTTGCTTTTCGATGTCACACTCAGTTTGCAAACCTATCTTGGATATCATCAACCTAGCTAACGCATCGTCATTTGTGTTATACCGATCATTTTTCTTTCCTCGCTATGTCTCTCTCCCATTGGTAAAGGAATTTCCTCCATTTCGTCATCATCCTCATCACCAACAGCCCGATTAATACTAGCATCCCCATACTCGGCATTCAACGAACCAAACCCGGATGACTTGTATCTTTTAGCCTTAGCTGTCTGCCTTGCTAAGAAAGCTGGCATTTCAACATCCCTCATTTCGGGGAGTCTTTCAAAATCTCTCAACAATGACGAAACTGAAACTTTGTACCGGTTTCAGCTTCATAGTTAAGAAGGGCACTATTAATGTAATATTCATCTCCAGCTCCACTCTCTTGCGCTCTACAAATAAAGTTATTGTACACTCCTGAGAAACGAACTGCTGCTGGACGGATCATCTTCCATTTCTCATTAATAGAATCGTATGTTCTCTTACCAAAAGTATTTGTTTTCCTTCCAAAGTATTGCAAGATTGCAGTCCAAAAGCAATCTTCATTCTTGTCGTTTCCTTGCTTACTACTCTGGGAAATAAACACCCACACTTTACACAAAGCAATTTCTTCCTGGACGGTCCATGGCAATTTTCGGGGAACATCAACGTTTACAGGCAACTTCTTTTGGTGATATCTTGTCGCCCTTGATTTCGTATTTGGACGTGGGGCAGTAACTCCCTGCATGTTTTCTTGAAGATAGTCGGTTTGTTGGAAAATAAGGTTTATTGAAAAGAACTCGAGAATCTAGATATGTAAAATTTTTTGTTTGGAAATGGATTGAAGGGAGACATGGAATTTGCAGGTTGTGAAGAAGAACCACCAGCTTGGGTTTGTGAGATGTAGTCGTGGTTCGTAAATGGAAACGAACCCGGGTCCGATGCATTGTCGTGAATCACGTTTGTTGAGTATTGGGTAAAGGTGTACGCGTTTGGTGTTGCTTGTCAGTAAGCTTGGTTTTTATACATATCCGATGTCGGATTACGGTAGGGTGGTTTGGTAAGGGTTGTGAGCATAGAATGCTTATGGACGTAATAGGTTTACGTTCGGAGATGTGTTTTATAGATTAAACATCCCCTCGAGTGTTACCGGGGAGTTTGGGTTGCGAATTCGTTGACGACGTTTTGTGGTTTGTGGTGTTTTTTTGAGACATATTTTAAAAGTAATAAAATAGAGGTTTATGTGTTTGATAGTTGATGTGTTTGGAACAATGATAAGTTGTGTTTGTACTTCTAATAAAAAAATTTGGAAAGAATTTTTTTTTCTTATTTTAAATTACTGGATCGTTTTAAACGATCGAGTATTAAATATACACGAGAATCATAACTTATCTAGGTGAACAAGTCACTTCTAAAGAACATACTAGCGCGTAAGTTATTACTCGGAGTGAGAATTCACGCGTAAATTTCTAACTCACTCTTGAGTTTATCCCATTCCGCTCAGCTTAAGACTTTGTCTCATTTTAATTAATAGATTTGAAATGCGTACTTATTAATTCAGTAGATAGAAAAGGGGAAATGAAAATATCAACTAAAGCATCTTGATCTAATCTCTATCTCTATCTTTACTACTTATAAAGGAAAAACCTCAAAACCTTTAATGTTGAAAAATGACTTAACTATGAAATTATTGAAAAATTTAATTCATAAAAGTTGGATATTAATTATGAAATTGTTAAAAAATTAAATGCACATAAGTTAGATAAAATAAGAAATGTTGAAAAATTAAACCATAAACAATTGCATAAGTTACCGGGTCACGGGTTCCACCACCGGATTAATTCGGTCGAGTAACTTGGTCACGGGTTCCATCAACGGGTCAACCCTGTCGAGTCATCAGGTCACGGATCGACAATCGGACCAAGCCGATTGAGTCACCGGGTAACGGGTTCGGCCATCGAGCCAATCTTTTCGAGTCACGGGTTCGACCATCGGGTTAACCCGATCGAGTCACCGGGTCACGGGTTCGACAACCGGGTCAATCTCGTCGAGCCACCGGGTCACCGGTTTCGACCACCGGGTCAATTCTATCGAGTCACCAGGTTACGGGTTCAACCACCGGGACACGGGTTCGACCACCGAGTCAACCCGATCGAGTCTATGGGAACAGGCTCGCCTACCCGTTTAACCCGGACGAGTCACCGGGTTACCGATTCGACCATCGGGTCAATTAATAAATTATTAACTATCTATCGCTAGGAAATTATTGAGTCACGCGTTCGACCATTGAATCAATTAGCATATCATTAATTACATGTCTTTAGGTAATTCCGTTGTTATGCGCGGGTAATCGTCTAGTAGTTAATAATACGTGATATTCTTTAGTTTATAGTAACAAACAGAAATATAGGTTCTAGTTCAATTCTATCCTAAAAAAAGAAAAAAGAAAACTACACATTAGGAAATTTTGACCATATATTCTCCTTATTTTTACTAGTCACATACTTCTCCTTACCTGTTTTGACCTGTGTTTTTCATGTACTTTTTCGAAGTAGCATATTCATTAAGAATGTTTCATTGTTTGAATTCTATCTAAATTGTATATTTATGTTCAAATATGAACCACAATGACATTTTCAACACGGTTAAGCCGATCAGAGTTACATTGATCCCCACCATGCCAACTTGGTTTAATATCATAGTTCTTGTCAAATTCGTCAACTGGACATGCGTACATATCCTAAGTTAGTCAAGTTGCATTACCTTTGTTACAAAGCTGAGCCATAATCGAATGAGCTCAAACAAACACCCTTTACATAGGTAGGTCTAGTTGTTGTGTCCGTTATCGTTTATAACTCGAGTGGTAGTCATGTTTATATGTTATAGCTATTGTAATTTGTAAGTTCATATTTTATACAAAGCTTTTGTATAAAGTATAAACTCACAAATTGCACTATTAGCTATGATATATAAGCATAACTACCATTCGGGTTATAAACGATAACAGACACAACAACTAGACTTAAATATGTAATGGGTGTTTGTTTGAGCTCAATAATTTATTCGATTATGGCCCAGCTTATGTTTCATAAGTTGATAGTTTAGCTATATTTCTAACGAAAAAATTTCAAAATTCGTCCCTATCGTTTACACAGAATATCAAGTTTTATCCCTATCTCAAAATAACCTCATGAATCGTCCCTATCGTTTACAACTACGATCAAAATTCGTCCCTATCTTAGATGATCGTTAGTTTTGCTCGTTATCTCATGGCCGTTTGGGGGTATTTTGGTCCTTTTCATTTCAATATACACTCCATCATCACCTACGAAATTGTATCATTTTCATCTGCACCATCACTTTTGTTATCACTTCTAAGCCGTCACTTTTGTTATCACTTCCAAGCCGTCAATTTTGTTCTTTGTCTAAAAAAACGGATCCAAAGATCTTAAAAGATCTGTATCATTTCCATCTGCACCATCATCACCTTCGAACCACCACCATTTTTCTATATCAAAATATTCATCATCTTCACCGAATCAATATATTTTTCTATATCAAAATATTCATCGAACCACCACCATTTTTCTATATCAAAATATTCATCATCTTCACATTTGCTATTCATCATCTTAAAGTATCTGTATCAAAATATTCATCATATTCACCGAATAAAAAAAAAGGCAACTACAATTTTTTTTAAACCCAGTTTTCACAAAACCCACAAACCAATCTGTTAACAAATTTATAAAACCCACTACCCACCAAATCCATTAAACTTCATTCACGCAAAACGAATAAAAAACCACTCAAAACCAAATCTAAATAATTCACACTATAGGAGAAATTCACTCTTGTGGCCACGAAATGATTTCGGTGAGAAATTGTAGATCGATTTATTGTGAAGTGGGTAATCGAATTCGAATGAAGTGATTGGTGTGTTTCTTATTGATGTTGTCGAGGGGTATCGAAATGTCGTCGGTATGCATTGGGATCATCGAGTTCTGGAACGGAGTTGATTGGATTGACCAAATAAATGGATTTTAGGTTGCTGAGTTCTCAATATGCGGATGTGCTGATGTGGTTTATAAGTGATGGGATTTGGTGAAAAATCGGTGGCTGTGGTAGAAACCCTTTGTTAACCACTTTGTGAAGGGATAGCAAAAGTGAAGCCATTGGTTCATTCCCTTGCAACTTAAAAACCTCTCCGACGAATGGACCAACCATTTAGAAAACCTTTGATGATGAGATATGTAAGGATTTGAGATTGAGATGATTTTATCTAGGATAAAATAATGAGATTCAGATGGTTTTGAGATGGGTGAAAACTGGAGACGGAGATTTCAATGAGATATAGAGTTGATTTTGATGTAGTTGAAGGGCCAGTATCGATGAAGACGTGGGGTGGGGTGAGGTTGGAACAGATCTGGTTTGGATGAATTTGTGTGTGAGAGAGAGAGAGAGATATATAAGAAAGATAAAAAAAAAATATTAAAAGAAAAAAGAAATAACATTATTTATTGAGCTTTTATTTAATGAAATCGTAAAGACAAAAATACCCCTCAAATAAGTACATTTAACAGGCAAAACTAACGACCATCTAAGATAGAGACGGATTTTGATCGTAGTTGTAAACGATAGGGACGATTCATGGAGTTATTTTGAGATAAGGATGAATGTTGATATTTTGTGTAAACGATAGGGACGAATCTTAATTTTTTTTTATATGACTTATATAAATGAGAAAATCACTTAAAAATGTAGTAAACTTATTAATTTTTATGGTTGTGTGTACTAAACTATTTTTTTCTCATTGTGTGTATTAAAGTTTTTAATTTCGATCATTGCGTGTATTTTGAGACGATTTTGCTTTGTAAAATGACAATTTTGCCCTTCAAAATTTGAAAAAAGTAGGGATAAATGATCGTAAAATACATACAATGATATGAATTTGGAAGTTTAATACACACAATGAGAAAAAAATAGTTTAGTACACACAACCATAAAAAGTGGTAAGTTTACTATATTTTTAAGTGATTCTTCCTATATAAAGATATTATCTATACTAAATATAAAGCATTTTAATATTTTTTTTCTTCATTTAATTTTAATTAATACCATTCTTAAAGCATATGGTACAATCTGTAAATGCATTACTCAGAGAGGAGGGTGTGGCAACAAGCCAACCCCTCAAAATTTTGCCCAGTCACCTGCCAACTCAGCGCCACATCACACAAACACAACTAACCAAAATATCCCTTCACTCACAACACACTCAACCCCTCTTCATTTGGGCCCCACCACTATCTTTTATTTTTCATTTTTTCATTTTCACACAAATTAAAATTTATTTCACTTAAATAAAACATTAAAAATACGGAAATAAAACATTACAAATACGGAAATAAAAATTACAAATACGGAATAAAATTAAAACGATACGATACGATACAGTAGGGTTCGACGGAATTTAATCGGTTTTGGGGATCCGAATCAGATTCCGATGAAATACCCCACCACCTCTTGATGAATTCGCGTGTCTTTTCCCACTTGATCTGTTTCGCCAACTCTTGTTTCTCCCGTTCTTCTTCTGCTAATGCTTCACGTAATGCTTCTTCATCATTAAGTAGTTGATATTCTTGTTCCTCAGTAAGACGGAACTCAGCAGGTACCTGGTATTTTTCAGCAGGTACCTGGTATTCTTCAACAGGGCTCTCTGGTTGATGAATAGTAGGAACGGATGATTCACCCATCATGTTTGGGTAAGGTTGTGGAGGGATTGTCTCTGGTACCTTTTCCGGTGTCGATGGGTTGCTTCGAGTAGCTTTTCGTTTGTTTTGTTTCTTGTTTGCAGAAGTGTTTCCTTGAGACATGTTTTAGAGTATGGTTTTGTGTGAGAAAAAAACTAAATGGAAGTAGTATTTATAGTGAAAATATAGCCGTTGGAACCCATGTTAAATATAGCTGTTGGAAAATTCAAATTTAAACATAGTCGTTGGAAAATTGATTACTGAAATTAAAATTACAACATAGAAAATAAAATAACATTACTGAAATTAAAATAACATTATTTAAATTAGAACTAGAATACCGAAATTAAAATTCTCTAATCCATTCTTTTTTAGAATCCATCTGTTTTTCGATTTTAACGCCTTCTTCAACCAAAGCATCATGTATTTCATCGTCTTTGTTCGATTCTTTTTTTAAAAATTTGATTATTTGATCACGCCACTCTTTTGGAATATCCTTGTATTTTTCACATGCCTCCTGCAGTTCAAATTTTGAAGAGGATGCACTTTCAAATTTGAGGGCTAAATCCATAATCGCTTTCTGTC